>OY728129.1:415936712-417167150 GCA_963277665.1 Viscum album
TTTAATTCTTATGTGAGGATTGAAAGATCATTTTTAAGGAAATATAAAAGAGCTATATTGATCTACTGAATCGAGAGCTCTATAGATCAACCCCTTTTTTCTCACAAATTCTACCGTTGTTAATTGGAGTGTGAACAGAAAATATTTTATTCAATTCATGGCATAATGATCCCCCTAATTACATCCACTACTTTCCTTTCTTTGTCTTCTATTTTGCTCACTTATTTATTTCATTATTTCATAAATACCATTTCACACACTCTTTTCACTCTTTAATTTCACTATTTTACTTATGTTTTTGTCTTTTTTTTGTTTTTTTTTTTGTTTTAGTTTTAGTTTGGTCTAACATACTTTATGTCCTTCCCTATGTTTTGACACCTATCTTTCCACAGTACTAGTAGTAAGTAGGTTCTATTAAATTAAATTTTCACAAACTCAATGATGTGTGTAGACAAATTTTTGCACTATTTCTAGGTAAGGAAAGTGTCAGGAAGTAAAAACAATTACAAAAAAATAGAACAAATTCAATTAAAATAAGAAATACAAAACTTAAATAAACTATACAAAAAAAATATGTTCACTTACTGTATGCACACCTTGTTAACTAAGTCAGAACTTAAATCTCCAAATTCAATAAATCAACAAGCATTGTTCTAATATTAGGGAACAAAAGGAAATAGAAATGTAAAATTTGGACGACTTAGCTAAGAATAAACATATGAATGTGCCACATCCCTTATTGTTTTCCTCTAAGAGAGCTGGGCTTAGAGAGTTTCAAATTCCAATAGTGTGATGAAATCAATATTACATTAGGTTTTCCCCTAGGTCTAGGAAATATGAGATCAAACAATATCATCTCTCTAAACACTCTTCTTTTAATGGTCTACTAGGAAAGGACTCACTTGAGTTCATTAGAGAGTTTTATTATTCTATTCAGCAGTTTCCTTTGCGAGATCTGAGTGTGGAGGATTTTAGGTTGTGGTTGTTCCCATTTTTTCTGAAGGGGAGGGCTAGGAATTTGTTCTAAAACCTGTATAGGTAAATATTTGAAACCTGGGATGAGGTGTACAGTTCCTTTGTATCCAAATTCTATCCTAGGAACACTACCATTGAGGTTAGGCACAAAATCATTGTCTTTGTCCAAGATGAGGGAGGGCTCACTCAAAAACAATTGGATAGTTTTAGAGGCCTTCTAAGGCTGATTCCAAACCATAAATTATCTCATATTCTATTCAAGGATACATTTTATATTGCCCTCACCCCCTATAATCAGAACCTAGTTGACCAATCTTAAAGGGGTGACTTTTCTAAATCCACTGCAGATGAGATGAAATAATTTTCTGATAAGATAGATCAAAAGTATCAATACAAGTTCACTAGGAAGAGAGTCATCCATAGAGATGAAACCAATACTAAAGTTTCTTCTATTGATGAATGGTTCCTTAGAGAGCAATGTTATTACTATGGGATGTTCATCCACACTCAAAGATGTTGTCCTTGTTTTGACCTCCCTATCCAATTAGATGATAGTTCCCAGTATGTGGATTTTGAGGATAAAAACTAGTGTTTCCAAGATCCTTGTTATTATTAGTACAATTATTGATATCATGGTCAGCCCAATCTATCATGGAGAGAGAAAGGTGCAGTCAAGAAGCTCACTTGGCCAAACTACCAGCCATAACCCAGAACTTATAACTCAAACCAATATAGGGCTGAATCTTCAAACTCTCAAGGAGAACTTAAGGGAATGATGAAACAAATACTAAGTGAAATTTATTCTTTGAAAAAAGATAGAGACTCTATATTTCTCAGTTTAGAACCCCAAATGGGTAAATTATCTAAATATAGAGGTGGAAGGTAAAATGGAAACCTTCCCAACACAAAAGAGTCAAACCCAAGAGAAAATTTCAGGGAAGTAACTTCAAACCAATATGGGGCTGAATCTTCAGACTCTCAAGGAAAACTTAAGGGAATGATGAAATAAATCCTAAGGGAAATTTATTCTTTGAAAAAAGATACAGACTCTAGATTTCATTGTTTAAAACTCCAAATGGGTCAATTAGCTAAAGATCAAGGTGGAAAGGAAAAGGAAAATCTTCCCCACACAAAAGAGTCAAACCTAAGAGAAAATGTTAGGTAAGTAACTACCAGGTCAGGCCTATAACTTCATGACCTAGTTAGAAAACATCCTAGGCAAGAGGAAACTGATTTTGAATCTAAAACAGGAACTAAAATTCTAGAAAATCCCAATTCTAGAAATCTATAATAATTTAATGAAACTGAGAAAAAGTGTTGAAAATTCACAAGAAAAATCCCCAGAATAAAGTAAAATGATGTAGTAGTTAGAAAAAGAGGCAAAGAAGAAGTTAATATTTAAGGATGATAAGGATAACACAACTTTTATGAAGAACTACCCCTCCCATCCCTTTTCGACAGAGGTTGAAAAACACCAATGATCCTGACTATCCCATGTTTCTTTAGATGTTTAGGATATTTAATGTCAACATTCCATTTGTGGAAGATTTGAAAAAAAAATCCATTCATACATAAAATTTATTAAGAGGTTATTAACTACTAAGAGATATTGGGGTGAGAGATCAACAGTGAGTCTGAATGGGAAGTATAGTGAAATTTTCCTGAAAAATATTCCTCCCAAACTAAAATATTTTATTAGCTTTACCATTTCAGGTAAAATTGGTCAGAGTGAAGATATTTAGTGCATGTGTGATATAGTAGCAAGCATAAATCTTATTCCTTATCCCTTGTATGAAAATTTTGGTCTTAGGAAGCTAAATCCAACTTTAGTTACCCTATAGATATTTGACAGGTCACTTTCCCAGCCTTATGGAAGGATAGATGACTTGATGGTTGATGTAGAGAAACTTTCTTTTCCCATCGACTTTCTGATTTTACACATGGAGTGTGATCACACAATTCCATTCATTTTAGGTAGGCCATTCTTGGCCACTTTTGGGGCTCTCATTGTTGTATCAAAGGGAAAGCTGAACCTTCAGGCTGGTGGAGGTAAATATGTATTACAAGTCTACAAAGAGACTCACTTGAGATGAGATTCCAGTTGATAGATGTGTTCGAGGAGGTTTTTAGAGGTGATATGATAAGATAAAATCATTATACATTTGATTATATAATCACTAAATCTATTAGTGAACATTTTCAAGAAAATTTTTTTGAGTATGAATCCAAAAAAATTAGCTAGAAATATTAGAAAGAATTGAAAACCAGATCATAAAATACATTTCTCAAAA
The DNA here is from genome assembly GCA_963277665.1 of Viscum album. Lineage (NCBI taxonomy): Eukaryota > Viridiplantae > Streptophyta > Magnoliopsida > Santalales > Viscaceae > Viscum > Viscum album. Next base: position 415,939,979 of record OY728129.1, read on the forward strand.
CCATCAAGTAATCATTTAAACTCATAGTTATCTCACTGATGGATTTTATCAAACTATTTAGGATCTTCCACCCACCCAAGTTCCCAACCTGGATGTTACATCATGTTCTTTACAACTTTAGGGAATCTATTATGCTGCTAGTACCATGAATGATGAATGTTAAAGTGTTAAAGATGTATATAAGTCTATAGTCAACCCTGTTCATCCTGAAGTTGAATTTGAGCCTTCTGATTCTGTTTAGAATGAACTTGAGGAATTGTTGGAATTTTTACCAAATGTGGACAGTAGGTTTATCCCTTCTTCTTTTCACCAATAAGATAATCAACTTTTTTTCAATGAGTTTGAGAGATTCTTAGAACAACTTGATTATACTTCCCCTAATACACCTAAGTAAGTTTTATCTGAAATTCACTCTGTTGTGGGCACTGACCCACCTACACCAACTGTTGTTTCTTTTTCTGAACTTATAAATGACATAAGTGTGGGGGAGAATGTGAAGGATCCTTTTCTAAGTGTACCAGACCACCTAAAATTGTTTGATGAACTTTTCCCTACTCTACCATATTATCTAAGTGATGTTCTGGGTTTCAAAAATACTGGTGGAAGGAGGATTAGTCCTCGATTGTTTTAATTGTTTAAAATAATTTTGCAAGTTACTGAGTTGTATGAGGTGTTGTGTTAACTTTTAGAATTATACAAAAGAAACGCTATGGGGTCCATTTATAATGAATCATACTCCTTGAATGATCATGCTTAGAATTTTATTTAGGGAAATAAAGTCTATATGAGGACTTTAAACCTAGCACTGCAAGGGAGGAAACCCACGGTTCTTATTCTTTTTTTATTTACTTTTTAGTTGAATAAATGATCCATGTTAATTTTTGTGTCTCTTTTCTTTGGTGAATAATAATTTTTAAATTATATTGTTATATTTTTTGTCATGTTTAATGGGATTTAGTAGATTATTACTAGATTTCAGGAGGTGATGGTGGTCGGTGGTTGTTTGAGAGAAATTATTCCAATAGAAGCCTCATTTTGAAATGTACTTGTTTCTGAATGGATCATCCAACATTCCTGTATAAAGAAAACAAATGGAGGCATAAAAAATGAGGAGTTTCACATTCATTGGATTACTATTTTATGTGTCAATGTTTTAATCTGCACATTCTTTTTCCTTACTACTATGAACAAAGTCTGGGGGAGTCCACCAGATTTTTTGTGAAAAATGGTCAATCTTTTTTCTTCCATTGGGGTTTTTCTTCTAAAATCTACTGAGTTAAAAATTATTTAGAGTTGTATTTTGAAACCTGCTTGTACCCATTGTTTTCATTATTTTTAACTTTCATTCTTCTGTTACTATACACCATTGCTTAACAATCTACTATTTGAGCTGAGTTGACAAATCATTTGTCAATTTGTAAAATATCAAATTAAGATCATTTAAAAAAATTAAAGTAGACTGTTTTTTATGTATGTTGGTGGTTTCTTTTGTTCTTGGTCCTTTTTTAATTTTTTTGTTTTTCATATTTTACTTTTTTTCCATTTGTGTGGTACAAAATTTTTTAACTTCATTTCTAACCCTCATCATCCTTTTAAGTGCAAAAATTTTTATATGTTTTGAACTTAGTTTTCTCTCACCTTATAAATCAACATTAAAGATAATTTTGAGTCTTAAGTGTGGGGGAGAGGGGTAATTTTCTCACATCAATTCTCCATAAATTATTTGTAAAACAATGGTCAAATTGTTCTCAAATTTTTCCATTTTTTCCTTCGCAACCCACGGGTCATCTAGATTCATATTGCCATACAATTATGTCCTACCTAGTGGATACCGACCTATTGGTAGTTAAGTGTAGCACTGAGTTAGATGTAATTGAGGATATATGATTTCTTAGTGAATTAGAACACTGTATTTATGGAATTTTATTTAGGAACTGAGTGACGGTATTTGATATGATATGTTTTTCAGAAATAGGATCATGACTTTAAGAAGATTGAAATTTTTAACTGGATCCTAGCGGACTCATATTTTAATAAATAAAAAAATAATCACTTAACTGAACCTATTAAAATTATAATTATTTACATCCTTTGTAACTTGAGTAAAATGGTAAAATGGGATCCCACGGTGAGTATCTAAGACAGGTTCACTGGGTGCATTTATGTGAATAAATAAATGTTAATTTCACTTTCAATAACTGGTATGCATAGTTCCTTGCACATGAAATATGGTTGGGAAAAATTAAAATAATGTTCCCTATAAAAATGAACTCATTTAGGTGCGGTGAATTTTGAACCCAAATGAAGAAGGGAGTAATTTACTTCATTAAATATCATTTAAGTTGTATAAGTGAAGTGATTCAAAAATAACAATAACATTTTTTGGAACCTATGAGAACTTGATAATTGATGGTGCCTTTTGTTATGGTTTTAATTCCACATTTGTCTAACATTTGATCACTTTGGTATTTGTTACTTGAATTGAAATTGAAGTAGAATGGTGTTTCATTTAATATAGGATGCATAGAATCTTTAATTGTGGATCAATCTATGTTGCCATTAATTTCTAGTTTATTTTTAAAACTAGTCATAATCACATTATTTTGAGTATTCTCTAAAAATCCAGTCCTGATCTTGATTCGTTGTTCGTTAAAGTTTAGTCATGCACATTTTCAAATGAATCTAAAAATTCATATATTCCATTGTAAATTTTCAAAAGCATGCAATTTTTTGAGGATAAACAATGATTTAAGTGTGGAGATTTTGATGTGGCAGTGTTTTAACACTCTTTTTCACATCCTTTTTTATATATTTATTGAAATTTTAATATCAAAATAATGTATTTTGTTCAATAATTAACAATTATTATGTTTTTGTTCATAACCTGTAAAATAATTGTTTTTGTGTTAAAATCATGTATTTTAGTGATTAATTTGGTCATTTTAAATAAATATCAAATTAAAATGTTATTTTTTTACATAAAATTCATTATTTTAATTAAAATATAATTCTTAATTATTTTTAGTTTTTCATTTATTTTTCATTTTATTTATTTTTCAAAATATTTTTTATTAATTCATTGATTTAATTTATTATTTATTTTTAAGTATAAATAAATAAAATTTTCACATTAGTTTTATGTTATTTAAATAATTAAATTAGTTTTAACAATTTATTTTTATTCATTCAATACTTTTAGATTCAATTTAATTTCTTTATATTATTAATTATTCTAATTAATTAATCGGGGAATTAATTGAATACACTTACTTTAAATTTATTGTTTTTAAAATACAGTATGTAATTAATTTATTGATTATTAATTTTACTGTGTTTAAAAAATGTATGAATTATAATTTTTATTTTAGTTGTTTTGTAATTTAGTTTATTCTATTTTAACATGAATTAATTTATTAATTCCTTATTTTATTTTATTTATTTATTTTGTTTGTTGTGCAGTTTTTGCTAAGTCACTGCCTGATACCCCCGTTGTCCCATTGGTTGTTTGTCTCACAGATACCTATCGGTGACTCAAGTCACCAATACACCCCTTCACTCACCTACTGACACTACTATCAACGACTCAAATAAGTCACTAACACTAGCCTATCGGTGACTCAAGTCACTGATAAATGACCATAACCACTCATTGTTCCTTCTAGCCTACCAAGACCTCCCCCTCTCCCACTCATCGATGCTTTTTGTCTCACACACACCCCCAGCCACCATCCTTTTCCAATATCTCACAGTCACCCCATTCTTCCATCAGTGAATTTAGTCACTAACACCCCATGCATTCATCAGTGACTCAATCTACCGATGTCTCCTTCCACATTCTCCACCATCAAACTAGAAAAATAAACAAAATCACCCCGAATATGCAAAAAAATTATCAATCCAGCAGTAGATCATTAAAAAACAATAGATAATAGCATAGAAATCAAATAATTGACTAAACCCAATAATCCAATTTTTTCTGATCTATAAATAAATTGAAACCCAAACTCATTTCGATCTAAACTTGAGTTGCGCCTATCCTTTCTCATCATCTGAACTCAGGTCTTCTTTTTCTCACACCATGGTCTGCAGTTACTAAAGAACACCTAGCCCTTAGCCCTTCTGAATCCTGAATCTGTTGTGCCACACCATCCCATCCGAGCCACCACAAGCCACATCACCAACTGATGGAAGAACCACCTGTAACTTACACTGCCCCTATGGAAGATTCCACAAAGCACCACACTCTCACCCCTCTTCTATTCTTCCTCCGTTGAAGCCCCTTCCCCTTTCTTTCTGGCACCACCGTGTCATCCCCCTTCTCCATTCATCTCTTCTACCTGAACCCTCCCTTTCCCCATTTATTTATCATTTTTCATTTTTTATTATTATAATGTTATATATATATATAATATATTAATTAATATAATTAACATAATATAATAATAAAAATTTTAAAATTGATTAGTTGTATTTGAATTAATCCATGTTCTCTTTTATATAATATAAAATATTATTATTATTTAACAATATTGTTATATATATGTATATACCTAATATTATATCATAGTTCTTATAATATATATGTGTGTGTGTGTGTGTATTTTAGAAATATTATGTATTTCTAATAAATATATATATTATATATAAAATATTAGTAATGTTAATTTATGTATATTATATTAATTAATATTGTTGTATAATATATATATATATAATAGTAACATTGTTTTTTTGTCTAACATCTCATGTTTTTTTTCTGTCCTGCATAGGGGCAGCCACTCGCAGAGTTAGCATAAGGTGACTGTGGGGGGGGGAAACTATTTTCATTAAAAGTGCAAGAAGAATCACAAGTTGTTGAATGAGGATTGTTGCACCTAAAGTTTTTTCACTGGAATCTAGAGACGCGCACATGAAGGACATTCCACGTGGGCGATAAAAAATAGTGTCATGGTTGTCGCTATGAGCATACACAAGAAGGGGCATAGCATTCAGTTGAGAAGGGGATTCGAGAATCATCTGGGTTATTCCAAAACTAGAAGAGGCAGTTGAAGACTTTGAACATTTCCAGTGGGTGAGAACTTTTTCATTCATGTTATTCCATTTCTCTTTACACTCCATCTCATCTCTATTCGATATCTCCCACTCATCTATCATCCATCAACACACATCCATCCCATCCGTCATTCCATTCCACATTTAATTCTCCTAATTCTTCATCAACATCCATCCATTTCTATTCTATTCCATATCCCATCCACCTGATCATCATATCATCCATTCTACTCCATTCACTAGAGAACAGAGCAGGCATGCGACTGAGCAGGAGCAAAGCATCAGAGCAGGAGTTGAGGAAGGGAGTCATCTCAAAAATATGTTTTCTATTTTATTTCCTTCAATTTCCATATTTGTTTCTATTTTTAGCATGTTTAGTTAAAAAACATGGGGGGTAATATTTTCATGGATTGTAATTATTTTTATGTTCTAATTTTAATTTCTACAATCAATATGGTGCACCTTAAACTCAGTTATCTCATTTCTACTTTGATGGGCATCATTTTCTTCACTATGGTATGAACGAATAGGTGATGATAGAAATTATTTTTCCTTGGAATTTTAACTGAAGTACTGAAAATGAAAAAAATATAATTTTCTCATTTCCATTAAGAATCATTTTAATTCCTAAGTGGTGATTGAAATATTATTTCTAAGGAAAGATAAAAGATCTATGTTGATCTAATGAATCAAGAGATCTGTGGGTCAGTACCTTTTATTAGTACTGATTCAATTGTAATTAATTATAGTGTGAATAGAAAATCATTTATTCAATTCATGTAATTTTTATCCCCCCAATTTCATCCAATACTTTTCATTCTCTCTCTTCTTTTTTTCTCACTGCTTTTTTGCACCATTTCACACACTTTTTTTACTCTTCACTTTCATTGGTTTACATTAGTTTTTGTTTTTTTATTGTTTTAGTTTTATTTTGGTCCAGAGAACTTTAAGTCCTTCTCTGTGGTTAGACACCTATCATTCCATAGTACTAATAGAATGTAATTTCTAAAAAAATTTAATTTGTGCATACTCAACAATGTGTACAGTCATATGTTATGATGAAATTATGTTTATGAAACCCATTTATTTTTATGGGTTTCGATATGATTAATTATTTTTGTAATTTTAGCACACTTATGTATGGTTTTCATTATGTGATGGGTGGTACCTATATGTCTTTGAAATTCATTGGGTAATGATTTATATCTCATGAGTTAATGATGGGAAACAAGTCAACGGTCTTGACCCACTATGGGGAGATGGGGAAACCCGATCCACTATGGGAAGATGGGGAAACCCAATCCATTAATATTGGGAAACAATGCCTCAAGATATCATTGAATCATTTTTGAAGTGAATGTGTTTGTTGACAAACCGTGCCACCATGTTGCATTTGTTGACAAAGTGGGCCTAGATGTTCAGTTTAATGACAAAGGGGGTTTTCATAGAGAGTTTTTGAGTTCAACAGTTGTTGAAAGTTCTTGTGACTAAAGGGACATGACAATGAAATTGACGATCTAAATGTGGTATAAAAAATAACATATATAAGGTGGTGCCATTTTCTAGTGTTTGCCATGTTTTTGGGCCTCAAAATCGTCAAATGGAGAAAATTGTTTTTTGGAAAAGGTACATGTTCTCCTATATCTTGGAGGCTTAAAATGTAACTTTCCATATGTTTTTCAATATCATAACATAAAAATATGGAAAAGGGAAGAGGGTCACCCATGTTTTTATTTGGGCGTGCAAGGTGACTAGGGCGATAGAGGCTTGGGTGACTGGACTTGCACGCCTGAGGAAAGTTGTATGTCAGATGCTCAGGGTCTTCAAAAAGCATATAAATAGACATCTACCCCTTTTAATTTTTGATAAAGCTAAACACTTAGAGAAAATTTGATCTTTGGTGGCACAAGTTGTTTTGGTATGCAAGTATAAAGTTATTCATAATTTGTGCACCAATTGATAGTTGCACACCAATATTGGTTTAGGCATAAAAGTGTGTGAGTCACCAAAGTTTTAAGTTGGAGAAGGGAGTGTCACACATGTGGTTGTGTTTCACTTATGCGAAAGGATTAAAGAAGTGTGTAGGTTTTCCTAGGGTTGTGAGAAAGTTGGAATATTTCCCAGTACACCTATGGTAAAGTTTTATTCATCAGTTAATGAAAGTTGAACATCAACAAAAAAATCTACATAAAGTGGAGGATGCATTAATTTTTGATGAGGAAGGGACCTAAAAGTATTTAAACTATGAGTGGATCTCATGAATAGTAAGTGAACACACTTCAGTTGAGAGAGCAGTGAGCATTCATGTTTTGATTGGTTCTAAAGAAGGAGGGACAGTGAGTCCCCTCCAAAATTTGTAAATATCAGTGTTCTTTTCGGGGATTTGGTACATCAGCATATCATCGATGTATTCTCCTTTGACGTAGCCTAGTGAGGGTTAACCGAGTAAATTTTTTGTTTCCTATTCATTATTTAAAATTTTTCATACTCTACAATAGAAAGGAGAGAGAAGAGAGTTTTTTTAATGAAAAAAAGGATCAAAAGGGGTATTTAATTTAATCTTTCATACCCAAATTCACCCCCCCCCCCCCTCAGGGTATCTTTCCTAGTGTAGCTAACAATTAAATGGAAAGGACTATGACATGGGATGGTGGTGTCTCCCACCTAGTAGGTTTAGTCCTCATGAAGTGCCCTAATAAGTTTTATAAATGCATCTTGACTTATATGGAATGATATTACATTTTTTGTGTCAGCCACAATTCCATGTCGTATTCCTATGTTATGCTTCCATGGATTATTCGTTTCATTCCCTTATGATTCATTTATTCCAATTTTTTATAATTTATTATATGAATCGAGATTATTATATTTCATGTTAAGGGTATAATTTTTAAAAATCATGCTCTTATTCTTATACCCTAATGTTTATATTATGATTTATATCTCCCTTGGTTACCCTTACTGAGCATCTGAGCTCAACAATTCTTATGTTTCATTTTCACAGATTATAAAGAAATTTTTTATGTAGAAGTTGTAAAGGGGAAGATATTTATTGGAGATATTTAATACCATTATACAAAGTAGAATAATGTGTTCCATGTTTCTAAAGGAACTCAAATATTATGTTCCTTGGGAATGTGTTTGTGAAAAGTAATGATTATTAGTCTAAAGATATTTAATATCCATGTATGAAAATATTGGTATTTATAGTTGGTATCAGCAGAAATGTTTAGTCATCCTTTTGAATCTTGAATGAGAAAACTTTAGTGATATACCTAAAAATATTTATAAGGATTTGTATAGGGATGTCTCTAAGTATAAGTCTATTTATAGGTTATAATACTTGAATTTTTTAATTATCATGAATATCCTAGGATTAAATCTAAGATGTTATATATTGACGGTGATTTACCTTGATTATGTGGTTATACTCTATGATAATTATTACTCATGATATTCCTCCCTGCTTTAGTCAATAGAGGGTACCAGCAATAGTTGGGTAAACATTGAATGTTAAATAACATTAATGATTACTCAAATGGGATAATCATTAAATTGAATAATTTTTTGATCATGCATAATCAGTTTTCACAAAACATGATTAATAATGTGTACCTTAACCCACTAGAAAACTCACATAGTAAGGGAAGGAAAGATTTTTATGAGAATTTTGTTGATGGATACCACATTGGAAAAAAGATTCAGTTTCCTTTATGCCAAAAATCTAGGAAGAAACCCCAAGATGAATGCCTTCGAGGAATAATAAGATGTATTTACTATAGAAAATAAAGAAACAAATTAAGTAACTAAAAAGGGAAAATGAAAAGTTCCATTAAAATAATGGATGGAAATATTTTCCTCTATATGGTTTTTTTCAATTGATCAATGCTTTAAAAGTGGAATGAATGGGCATTATGAAAATCGATGTCCAAAGTGGAAATCCTAAATATAATAAAAGAAATGGTTGTATTGTTGATAATGATTCTATATGTTAAATGTGAAAGGAAATATGTATTAAGTAATATAGTGAGGTATCCTTGTTAATGGATTAAGGATAAAGTGAAATAGTCTTAGTGTTTATGTATTTGGATTCAAGAATTATGTTATATGAATAGTGAAATATACAATTATTGTTCAATATAAGTTTTTTCCTAAGGATTTACAAGAAAATATTAAATGGTTCTGTTGGCCTATAAAAGTGATTTATATGGTAAGGTTATATTTTTATAGAACTCATGATTAAGGTAAGGATAACCCTTCATATGTGCATGATATTGGATAAGGAAATAAAGAGATGTTTGATTATAATAAAATAAATGGGATAGTATTGATGATCATGGTACTGATAATATGACAAGGCGGTTTATGATATCATGGATTGAGTTTATATATTTTTCGTATTTATGGTATGAATAAAGAGTTAATTTTTGAAATCATGCATTTTTTCACTAAGTTTTTATGATAATTTATGTTATTACCATGTTTTAAAGGAATGTATGGTAATGGTCATAAAAAGTTTGGTATGTGAAAATTAAGAGCTAAATCATGTTTTTTGGGGTATTGAAGTTGATTTTATTTTTTGACGTCGGTTAGATTCTTTTTAATGCATGGGATTTTGATCTTTTAGAAGTTTTATAAGGGTAACCATTTATGAAATTGTTTATGTTGAATGTTGGATGAGGTTTTAAATATTAATTTTTTGTAATATGAATATTTATTGATAATAGATAACTTGTGATAACATTTTTCATAATAAATAAAGATGGAATGACCTATCATTATATTTATGGATATCAGGATCTACTAACACTTCTGTTATGGTAAATTCAACTCTTTTTCTTGGAATAAGATATGTAGTGTAAATTCATCAATACAAAATGAAAGGATAAGATTATGCTAATGAAATTAAATGAAATCAAGAAGGAATTTATTAATATGAAAAATATTCAAATCAAGGGAAATGATTTTCGAACCAAAATATTTATCCTAGTACCTTATTTTTTTTATTAATCAAATGGTCTCTTATATCATCGTATATTTAAAACATTGTGATTGTTGACTTTCTCCTGACTGTGTTCTATATCACTCTTCATCAGAACCTGAAAGTTATATTTCTCCTCAATGTCCATGTTTTCATTTGACACATATATTCCCCTATATGGAAACATAGTTATGAGTTACTTAGGGTAACTATTTAGTTTCCAACATTCCTTTTTTATAGAAATATTCAGTATTCACTATTACAATCTGGGATTCAATGAAAGAAACATTCAAGTATTAAACCTATGATAAACTGGACAAATCATGATGGTGAAATTAAATTTATGGGGTGTAGAATATAACACCCCGAAAATTTTTATGAGATATAATTTTATTTTATAAGATTTTATTTCTTTGATTTCTTGTTTAAAATATAACATCAACTTATCTTGCATTACATGAAACACCAAGTTTCTATGAAACATATATTTATTATTTAAATTATTTAAATAATAAAATTATAACCTAGAAATTAGAATGGAGGGTATGAGAAGGATTAATTGAATTTTTTAATTATTTTTTAAACATGTATAAATAATTAATTATCCAATTAATTATAAATTAATGTAAAACCTTTTTTAAAATAAAAGGAAATGTTTTTTGAAAAAAAATTAAATGTGTATTAGTGTGTTTTATACTAATAAATAAAAAAATAAATCTTGTTTGATTAAATTAATGAAATATATATATATATATATAATATTCATTATAATTTTTAACATTCATAGTATGTGTTTTATGGACATGGTATTAGAAAAAATCCAATTTTACGCATAAAAAGTATATCTCTAAAAAGGTAGTTTTAATTCCTTTTTATGGCGCCCTTGTCAAAAATATAGTTTTTGACACTTTTATAAGTTCTATTTTTTAAAATAAACTTCTTATTTAAAATAATAATATCATAATTTACTTTGGTTGAATTTTTGGTAATCTTCTGTTATGTTTCATGTTTTGATGAATAGTAAAAAAAATATTGTGTTATAATTGAAAATAGATTCTTCATATAAATAATTTATAGTGTTAAATTATATTTTTAAATAATAATTAGATCAAATTTTTATCATTACATAAAATTTAGGTCATTGGGTTCAATTTCAAATTGAAATTGGATATAAAAACATTCCAAACTTTTGAACAATTTTGCTTTGAAAAAACATTGTATTATTCTGTTTATGGGGTTATTTTTTAAATTAATTTATGAATATTATGTGAATTTAATTTTGAAAATTGGATTCAATATTTTTAATAATAAGTTCTAAATTTCTTAAACAGTTATATTTTATTTTTGTATAATATGAATAGTAACTTTAGCAATTTTTATTACCACGGTTTGAGGTAAATCGGGTAATTGAGGGTACAATTAATATTATAAATATAATAAAAATACCCTAATACTATCAAAAATGTTATTGGATGAAATTAATTCAGACCCTGAAAAATAAGTATCAAAATTTAATAATTTAATGGACACCTTTCCATGAAAATGACTTGGATACTATTAAAATTTAAGAGCCTAACAAAATGTCACACTCCTAATTTTAATAAGTATATTATATTTAATATGTGGATAAATATAAGATATTAAATAATATATATATTATTACGAAATATATAAGTATTATCTACATCATGTAAAATTATTTCTATTTTTTAGTCACTATATAATTATTATAAATAATTATACAATGATGATGCAATAATTATTCAATTAATGAAAAACCCAATCACGTGGTATTAAAAATATTAAAATAAATATAATTTGACTAATTTAAGGTGATAAAAGAATTTTATAGGTTAAAATGGAATTTTATGGGTGTATAAAATGAAGTTTTTCAATGTTATAGTGTTATATTGATTTTCTTAAAGTCAATGTTATGAATAGTGTCAAAATTGATACTAATGACATTTTTTGAAAATAATATTTTATTAAATTATTTCAAAAGCATAAAAATACTAAAAAAAGTATAAATTATGTTCTAAAATATAATAATTGGTCTATTTATGGTTCAATATCAACCTTAAAATTAAAAGTCTCAGCCTTTTACTATCGAAAAGGTTGTTTCCATAGTTACAATAGAAATAGATTAACTTAGGGTTAATAAAAAATATAAGGTATAAAATTACACCAAAACCGATATAAATTATATTTTTTTATTATATTAACACCCTATACCACATTATATTTGAATCCCTTTCCATTTTAATGTATTTTGATTAAGATTTAATTTATTATTATTTAATCTTTTGAGAAATTCCAAATGTGCCTCTCACCTTTATTATAAAAGGAAACCTCATCCCTCATCTCATTTCACCACATTGAGTCTTATATATCAACCATAATATTCCAAATTATAATATACACTTACCTAGAAACATTTTACAGGTTTTTTTCTTCCCAAAATACCAACTCTAGAGTCCTTTAGTAGAGACTTAAAGGAGTTGTTTCCAAGAAGAGGTAATCACTCAAACTAATCACTCTCCTTTTCAAATCATTTATACATCCTATAAATATATGATATATATATATATATATAAAATAAAAACATCATTATAATAATTTTTATTAAATTTTCTTATGATTATGTACACACCATTTTACAACCCCCTTCCCATCGAACAAGAAAATAAATTATCGCTCATGCGTACGTACAACTTACCGTCTCCACCAAACAATATAATTCATTTTCCATAACCATATTTTATGTGTGGTAATTATGATGGTTTTAATTTTTATATATGATATTTATGATATAATTATACTTTTTTATTGATAATATAATATCTATCTTTTTACTAACTAATCTTTTGGGAAATGATAGTTCCCCTTGTGCGTATATGTGGCTTATTATCTCCACAATGTGATGTGTTTTATTTATAATATATATTTCACATGGATGGTAATAATGATGAATTTAATATATATATATATGATATATATAACATAAAAATTATCCTATAATTATAATATATTATATACACTTCTTTATTTTAATATGACAATAAAATGAAAACAGTATTCATGCATTCATACGGCCAACCATCTCCATGAATGGTGTGTTTTATTTTCTACATATAAATTTTATAGATAACCGTAAATAAATATATAATGAATATATATGATATTTATATCATTTTTACTAATGTTAAAATGAATAAATTATGATCTAATTATGATGACCTAGAATAACAACGCAGTAAATGGACAAAAAACAAAGTAGCTATTACCTGGAACATAACATAAATTCGGAATTGTTGATAACAAAATAATATAAAGTCATATGTGGTATTATATATATGAATATAAATATGTGGTAGATGAATAATAAACATATATTTATTATATAGTAGGATTTAACATGTATGGAGGAAGTCAAGACTTATGGTAAGGGATTTTTGTCTCACTTTTATTTGTGTGGGACACATGCCTTATACACTACTTATTTATTTTGAGTGGAATAAATACTTCCCATGAATGTATTTTATGAGTAATATTCTTAATATTATGTTATTTTAATATCCATATAATTTTATTTCTTTCATGGTGCATATGATTCTTCTGATTATTAAGTGATAAGTGATTATTTCACAATCGCATCAATAATAGAGATTGTTTCATTTTAAATAAATTTTGTGAAAAATTTATCATTTATGTCCTTGTTTTCTAAAAATGTTTTAAATTTTGTTTTTTTTAATTCTCATATAAATATTTATAGTTATTTTTACACATGTATGACTTTTTACAAAAATAAATTAAAGGGTTATTTTTGTCATTTTCTAAAAAAATCTCTTTGTTACTTTACCACAAAAAATATACAAAAATAATTTTTTATTAACTTAAATGGAATGAATGGAATTTATAGTCATCATGAATTATTAATGACTTATATATTTCCTTAAATTATTACACGGTTTTTTTCAACCAAATTTTTTTATTTTAAAACAGAAAATGTTTGAGTGAAATTTTTTTAAAAGAAATTATATTTTCCTCAAGAATTATTTTCAAGTGATCTATAAAAATTAATTTCCATCTAAAATAACATTATTTTATGTTATTTATGATGTACTTGGGATATTATTCAAGGATATTATCCATATTCTTTATATGGTTATTTTATTTTTATGATGGAATGATATTTGTGAACCTCATTTCTTTTATATGGTTTATGTTATGATGGAATGTTTTTTATGAAACCTATTTATTTTTATGGGTTCTAATATAATTAATGATTTTTCTTCTTGTGGAAAAAATATTTATGGTTTTCATTATTTGATGGGTGGGATTTATATCTCCCTCTAATACATTGGGTAATGATTTATATCTCATGAGATAATTATGGGAAACAATTCAATGGTCTTTATCCAATATGGGAAGATAGGGAAACCCGGTCCACTATGGGAAGATGGGGAAACCCAAACCCTTACAAAGAAAGGATTGTGATTCGGGATGGTGGTGTGTCCCTCCTGGTAGGTGTAATCCCTATGAAGTGCCCTGATAATATTTCGCAGTGCACCTTGACTTATAGGTAATGATATTACATGTTTTTGTGTCTGCCACAATTCCAGGTGTTATTATTTTGTTATTCTTCCTTGGATTATTCTCTTGATTCCCTAATGATTCATATATTATGAATTTTTATGATTTATTTTATGACTCAAGATCATTATCTTTGATATGCGGGGTGTAATTTTCAATTATTATGCTCATATTCATATACCCTTATATTTACATTATGAGTCATACCTCCCTTGTTTACCAATACTGAGCATCTAATATCGCCCTTTCTTATACATCCTTTCCCCAGTTTATAAAGAAATATTTTATGTAGGAGTACTAAAGTGGAATATCTTTATGGGAGATGTTCAAGATCATTCACCAAATTAGAAGAATGAGTTAAAATTATCCAATGGCACTAAACTATTACGGTCCTGGAGCATGTGTTTTTGAAATATAATGAATATTATTCTAAAAATATGTAATATCAATGTATAAAAACATCAAGTAATTATTATAACATCAACCCATCCATGTTCCCTCACATAAATCACACAAGCACATCAACCCATCCCCACAAACACTAGTGAGGTCACGTCAACACACTAACCCAAGATACTCATTGTGAGGTCCTCATCCTAATACCTGAAGAGACATGGTTGAGTAACATGTAATACAACTTGACCCACTACCTGAGGAAATATTTCATGACTATATATGAATATACCTTGACTCATCACTTATCACCCAAGGAAGGTCACATAAAGATTGTATAGGGCACCCGTTGGGACCTCTAGACCCATCATGGTCTCTATTCATCAATACCATCTCAATATTTTCACCCAACTATGACAACACAGCCTAAGGGATCCTATAATAAAGACCTCTTATCCCAGTCCACATCCACATAATTCCACTCAACACTCCTGGTTTTTCATCACAGGGATCATCCCAACCTTTTAGACTCTAATAAACTTGGAATCCAGATTCCATGTAGTAAATGATTCCAAATACTATCACTTAAGTCTCATATTGAATAAATTGGGATAGATACCTTAGGTTAAAACCCATAGGATACCCCTATTAATCAAAAACACTATGTCTTGGGGGACTCCCCTCACTCTAATAACCCAACCAGACTCATCTCTAGACTTAGGATGGAGTTACTCATCACTCGCAAGACATACCTCTATCTCTCCCATCATCACTTGACCCCCAGACTCTCATTCCTATCAAAAAGTCCTAGGAAATAAATATAATGAATCCTACATCTCATCTCACCTTCTAATAAATACAATAGGATTCTTTCCATCTCAACCAATGGCATCATCCTTCTGTTGCATATTCATTAGGAGATCTCAAATCAGAAAAGTTTTGAAGAAAAATTGATTCAATTAAAGGTGGCCAAGAACCATCCCATATACTATACCCTAAGCACTCTTAGTCATTAATCCCCTTTCCCAAAAACTATTAAGTATGTACACATGCATTCTCACACATAAGGAAACATATTTTGTTTTATTAAAGGGTATACCCACCTATAACAAGGATTTAACACCTCACTAATCTTCGTCTAGACTCATCCAAGCCAATGAAGACCTATCTATGCTCACAGACACCTACCACATTCAAATCATCACCGAAAATTTATTATAAAAAATTATAATTTATTAAATAAATTAAATTAAATAAGTATAAATCCTAAACACTCAGTGGTCATCATTCACTCCTCGAAACATAGAGCGATGGGGTACGGAACACTACAAACACACACCCAAACCTGTTCTATGAAAAAACCCAATCTAAAATTCTATTCCAACATTCAATTTAATACAAAAAAATTTGAAAAAATAAATAAATTATATAGCTGACATGCCTTCACCAAATCTTCTTCCAACAACATGCAGATAGAATCTTAGTATATCCTATACATTTTTTGATCAAATCCCCTATGATTTTGAATGATTTCACCATGATTTGGTAGAATCGTTATCAAATCCTATCCCAAAATTAACCCAAATCATTATCTACTACCAGATATAAGAACATAGGGAAGATATTATATGTAAATATATTAAACTTTCACCCAATAACATTGGAAAAGGGGATGAAGATATGGGAGGTATTATTCATAAGGATTTACCCTCTCATACCCCTCAAATAAAATAAAATAGTGGTCGAACCCCATTTATAATTTAATGTATATAACATTAATCCTATATAGTTTAATCCAATGTTTTACACTGTGAACTATATAGGAATGCGATCCCCTATCCCTCAGTCCAAAAACTTCATGATTTGAAGCTCTGTTTCATGGTGTGAATGGGCTATAATTTTTAAATCAGAACATACTAGAATATGATCATTCCATTAATTCTCTCCTAAGCACCTATGACACCTATATGGTATAAAACAACATCTAAAAAACTCATTTTAGAACATTTAAACCCTCGTAATACCAAACCTAGTCCTAGTTCTCAAAATGAATATCTACCAAATGAAAAATCAAATTTCCTTCTCAAAACAATGACCAATAATTCTACAAGTCATTATATGATCCCCACTATAATTCTTATCATCGTCAAAAAATCATGTTCATCCTTATACCATGTCTCCCAACCTTCCACTGTCATCAACACATAGTGAACGCATCATGCTCTACCACAGCACACTAAATGTAGTTACACTATGAAACTCTAAATGCCAAGATCGGATTCTCCATTTTTCCTCTAAAATACCCCAATTTAATCCTTAGGAAAACTCAACCACATTTAAAAAGAAAATTCCATCACAGTTAACATCTCACTACATCTAAATTATTAATGAACACAATTCTGACCTCCTTTATTTTTTTCCCAAAACACTTTTCCACAAAAATTGATGCATCAAAAAATGAACATCTAAGTATAACTCATAATTTCCAATAATGACCCCCGCATGTAGGGTTCTTCTCATTCCTCGAACCACATCACCAATATCACTTGCTTCTCTATGTTTCAACACCCAAAAATGACACTATGTTTTGTTTTTTCATAAGATTCATTACCTGGATCAAACAAAGAATTAAGTTTCACCCCCTAAAACATGTTAAGAACCACGGTGTATCCCATGAACCATCTCACAGACTGGGTTACACACCCTAAATCATGTCATGAATTTTGGATCACCCCATAATTAATTTCATGAATTTTTTCACCCCATGAATCACCCTTATATCACACTAAAACTAGCCTGATTCAGATTCCAACACACTAAATCCAACCAACGCCCTATCTAAACAACAAATTTGAAATTATGACATGTACTAGATACTAGTAGACCTTATTAAAAATAGATAGCTCAGTGTTACCTAAACTATCCCTTGATTGGTCTCACCATAACAATGTCCCATCAAACATAAGGTTCGTTTCTCCCACAATTGGTATGATGATCACCAACATAGGGGTATTTTATTATTTCTTGTTTAAATAAACAAGGATCTCCATGACTCATGCATGTCTATTACCGAATACAATGATTTCATGTTTCCATCCCACTTATCCATGAGCACCAACAAAAAACACCCATCCCTATGTGTTCATGAATCACTAGGAATGATGTTATCTATAAACCAATAGTGCACATCCAATCATATGGATTCTCATATATAGCCCATCGAGCACCAACCCAAAAGGTTCTTTCGTCACATGCATGTCACTCTTTATAATCCAAACTTATGCCTCCCTAAAAACACATATCAATGTTCATACTGGATTGATCATGGCACCAGACCTAATCTATTTCTGATGTCACCTACTCACAAAAAGGGATATACTCCAACACTCATAGCATCAATGAAAGTGATAATCTCATCATTATAGCATTACCACAACTCCACTCTTCATTCATCCACAACCCAAAAAAAATTCAACTAACCTACACATGACTTTCTCCCCAATTCACACCCAAAGAGGCTCTGAATGTATCAATCACAGACATGCCCTCACATGACAAGTATTTTCACAAAAATCCTCTCCAACACTCACTCTTATCCTCAAAGATTAGTTTCACAACATGACCTACAAGGGACCACCTATACAGTGGTAAGTTGAGTGTGACACCCAAATCCCACCCTCAATAGGCTAGGGGCTAGAAAACAATACTAAATAGAAATATCTCACACATGAGAGGACTTATCCTATATACCTATACAAAAAAATCAGCAAATTCCTATAAAACGTTGAAGGATAACACTATTCATATGATACCATAACAAATTCTTAAGATCTATTCCCACATTATATTATGATAAAAGTACTAGAAATAATAAATGCCAAATATAATCCCACCACAAAAACTAAAAAATAGTCAAACTTTCTCAAAGGGAGGTGACTGCTATATAATGAAACACTTGGTTCAACTATAGTGTTTCAAGACAAAACCATGATCTTCCTACTCCTAATCCTCGAAGGAATCCGTAAAAAGGTATTTCATCTACATAAAACATGAAATGTACATGCATATCCCATATATGGGTGAGTATAAAATACCAATAAGGACACCCCAAAATCAATAAATGTATAGAATCAAGGGAATTGTCATCTCATCAAAAATTATGTAAATCAAGATATAAGACATATCAATAAGAAAAAAAGATCTACTAAAGATAGAATCAATGTCTCAAATTTGTCTCAAAAAGACTACTAGCCATAGGATTTTGCTCATCCAGGATGTCTAACTCCACAAGTTATTCTACCAATGATGATGATCATTCGAGAGTTCATTATTTTTGGGACTCCCCAAATAATTATTTTATAGATAATTTAAGATCATGACACACATATATTAGATCACACCATAGGCTCATGTGGGATATAAGAAACCCTAATTGGAATTAATGTCAATCTATGGGATAATTTTCACAATGAAACTATGAACCCAACTTGTTTGAACTACAAGATAGTGTTTTGATTCCCTATGTATATTGTTCATGATGATGTAACAAACCCCACAAAATATACAAGAAGGAATGATAGAGGATCACACCCTGAGTAACCTGGAGGAAAACCATGAATTGAAACACATATCATATAGAGGGTCACAATCCTATGATTAAGATTTTATTCCTTACTAAAACATCTTAGGTATGTTTTAAGAGAACACATTCAAAAAATATTGGTCTACAATGAAATTTTATGAGGGAAGAAACCCAAGATCATACAACAGCTGAACAGAGAAGAATATGGGCTCAAACATAACATTAAATAAGTAAAAATCATGTACCAAAGGGTTATACGTTGTGTCTCTCTAATCCTAGAACTTCTCATATATCTAGTTTATATGGAATTCATTTCCTAAAAATACATGGTGTTTCTCATTGGGGTAAAAAGTGTGTATATGTTTGTCAAGAACATGGAATCCCATTCTACCTAGCCCATGTACCACTATTTGTGCCCATGTACTCAAGTTGTTTTCTTGTACTCATCAAATTTATGAGTAATTTTCTGAGCTACATGGTGTGTACTCTACCACAAATAGTATGTAGGGGATAGTATGAAACTCAACATGTGTCTTTTCCCATGTCTGTATACTTTCCAAAGTACATGGAATTTACCCTTCCATACACAACACGGGGATCTACAAGGGATCCTAGGCATGTACTATATCTATAGAGTAAGTTTTCAACCAAGTATTACATGACATGTGACTTGTCACACACACCATGTAATAACACATGGATTTTTGGGTGTTGAATCTCTATACACACCTATCTGGCCAACTTCGGATCACATGGCATGTGAAACATGTCACATGGGGTGTGATAATTTTCTTTAAGTGAAAAACCTAGTGTCATTCTGAGGGGACTACATGGAATCTATTTCTAAACTATACTATGTTTTGTCAAAAAATTTCTAGAATCCCTGGATCTTTAGACATCTTCTGCTCATGCCTCTACAAAGTCTGTTCTTCCAGGATTCTTTCCCATAATCATGGACCAAGGTTGACCAAAACATTTTTTCCACTGATATTTATATTTCATATATATCCTCTGCTAATTGAATTCCCACTATCATATCTCACCACTGTTCAAAACCAAACCATAACCAGGGATCCTCAAATCTAATTTTATGTACCTCTAACCATCAGCTATAATTTTCCACCAAGATCACTCCATTTATCATGATCCTAAACCCTTGTTATTTTTCCACAAGAATGGTCACATAATGATTGAATATTGGGTATTTGTCAAATCATTATACAAAGGAATTTCTAGGGATGAACATGCAAAGAAAAATGAAATAAATGAACAAACCAAAAAATAGGAACAAACCTCATGATTTTTTCAAGTTGAAATCAATTAATTTATATTTGAATGAATAAATAATAACCGATATTAAAAATATCAATTCCGAAAGAGAAGTAAGATTAATCTATATTGGCAAACACAATTGACCTGTAAATAAAAATTTTAAAATAACTGATTCACAATTTCTATGGGACAAAATAAATAATTATACATAAAAAATAAAACAATATACTACATTAGGATTGGATTGGTCATTGATGAATAACTAGACTACGACATCATTTTTTGTTAGATACTAGAGCTCCATTGGTGAAAATGATCCTCTGGTTGTCGATCATGACCCTTGATCTATTATCATTCACCAATATCTCCTAAAATGGATCCTCTCTCAATCTAAGGGTTATATGGATAATAAATGTATTGGATATAATCTTGTATTTATAGAGAAAAATTATGTTAGTATTTTAAGTAAAAAATTATATAAATATATTTAATTTATTTAATTGTTTTTCTCATGGCGTCCCTCAAGAAAAATTGTTATGGATGACAATGATTATAGAATACCTAAGGTAAAACCCACATTCTATATTCAACTATAGTCTCAGATTTATGATCCAAGAATATTTTTAGGCGTTATTCAATTATTTCTAAAAACCAATGCTTGTGTGATACAATATATACAATATATTTATTATATCAACATTAAGGCACATGAGGCCTCAAAATATCATGTCATCTCATCACCTGGATACAAAAATATATCTTCATATAATATAAATTCTTTTAAAAAAATGGGATATTACATTCTCCACGCTATCATAGATTTTCATCCCAAAAAGAAACAATCCTACTCAAAATATGAGGGTACTGATCTCACATTTGGGTCTCCCATACATAGCTGACCTCTAGAAGATTATTGTGCTGCCATTGGGAACACACAAATGGAATAAATTTCCCATGTAGGATCTTATCCTACTGATATTTAATATCTATTGGTTATTTTTCAAAGTTTTCTCCTCCCTCGATGTCCAGATCACCCCAATAAATAACATGTGATGGGTCGTACACATACCTCTCCAACTAAAACATGTTTAATATGTCATGTAATATGTCTAAAAATGGTGGTAGGGACAAGTTTTATGGTACTTCTCTAACCATATACAGTATTTGGATAGGTAGAATGACCATTGGAGATAACATTTCTCCATGTCCAATTATCCACAATCCACATTGAGGTGAGTCCCTTAGGAAAACAAGGTCTCCCTACTTGAAATAAAAAAGACACTATCATTGGCCCACAAAAAAATCCTAACATTACTGGGTAATATTTATCAACCTCTATCTAGACTATATATTTTTCATACAACTTTAGCACCAAATCAATCCCCACAAGCATTGTCTCCCACTATATCTAACAACTATAGTAGGGACCCGGAGGGTCTCCCATACATGGTATCATATGGTTCTACACGAATGGTGGATTAGAAGATATTATTATATGAAAACTAAACTGATGGTAGATGATCCTCCCAACTATGGCCCAAATCTAACATTAAATCCATAAGCTTTTTCTCCAAAAAACTGAATTTTTTTCTTTACCTAGTCAACTATATAAGGTATAAAATTTTTTATTGTCCCAATCTAAGACCAAAATCCTCTTGAATCCAATCCCTAATAATGATGTGAAGTGATAATCATGGTCTAAAATGATCATTGAGTGAATTCTATAAATTCTAACTACCTACTTTATGCACAAGAATCCAAAACTCTCCACTAAGCCATGCACTTAGATGGTTTGGAAGTTATCAAAATGTGTATCAATATATGACCAATCAGTTGTAGTCATGACCACATGCAAATCTTGAAAACTCTAACCTAAAAACCAAAAACATTCCACCTCATTTCAACCTCCATTCAAGAACCTTGACCTCCACCTACTGATAGGTGAGACATAAAGAGTTAAACGCAGCTAAAATCTATAACATTCATGGCCAACAAACCCAATGTTAAAGGATATATGTACATACTCATCACTCATGAATACATTTCTAAGGTAATGAAACCTCCTTAGTACCTACTCTTGATGGGTTAATTGTGTCATTGTATTTCCTTAGGGGGATAAAATAGTCCTCGACTTCAGAAAACCAATAAAGAATATGTACAGTGGATATCTGATCATGCAGGATCTCACAATCAATATTCCAAAATTGTACCTCGCTAAGTTGTTATAGAATCGGAGTGGTAAAAACCATCAACTAGATATATTATTCACCATCCTTTCCTCAATGGCCAACTCAAAAGAGGTAAAATGATCTATACTCACTCAACAATAGTGGATGAAAACTTTATTCTGGGTATCTCCTGCTACAACCACATCCTTAGGTGTCTATCAAGATATAAATTCATCAACCTGTATAGGTTCAACTATCTATCCCATGTCTGAGAATACATATCTCAATAAGTGGATTTCCTAAATCTAGAATTGATATATTGACATATTCTTATAAATTTGGTACTCTCAATGTATAGTTTAAACCATTTCCAATTGTATTTTTTCTTACACCATTGATGCTAAGTACACATGGATTTAAACTAGGAATATTACCATAAACAATTCCAATAAGGATCAAACTATCTAGTTCATATGTCTCGTAACCCTCTCTAGGGTGTCCAACAAGCTGATTGGTATCACTAAGAACTCAAAGAAACCATAGTGGATTTAAAAAAGACACATTTGGTTTATACTTTTTTGAACCTAGAGATGGTGATAACATTCCATAAGGTCAAACTCTGAGAACCACTTTTCCCATAACCATTGTTCAAATAATTCTTTGATTATATGGAGTGGACACTCCTCCCTGAAAGTGACATGGTTTCGGGGTTATGAATATACACCTAAACTCAACCACTCATTCTCCTCTTATGAGAACAACACAGGGCTATCCAGGTGAACACATTGGGACTAATAAGGACACTTCTCTATATATTTCTCTAAATTCACCTTTATCTCTTACATCTACATAGGGTTATATAATATGTTATCACCGATATCAGGGCATACCTAGAATAAATCTTCATAAAAAACTTTCTAGGGGTTTATAATCATGATGTATCCCCATGGAATACATCTAAATTCTCTTCCAACACTGCAAGAAACTAAAAAAACATTGTATCCAATTCTCTAATGGTTATACTATCCAAATGATAAGAAATTATATGTATCCTCATTTATATTATATTATCCTAATCTACTAGGTATCAATCCTTAACAAAGGAGAAATATTTCACTGTACAACTTGGATTCACTGCAACCCTCACTGGTAATAGTCAAATGATCATGGATGGTAGACAACCAGAACATACCTAGGAAAACATCATAGGGTCCCACTATCACTATATAAGGGTTCCATGTGTGGCTACCTATATTTCTCCTAGTGTCAAGTAACATAGAAGACAAGTGTGTGATTACTAATCCTCTCTTTTAGAGTATCCAATCACAGGGTCCAAGCCAAGAGCTTTTCCAAAATATATTGGTCTAAAAATTGGGATATATTATGAAATTATTGTCTTGTTTAGGTGTCTATAAGAACATTAGATAAAGTTGAAAAGACACATACCATACCTCGAATCACTACCAAAGCCTATGGGTCATAATCTTCTAGCATCTACTATGGACCATGTCTCATACCACCAGTACCCTAAGCCCATAATGGACCACCTGGGGGTGATGGTGGGGCAACAGATCAAAGATCCATCCACCTTATATTACTCAACAACCTTTTATTCCATTCATACCTCCCTATGGACCTACATGTTCCAATTGATGCCTCTAATTGGGTGTTCCATGGACCATCCCTCTTTCTATAGCATAATGGGTAGGACAATATTGTGTCATATTTTCTCACACATCACAATAATAAAAATTCCTCTACCTTGATGGATTGAGTTTTACCTATGTTCTTTATTAATGAAACAGCCCCAAGTTTCGTGACCTAAGTCACACACATAAAATCAATGGGTCCTAATCTACCTAGATCCCAATCAATCATTGAAATGGAAGATATCAATACTTTTCTATTTCAAACATGTTATCATCCATTACCAAAAGATCCATCCATGTCTTTTTTTGACATGATGAATTCACTTTAACCACTATAGTTTGATCAATATATAGGTAATCGGGTGGGAGAACCACATACTGTCTACTTGGAAGTTAAACTACCTTAAAATAGACCCATACATAGAGGCCTCACCACCCATTATGTTGTACTCTTGAATATAATATGGAAAAAAATTTGGGTGACATCAAGAATACATCCTACAAGTATACAATAAAGTATATGGTCAATGAGTATATATAGTGTGCTAACTTAAGAAGGACATAAAATCCACAACCCATTCCTCTAAAATGAATTTATAAATAGTTTTCTCTAAAACTAGTTTCTACTTTTACTCAGTCAATAAGAAGGTTGTTAGAGTTCTAGTTAATTGATATTTCAGCCACCACACTAACATTAAATTCCGTGGATTGATATTTGAACTCAATAAACATTACATATATTTTCATAAATCTGAACCAAATCTAACAGCTTGAGAATATATGACCTTTGATCCAAATATGAACTAATATTTGATACCACTCTATCATGATCCATCCCATTAGGGCCCTCCTAGTTACTGGTATGAGGAGGGTGACACACAAATCCCGCCTCTAATATTCAAGGGGTTGGAAACCAGCACCATGTAGGCATATCTCACACATGTGAGTCCTTATCCTAAGTACATGTATAGACACACACACTCACACACGCGTCTCTAAATTCTCATACAATAATTAAAGGTAAAACCAAACATATTAGATATTAATGATTGCATAATATCTATCCCACATCATGTTATGAATAATGTAATGGAAATAATAATGTCCAAATATAATCCCATAAAAACAACAAAAAATATTCCAACCTACTTAAAAAGAGGGGACATTTGTCAAATAAAACATCTATAAAAACCATATTATATCAATCCCAACCTATGAACATCCTTATCTTGGGAATCTAAGGAATTCATAAAAAGGTTTTTTCTATATAATACATGACATGTGTGGTAATAGACCACCCAGGGGGGAGTTATAACAATACCCAATAGGACACCCCAAAATCAAAATAAATAAAGCATCTAGAAATTATTCCATGCATAAAAATGTATGTTAATTAGGATAAAAGATGTAGAAATAAGAACCAAAAAACTAGATATAATTAATATAGACTCATTGTATCAAAAAGGGCTTACCCATACTTCCATTCAAATTATTACGTTGAACGATTAAAGGTAGAACTCGTCTGAGAGATATCACTCCTTGAATACTAATAACCCAAATTATTTTCATCTGAGAGGTAATTCTCATTGGGAAATTACAAATTAGTACTTGCTAGACCTCAAAATATTATGATACACAGAATGGGGATCACACCTAAGGCTCATAAGGGCACTGAAAACCCTAACTAGAAAACCCCGCTATATAAAGGATTGTACGGACAATGATACTGTGAAACCTACTAGGTTTACCTACTAGATAGGGGATCGAAATCCTATGTGTTTTGGTCCTAAAAATCCATGTACCCCACCTAGGGAATAAGAAGGAAAGGTAGAGGATTATAAATAATTTCACCATGAGGGACACAAAAAAAATTATATGAAACTCATCCCAAATATGGGATCACAATCTTATTCCTATAAAGTAAAATCTCATTGTATCTATGTATGGGTAGACCAGGGGAACACACTCCAAAGGTGCTGGTCTACCCTAAAATGGTCTGAGAGAAAATACCCATTATCATAATAGAGTTAAACTAAGAAGAATTATGGATCCAACCTACCCTTAAAGGAGTATATTTTTTGTCTCAAAAGGGTTTATGGCATGTATCTCTCTTCCAATAACTACTTGGGTCTTACACTCACATGGAACGCATTTTCAAAATACACATCATATCTCATTGATAAATATAGTGTTTAAATTCCCATCTATAATGAATAATTCCTTTTAAACTAGGCTATGTAGCATAGTTAATGTCCATGTAATAAGGGAATTCTTGTGTACTCAGTCATGTCTAGGTACTTTTTGAGGTTAATGGGGAGTACTCTATATCACACAATTTGTAGGGGCTAGTTCATCACTCGCCATGTTTTGTCAACCCATTCATGTTTACTTTACAAATTACATGGAATGCTACCCATTAAACATGATGTGTGGAGCCACAAGTTATCCTAGGTATGTACACCAAGTACATGTTGAACTATCTGTCTTGTGTTACATGGCATGTGACTTGGAACACATGGCGTGTAACACCACATGGATTACTTGAAATGTACTTTGTGTACAAGTTGATAATTACAGATAAGGATAACATCATGTGTGGAATGTTTCACATGGAATCGTTATTTTCACTATGTGTAAACCATAGTGCAACACTAAGGGGATTACATGGTGTGTGTCCTTGAACTACACACTGTGTAGTAATGATTTTTCCAAAATCTCTTACTCTTAAAAGGTTTTCCACTCGTGCCTTCACCACCACAAGTTCCAACTAGATTCTCACAAAAAAATCATGTATCTTGATTGATCTAACCATTTTCATATTTAATGAGTAGATTCTAGCCATATTCATCACTTTGGAATCACCCACCATCACACCTCAGCATTTTTGCATGCCAAACCACAATTGGGGTCCTCAAGTTCGATCATGATCTACCACCGGTCATCCATTATTGCCACCAAACCTCAATAACTCTTTTTATCATGAATATGAGCCCTTGATATTGATACATTTCACTAATAAATAGTTAGAAAATGATTAAATACTAGCTATTTTTTAAAACATCATCCAAAGGAATTATCAGCAATGAACGTGCAATGAAACGGGGAAGAACTGAAAAAATCATAAAATATGGTAGAAAATTAGAGGTTTTTTATGTGTGCCACAATTTTTATCATTAAAAAAAATAAATTAAACATTTAAATAATTTTTTAAATTGAATGAATATTAACCCATATTCACATAACATGATAGACCCACAAATCAAACTATTAAAATAATTGATTAATGTTCATCATGTGATAAATCAAATTGGGATAAATCTACATAAAAAATTTCCTACCTTGGGTTTGGATTGATCACTAAAAAATAATTGAACAACGTCATCAATTTTTGTGAGATTCTCAAGATTTTTTGGTGAAAATTGTCCTCGGTAAATCAATCATTATTCTTATTCTGTAGTTTTTCTCCAATCTCTCCTCCAACAGATCCTCTATCAATACTATAGTTATGAGGATAACCCTATGAATTTTCTATAACCATGTATTATAATATTATAATTAGGAAATTATTTTAATTATATAATTAATTAAATATATTTAATTTATTTATGTATTTCTCCCATGGTGGTGATCAAGCCAATCACCTGGTACTGACAAAGATTATATTAAACCTAGGGAAAATCCCACATTCTAGACTAAAATATGGTCTATGATTTCTAATATGGGAAACCTTTATTGAGTTATTCCATTATTTATGAATAAATATGCACATGTGATATAATATGTTTAATATTTTTAGAATATCAATATTGATACTCAATAGACCTCGAAATCTCTCACTATTATAGCGTCAGACCTTTAAAATATTTCTCCAAATATCCCAAAGTGTTATAATGAAAAAAAAGGATTTTACATAGATTGATTCACTAGAAACACACATATAGGTTTCACTGATTTTATTACTATGTATCAACCGAACCTAAAGTATGCACTCTCTCATACAAACCGATCATTCAGTTGGACTCTTCCTCCTATAAGTTGCCTCATGTCAAGCCTAGGCACATGATCCTTAATTTCTAACCATTCCCCACATTCATATCAATCATTTCCCATATCCCAATACATGTCTTATAATAAGCATAACCACATGATCATCCACCACATGGGAAACACCTCAAGAACCATGATTTTTAATCCATGCTCCCACCACACTAATGAAATCACATACCAAGAACCATATATCTAAGAATTCAAATGATCCTTATATATAAAATTATCATTAATAACTGAGGAACTCAGAGTGCCTCACATCCTAAAATCCCAAAGTATTCCACATGCCTTTCATTAACATCTATGTTTGTCTAATTAGAGTATCACCCAAAAAATATATGGTAAAATCCATATATTTTATTGTTGAAAATTTATTTAACTAAAACCAAATTCTCAAGGAAATCATTTCCCTTCCTCAAATCACCTCTCAGGTTTACCATGCCCCCATCGAGTCATCATATAGACATCAAATCCCCTTACCGACCCATGATGGATATCCATACATCCCTTGATAAGGGGACTACATTTAAATATCTAGAGAACCTCCATCTATAGTATCCATGTGACGTAACATATAAATTCAATACATGTGGTTCAGTTGAGTAGACTACCAAAAACAAGTTATTAGGGAAAACACCATAAATATTGTTATTGAAACTTGAAACTACTAAACCTCATGTCAATTAACAATCATAGAAAATAAAATTTATGTCACCTCAATCCTACATTCCAAATATGATGCATTTATATGGGTCTCTTTCCAACAGATCAAGAACAAAAACAACACAAAATCATAAAACTCAAAAATCCAAGTTCTTCATCTATGCTGAAATAATATATATATATATATATAGTATTAAAAACTATGAACATAAATTCAATGCCCCTATTAACATAGAATTCCTATCAGAATAGGTTTTCTTAATAAAATAGTAAAATATTGATCATGGGATTTGATACATTTCAATATCACATATCCATCATCTCTCAATGATGTAAAACAAAAAAAAATATTTGATACAAGTTTGTCATTCCCTAAACTGGGTCTACTCAATAGTTCCCCAACCAGGGTTTCCACATGAACTTACACACACCTCCCCATATTCCAAATGCAACTGACTAGTGTATAGAGACTAAAAATTTCATTAGAGAGGCTATTCCCTTGAATTTGAGTGTAAACAATTTAGTAAATAATAAAAAAAAGTTCACAAACATTAGAGTTCTCATAACTAATAAACACATCCAACAACATAAATGATGATGCTATAAAAAATATCCACACACTAATTGCCCTCTAGGATGATCCGAAATATAATAAAACTAAAAAACACATGAATTCTATCCCTACTACCATAACTAGGCCTCACACACCTAGTCTTAACATACTAGTCAAGCATCTCTATCCTAATCCACTAGGTATCTTGCCTTCTGACCTGGAATGTTGACATAAGGTATGCATCTGAACCAAAATTACCATTCAAGCTATGAGAATAAAACTCAGTACCATATCACCATGCTCCCTTAATATATTTTTCATATGAGTGTGTATTAAAAAGTAAAAAAAAATACATAAAAGACATACCCACTTATTTATAATGTGATAACTAAACCTCCACAAACTCAATGATATACATACTCCCATCTGGTCATCAGGTGCTAAATAGGTTGCACCAATATATTGTCATACCTGATTCTCACCATGTTAGTATCCACCCATCATTATGTACCAATATATTCATTTCTAGCCCATAGCCAAATTCATGGGGTAGGGTATCATATAAACCATAACCTATTACACATACACAATGGGAATGGTCATACATCAATATCTCACCCAACTACCTAATCACTCAAAGAAGATCTCATCATAATATCTTATTTCATTCCAATACACGTATCCATGGGTGGTCCTAAACCTAATAATACTAATAAAAGGTTTAAGTAGCTCACTATTCCATAGTTATACAATCAAATATTTAAAAAAAAGCACATCAAACCATCCCTGCAGACTCTGGGGATCTATAATCAGAAAACTAAATCAATTCACTCATGGAAAGCTCCACAAACCAACAACTGAATAGACAGTACATGACCACATATCATACACATTGATCTACTTCCCAAGGAAATAGGGCATGTTCAATCATAAATATACCTCAACCCATATATTAATGCAACAAATAGGTCATACCTAGAACATATATCATAAGTAAATCTTTCAATTAATCACCCATCTCAATAAATGTTTTTGGGTGCTAGTTTCTAAAGACCTTTACCATCATTAAAACACATTACAACTCACCTATCTGGGTTCCCACTAGGTCCTCCAAACTCATCACGGTCTCTACTCATTAATACCATATCAATCCTATCACTCTAATGTGACATTACTTCATGAGGGCTCCTCTAACATATAACTAATATCCTAGTCCACATTCTCATTATTCCCCTCAATAATCTTGGCCCCACTACCCATTTTTCATTATCTAAACAACTTGAAATCTCAATTCCATTTCCCAAATGATTCCCATGACCCACGCCATGGTCCAATTCTTTATCTCATAATGGAGATCCCTCATAAATTAACCTACTGTAAACCCCACTATATCACAAAAAACATGTCTTGAAGGACACCTCTCACTCCAAGAAAACACCAAAACTTGCCTCCAACCTCAGAAAGGTGTTCCTCAACACTCGCGAGACATACCTCTATCACTTCCATTTTCACTCATCCCCTAGTCTCTCAAGTTTGCCCACTAGCCCCAGGATACCAACCTAGAACATTTTTTTTCTCAACTCACACCCCTATACCTCTTATATTTCTCTCTAAAACATGACCAATTCTATATCCCCTTAGTTAAATAGCCTTTGGCAGATCCCAAATCATCAAAGTTCTAAAAATAATTTGATTCTAGTATATGAGACCTAGATCTATCCCATATCCTATACCCAAGGAACTCTCTATTATTACACCACATTAATGAACACCATATATTATGAAGCCATGTAGACTAATTCATAAACTAATTTATGGTTTATTATTAAAGGTTATACCATCTTATAATATTGAGTTAACCCATTGTTGAGATACAAAGACCATTGTTGAAGACATCCATGTCTCTTTTACTCTCATAGGAACCTATATAGGGCCAATAACTACACATAATTAATTATAAAAAAATATTCTTAATTTAACCATTTTCCTAAAATTGGAATAAATATAAAAAATCATTGATCATCATCCACTCATTGATTCCTCGAGAAATGGGCTACAGTATAGTCTCAAAATGAACCCAAACCTATGATAAAAACCCCCAATTTGAATTATCATTCCAATGGATGATTTATCCACAAGTTAATGAATATAATATATAAATTATTTGGTTGATATAACCTCCCTGAAACTACTTCCAACATTCTTCAGATAGCATCTCAAGATGTCCAATACATAGGATAAGAAAATTACCCTTTTATTTTTCTTGATTTCTACATGAAGTGGTAGAATCAAAACCAAAACCTATACCAAAATTATGAAAAATTAGGGATTACAGTTGGAAGGAGGAATGAAAGGAGTATAATTCCATGAAATTCTATGTAACCACACTCATAATCAAACGGATTAGAGTGGAGGAAGAGATGGGAAGGCACTAGTTGTAAGGCCCTAGCCGTGTGAACTCTTATTTCAAAAATAAAGTGGATCTAAACCATTTATTAACTAAAAAAACTAGACACATATTCTTTATTTCATGAACCAATAGTTCAGACCATGTACCATCCCAGTATGGTACACCTGACTATCTGTCCTAAAACTTCTCACCGTGAATCCCTATATCATATCATAAATGGAATGTAGCAACTGAATCCTACCTATATGGCTTCCCATACTTTCTCCAACACTCTCATAAATCCCTATGAAACCTATAGAGTCTAAAATCATGTCCCAAAACATCATTTTGGGATAAAAAAATACCTAGAACCCCATTATGGGGACCAGTTGTCAAAATAAACTATCCACCAAATGAAAATTTTAATTTCCTTCCAAAAATAAAAACCAATAATTCTAGGTTTCATTATAATGGAACTCCATAAATGTGGACTGGGACCTAAAACTAAAACCCTGCCCCATAAAAAATCAATCATTATAAAACCATCACCCCCAAGTGCATGATCTCGTTAGAATCTGGTCAATTCATGTTACCTAGGAATGGTCCCAAGGGTATCCCATGTCCTAAGCATCAAAAATTTAATCTCAACATATAAATCCCACAAAATTTTACATAAACCATAAGAGGAAATAACCTAAAACAAAAAGGGATGCCGATATCACAATTTACTACCAACCATAAAGTGACAACCAAACGAATTCCATGAAATTCCATCCATGATAATTTCATAGGCTCACAGATGATAGGAATTACCTTCCATATATGGGAATCTATAAGACACCCAAGACACTCAAGATATATCCCCAAAGAAAAAATTCCCAAAAACTAGATTACACCTGAAATTTATATCCGTGACAATCAATCTTATAGAAAATTTCAATACTTCCCAAATCACCACATCAATGGAAGGACCTTAGATATTTCAAACAATTTGGATTAGAATTCCTAGGTTCTCTAGACTAGAACCACACTATATGCCTCTTTTTTTCTATTAAGTCTTTCCCTGGTCAACCAGACCTTCATACTCATTATCAACC
Organism: Viscum album; assembly: GCA_963277665.1. Classification (NCBI taxonomy): domain Eukaryota; kingdom Viridiplantae; phylum Streptophyta; class Magnoliopsida; order Santalales; family Viscaceae; genus Viscum; species Viscum album. The sequence continues at coordinate 415,973,418 of OY728129.1, forward strand.
AAAATATGCTTCTAGTTTGATGGAACATATTCAATTGAGTATACCTGAGCTGAGGTATCACTAAACATTGCTTTTCCTTCTTCTTAAAATACATTGACATGGACTTTTCAACCACTTCTTGAAAAAGGTTTATGACCTATTCATCTTTATCAGTTAAATGATCCAAGTGATAACCTCTTTTGAATCAATTATATATTAATAATTCATTATTGATGATTTCAAAATAATATAGTAATAACTCTGATAAATGGTCAGCATACTCCTTCACTGACCACTCACACATATGAAGGATCATGAACTTAATTTCCTTCTCCATATTCACTTAAACAAAATAGTTCTCTTGAATACATTTCATCTTTAAAAACTACTAATTGATTCTCTCATGAAACTATGGATATGCCACAATATCTCACCAAATTATGCATATGTGCAATGTTCTTAGGTTCATCAGGTGTGTAATTGATATCCAAATGGCATTTTGGGGGAACTTTTATAGGAAAACCCCAACTAGGGGGCCAAGACCCTAATTCTAACCAATTGTAACCACTTGATAACCATGGAGATCTATAAGGGTTTTCATGGGAGACTTTTTCAAAGAACATATAATTATTTTGGAAAGCCTCCCATGGTAGGGAATAAATGTAATTTTATGTTTCTTTTGTAACCTATAGAAATGTGTGACACTCTAGGGTCCCCTAGCATGGTGAAAATTTCTAGGAATCCATTACAAGACAAGAATGTTATGTTCTAATATCATAGAGAAAAAATATTTTATGGACACATTAAGACATAAATAGAATCATGGAAACTTATAGGGAAACATTTACACTTTCTAAAATCTCCTCTATTAAATTCAAACTTAAAATGGCCATAACATTTGACCTATAAGTCCATTTCGTCCCCTTAGGTGGTCAAATAAAAAATATTAAATGGGAATATGTCATTTAATGTATATTTTCTCTTAAAAGTCTTTCAATGAAGAAAAAAGTGTCCCATGATTTATCTTATAATGAATTTTAATAGTTTGTAAACTTTTCTCTAATAATGTATGAACCTCATGGACTAATACATGTGGGAAATTCTCACTACTATGTCACTACATTATGATTTTTTTTAACAAAATTCATCCCTTAGTGGTTGAGAAATTAATTAGAACGTAGAGACGTCATTGGTGACGTATTCATTGAGCATGATACCCATTCATCTATAGCTCAAATATTCCAATCCATGTAAATCAAGTATCATTTTCATTATATAAAAGATTATGACACATTTTATGCATGAACAATAGTTATTGTAAAGTCACTATGTAAATATTTTTGTAACTCATGTGTGGAATTTTTAAAGCTACATAAGGAATAATGGACATCGAATAAGATATTACATGTGAAAAATAAGTTATGTAATACATTTCAGGACTATTAATGGGGTTACATAAGATTTATTCAACACAATCATTGGATATCTCATGGAATTTGACTGGTATCAAATCAAAATAAACTCATGAGTAAGATGATGCATTTAATTAACTCTATGTCCCCATTGATCATATTAGAATAGCTTTTGTGAAAGTAAAAAAAAGGAATGAACTCTTGAGTTAAATTAACTTAGTTTTAAATATGATCACATGTGATTAAAGTTGTGGATGATTCCCTCTCATTAGAATGAAAAACTATAGGGGTGCGCTGTGTTAGAATACATTCGAGTCTCATGATACAACATATGAATAATAACCTATAAAAAGTGATATCACATGTAATTAAACTAGATATTACTAGGATATGTGTGATTAACTATATTTTTATATAATATTAAATTAAATGAATACTCGTGTTATATATGATTAATCACAAAGTTATGCAATATTAAAATCTTGATTAATCTCACATTGACCCCTATATATTTTTCAAATCCTGATCTAGAGAGTGGAATTCAAATCTTGATGACGTTTTTCTTGAATAGTAATAATAAAATTATTATTTAATTAATCATATGAAGAATGAGTCGTGGATAGTGATATAACAAGTCCTCACTTAGATATGAAGAGGTAATCATGTGTCAGGCCATTTTTAAATATAGTAGATTAGATCGAGCCCCTATTAGAAAGAATAAAAAGAATGATAATAACTAAAATATTTATGATTCCCTGAGATAGTTTAAAGGTGTTAGATTTAAGAAAAAAAGGGAGTAGATATTAGAATAATTTCTTGATTATTCAAGAGGATTATATCCTTCCAAAACATGATTTTGAGAAAGATAAAAAACTATGAGTAATAAGTAGGAGATGAGTATTTCAAATTTTTTGGCCATACAAATGAATATAAATTGTGGTGATGATATGGTGGATGTTTGTGATGAAATCTACTAAGTATAATCCTATATGAATTTATTTTTTGAATTTCCTTATTTGATTTTATTTTTTTGACAAATATGGTTTTGTTATTCTGGATAAATTACTTCCCTTAATTCTAATAGAAGTATATCTTCTTCAACTATTGAAATTCGAATTTTTTTATAAAAAGTTATTAATGTATTTTTTTTATTATTTCATTAATTTATAATCATTCTCAATTTTTTCTATTTATTAATATTTATTAAGATATAAGAGTACAATTAACCTAATTTATTCTGGTTGTTTTATAATTATTAAATAATTAAACAGCTGAATTATAAAGAGACTCTCTCATACATTGATGTGTCAATGTATTTGCTTAAATTAGGGGAAAAACTTATTCTATGTTAATAAATAGAGCACTGAATTATTTTAAACAAAAATATATATTTTGATCAATAGGAAGTTGATTAAGCAAGGTTGAAATTGGTTCACAACTGATGTCTAAAACTTCTTCACCCAAACATTCTACACCTTTGTTTTTGTATCCAAAATTATTACATAGACATCATTGGAAAATCCATATTTAATTTCAAAAACATATAAAAATAATAAATGTGGAAATAAAACATAGATGTCATTCTCTAAGTGAGAAAACCTCAGGGAATACTATATCACATTACCTAGGAGATAAATTTTGAATTAAGATTCATGAAAAATATATACCTTTCTGTTAACCTTCCCATGGACAACTAGATCATCATGTTATACCTCCCTAATTAAAACCACATGTGAATAGTGACCAGAAACCATATTTATAGTTTAGGTAGCTCATGGTTGGACCAACTTCATTAGAATGGTCAAGCTCCACCATTAAAATAATTTATTTCTTAGATCCTAATCCAAAAAACTGACATCCTCAAATAGTTATAATTTACAAAACATACTTAATCAGATATACTCATCTTGATCACTTTCCAATGGACACTTTCTCAATAAAGATTCAATTTTTGATTGATGATTCATGAAAGATGATCCAATTTACCATAAAATATTCAATTAAAAATAAAACATTCATGAAGTTCCAGCAATTTTACCTTCCATGTTCACATAGTTCTCTTCCTTATTCTACCTCTCCTCATATATTCATAAAATTCACCAAAATAGTCACAACAGTGCTTCTTATTCTCAATAAATATTGATTTCATCAAAATTTCATCCATATTATTGGTTCCAAAAATCATTTTCAATGTCAATATCTTATCCTGTATTTATCCTCTAATAAAGTGTTACTTTAATTGAAAATCATTATTTGTAAAAGAAATAATCAATTCACTACAATATGTATAGAACTATAACCATCACATTGAAATAAGTTTTCCTCTATATTTCTATATAGTTATTACAAGAACTTCATCAGAAAAACCATATCCTACATAGATTATATTATACCAATCTACTTTAACTCTATGGTATTTTTTTCTACCTCCTCCAGTGACTGAGAATCCCAATTAATACATTTACTATACATGTAAACACAAAATCAGTGGTACACTTCCTAATTTAAATATCCCAACAAAGATTAGTATCCACACGCCATTATAATGATATTTCATTCCCAAATTACATAGATACTTCCTTATTTCTATTAAAATAAATTTTGTTCTGCTTTATAAAATCACAATGTTTCCTTCTAGGGTTATCAATGTACCTTCTAACAAGCCCACTGAATGATAAAAATCATGTCATGTTCCTATATGATCATATAACCTATTTCAAAAATATGTTTAATAAGGAAATTTTTTCGAGTACTCAACCTCTTTTATTTTCTTTGGTACATTCATTCATTGAAATTTAAAAAAATTATATTATGGAAATATAAATTGGATTGTATTTCATATTATTAAATTTTCTCAAAATCATTCTATTATATTAAGCCTATGATAACATCAAGTTTCTCACTACATGTCCTCTCTTGAACTTCATCCAAAAAATTACTGGCTTTTCTAATATATCTCAATTAAAACCCCCTAGCTAGCTTCCATTTTATCTCACCAATCCTATGCATACAACATCTTACAAAGATAATATAACCCAAATATGGAAGAAAAAAATTTACCCAATAGCCATTGTATGAATTTTTACTCATGAATGCATAAAACCTATTATTCCATTACCCATGTTCATTCTTCAATCGATATAATTTATTTTTGACTTGTTCGTACTATGTATCCTTTCCTAACTCAACAAAATACTTTTGGTTGATCTGAAAAAATTTCCACCCCGATATCTTTATAAGAAAATTACATATTCACCTCATGCTTCATAGGATGAAAATACTATACAATAAAAATAATAAAAACCACCCAAATTGTGGTATGATTTACTAAAAGTATTAAAATATTAGTGAAATACATAACTTCCTTCTATTAAAATCCATCCACCACAATTATCGCCTTTTATATCCTATTTCCATTAGGTTCTTTCTTAACCAAATATTCTCATTTGTTTCATATTTCTTTATTTTTTTATGGAAATGTATCTATATCCAAAGTATTTTTATCAGGAAATAATGAAATCCCCTCATTCACAGACAACTATAATTTACTTGAATTTTTCAATTGTATTACAAATTCAAATAGTTAAAACACTCCACAATTAGTTAATAAAATAATTATATGGATGAATAATACCTCTTCATAGGTTTGTTCATCTGTTTTGATATCATAAACTCCACTTGAGGTATAGGTTCTACTTTTTCTATTAGAACATGCTCTAGTACACCATCAAGATCCATGTTCTTATGAAATATTTATATTTTTTCCCCACTATGATCTTCTGATACATGAAGATTCTTGCACATAACACATTCAATAAATATAATATTTTGGATTTTATTGATATTTATTCTTTCATCATCACAAATTTGATAAAAAACTCCTCAACACTATAACAAATAATGATATGTAATTTATACTTAGAAATAATCTTATCTCTTAAATAATAATTTCTTTGTTTATATATCAAACAACTAAAGTTTCATAAATGAGAGAATCATAAATCAATTACAAACCAAACCTCATTAGTTATATATTATCTCATTGGTATATATATACTCTTATTGATTAGATATGCATATATATTTACTACCTCCTCCCAGAAGGTCATGTGTAACCTTGTGTGTAATCAAATACTCTGAGAACAATCATTCATTATCTTATTCATCCTCTCTATAACTTAATTCTGTTATGGTGTTATTGGAGGATTCAACTCCCACAAAATTATATTATTTTCCTAGAATTTGATTAAATATTTACAATGATACTCTCATAAATATTTAGACATCAAGAATTTCAAAATCTGTACTGACTCATTCTCTTCCAAAGTCTCCCACTTCTAAAACATAGATAATAAATAATATCTTCCATTTAGAAACTAAATTCATAAAATAGTTTAATATCCATCAATAGATATCATGAAAAATTGTGACCCTTCATGGTAATGTACAAGTGTTTCCCCCAAATGACAGTGTGCACTAAGTCTAGCTTCTCAACATTCAGTGGTCTACTTCCTTTTGCAAAAAATACATTATTCTAGTTTCTATTCATATAATCTTCACATAAACAAACATACACATATTTATCTCTGGTATCATTCTTTTTTTAAGAACCTTCGTCCCATTCTCACAAAATTATAATAACCCATAATTCCACAGTTGTGAATCTCTAAAAGAAAATTTTCTATTCCAAAAAATGTTAATGAAATTTTCTATTATTTTGTATTTGTTCTATTCCTTACTCCATGAGATATTAATTAGAATCCATTGATAATTTTCCAAACACCATTAGTGAACATGGTACAAAATATATCATCACTCTACTCCTTGATAGAAATAATATCCATTCTCTATCCAAGGATATGTCATATATTCTATAGAATGAGAAAACCTTCAATGTTAGTTTTGATCCATGAACCACCTTTTACCATGATATTCATAGTTTTTTAATCATAAATATGTACCTTTAACAAATTGAAAAAAATGATTTTTCATGTAATCATTCAATAGAGTATTCCCTTCAATTTAAAATTCAAGACTCTATAAGGTTATCTATAGTCATCAAAAACACATAATCAGTTCCTCCAGCTAGTGTTCCTACTGCATTGGTTCCAATTACCCTATATTTGTTTTGACACTCCTTATTGACATTTATTTTCCTCCTAAAAATCTAGGAGGATGTACTTGACCCATTCTTCTTGTTTTGGTTGATTCCTCTTGACTCTTATCATCCTTTATGATTATCTGACTGCATGTGTCTACCTCTTCCATTGATGTGTAGAGAAAATATAAATAATCTTACCATATATATTATTTTTATATCCTCAATATGTATCAAATCTCACATATCATTCATCTTCAAATTTATATTCCCCTAACAACTACTTATAACTACTATAGTAGCTTCCCAAAAATAATGTAATGAAGACAGTAAAACTAAGTCACATATCTCAACATCAAATTTAATTTCCACTAAAGTAAATAAACCTACTATAGTGTTGAATTCATTGGAGTGATCAATAAAAATATTCCCTTAAATCATAATCAAATTGAACTAAAATATAAGGTATAATTTGTTTAATATAGATGGCTTCTTGTATATAATCTCTATAACTTTCATCATCCAAATTTTCTTAATCTCTTATAACAATTGTGGCCCATTGGAACCCTTTATTCCCTATATACACATGTTTTCAACTCCTTAGGTCCCACCAACTTTCTCAAATGAGTCATCAGACTAATTACTATCCCTATAGAAAAAACATGTTCTTTCAGTGTTTGGTGCTATATATATACTCATATGTTAAATTACATGTTTTTTAAAATGTAATGAATAAAGCCTAAAACTTACAAATATATTAACTCCTAATCCCACAACCTACTAATATAGAAGGAAACACATCATAATAATACTCTAGGCCAGGAATTTGTAATTATGGAGTCCTAATTAGGTTGGATATTGAAAAGAAATGTGCACCTTGTTGACATGGGAAGTAAAATTTAGTATTTAACCCTTTAACCTTTTGGGGTGTTACATCTCAACTATAATTTTGAATTCCATGTTTTTTCCCATGTTAGGCACAAAAATTCCAAAAACTATAAATCTAATAACTCCCACTTGAACTTATTCATCTCTATTAGTTTAACACCTATAATTGGAAAGTTTGAATTTTTTTGATAAAGAAAATATTTTGTTTTCATCCTCCATAAACTAAAGTTAGGTCCATTGAATTGATCAATATTCTCCAGGAATTTTTCTATATACATTATTAAATTTGAGAGATCTAAAATCGACCATGAAAACAAAATCTTTGATAATAGTAGTTAGGTAAATTATGGAAACACCAATGAAATTTGATTCAAGAATAGGAGTAAAATGGAGAAAATGGAAGAATAAAGAAGAACATAGAATATTAATTGTTTTTGAATAATCCATACATCCATGGATAGGTCTAAAAAATTCACTATATCCATATGAAAATTTAGGGGTATAAACATTATTTATATATACCCTAGCCTAAAATGAGCCAAAAAGTCGACATGCTTCAATATTGATAAAATATACAGAGTGGGACCACTATGCTACATTATTGATGATATAAAGTCTAAAGACCTACATATCCATGCCAGTAAGATCCATCATACTAAAATAATAGGTCTAAAAGGTCTGAACTATTATAGTAACAACTATTGGTGTCTCTAATCATCAATATTATAGTTTGATAATGAAGTTTTTAAAATATAAGTGTTACATATTGGTGTATAGTATGAGCCGCAAAAATTTGTATCAATGTCATATGATGGATCGGCCTCCATCATTCCAACACCTATGAACTAAAATTTTTCTCCTAAGTGAAATACTTATAGGGGAAAATAATATATGTATTATGAAATAGGTGGGGTTCCAAAATACTTCGACCAATTTATACCATAAGGGATGGGTGAATTCACCTTTATATCACTTCTCCTTGGTTATTGATTCATAAATCACTTGAAGTGGAATTCTAGGATACATTGGTATGCAGGTCTATTATTTATGGGATTAGGTACTTTGGGTATAAAGTTACTTTCAAAATGGGAGGTTTGGGGTCCTTTTATAGCGAACCCCTTATATGGGTTCCAAGACATAGGTAGTAAGTGATCGCGAATCAAAATTCTCTATAAGGTTATGCACATGGAACTCATTCAGGATGGTATAAGAATTCAAAAAGGTTGTGCATGGTAGGTCAAAATGGTATATAAAATATGTCTAGGAACCCATAGAATGGTGTGACTATCTGGTCTCCCATATTATAAAGATATTGTGTAGGTTCCCATAAAAGGGCGTGAATATCTTGGTTACTATAGTATGGAATAAATAATTGCATGGCCAAAGTAAAGAATGAATGGAAGTGTATTAATATCATGTCACACATGTTTCATTTTAAAAAAATCCATGAAATTTCAAACATAATATTTCCATAACTATTTGCCCGTAATATTTTTTTTCTTTCTACGAGTAGTAAAATCACCCCTTGAAAAGAGAACTACACCATTAGATATATAGTTACCCATAAAATGTGTTTTATGGTAAAAACAAGGTTTGAAATGGATATAAAGATGCATCATAAGACCATAGAATTATTTTATACAATAATGGGAGAACCACATGTTCTTATCCAACTGAATGGTTATCTCTACTACATCACTATATTAATAAATATTTCTAGAGGGACTTCATCCCACCTTGGATGATTATTCGTGTGAAGAATGGACATCCCATTTGGTTCATGTTCAATAATTAGGATATTATTTCATATTCAAGTCAATTCATATCATTTAAATATGAATTAAATCCTTTTCATCATGGGAAACTAAAAATATATATTTTTACACACCAATAGTGGATATAATAAGGAACTATGTATGGAGTTTTGAAGATCATTTTAGGAATATGTGATGCTACATAATAAATTTTTAACCTCACTAATGATATTTTATGTTGAAAATAAATTACATGAGACATTTCACTATAGGTAAAAGGGTAACATATAACTTCTTTCACGCAATAACCATAACTCACATACAATTATATTTCTCTAACATGATAGTAAACATACTGGTAAGAGGATATGTATGATTAACTCAATGTATCTGATTATCAAATAACAATATCTCACATGTGATTAAAAGGGGAAATAATGAGATCTTGATTCAGATTATCTCATCTATATATATTATCACATGTGATTAAATATATGGATGAAACCCTAAAATTAGAAAAATTAACTATGGGGGAGAACTATGTAAAAACACTCTCGAGTTTTGGAATTCTACATATGAATAATTATCTATGAATGGGGAGCTAAAAATGATTAAACCAAACCTCACCAGGCTATGTGAGATTAACTATATAGTTAGAGAAGATTGAATTAAATGTTAACTCAAGCTTTGTAGGATTAATTATAAATAAATATGATATTAAAATATCAATTAAACTCACAGTGATCCTTAATTATTTTGAAAATCATAATATAAAGATAGGAAATAAAATCTTGATGATGATGTTTACAAAGGGACATAAGAAGAAGATTGTTTAATGAACATGTTGAAGAATTCATCAAGGATTGAGATGAATTCATATGTCACTTAATTTGAGATGAAACTTTAATCACATGATTGTGTATTTTCATTAAAAGGGTTTTAGCTCAGTTTACCGAGGTGAATAAAAAGAACATTGGTATTTTTCATGTGTTTGGTTCGTAGATGTATTTTAAAGAATTTAGATTTTTTTAAAGGTTGATATTTTAAAATATTTTCTAAATTAGTTTATGAGTATGGATTCAATATAGAGCATTATTCTGGGGAAGAGAGAAATAGTGATCAATTTGTTGTAGATAAATATTTTAGATTTTTTGGACATATTTGGATAAGATGATTATGGTGATTAGTTGGTAGATATCTATGGTGACGTACTATGAGTCTGATATGACTTTAACTTCTATCTTGGATTTAATTCTTTGATAGTATCTCTATAAAAATATTGGTTATGTGGTTCTTGAGGAATGATTTATGTTGATACTACTAAAATTTTTTCTTTCTTCAACAATTAAATTTTTGATGTTTTCTTATTAAATTGTTTCTGTTTTTAGGTTATTACTTAATCAATTTACAATATATCACCACTATTTTAATTTCTTAATCTTAATCAATATTTAAGAGTTTAATGAACCATATTTCATACAGTTCTTTAAATGTTGTTAAAAAATTAGTCCACTCATTTCTAATGAGTGTAAAAAGATAACTAAGGTCTTAATATATTCACTAAAATAATGATAATTTGTTAATTACATGGTAATAAAATGTTAATTGATGGATTTTAAATAATATAAATATATATTGAAGATGAAGAAGATGATTACCCAAGAATGAAACTAGTTAATAATAATTATCAATACTTGTTTACACAAATATTTTTTTATTTTGTTTTTGTTTCCACAATTCTTACATATATTTCATTCACAAAACCCCATTCTACATAAAGAATATAAATAATAATAAATGTGAAAATTGAAAATATATTGAAACTTCTATGTGTGATAACCTTTGGGACAAAAATATTGAATTAAATATTAGATAAAATTTGAATATAGATTCCTGAAAAATCACTACCTCTTCATAAACCCTCTTGGGGCTTACCAAATCATCCTATTCCACCATGTCAATCTGAAATATACATGGATTATGATTTTTAAACATTTCTATAAGTTAATAATTGATGTTCATAATTCTATAAACATGGAATTCATCTATGATAATTTAATTATATTAATTTTAAGTTTACCAAAATCACATATAATTCATTCAATAGAATCACCAATAATAATATATGTACCAATCCTAGATCATTAATCTACAACCATTATCATATTTCCTATTATGCTCAGTAAGATCAATATCATGGCATCTGATCACAAGGTTCCCTAATTACTTGTATCTTCTCATGTATACATTGATATATCATATGTTATGTTTGAATATTATTGTTTTTATACCATTCCATGAAATCTTCAACAGTTTCTAACACCAAACACATACTTAGAACACATACATATCTTATATACCTCTTTTTTGTGACCGAACTCCCTTGAGAATCTCTCTTATATCGGTAGTGAATATGAGTGTAGCCATAAAATCCAATCTCTAATAGGCATGGGTTAGTGATTAGGATATAGTGTGTAAAACAAAAAAAAATGTGAGGTATTTCAATCATAAATCCCAAAAAATGATAAATCAGCAATAAAATCCGTATAATATTAATGAAATCCCATCCCATAATTCATGAAAATTTTATACATATACAATTTATCTAAACTAATTACCAGAAAACAAATACTATGGTAGTGACTCTGAAAACAACTACATCTCTTGAGATAGAAATGATTTTCTATGTAACTTAAACCCTCCTATATAAAATCAATTTATATATTTTGTGTAACCATTAAAGTAAAATCAAAAGGATCCTCCCAAAAAAATCACATGAAAATTTGGAAGTAGATTACTAATTTCCTAATGAATAAATATCAAAAATAATTAACACTCACATATTTTAAGCATCTACTGTTCTACCTAACTAATGGGAACTCAACTAGTATAACATATAAGTATATCATTGTAAAATAAAAATAATATATGTCCTGAAGTTATTTTCCATCAACTTCCATACTAATCAGGTCACTCCCATGCTTTATTGGAATTTGTCTTAGGCTTAAATAAATTCCATATTCATGAATTTTCATAACCACATACCATATCATAGTCATATCCACACATGTACAACCACATTTAATTTCACCACATCACAAGCGCATATCACATCCTCATCATGACAAGGTATTATGAACATGAAGGATGTAAAACTCATACCCTCCTCCAACCATGCATGTCCCCCACCATGCATCTTAATTTCAACAAAAAATCCTTGTCCCCAAGTATATATATACTCTTTGCCACTATCAATTATAGACCATGTTTATATACCCACAATGATCCATCACATCCCATAAAATATTTTGAGGTAGAGTGGGAAATAAAAAGTAGTTAGAAATCTATTCCCTCTATAAGTTGGATATTTGGTAAAACACCAGGAATCGTGTCCATATATGGGTTTCAGTCAAGTTACTCGACTTGGGTGGTGGTGTATAAGAAATAATAAGAAAATGTAAGAATATCATACAACCACAAATGCCAAACCTAAGGGTCAAAACTCCAAGAAACACCACCAGGGACTACAAGATCCACCTAACCTTCATGATCCCAAACCAATGATCGCTACCATAACTACAATATAACTAGTCCCATCTTCTCAAACAATAAATCCATGAATACCCTCTCAATTTTCCATTTCATTAATTATTATTAAATTATAGATTCAATGTTTCCAGTCACATTACATTCAATTATACATATATAATTTCATACTATTTTTTACACCATATTATATATAAATCCATTAATTGATCATTAATCACATTTATTCTATCATTTAATTTTTATTATACACAATTATTCCATCTTCTATAATTAATCATTTAACAATTCATCATTTATTCTTTTTAATCTATCATTCATAACCAATTTCATTTATTCCAATCATATTTCTTTCCATCAGGTAACTATAACTCAAACCAACATCTAGAGAATATGTCACCACATTAACAACCTCACAACACATTCAAATAGCACCATCGCTACCAAAAAACCACCTTCATTTCCCATAACCAACTAAACCATCACTATTATAACAACACAACAAATCATTCATCACTACCACAACCAATCCATACCCCCATCACTACAAAAATACACAAAACCAAAAAATAACACTCTATCCTCAATAATAATGACCCCTATAAATAAGAAAAAACTATCAACCATATAAAAAAATTGAAAATAGTTTATTATTAATTATTTGAATTAAATTTAAAATTGTATGTTCAAACACTCATTGATAACTTCTAAATTCCATTATATATGATTCATTACTAACATTAAGTGATTAAACCATAAGTAAAGGTTATTCATGTTAATCCATATTAGTATTAAATTTATATCACAATATTAATCATAATCCCATAGAATCAACATCAAAAAAACCATTAACATATAATAAATATTGTGTAATTTTATAAACCACATGTGATTAACCCCATTACCATCAATTTCATTTAGTATAATTTATTATATTATTAGTTTAATTCAGACCATACACCCAATGAAATAAGAATAATTGTTAAGAGTTAATTTAAATACAAATAATGAAAGAGAGTTATCAAATCCCCTACCTCAACCAGGGAATTTATAACCATAGTTTGAGATGTTAAGGAAACTAAAAATAAATCCCAACTTACATAATATAATCAACCACAAGAAAAAATCATGATAATGCTACAAAAAAGTCATAACAAATTTGTTCCAAACAAAATCATAACTGATTCCATGGCCTCCTTAATAAAAAAAATTGAATCAAAGAGTAGAGAAGAGAAATACACCTTAAATATTTAAGTTGTAGATAAAGTAATGTTGAGGGACAAAACCAATCAAAGGATAACTAAATATCTCCAAATATGCACCACTGGTTTACAAATGTTATAATGAATTATAATAAATAATAAAGTATTTGTGTCAAGTTCCTAATTTATAACGATTCTATAAAATTAAAGGATCATGGTATGACAAGGATCATTAGGACACATTGAATCTCTAAAACAAAAACCATGGCACATTAACTCTCTAAATCTCAAGGAAAAACACATTAAAAAATATATTAATAATATGGGTCATGATGCAACCAAGACCAAAATTAAATGAATCATAAAATACATTGGATATTTGTGTGATCCTCAGCCTCCTCCATCAAACATATCAAGCCTAAAACTAAACCATGTTATAATAAATGGAACTATAGTGAAATAGTCCTAAAATTAACATAAACAAGGAATAAACCACCCAGGAATTCATGTAGTAATGGGTATAAATAATGAATAATTCCAATCATTTTATGTTAACCGAGATCTCATGTAAGATTACCTAAAACACATTAATACCATCACACCACAATACAATCCCTCAAAACACAACCAAGCTCACATAGGATAAAATCAAAATACCAAATTCTAGAGTAACCCAATGGCTTCCCAACACAAGAATAATTAGGTATCCTTAACACAATAACGAAAAACCTATACACTACAATGAGAATTTCACTTCAAAATAGAACACCAGTTTAATCTCATAAATCACACATGACATCATAACACAATAGCCATATAGTAGCATAAATATTCATGACCCAACACTCCATAATACAAAACACCCATCTCATCAAATTATCTCCTCTCTATACAACACATAGGCCCCAACCACAAAACATATATCCAAATAAAATTTAATCTCTAGAATCATCCTCTTCTCACCAACCTTTTTAACACCTCTATTTCCTAAGAGAAGAAAAGTAACAATCTAAGAAAATATTTTTGTTATATAAGATTCACAACCAAATTACACCCAACCTTTTATAATGGAAGCATGACATAATTAAAAAAATCTAGGTAAGTGGTTGAATAAAATACAAGATTGGTAATTTTTTTAATGGAGGATGATTTTGTAGGGGAAAGAATAAACCAACCACAAATATATATTATAAATGAAATAATTAATGAATGATAACCTAGTAATTATATAACCTGATTTAGAACAATTAATCTTAGGAAATCATTAACTCACAATCCCACTAGAAATGCACTGTATAAAAAAATGAAATACGTATAATGATTATAATTAAATGATATTAGTAACTAGTACTCCTCAGGTTCCCTTACTTATATATTTATAAACAAAAAGATGATAATGGTCTTTTGTATATCTATATGGTTTCCATATATAAGAATAATGGTTTACTTTTGATGTTTCCAAATTGATGAACTATAAGTTGGTTCATTAAAATATGATCACTTCCTATGGAATAAATTGATAAGGTTATAATTCTCCAATGTTATCCTATGAATTTAATCAATAATGAATTAAGTCAAGTCATAATAAGTGTTCTTATGAGACACTATGATTTCTAGATAACATTGACTGAATCCACCTGTTGGAATGGAGTTCTCATACAAATGTTATTTTCCATATGTTTATGGTAAGGTATATATAATATTCTAATATTTTATAATAACACTATGCTTGATATCATTTAAAACATGCAACACTAAGATTAAATGAACCGTGAAATATTATTATTTAAATGTTATAGTTATAAACTAGCTGTTAAATTAGAGGGTTTGAATAATCTTAACAACATTATGAAATATACATAAGGGTCCTATTAAATATAAATTTAGTTATTAATTCTTAGTAAATAAGCACTAAATTTTTCATTAAATAAATTTTATGATTCTAAAACTGTTTTTCTTCAATAATGGTTTTTATTGATTTTTCTAAGTGAATATTATAATTAATTTCAAAAAAAATTACAATTTTATAAATTTTCGTTAGTAAAAAAATTATCATTTTGTAATTCATCATGACAAAATTAACCTAAGATTAATTTTAGAAAATCTTATAAAAATTTTGATTTTACAATAAATTGTAAAAAACTAATTTTTATTAGATACTGTATTTTATTTTCAAGTATTTTGAAAGATAAATTATATTTTTTATAATTTTTAAAATATAATTATTTCATTTTCATTAAATAAATCAAATTATTATTTTCATAATGAATTTTATTAATTATTTTGGAACAAAAACATTTTTTATACTTAAAATTGCATTTTTCTCAAGAAAACAAAATCAACATTTTTTGGGTTAAATTTTAAATTAAATTATTACAATTTTATGAGATGAATTTCATAAATTTTATTTAGTATTTGGAATCATAATAATTAATATTATTAAATAAGGATAAATTAGTTTTTTTTTCAATATTAATAGTAACCATTGTATATTTTTGTCATTATTATAACAGTAAAATGGGTTCATTAGGGTTAAAACTAATGTAATAAGGTATAAAATTCATTCAAATAAATGTCTTAATTTTATTTTATAAGTCTATTATGTATCTAATAATCCAAAATTCTACAATATTACCTTTTTCCATTTGTCTTTTATTTTCAAATTTAAAATATTTTAAGTAAAGGATAAAGTCAAAAATGTAACTCTCTTTTTTTAATATTTTTTATATTTTTTGAAATGAATAAAAAATAATCTTAAGTTATAAATTTTTATTTAAAATATAAATAAAAATTACTAATCATATAAATTTATTTTTACTTTTTAATTACTTTAAACTCTTATGAAATGCTGAAAAATGCATGTGCAAGGAGGAGAAAAATCATATAAACGATTTTAAAAAAATAAAAGTAATATTTATTAGGATATTTATAGTGTACCATTAATTTTATAGAAATATATAACAAATTATGGATATTTTAAAGTTTATAATCAAATCTCATTAGTATTTTGAGATCTTTAAAGTCAACTAAAATGAATAGGGTAAAAATGATATTAATGTTATTTTATGTTAAATAATGTATTATTAAATTATATAATAATAATATTTATAATAATGATGATGATGTCAATTGGAAATATAAATTTTCTAGAATTTAATCTATTTGACTTTTAATATCTGATTATAAGATTATATGTAAAATTATTACCATCTAACATTGAAAGGTCATTACCACAGTTATGGTTAAGATTTGTTATCCAAGGGGTTAAAACAAAAATATATGTTTTAAAATGATATGTAAACTGGTATAAATTTTATTATATGATTATATTAATACCATATTCTACTTATATTTTATTCTATATCATTTTTAAATCATTTTACAAGAGTTAGACACATATTATATTATAGTATTTCATATATTAACACAAATGACATTAATGATATTTTAAATAAAAAATAGTTTTTCAAATGATTTAAAATTGATTAAAATAATATCATCGACCAAGTAAACTTTATATTAATTTAAATAGTAACCAGATTCCATTTATGGTTCTCTAGTTATTTTATAATAATTTTTTTGACCTGTTAAGTGTGAAAAAACATTTATACCATGGTAATTTTCAAAAGGGTTAACAGAGGGTCAAAACGAAGAGATAAGGGTGAAAGCATCATCTAAAATTTCCATAATTTCATTGGATGAGATTATTTTAGACTGTCAATCTTTATATCAAAAAATATATCAATTTGGAACCATTTTTTAAGGAAAAATAATTTATATTAATTTAATAATTTATGTAATTTCAAAAATTCCCCTCCCATCATTTATAAAAGAGAACCCCCTCTCCTCTCCTCTATAAACATAATGAGTCATTTATCATCCAATTACTACCCAAATACCTTCCAACCATACCAAAATAAATTATAGAGTTATTATTTTGGTAATAATACCATATTTAAAGGGATTAAGGTATAAAGAAGATGAGGTCATCCAAAAAAGAGGTATAGCTCTTAACTAAATGTATCAATTTTATTTCATATTCTACCTCCTAAAAATGTTCTTCAAATATTATGAAATTTTAAAAATATTATTTTAAATATAATTATATTTTTTATGATAATTTAATAACATATATTAATCTCCTCTTCTATAAAATGGGAAATTAAATCATCATTCATGTGTATGGTGGACCACCACCTCGTGAACTGAGGTATTTCATTTTCAATCACAGCCACGCATGGATTCTTATAATTATGGATTTAATGTATAAAAATATATATAATATATTCATGAAACAGTTATCATCATAAAAAAGATAATATATCATATATTTTTTTAACTTTTTATCCATTGAATGATGATAACATTGTTTGTGTGTGTGTGTGGATTATAGCCTCCATGAAGCGATATGATTATTTTTTTATAACGATATCACATTGATTGTATATATAATTTTATTTAAAGAAATTATATGATATATATGATATAATAATAAATTATTAATTATAAAATAATCCTTACCTTATTTCCATAATGTTTATTGAAAAATGGAAATGTTACTCTTGTGTGCGTATGACCAATAGTCTCCTTGATTATAATATAGTTCATTTTAAATTACCATATATCATGGATAATTTTAAAATTATAATCTATGTATAAAAATTATTATTATTAAATTATTATTATTTTTTAGTTAATGGAATAATTACCACTTTGACTATAGTCAAATCACCAAATTCATTTTTTACATGGGAATGGAATATCATTAAAATAATCAATGTGAAAGTAATTGATTAGGTAATTTTATAAAAATGATTATAAATAAACTATAAAAAATAAAAAATTTAAAAAAAAGGTTCTTATGAATGTAAATAGTTTATATAAGTTTTTTATTTATTATGATAAATAAAATATTTGATTATTCGGACTCAGGGTAAGTGAAATTTTTCTTTAAAAACCATGTTACAAATGTTTTACAGATTTATTATCTAAATATTTTTCTTCCATGCCCATATTATTAAAACCCATTTTAAATGTATTTATGAATAAATAAATGAAATTTAAAGGAAATTTTTTGTCTCTATTTATTTTCATTTAAATGATTTCAAAATGAATATTTTTACTTATTTTATAAGGAATGATTTAAGTTTCTTAACAAACGAAAGAATGTAATGTTCTATTTTAATGTATACAACATCGATGGATTTTACATCTACCATAACCGTTATATTATATTTGGATTCCTATAAAATATACCATATTTTATTCATAGAAATCCCATCCTTCTATTTTCTCTTAGAAATTTACTTTTGAAAAGGGGGGTTTAAAGGAAATAGATATATCAATATCTGAAAAATGTTATACTTATAGGTTCAATAGGATATTTTTTTGAGTTTGAGGATGAAAATTCATGATTATATTTATTTTATACATGTTATATTCCTTGTAAATTTTTTATAATGAGTGGATCCAGTTATAGATATGTAATTAATTGGGTAATGGTTATGTTCTCTAAAAATTATGTTTCATGTTAACCATGTTATTTATTAAACTTGTAAGGGTTCTTGTAATGAATCTCTAAAGATGATTTCCCAAGGAACCTATATGACTTTTCTATTCTTACTAACAAGTTTTCATGGATATAATTTGATTTTAACAAGGTAATATAATGATAATTTTATTTAAAATAATGATTATTATATTTTATCGTAGAGTGGTATGTTTTTATGAATAAAAAATACATGTGTTTTTATGTTTTCTAATAAATCTTTGTATTTATATTTTTTATTTTATGTTTCATTATAAATATTTGTATTAAGATCTTTGTTTTGTAAAAAAAATTCATGTTTAAGTAGATTATTATTTGAGATCAATTTTATTTATGTTAAAGGTAAACTCTCTTTTATGATCTTATGGTTTTAAAATTAACTAACAGGTTTACTCCTTTTTTATTTCCCTTGGTGAGATTTTTATTATCAACCTTATTTTTAAAATAATTTTCAAATTTTTTAAGAATGGTTATGAAAAAAAAGAATTAATTTTTAAAATCATAATAATTTTTCATTAAATAAATCATGTTTTATTCTAAAATTTTTGTATTGTGGAAAAATATATACTAACAACAAGTTTATGACATGTTAGGTATGGGTTTATTATGTAATAAGTGTGAACTAATTATCTAAAAAGTCTAAACATGAAATTATATTTTATAATTCTTTAAAATGTTTTTTTAAAACAAAATTATTTATTTTTTAATGTTGGGTCATAATAGTTGGTATTATATAACTGTATTGGATAAATTAATATGTTATGATGATTCAGATAACGATAGTTTAAAATTGTTACATGCCATTATGGTTTAATAAATCTATGTGTAATACAATATCATAGTTTTTGGTAATGAAAATATTGTGTGACTTTCCTTGAAATTATATCCATTTCTAGACACTAGAAAAGAGATGTGGTTGTGTCACAGATGCACCTAGGGGTAATGACTCTAAAAGGGTTGGATTGGGTACCGACTCAATCATCACTTGGTGAAAAATGTGTGGGCTGAATAATTCAAACCTTTTTAGAAAATATTAAGTGATAATATTGGGTTAATCCACAAATTTTCTATAAACCATTATGAAATATTAGAACATAAGATTAAAGAATTGAATGATGACCATGTATAACCTAGGTTAAACCTAAGGTGTTATAGATTGAAAGGAATGGTATCATAGAGTATTACATTTACATTTTATATACATGTTCACTTTTATTTACTTATTTAAAATATTGGTAATTGAATAAAAAATTTATTTCATGAGGGTAAAATATCTTCCATAAGGATGAAGACCAAAAATAAAACACAAACATCTTTTCTCTACCAGTGGATTCACTTGTAATTATAATTGAAAAATATATCTCAAATAACTCATAAACTTTTTCTAAGACTCAAATTGAAATAATAACACATTATAATATATCCCAATCCCCTTATATTATATGATATCATGAGACTTTCTTGATTTTTATAGTGGATTATCCTAATGGATTTAAGTCTTCTATTTGTATGAAAAAGTGGGTGATCTTCATGAAGCATATATCTTTCTTTCAATATTCTAAATTATTTATTATCTTAGGTCCAAACCATATACAAAAAATTCAGTTCAATAAATATCCTAAGATGTTGTGGAAAACTACTTATTGAGGATGTTTCAAAACATTGTTTTCAAAACAAAGTCTTGTTTAAAAAATTTGACCTCTGTCAATGTCCATTTCAATTTAGATGTGACAGTTGTTCATAGAAAAATATATAGATAAACATGAAAATGTTTTGAGGTATTTAAATAACATAGGTACTTCACCTGGCATATCATGGGTCCTTGTACATTAAAATTGGGACTCGAATGAATGGAAATGGATATTTCAATGTTATGAATTATTTTAACTATTCTTCATAATTTTTTATTTAAAATCATGATTTAATTAGTATTATTTATTCTTAGTAAATGATTCTATTTTCAGATTGTATAAGGTAATCCTTAAGGAACAAGATGAAAAATCATGGTTAAAGGCTTAATAAGGATATTTAATAAATGATACGTTTATGTAATGAGTTTTTAGATTTATTATGTAGTGTAATTTTATAAATAATATTTCAGTATATTCTAAATTTTATGATGATCATGAAACTCCTAAATTTTATACTTTTATAGTTTTCATTTTAAGAATTTGGAAACATATGTTTGATGTAATAAATACCTTTAAGAGTTATTTAGTGGCATGGTGATATTTTTGAAAAAAATCATTTAAGAACATATGGTTGAGGGATAGATAAACCATTGAATTAATATGTTCTAAATTATAAGGAAATAATAATCAATTAAGACTATTTGCATTTTTATATAAAACATAGTTTTTAAAAAAAAATTGATGATTAATTTTATTTCTAATGATGTTTGTCATATTTTTGGTAATTTTATAGGATCATGGTGATTGATGAATATAATTATTTAAAAACATTTCCTTTTATAATGTAATTATATTGATATAGATTTAGAAAAATGACAACATATGGGCTTCCTGACAACCTTTCACATCTAGAAAGGCCACATACCCTAAACCTACAACTAAAGATAGGTAAGGGTGACACACATATCACTATCCTACATGATTTACTAGTTTTCATGACATTTTTTTACTTAAATTATATCACATATAAATATTATGTTTTTTAGGAAGCATATTATGGGATCAGTTCTTTTTTAATATTTTAGGGATTTTTAGTTGATTAGTGATATATTTGGAATCATTTATTGAGTATTGATATATTTTTGAGGTATGTGTAACCCTAATGTTCAACATGAAAAAAAATTCATTTTATAAGAATGCCTTTAAATTTTGTGCACATAAGTTTAAATGTATGGATAAACATTTTGGTTCATATGATCTTTTATGATGATTTAATTATGGGTTATTAAAATTTAGAAGCATATGTTTTATGATATATATAACTATGGGATTTAAATATGATTTTTTGATTAAGGCATATAAATTTTTGGTATGAGACATTAATACTGGTTAATGTTATATCGAGATAAATTTTAAATTTATCTTGGTATAATATGTGATCAAATAATTTTAATCTTTAAATTTAAATATTATATAGGATTGTTTTTAAAAAAATTAAGGTTTGTAATCTATGGAGTGATTTAGTTTGAACTTTTGGTATTAATATTTAATTTTAGAGATTGAGGTATTAATTATTTGTATGGAGGCTTTTTTTTGAATTACCTATCTTTATTCTAACATTTTTTTGTTAATTATTAAGAATATAAGTAATATATTGTTATCCTTTTGTGAATTATCTGATCTATTAGAAGTTTATTTTGGTGCTTCATGCTTGAAAATTTCATCTAGAATAATCATCATTTGAAAAAAAATGATATTTTTGTGTAAATTAATTAATGGATGAAATTTTACTTATCAAGTGAGTATATTTCCTTATGTTAGTATTTTATAATGACTAATGAATTATTTTTACCTCATAATTTCATTAATAAATAATATATATTTTATGAATATTTAATACTTTTTAGAAATACATGCCTGATCACCCTAAATGATTAGTGTATTTGGATAGTAGACACACAATATTATTATTTGATAAAAGATTTTAAACATATCCTACAAATATATCCCCATTTAGTACTATTCAAATACATACCCTACTTAAAAACATTATTCATATCCTAGGGAAAGGAAACATGGGAAAAAATAAGCTCAAATTCTTAGTAAAGGTAAATATGGGAGATATCAATTGTCGAACATATGAACCCCTAAGATAAGAATAAGCCTATGAGATCATGTCCATAACATACAAAGTTTGTACCCAAATTTTCAAAGATCCTAAACAAGAGTCATGGAATATAGAATTATCATTTCAAAAGGAATGAATCATAAGAGTTAGAAACCATCATAAATCAATTTCACACCATAAGGCCATGTCATACGATTATGGAAAATCCATAAGTTTATAAGTCATTTCATATGTCAGGGTTAACTACTGAGACCACCAAATCATAGTGGATCAATCATCCTAACCTGTTTCTTATATCATAATTAATTAGGCATCACCACCTATAAACCATTGTGGATCAAGTAGATCAACTTATTTCTCACACTAGATCAAGTTCATTGAATTTCATCCCAAAATTATCTCATTAGATATAATATTTTACCCGCTGAATTGAAGGGATATATAATTTTAAGAAAACTTATTGCAAAATGAAAACCATAAATATTTGTGTCACAAGATCAAAAAATATTCCTCATATCATCATAATATAACTCATGGAAATAAAATGGGGTTCATAAGTATCTTGTCATCAAAATCATAAACCATCCATAGAGATAATATGAATTTTATCATTGTATCATATCCCTAGTAAAGATTATGAAATGTAAAATGATTCAATCTTATATGAAATGTACTTTTGAAAGATCACTTGGAACATTTCTTGAGGAAAATACACTTTTTTACTTTGAAATCACATATTAAAATTTTCATAAATATTATTGAAAACATTATCATTGAAAATAAACTTGCAAAATTTTTAAAGTAAGCTTCAATAATTGAGTGTATGTGATAGTGGGAAATTTTTTTCATGTCATATATGTTAAAACCAATATACCTTTCAATTTTTTGATAAAAAATTCAAAAGAACCTAATTATGAAAATAAAAAAAAGGATTTATTTTAAACCATTTTTTTAAAATTAAAACATGGGAAAAATGAATTTTAAAAATAATTAGAGAGTATTAAAACAATTCTTCAAACCATATTTATAAAAAATGGACAGGTAAGGGAACGAAATTTTGATCGAAGACAGAAATAATGTTGATTTTCCTTAAAAATATTCTTTTGGTATCATTAGTTATTTAAGTGAATTAAATTAAATTATAACATATATTATCTATAAATAATCATATTAGAATATAATTCATGAGATTATTGAGATGTAGAAAAATAAATTTCACCATCTGAGTTATAATAAAAACAACCCCAATAGATAATGAGATTGTAAAATAAATCCCTTACCGCTTTGGTAGATTTTGAATCATAAGTCCCATGAAAGACTGAAATTTAATGAAAAATTAATTACACTGATAATAAATAATTCCTAATATAACATTTAAATGGTCCTATATATTCATCTCATAAAATAATATAAGTTTGTATCATAATGTATGTCCCAAAGAAGACAATTTGAGGAGAAAATATCTTACCTCAAGTCTCTAATTTCTTTATACACATTCTAACCTCATATATAATAAGCATAGGTTTATTATAAATATATTATCAATTCATAATAATATATATCACACCATTTATGATTTAATGATAACATTTTATTATCCATTTATTAACAGTTGTTTATTAAAATTATAATTCTAGGTGATTACTACTTTATTTTTTATGTAAGTTTTGGTTCTGTAGTTTTGGTCCTTGTAAATTAATATTGGTTCCAAAATATATGAAATTTTAATCATGATATGAATATAATATATATTAATTATATTTATATTTATATTCATCAATAAAAATTATTGATTTAAAAATGAATTACACCGATCATGGAGATGTTAGGTCGTACATACACATGAATGTTCTATTCATTTTTTGATGTATGGAAATAAATAAATTTAAATAATAATTAAATATTATAGAATCATTATTATATCATATAAATAATAAATATTTATAAAATCCATCCTTATTATCATCAATATAAAACAAAAATAAAAAATGAATCGCATGGCTTCGTGGAGGTGGTAGTGTACACGTACGCACGAGAAGCATTATTGTTTTCCAACATATTAGAAAGTAATAATTTTGATGTGATATTATAATTATAAAAATATAATTACATCATAAATATCATTTGTGTGTGTGTGTTAAATACATCATTATTGTTACAGTTTGTATCCAATGAAAAACTTTTTGTACTTGGATTACTTGTATACTCGATGATTTGAATATTAATAAAATATCTTATTAAATATTGTTCATTATTTTAAATGAATTAAATTTAATAATTTTCTATAGTATCTATCTCACTAATAAGGTTGTATAAGTTACCCTCTATAATGAGAAACTTTAAATTCCATGATGATATTTTTTAAATATAGTTCTATGGTGAGATAACATTCTATGATGGGACACATAAAATGTGTATGTCAGGTGAATGTACTCATAAGAATTTTAGGCTTCTTCTCATGAATTTTGAACATGGTAATATCTAATAATAGAGATTATGATAACATACCTATGAGTAGGAATTATGTATGTTTTGGTGTCATCAGATATTCCTATATTCAAGTGTGTGTAATGGTCCTTTGACTTTAGGATTGTCATTGATGAATTTAATTAATCATGCACTTATATTTACTTATAAAAACCATCAAACTAGATGTTGGTAAGAAGTGGGGTATGTTGGATGAATCATGAATGACATGTTATTAATGAATAATTTGAATAAGGATTTTTTCCTTCTATTTTCAAAGAAACTGATATCTCAACCCATTAATTAGAATAGAACTATCGTAATAAATTCTATGTCCATGGTATAAAAATGTGTTTATTTTAGACAGTACAAGAAATGCATATCGAGTATATAGTTTAGTGATATGGATGTGCAATCTACTTGATGAGATATCTTGATAAAGAGATTATATTACATAGTGAGTGTTCATATGTGGTTTTCATCATTATGGAATTAATTTCTTTAATATGGGTTCCTTGAATCATTTCTAGACTATAATATTTTAATTTAGTCAATACTCCTAATACCAATGAGAAGTAATCTTATAGGTTCACACACTAAGTGTTTGTTTATCTCTATTAAGTTTTATTTGGACTGTTTTAATGGAAAAAATATTATTCTTAAGATTGAGGCATGGTTTATTCACATTTTATTGATTGAAAATATTTATTGACGAATAAAATATTTAAAATAAATATTTATTAGTCTAATCACAAAATGAAAGAGGAGTTCAAATGGACCAAGATCATTTCTGGTGACAAATATTAATTTACAGACTGATTAAATAATATGTTTTATTACACAAATTAGCGTGCATTACATAAAAAATAATACTGTTATTATTTTTGAATGTATTTTAATTAAATTTATTAAATTATTCAAGGTATGGTAAGTAATTAAATAATATTTTAATGTAAACCCTATCTCTATAAATAGATGGTTATATATATTGTGTTGGTTTAATTGAGAAATAGAGACTTGTTGTGAATAATGGATTTCTCTCTCAAACTCCTTCTTCCCTCTCCCTCACAATAATGAGAAACCCAAGCAATATTCCCTCAAGATTGAAGTATGGGAGATCAACGCAAATTAAAAAAATAATATATTCACTATGATATCACCCAAAAATTAGTTGGCATTGCTCAGATATCAATGAGGGGTGTGTGTATCACGGATAGAGGGATACTATACTTAGATCCTTATAGCGCAATGAATATTATACAAAAAAGGTTTTTTGGATGACCAACATCTAAATATAATAAAGGATCCTAAGACAATGTAATTCATTTATTTATATAAAAATAATTTAATTATAAATTTAATGTGAAAGATCCCTTCCATGTAATGGGTTTCCTTTAGTCAATATCTGATTAGAACATTTTGGTTGGTCATGGTTCTCTTTTCGTTGAAAATATTGTGAATCATCCATCAGATCAACAATATTTTATTTTTTTAACACCCACCCAAGTCACATTTGTTATGGCCAGAACCAATAAGTGGTATTAGAGAAGTCATGTTTCTAATTTAAAAATATTTATTTTATTTTTGATCTATGCACAATAGTTTTTAGATATTTTTGTTCAAGATTATTCATTATTTAATCCAATTTTAATTAACATGACTTTAAATATTGATCATATATATTTTACGCTTCATTTTCATAAAGTTATAGGAATAAATAAAGAATTACTAGATATACCATTGGTATGTGTCGAGAATTTTTTCCAATAATAGTGGGTTACATGGCATGTAGGTGGAGTACATGTCAAGTACCCATGTTCATTGTACATGTATGTGTCGCAAGATATACAACACTCTAAGAAGTACCAAAACCTTTTGAATTTATTACATAGCTTTTGTAGACTGTCCTAACCTAGTACAAGACATGTCGAATTACACACTGTATAGCTGATATAAAAGTTGTGTAGTGTACATGTGTTAGTGGAAAAATTCACACAATATGTGTGGTCATTATACACAGTCAAACTATATGAGACTGGTATCCTTGAGAATTAATGATATATGTGATTCCTATGTAGTGTAAATAGTGTTTAGTTCATCATTTCCCGCATCTAAAATAAATAAAAATAAATTAAGTGAGTTATGTGGTAACATGGAATGAGTGATACACATTGTGTAGAAGGTCTGTACACATTATGTAGTTGAAATTAAAGAACACACTGAGTTCTTTAGTAAGATGCATAAATACAAATCAAGAGTGATACATGGAATGCATCCAGCTTGTACATACCATTCAGCATAGATGAGGTATATTACTAAATCATTAGGCTTGTAGCCTTGTTATATAGAAATTGAGGTACATGATGTGTAGCTCGTAAGTGCTCATATGTAGTCTTCCAATAAAATAAAATAATTAGATTACATAATTAAAATATTATTATTTTTATTGGAATAACTAGTGTGTTTTATAATCTAATAATGGTATTAAATAATTTTAAATAACTAATTTATTTATTTAAATAAATCTAAAATTATTGGTTATTCCATTTATTTTCAATGATTTCCATTAATTATGGGTATCTCTAAACAAATTTATATGGTCATTAAGATGAAATGGAATTAACTAATTGACTGATTAATTAATTACTCAATGTGTGTTTATCAAAATAATAAATAATGAATAATATATTGATGTTATCTAGTTTTAATTTTTTTGTATTCATTGCATGTGTATGACCGTTCATGAGATTGATGAATCCCTATGTATGTGTTGGAATTATTTAATTTAATTTTTTACATGGATTTTAAATTATTTTTTACTAAATGAAAAATTATGGTCTTAGTGTCATTCATCCCTCCATTATTATGTTGGACATGTGTGTCTAAGTTTATTGATATAATTCTCCTTAACCAATCCTTTGGTTCCCATCACCTTCTTGTGAGCAATAAATAAATTTAATTAATGGAGTATCCCAAGGAACATGGAGATGGTTCAAGGTGGAACATAGATAATTACAACATTGGTGATAGATAGGTAGATAGGTGGAATTCGATAACTCATGCCTAGACCAGCATAAGGAGGTATTCCTCTTTATCATAGTTTTATTTTTTACACTCAATAAATCAATAATTTGATAATCTCATGATCGGGTCATTTATTAGTTTTTTTATATATGTGTATGAATTATTTATTTTATGGATACAAGACCATGATCATATAAATTAATTAATTAATGTGTAAAGAATGAATTTAAATAAATGGATTATGCAAAAATATTGTATCCTACATGATTAATAAAATTAAGTAATATCCCCTTAATATTTAACAAGACATGTAAAGATTAAAAAAATTGTATTTATGAATTGTGAATTAAATTCACTCAAATATATATTCAGTCAGACTTATCCTTCTATTACATGATTAGGAATGAAATCCTTAGAACAAAGTTTTTGAACAACCCTCATTGGGACAATTAATTTTATCAAGGAGTTGTTATAAAGGTTATGGATTGAATTAACCATCTTATATCAAGAGATGTAGCCCTTGATATATTTGATGTAACTTGTAAGAAACTTTTAAAGAAATCCATGTTCGGGTTTCAAAATTATGGAGTCCAACCAATGGATCAAGGAGCCATAAGCCTACAATTGGAAAAAAATTGTCTACCTAAACAACTTCATGTATCTTGACCAACCCTAATTGGGGTTATGTGAAGGTTCATATGGATCCTTTCCATTTAAATGTCCTAGAAACTATATATTTAGAGTTCAATTGTAATGGATTTTGATAGTTGATAATATAGAGGGAGATTTAATAATATCAATTAATTTATTATTTCTCACATATGTTTTAATCAATGAAATTACTAATAATATAATCTTTTAGAATTATATAACATTGAATGTTCATTAACCAAACTATCCCTATGATATATATTTCATAAAAAATTTCTCCTAAATGGTAGTAAATTCCAAGAGTGGTTTAGATGCCTTCAAGGTGTGTTGTTCCTTGAATAGAAATCTTACGTTATATAATCCTTAATTCCTTATCCACCTACTAAGGAGGCGAGTGATGAAGAGTTCTTTGTCCATGAAAAACATTAAATCTATGAGTTCCAGGTTTAATGTATGATTTTATCATCTATTTATAATGAACTCAATAATTCTCTTGATAGCATGGATTCTTATAGAATTCTTGAGAATCATTGTGGTGTATATTAGGAGATATCTAAATAGAAGCAGTTTGAGATCTACAAGTATATTTTTCAAAGAAAACATAGATAGGATGCACCATATGGGCCTCACATAGTCAATATAATTGGATACATTAAGAACCTATAGGTTCTTGAGTTTAAACACCCTGATGAACAATACACTGACCTCATTCTTTTATCACTCCCTCTGAGCTTCTCCATATTTTTTAAAATTTTTAATATGAACAATATTGAGAAGTATCTTCCATAACTAATCAATATTATTCACCAAGTAGATAAGAATATGAAGTGTGAAAATATTTCTATCCTTATGGTGAAACAATTGATGGGAAAGTGAAGATCTTAATGCCAAAATATTTTTCATGCTCTTCCAAGAAGAGAATGATCAAGGGTAAAGCAAGGGATCATGATGTTGTTTGATTCTTATGTGGAACAAAGGGCCACTGGGGGAAAAATACACCCAACCAAAGAAGCAAGGTGAATATATAGGTTTATTTTTATAAAGGTAAATTTATCGATTTCAAAAAATTAGTTATTAGATATATCATTTGGTTCAAAAATATATATTCAAATATAGGCACCAAGTAGATTCATAAGAATTGACTAAGGGGGTATAATTACGAGTAATTAATTGAGATAAAATTTTGGTGGTGCATTTTAAGGACTACCAGCTTGTATTTCCAATAGGAATTATAATTGTTCTAATAGATTGTTATTTTGTTCAAGCTATGACCAAAAATATTATATATGTGTCCATACATTAAATGGATAATTTTATTTTCATATTTGTAAAAAATTTACATATTTATAAACATAACCTTTGTTATGGTAAGGAAAATTTAAATAATGGTCTTTATCTGTTGTATTACACAAAAAAGTAATGGAAATTGATAATGAAATGAATTCAACTGAATCCAACCACACCAAAAATTGGATTCACTTTCTATGTAATTGATGTGGCAGTGTTTTAACACTCTTTTCCACACCATTTTTACATTTTTTTATTGCCTTTTTTATACCAAAATGATATTTTTTAGTAAATAATTGATAATTGTTGGGTTTTTGTACTTTTCTGTGTAAAATAATCAATTTTAGTTAAAAAAAAGTGTTTTCATGTGCTTTAGTGTCATTTTAAATTATTCTAAAATTTAAATGAGTCATGCGAATTAGACTTTTATTTATTTATTATATTATTTTTATTCTAGTTAGTTTATTAATTCATTTATTAAATTAATTAACGTCTTATTATTTAAATTGTAAATAAATAACCCTTTTTGGTTTATAGTATTTTAATAATTTAATTAGTTTTAACAATTTAATTTTATTCATTTAATATTTTTATTCTTTAATTTAATTATTTTTTTTAATTAATTGGTCAATTAATTTAAGCAAGTAATTGTAAATATTTTAATTTTTTCTTTAATTATGTTTGTTTATAAATTTTAGACCCAAATTAATTCACTCTTAAATAGTGTCATTAATTTTATTTTTTCTTAATTTTGGGTTTTTAGTTTTTAATTCCATTCTATTTAATTTAATTTATTAATTTATTTATTTTTTAGTTTTATTAAATTATTTAATTTATTTAATTTTCTTTGTTTTGTTTGATCGCAGGTGTTGCGGTCGCACGGTCCGGCCCTTATCAGTAGTCTTGCTACCGACACACCTAACTCTTCCATCTTTTCTCACCGTCAGACTAAGTCTACCAAAACAGCTCTCACCCATCCTCACTATTACCCCTCTACCAGTAGTCCAGTCTACCGATACACCTGCGCCCCCTTCACTACCTCACTGATACGCACAGCCTGCCGTTACGCCTCCACCCTTATAACTCACTGTTACCTTATTTCCATCCTCACTGTTACCACACCCCTCTACGGGTAGCTGCATTTATCTTCACCGCTACTCCATTTCCTTACCGATAAACCTCACCGTTACCTAGGTTGACCTTGCTACCGATACACTATTCCAGCTATTGTTAGCCATTCATACCCCTTACACCTCACTGTTACTCCCATTTACCTCACCGATATAGCTCTCACCTCGCCGGTAGACCTAACCTCACCGATAAGATTCATTTTTCTCGTCACTGTCGCCATCGCTCCACTCCTCTGCTCCTGCATCTATCCCCCGCACCAGCAACTCATCTTCTCCCCTGCTCCGCACACCAGCACATAAAAATTCAATACACAACAATATATTAAATTTCGAACAGACAGCATTGAACCAGATTTCTGCAACAAACTCGAAGAATCAAATAATTTCAAGAACAAATCAATTCGAGAACTCAAAATCTAAACTCCAATACAAGCCCTCGGCCTCAAATCACTGCCCGTATCGCCGGCGAACCACCACAAGCCCCTGATCCCATCGCAAGCCATTTCCGCACCCCCTGTTCCATACCTGCTCAACACCCCAGCTGAACCTCTATGCCAACGCAGAGCGCACCACCCGCCTCGCCTTGATCATCACCTCGCTACTGCGCACAACCAAGCCCGTGCCACCACCTGCCCTACCCCAGTGCGCCACCCTCCTACTCCCCTGCCTCAAAGCTGAACCCTCCCCGCTGTACCTGCTCCGAGTGCCGCCATCCCGTTGCATCTCACATGCGCCGCTCTCAACCCTAGCCGTCACCACTGCTGGAACAACCGCACCGAACCCGCAAGACCACTTTCGTCCCCTGCCTCCTCTCCATCTACGCCGCACGAACCCCAGTCGAAGTCGGCTTCCCCCTTTCCCCTTCCACCTTGCCGTCGCGCCGCACCTCCCCTGCCCCGAAGCCCTTCGCCCTCCTTTTCTCCTCCTTCAAGTCGCACGAACCAGACCCCCTTTCCCCTTTTCCTTTCATTTTTTTTTTATTTCTTCTTTTTAGTTTTAATTCTATTATAACATATAATATAATATATATATTATACAATTTACATTTCATATACTATACAATAATAATTATAGTTATATTAATTATATATAAGCTTATATATATAATATTAGTATATCATATTAATAAATATAATTATATATAACAGATAATAATATTGATATTAACATACATAGTAAATATAATTAGTATAGCATTAATAATATATAATTATGTACATTGTTTTATATATTATATATCATATACAATATAATAATAATTGGTATATTAATAAAAGAATATTATCTTATATATATAATACTAATTTCTTATATAATAATATTTGTTATTAATTAAATAGAATAGTTATTATATTAATAATAGTATTAGGTTTTATAAAATATATATTCTTATAAGTATTTTTATTTAGTATATATATATATATACATTGATAAGCACTTTTAAGTAGTTATATAGGCATATTTATATAATCTGACTGACTTGCATTTTTGCAGAGGATTGTGGGTTGTCGCACGCGCACCATTTCATGTTGTTAGGAGGAACTGCTCTGGTGACAAACACGGGAGACATGGAACTATGAAGGAGCCACGTGGAGGCCGGGGAATGCTTCAGATGAGATTCCAGAGGCTTCGTTTGGGTGATAAATGCACGAGAGGTGGGAGAGGCATGCATTGATTCAGCGGAGCAGGAGTCTGGGGGGAAATCAGCAGACATCAGAGAAGATCATTACGAGGAGCAGAGCAGGAGAAATTTTCACCATCTTCCTCGGAGCAGATTGGAGTACGAGATCAGAGCATTTTCACACCTCGATTTCCAGGGCAGGACATAGAGCGCATCCCAGTGTCACTTCCACCATTGAGCAGCAGGAACTTGAACTTTCAGGAGTAGTAGAAGGGAGTTGGAACATCTTAGTTTTGCTTGTGCTCTGTTTTTCTGCAACCTATTTCAATATGAGTTTCACTGCTCTTAATTCTACTATTGCATTGAAACCATCCACTATGTCTAGCTAATTTCCTTCGGGGGGAATAAGCTGGTTTATTAGGGTTGCTTGATCTCATTCATGCACCGCATCACTCAATTGGATTATCTCTCTCTTACTGTTTACTGACAAGCTTATTTTCAAAACAACAAGATCATGTAAAAACCGATCTTGTTTGTACCATAATTCAAACTATTTCAAATTGAGTAATTCACTGACAAATGAATTATTCTAAAAAGAGAGAGAGACACTGAACTCAACTGACTAGTTGAGCTTGGTGACTGTGGACTTAATTTCACCATTGGATGGAATGACTTTTATAGTCAAGGGACTGTAAGAGCTATTTCATCACAAGCTGGCCATATGAAAACTCTGTCCGGTTACTCTTAGTCAGATCCATGTTTTTCTTAAATCGCAAGGCATGAATAATGTTAAGTAACATCAAATTGTCCAGTGGACTCCCCCCTTACTCATCTATTGGTTGTTTGCATCACAATTCCTCTTATTGATCTGCTATGTCTACTCCCTTACACTCACTAGATCTCCCTCACTTATACACACACTAAATCTCATTCACATCACTTCACCCCACCATTTGTCTTTGCTCGATATTTTCATGTGTGTTTTTGTTTAGTATTTTTTTTAGAACACCAAACACAACAACAGGCCTCCCTGTGGTTCGACCCTGTCTTGCCACTGTCCTAAGTAGTAATTAGGTATTAATTTTAGTTTGTCGCCCATGCCCAACGACGCGCGAGCGTGCGAATTTTGGCACCATTTTCGGGGAGGCTTGGTGCGTTTAAAAAAACCAAACAAAAAATCACATAAAAAATCATAAAAAAATCATAAAAAATCACTAAATAAACTGCAAAAAGAAAATTAAAATTCATAAAAAATTTGTGAACCTACTGCATGAAAACCAGGACTAAGTCTGAACACTTAGTACATGGTAATCCTGATATTGATAAGCACCTCAAAGAAGTTAAAAGGAACAAAGACAAGGTCAAAATGGAAGAAAAGAGAAATGAAAACCAGAACAATCCACTTCCTGAGAATGTGAACCAACATGGAATGATGAACCAACCTCGGAATGAGATAGCTGAGAGGCACAGTTTGTGAGAGTTCTTGCTACCTTCAGTGTCTAGCAACCCTTCATGCATTAGACTCTCTCCTAGGTCTAGGAATTATGAGATCAAGCAATCCATGATTAGTCAGCTGCCTACCATCAATGGAATGCCTAGTGAAGACTCTCTTGACTTCATTAGAGCATTCTATTGTAGTTTCTAGCAGCTACCACTTAGGGGTCTCACTGAGGAAGATCTTAAACTGAGAGTGTTCCCATTCTTCTTCAAGGGAAATTCTAGGTCATGGTTCCAACAGTTAGAAGAATAAATCATTGTCACCTGGGATCAAGTTTACAATGCCTTTACAATGAAATTCTATCCTAGGAGGTTGACATCTGAGATTAGGCACAAAATCACTGGATTCCTTCAGGATGAAGGAGAACTGTTTCATAAAGCTTGGGATAGGTTTAGAGGTTTACTTAGGCAGTGTCCAAACCATCAATGTACACCTAAATTCCTTATGGATACTTTCTACAATAGTCTCACCCCTTACCACCAAACCTTGGTGGATCAGTCTACTGGAGGAGATTTTAGTGATAGGACTACTGAGGAGCTCAAACAGATCTTTAACACCTTAGCTCAAAACTCCCAGCACAAATGCTCTAGGAGGAGAACCATTGTGAGAAAAGAAACTGCCCCTGCTCCTCAAGTTGAATCCCAAGCTACTGGTTTCTTCAATGAGAACCCACATCAAATTCTTAAGGAGTAGTGTCACCACTGTGGCATGTATATCCATTCTCAAACCTGTTGTCCAAACATTGATATGTCTGTCCAGCCTCATGAGAGTTCCAGCTTTGTTGGCTATGGACCTCGGATGCAGCCTAGGGATGATCATTTTTAAAACACCTATAATCAGGGGTATTGGAACCATCTGAACCTGCCATGGAGGGAGCAGGGAGTCCTCCGACCTTCTGCCCCTCCTGGATTCCAGCAGACCCTAATCCCAACCCAAGGTTGAGTCATCCAACTCAAAAGATGAGGTGAGAGATATGTTCCATCAGTTGATAGGGAGGTTTGATGAAAAAAAGACCAAAAATGATTTTGATAAAGTTCAAATGGATGCTAGAATGAAGAACTTGGAAATAAAAATGGGGCAGTTGGCTAGGGATGCTAGTAATAGAGAAAAGGGTAGGCTTCCCAGCACCACTGAAGCCAATCCTAGGGAGAATGACATGGCTGTGACCACCAGAAGTGGTCTCCAAACTCACCAAGAGCCTAGGAAAGAACCCCAAAATGCTAAAAATGATAAACTAGATGAAACTGAAAACTCAAATCTGAAAGAACCTGAATCTAGAAAACTGGATAGCACCACTGGAATTCCTCAAGTTTCTGCTGTTCCAGCTCAAAAAACCAAAGAAAATGGCTTGAAAAACAAAGACAATAAGGGGAAGAAAATTGTTGAAGAAGAAGTTATAGAGATGCCCCCAATTGTGAGGAATTTTTCCCCTGCAATCCCCTTCCCACAAAGACTTAAGAAACTAATTCATGATTCTGAACTGTTGAAATTTTTAAAAGTGGTTAAAAAGATGAACGTTGATATCCCATTCCTGGAATCATTGATACAAAGCCCATTATATTTGAAATCACTCAAGAAAATTTGTTCAAACAAAAATACATTAGAGGAATTTTCCACCTATAGCTTGACAGAGGAGTGTAGTGCAGTCTTGCAGAATAGGATACCTCTTAAGATTTAGGACCCTGGAAGCTTTGTCATCCCTTGGACATTTGGGGATAGAGGTGGTTAGTTAAATTGTTTGTGTGATCTGGGTGCTAGTATTAATCTGATTCCACTGTCACTTTTTCAGCACCTGAGATTAGGAGTTCCCTAACCCACCACTGTTGTGTTACAGCTTGCTGATAGGTCTATTACTCATCCAGTGGGTAGGGTCGATGATCTGTTAGTGGGAGTAGGAAAACTCTTTTTGCCTAATGACTTTTTTATCCTTGATATGGAGTGTGACCATGAGGTTACTATCATTCTTGGTAGGCCCTTCTTGGCCATAGTTGGAGTTGTGATAGATGTGTCTAAGGGGAAACTGATTTTCAATTTGGGTGAGCAGAAAGAAGAATTCAATGTGTTTAAGAAAATCCAATAACCCACCCACCCAATTTTCCCAAAAAAAATGAGTTGTTAGCTTCTGAGAGTAGTGTTGATAAGGATGAAGAAGAGTTTCTCAGAATGATAGCTGAAATCAATAGTGAACCTGAAGTCCCTACTGCCTCTTGCATAGGGATTAGCTCAAGTAAGGCGAGAGAATTTGTTGATGAATATAAGGGAGAATTCTTGGAGAACATAAATGAGTTTGTTTTGGATCACATTCTTACCCTGAGAGAGGAGTCTGAGTTTGCTGAGATATCTTTTAGAAGCTCTTATACTGAGGAAAAATCCTTGTCTACTGCCTTCTTTAAGAGATAGCATGAAGACCTTGGGCCACCCAGGCCCAAGTTTCTTCCCTCAAGCTAGTCACCACATGCCCTTGAACTCAAGCCCCTCCCTTCCCATCTCAAATATTCTGTTTTAGAAGACAATTCCACCCTTCCTGTGATCATTTCATCCAACCTGGAAGTAGGTCAAGGGAAAAATCTGCTTACTATTTTGAGGAAGTATAAGACTGTCATAGGCTGGTCAATTGCCGATATCAAAGGGATAAGTCCAGCATTCTGTATGCATAAAATCCCCATGGAATTTGAGTGTAAGCCCAGAGTAGAAGCCCAAAGAAGACTCAACCCCAACATGAAGGAAGTTGTGAGAGAAGAAGTGATTAGTTTGCTGGATGCTGGAATAATTTTTCTAATTTCTGATAGCCCATGGGTCAGTCCTGTCTTGTTGGTTCCCAAAAAGAGTGGAGTGACAGTGTTCACTAATGAAAGGAATGAGCAAATCCAGACAAGTTCAGTGAACAAATGGAGAGTTTGTATAGACTACAGGAAGTTGAATACTGCCACAAGAAAGGATCACTTCCCTATGCCATTTTGGATCAAATGTTAGAGAGGTTGGCAGGTAATGAATTCTTCTACTTTCTTGATGGTTATTCTAGTTACAACCGGATTGCCATTGCACTTTAGGACCAAGAAAAACCCACATTCACCTGTCCATTTGGGACATTTGCCTACAGGCGAATGCCCTTTGTCTTGTGTGGTTCTCCTTCCACTTTTCAAAGATTTATGATGGCAATTTTTTTAGACATGATTGAGAGGATTATTGAAGTGTTCGTGGATGATTTTTCTGTTGTGGGAGATACCTTTGAGAACTGTCTGAAAAATCTGGAACTAGTGTTAGAAAGGTTCCAAGAGACCATCTTAGTATTAAACTGGGAAAAGTTCCAATTCATGGACACTGAAGGAATAGTCTTGGGACACAAAGTTTCTAATAAGGGGCTAGAGGTCGATAATGCTAAAATTGAGGTCATTCAAAAGTTTCCCCCACCTGAAAATGTCAAAGGAATTAGAAGTTTTTTGGGTCATGCTGGGTTCTACAGGAGGTTCATTAAGGACTTTTCTAAGATTACTAGACCCCTGTGCTCCCTGCTGGTTAAGGACACACCCTTTGTCTTTAATGACACATGTCTAGAGGCCTTTAATCTGCTCAAGGAGAAATTAACTACTTCACCTCTAATCACTGCTCCTGATTGGCAGCTTCCTTTTGAGGTTATGTGTGATGCTAGTGACTTTGCAGTAGGATATGTGTTAGGGCAGAGGAAGGATATGAAACTTCATGTTATTTACTATGCAAGAAAGCTTCTAGATGATTCCCAGATGAATTATTCTACCACTGAAAAGGAGTTGGTTGCTGTCATGTTTTCTTGGGAAAAGTTCAGCCAATATTTGATAGGATCAAGGATCATAGTTTTCACAGATCATACAGCCCTTAAGTATTTTCTGGCTAAAAAGGACTCAAAGCCCAGACTCATGAGATGGACATTACAGCTATTGGAGTTTGATTTAGTGATTAAGGATAAGAAAGGGGCTGAGAATGTAGTTTCAGATCATGTGTCCTGATTTCCCAATTCCCCAAGTAAGGAACCAAAAGAGATTAATAGTTCTTTCCCTGATGAACAATTGTTCGCTACTTCTGTGCAGTAGTCTTCTTGGTTTGCAGACTATGCCAACTTTCTGGCAGCTGGAGTCATGCCCAATGATCTTTCACACAACCAGAGGAAGAGGTTTATTTCTGAACTGAAATATTATTTTTGGGATGACCTTCTTCTCTTTAGGAGGTGTGCTGATGGGATTCTGAGAAGATGTGTGCTTCAGGATGAGATTTTTCCCATACTTGAGAGCTGCCATTCTTCACCTTGGGGTGGCCACCATGGAGGAGAAAGGACTGCTCAGAAGGTCCTCCAGGCTGGTTTCAACTGGAAAACATTGTTTAAAGATGCTAGGGGTTTGGTTATTGGCTGTGATAAATGTCAAATGTTGGGGAATGTTGGAAGAAGGTAGGAACTACCCCAAAAAGGTATTCTGGAGGTCGAAATATTTAATGTGTGGGGCTTGGACTTCATGGGACCATTTCCATCTTCTTATGGGAATGGGTACATTTTGGTTACTGTGGACTATGTGTCCAAGTGGGTTGAGGCAGTAGCTCTGCCCGACAATTCAGCTGCTAGTGTTATGAAATTCATTAAGAAAAACATCTTTTTCAGATTTGGGGTACCTCTAGATTTCATAATTGATAATGGAACTCACTTCAAGAATTATAAGTTCAAAGGTTTGATGGAGAAGTATGGGTACTCGCATAGGACAGGTACTACTTATCACCCATAGTCTAGTGGGAAAACAAAAGTTTCAAACAGAGAGCTGAAACAGATTTTAGAGAAAACAGTGTCTAGCTCTAGGAAAGACTGGTCAAGGAAATTGGATGAGGCCCTTTGGGCCTACAGAACTGCTTATAAAACTCCTATAGGGATGTCACCATATAGGCTCCTCTTTGGGAAATCATGCCATCTACCTATTGAGTTACAGTAGAGATCTTATTGGACAGTGAAGGCCCTTTGATTTTAAATCTACCATTTTGGTTGTTGTGGACTATGTGTCCAAGTGGGTTGAGGCAGTAGCTCTGCCTAACAATTCAGCTGCTAGTGTTGTGAAATTCATTAAGAAAAACTTCTTTTCCATATTTGGGGTGCCTCGAGCATTCATAACTGATAATGGAACTCAATTCAAGAATTATAATTTCAAAGGATTGATGGAGAAGTATGGGTGCTCACATAGGACAGGTGCTAATTATCACCCACAGTCCAGTGGGCAAGCAGAAGTTTCAAACAGAGAGCTGAAACAGATTTTAGAGAAAACAGTGTCTAGCTCTAGGAAAGACTGGTCAAGGAAATTGGATGAGGCCCTTTGGGCCTACAAAACTGCTTATAAAACTCCTATAGTGATGTCACCATATAGTCTCCTCTTTGGGAAAGAATTTCATCTACCTATTGAGTTACAGCAGAGATCTTATTAGGTAGTGAAGGCTCTTAACTTTGATTTTAAATCTGGTGGGGAGAGGAGACTGCTAGAGCTGAGTGAGCTGGATGAGATTCGAAGAGAGTCTTATGAGAATGATGAAATTTACAAAGAAATAACAAGATATTTTCATGACTCAATCATTCAAAATAGGAATTTCAAGGTTGGTGAGAGGGTCCTGCTTTTCAATTCAAGATTGAAGATGTTTCCAGGAAAGTTGAAGTCCAAGTGGTCAGGACCCTTTACCATTGTTAGAGTCTTAGTTAATGGAGTTGTTGAGCTGGTTGGAGAATAAAATTGGCCTTTATTAGTTAATGGTCAAAGAATAAAGCACTTCTTTGAAGGGAAGCCAAATGGCTTGGCTGCCATATCTCTGTTGTAGGAATGAGATGATTCAAGTCTAACTGAGGACTATAAACTCAGTGTTACATGGGAACTAACCCATGGTTGCTTAGTAT
This sequence comes from Viscum album, assembly GCA_963277665.1. Classification (NCBI taxonomy): domain Eukaryota; kingdom Viridiplantae; phylum Streptophyta; class Magnoliopsida; order Santalales; family Viscaceae; genus Viscum; species Viscum album. Next base: position 416,014,174 of record OY728129.1, read on the forward strand.
TTTCTCTTTTATTTTTTATATTTTTCAATAAAGTTAATCCCTGCTACTTGTTCTATAGTTCAATTTCTTAACTGCTTGATGGTGCTTCATGATCTGTTGTTGTTGCTGCCAGAAACTTGGCCAAGAAACCCCAAGGGAGCAATCCACTGCACCATATGGATAAAATTTCATTATTCTCACTCTCTTGGGTTACTCATCTTGAACTTCAAAATCTGAAATATTATTTTACTTATTTGAATTTGCAGGTTAATGAAGAGGAGTAATAATCCAGTGATGCTGAAGAGGATCTACTGATAAAAGCCACTGTTAAAGCTCCAATTATTCCGGGAAGTGTTGTTCTGCCTTTTTCACTTTCAATTACTTGCTTACTATTCACTATGAACTAAGTGTGGGGGGATTCCTCCTAATCTATGAGAAATTAATGTGTTTTATTGCATGGGTGTGTACCTTCTAGTATCTAGAGAGTTGTAAATTATTTTGAGCTAATTTATAGAACTTGCTTGCACCTATTGCTTTAAATTTCATTGAGCTGCTGATGCACGTTATTCTTAATCATGCTACCATTTGAAGTAAATTGATAAAATATTTTGTTTGTTCACACTGATTTAGAGCATGAGTAGTTTAGGAATAGAAATGTACTTGGTTGCTGGTGATGGTTGGTGGGGTTGTGTTCTTTTGTTTTTGTTTTTATTTTCATTTACTTTTTATGTGGCAAAGAAATTTTTTTAACTTCATTGATACCCCTCAATATCATTTTTCAGCTGAAATGTCCATCTGTTTTGAACTTAAACTTTCTCCCACCTTGAGAGTCAATATTGGGGAAAATGTTGGGTTTTAAGTGTGGGGGAGAGGGGTCATTCTAATGTCATGTCTAATTCCTCCTTCTTGAACCTGAGTTTGTGGTTGTTTAAAAAAATGGTCAATTTTTTTCAATTTTTTTCATAAATGGTTCAAAATTCCTTAAAAAAAATTCAAAATTTTCTCATCACATAATGCTCATTGGATATTCACTGGTATTTCAATTATGTCTAGTTTAGTGGATAACTGTTTGCTGGATGTTGAGAGTGGCACTTAGTCAAAAACTATTAAGTATGAATGATTGCTGAGTGCAATTGTTCACTGTCTCTATGGATCTGTCTGTTTAGGAACTGAGGATGATAGTATTACAGGATAGGTTTTGTGGAGTAAGGATCATGGCTTAAGGTAACTTTATGTCTCACTGGAACCCAGGGGACTCACATTTTTATACAATAATATTCAATCACTTAGGAAGTCAATCCGAATGATTATTAATTTAGTCCTTTGTGACTGGAGTAAAATGGGAAAATGGGATCCCACGGTGAGTATCTGAGATAAGGTGCATTGGGAGCATTTCGGTGAATAAATAAATCCGATTTCAATCTTAATAAGTTCTATGAACAGTGCTCTGCACATGAAATATGGCTGGGAAAAAGTAAAATAAAGTGCCCTTGTCAAAAATGAACTCATTAAGGTGAGGGGAATTTTGAACCCAGATGAAGAAGGGAGCAATTGACTTGGTTAATTTTCATTTGGGCTGAATCAATAAAGTGATCAAATTAATGGACTTTAATTTTTGGAACCTGAGGGAATGTGAGAAGGGAAGCTGTCCTTGGTCAGGTTTTGAGTTCCACTTTATCTAACCTGTGAACACTCCTTGAATTAGAACTTGAATTGGAAGGTGAAGTAGGATGGTTAATGAGTACAAGTAAGAGGCATGACATACTTGAAAGTGTATGAGTTTGTGAGGATTTTGACATCCAGTGAGTATTTGAAGCTAGGAAGGACATCATTTTTGAATATCCTTGAAAAACCTAACTCATTGTTTGGTCCTGCTCCTCTGAATATTAATGTTTAATCATGCACTCTTTGAGCTGATACTCACAAACTATATTTCTATGTTAAAGTCTAAGGCATGTATTTGTTTGAGGACAAACAAGGCTTTAAGTGTGGGGGAGTTTGATGTGGCGGTGTTTTAACACTCTTTGCCACATCCTTTTTACATTTTTTATTGACTTTTTTACATCAAAATGATTGTTTTTAGTAAATAATTGATAATTTTTGTGTTTTTGAACTTTGCTGTGTAAAATAATCAATTTTAGTTTAAAACAAGTGTTTTAATGTGCTTTAGTGTCATTTTAAATAATTCTAAAATTTAAATGAGTCATGCGAATTAGACTTTTAATTATTTATTCTTTTATTTTTATTCTAGTTAGTTTATTAATTTATTTATTAAATTAATTAACGTCTTATTCTTTAAATTGTAAATAAATAAATCTTTTTGGTTTTTAGTCTTTTTATAATTTAATTAGTTTTAACAATTTAATTTTATTCATTTAATATTTTTATCTTTTAATTTAATTACTTCTTTAATTAATTGGTTAATTAATTTAAGCAAGTAATTGTAAATATTTTAATTTTTTCTTTAATTATGTATGTTTATAAATTTTAGACCCAAATTAATTCACTCTTAAATAAAGTTTCATTAATTTTATTTTTTCTCAATTTTGTGTTTTTAGTTTTTAATTCCATTCTATTTAATTTAATTAATTAATTAATTTATTTTTTAGTTTTATTAAATTAAATTATTTATTTCATTTTCTTTGTTTTGTTTGTTCACAGGTGTTGCGGTCGCACGGTCCGGCCCTTATCAGTAGCCTTGCTACGGACACACCTCACCATTCCATCTTTTCTCATCGTCAAACTAAGTCTACCGATATAGCTCTCACCCATCCTCACTATTACCCCTCTACCAGTAGTCCAGTCTATCGATAGACCTCCGCCCCCTTCACTACCTCACTGATATGCACACACTACTATAAATAAGGCCATTAGCGACCGCCATTGGCGGTCGCTAAAGGGCTTTAGCGGCCGCGCAGCGACCGCCAATGGCGGTCGCTATTCTAAAAAAAAAAAAAAATTTAAAAAATTTTTATTGAATTGAATATAAATATATATATATATATATATATAATATATTTTAAATGTTTTAATATATATTTAATATATATATAATATCAAATCATTGTGCTATAATATATATATACTATTAAATACAATATTTTAAATACAAATCATTGTGCTATAATATATATATACTATTAAATACAATATTTTAAATACAAATCATTGTGCTATAAATATATATATATATATACTATTAAATACAATATTTTAAATATATATATATATATATATAATATATTTTAAATGTTTTAATATATATTTAATATATATTTAATATATATATAATATCAAATCATTGTGCTATAATAATTTAAAAACTTCGATTCAAGAAATAATCTCATTTCAGGTCGTTCGGAGCACGTTTGCTCCGAATCGGACCGCCGCACACCGTTTTGGTGTTTAACGGCGCCGGAAACGCGTTTCCGGCCGCCGCGGTCACACGGCACCTCCGAATGAGGTGCCGTCTGGCCGACCATTTCACAATTGACGCCCCGTATGTTGTCCTACGGTTTCGTGGCATTCGGAGGTCGTTCGGGTGGTTTTGACCCCCCAACGCGCCATTTCAGCGCGCGTCGCGCTGCTGAAAACGACACAATCGGACGTACCGCGCGCACCGCACGTCCGATGGACGTGCGGCCTCCTCCTGCTTCTCAGGAATAATATTCCTATCGTTCCCGTGCGGTTTCAGGTCGTTCGGAGCACGTTTGCTCCGAATCGGACCGCCGCACGCCGTTTTGGTGTTTAACGGCGCCGGAAACGCGTTTCCGGCCGCCGCGGTCACACGGCACCTCCGAATGAGGTGCCGTCTGGCCGACCATTTCACAATTGACGCCCCGGATGTTGTCGTACGGTTTCGTGGCATTCGGAGGTCGTTCGGGTGGTTTTGACCCCCCAACGCGCCATTTCAGCGCGCGCCGCGCTGCTGAAAACGACACAATCGGACGTGCCGCGCGCACCGCACGTCCGATGGACGTGCGGCCTCCTCCTGCATCTCAGGAATAATATTGCTATCGTTCCCGTGCGGTTTCAGGTCATTCGGAGCACGTTTGCTCCGAATCGGACCGCCGCACGCCGTTTTGGTGTTTAACGGCGCCGGAAACGCGTTTCCGGCCGCCGCGGTCACACGGCACCTCCGAATGAGGTGCCGTCTGGCCGACCATTTCACAATTGACGCCCCAGATGTTGTCGTACGGTTTCGTGGCATTCGGAGGTCGTTCGAGTGGTTTTGACCCCCCAACGCGTCATTTCAGCGCGCGCCGCGCTGCTGAAAACGACACAATCGGACGTGCCGCGCGCACCGCACGTCCGATGGACGTGCGGCCTCCTCCTGCATCTCAGGAATAATATTCCTATCGTTCCCGTGCGGTTTCAGGTCGTTCGGAGCACGTTTGCTCCGAATCGGACCGCCGCACGCCGTTTTGGTGTTTAACGGCGCCGGAAACGCGTTTCCGGCCGCCGCGGTCACACGACACCTCCGAATGAGGTGCCGTCTGGCCGACCATTTCACAATTGACGCCCCGGATGTTGTCGTACGGTTTCGTGGCATTCGGAGGTCGTTCGGGTGGTTTTGACCCCCCAACGCGCCATTTCAGCGCGCGCCGCGCTGCTGAAAACGACACAATCGGACGTGCCGCGCGCACCGCACGTCCGATGGACGTGCGGCCTCCTCCTGCATCTCAGGAATAATATTCCTATCGTTCTCGTGCGGTTTCAGGTCGTTCGGAGCACGTTTGCTCCGAATCGGACCGCCGCACGCCGTTTTGGTGTTTAACGGCGCCGGAAACGCGTTTCCGGCCGCCGCGATCACACGGCACCTCCGAATGAGGTGCCGTCTGGCCGACCATTTCACAATTGACGCCCCGGATGTTGTCGTACGGTTTCGTGGCATTCGGAGGTCGTTCGGGCGGTTTTGACCCCCCAACGCGCCATTTCAGCGCGCGCCGCGCTGCTGAAAACGACACAATCGGACGTGCCGCGCGCACCGCACGTCCGATGGACGTGCGGCCTCCTCCTGCATCTCAGGAATAATATTTCTATCGTTCCCGTGCGGTTTCAGGTCGTTCGGAGCACGTTTGCTCCGAATCGGACCGCCGCACGCCGTTTTGGTGTTTAACGGCGCCGGAAACGCGTTTCCGGCCGCCGCGGTCACACGGAACCTTCGAATGAGGTGCCGTCTGGCCGACCATTTCACAATTGACGCCCCGGATGTTGTCGTACGGTTTCGTGGCATTCGGAGGTCGTTCGGGAGGTTTTGACCCCCCAACGCGCCATTTCAGCGCGCGCCGCGCTGCTGAAAACGACACAATCGGACGTGCCGCGCGCACCGCACGTCCGATGGACGTGCGGCCTCCTCCTGCATCTCAGGAATAATATTCCTATCGTTCCCGTGCGGTTTCAGGTCGTTCGGAGCACGTTTGCTCCGAATCGGACCGTCGCACGCCGTTTTGGTGTTTAACGGCGCCGGAAACGCGTTTCCGGCCGCCGCGGTCACACGGCACCTCCGAATGAGGTGCCGTCTGGCCGACCATTTCACAATGGACGCCCCGGATGTTGTCGTACGGTTTCGTGGCATTCGGAGGTCGTTCGGGTGGTTTTGACCCCCCAACGCGCCATTTCAGCGCGCGCCGCGCTGCTGAAAACGACACAATCGGACGTGCCGCGCGCACCGCACGTCCGATGGACGTGCGGCCTCCTCCTGCATCTCAGGAATAATATTCCTATCGTTCCCGTGCGGTTTCAGGTCGTTCGGAGCACGTTTGCTCCGAATCGGACCGCCGCACGCCGTTTTGGTGTTTAACGGCGCCGGAAACGCGTTTCCGGCCGCCGCGGTCACACGGCACCTCCGAATGAGGTGCCGTCTGGCCGACCATTTCACAATTGACGCCCCGGATGCTGTCCTACGGTTTCGTGGCATTCGGAGGTCGTTCGGGTGGTTTTGACCCCCCAACGCGCCATTTCAGCGCGCGCCGCGCTGCTGAAAACGACACAATCGGACGTGCCGCGCGCACCGCACGTCCGATGGACGTGCGGCCTCCTCCTGCATCTCAGGAATAATATTCCTATCGTTCCCGTGCGGTTTCAGGTCGTTCGGAGCACGTTTGCTCCGAATCGGACCGCCGCACGCCGTTTTGGTGTTTAACGGCGTCGGAAACGCGTTTCCGGCCGCCGCGGTCACACGGCACCTCCGAATGAGGTGCCGTCTAGCCGACCATTTCACAATGGACGCCCCGGATGTTGTCGTACGGTTTCGTGGCATTCGGAGGTCGTTCGGGTGGTTTTGACCCCCCAACGCGCCATTTCAGCGCGCGCCGCGCTGCTGAAAACGACACAATCGGACGTGCCGCGCGCACCGCACGTCCGATGGACGTCCGGCCTCCTCCTGCATCTCAGGAATAATATTCCTATCGTTCCCGTGCGGTTTCAGGTCGTTCGGAGCACGTTTGCTCCGAATCGGACCGCCGCACGCCGTTTTGGTGTTTAACGGCGCCGGAAACGCGTTTCCGGCCGCCGCGGTCACACGGCACCTCCGAATGAGGTGCCGTCTGGCCGACCATTTCACAATTGACGCCCCGGATGTTGTCCTACGGTTTCGTGGCATTCGGAGGTCGTTCGGGTGGTTTTGACCCCCCAACGCGCCATTTCAGCGCGCGCCGCGCTGCTGAAAACGACACAATCGGACGTGCCGCGCGCACCGCACGTCCGATGGACGTGCGGCCTCCTCCTGCATCTCAGGAATAATATTCCTATCGTTCCCGTGCGGTTTCAGGTCGTTCGGAGCACGTTTGCTCCGAATCGGACCGCCGCACGCCGTTTTGGTGTTTAACGGCGCCGGAAACGCGTTTCCGGCCGCCGCGGTCACACGGCACCTCCGAATGAGGTGCCGTCTGGCCGACCATTTCACAATTGACGCCCCGGATGTTGTCCTACGGTTTCGTGGCATTCGGAGGTCGTTCGGGTGGTTTTGACCCCCCAACGCGCCATTTCAGCGCGCGCCGCGCTGCTGAAAACGATACAATCGGACGTGCCGCGTGCACCGCACGTCCGATGGACGTGCGGCCTCCTCCTGCATCTCAGGAATAATATTCCTATCGTTCCCGTGCGGTTTCAGGTCGTTCGGAGCACGTTTGCTCCGAATCGGACCGCCGCACGCCGTTTTGGTGTTTAACGGCGCCGGAAACGCGTTTCCGGCCGCCGCGGTCACACGGCACCTCCGAATGAGGTGCCGTCTGGCCGACCATTTCACAATGGATGCCCCGGATGTTGTCGTACGGTTTCGTGGCATTCGGAGGTCGTTCGGGTGGTTTTGACCCCCCAACGCGCCATTTCAGCGCGCGCCGCGCTGCTGAAAACGACACAATCGGACGTGCCGCGCGCACCGCACGTCCGATGGACGTGCGGCCTCCTCCTGCATCTCAGGAATAATATTCCTATCGTTCCCGTGCGGTTTCAGGTCGTTCGGAGCACGTTTGCTCCGAATCGGACCGCCGCACGCCGTTTTGGTGTTTAACGGCGCCGGAAACGCGTTTCCGGCCGCCGCGGTCACACGGCACCTCCGAATGAGGTGCCGTCTGGCCGACCATTTCACAATTGACGCCCCGGATATTGTCCTACGGTTTCGTGGCATTCGGAGGTCGTTCGGGTGGTTTTGACCCCCCAACGCGCCATTTCAGCGCGCGTCGCGCTGCTGAAAACGACACAATCGGACGTGTCGCGCGCACCGCACGTCCATCGGAACAGTCTCGGGTTCATCTTCTTCAAATAAAAACACTCCTCGCCGAGACATTTTGACAACAACTTGCCAACTTGGATCCGAAGGCAAAGTAACGAAGAATACTTGTTCCGCTTGTGATGTCAAGATGAAAGGTTCATTCTCAACTCGTTCATTATTTCTATATAACATGTAGTTAAAATTCACCAATGAAAACTGATATTGATCGACTTTACATCCACGCACTGGATCAACTCAATTACACTTTAACAATATGTACTTCAAACCGTGTATGTATACAACTTCAATGATGTCTATCAATTGACCATAGTAATAACCAGAATCGACAAAGGGACAACCGATTCCACTGTTTTGTGTTGCTCGTTTGTCGTCAACATCTTTAATGCGAAATCGAAAACCATTAGCATCAATAGCTTTATAACGACGAGCGGTTATAGATGGACCCTCAGCCAGTTGGATAAATACTTCAGGTAACGTGGGGTCCCCTAACTCCCTCAGCTTACGAACCTACATAATTTATAAAAATCAATACTGATATATGCAGAAAGAATTAGTTTAATACTTCACTCATAATGAAAATCAATTTATACATACATAATCCTTGAACCAATCATGAAATGCCGCATAATGAGATTGTTGAATTTGCAACTCAGTCGCACGATGCATCTCTTCTTTTATCTCATTAATGTGTTTCCTGCAAATGATTACGCGATGTTTAAAAGATCAACTTATGCAAAGAAAACATGTAAAAGTTATACAAGCACATTGATAAGATACTTACTGCATTAATGGTGCAACTGATGGAGTATTGAACAAGATATATCGATGTGCTTGTATCCACTCGATGTTGTCCATATCAAATGTGGTTCCTTCTCCAACTGGACCATCATGAATCCGAGAGGGCTTATCTAATTTTGTTTCAACATCCGTAAGATATTCTGCACAAAAGGTAGTACACTCGTCCATCAAATAACCATTGGCTATTGATGCCTCTGGACGAGCTCTGTTGCGTACAAATCTTTTCAATGTACTCAAATACCGTTCAATAGGATACATCCACCTGAATTGCACTGGACCAGCAGTCATTACTTCATCAGTTAGGTGCACTGTTAAGTGGACCATAACATCGAAAAATGAGGGGGGGAAAAGTTTCTCAAAGTGACAAAGCGTAAGTACAATTCGGTCCTGCAAACTTTTTAAATCACTCATTCGTTGATTTCTTAAACAAAGCTGTCTAAAAAAATTACTCATCTCAATCAAGGGCTGAACAACATTGGGGGATAAACAATCACAAATTGCGATTGGAATCAACTGCTGAAGTAATATGTGATTGTCATGACTTTTCAACCCTTGCAATGTCTTGCTCGTCAGATTCACACACTTTGAAATATTAGAAGAGTAACCATCAGGCACCTTGACCATCTTCAAAATGGAAAGAAATGTCTCTTTCTCCTCTGTAGTCATCGAATACTGTGCAGCAGGCATATATGCCTTGTTTCCCTCAGCTAACTGTAAATGCAACTGTTTCCTTAAACCCATTTCTTCCAAATCACGGCGTGCATTAACATGGTCCTTTGACTTTCCACTGACACCTAAAATGGTCCACAATATGTTATCACAAACATTTTTTTCAATGTGCATGACATCCAAATTATGCCTCAACATGTTAGTTTTCCAATACGGAAGACTATAAAAAATACTTTTCTTTTTCCAATTGTGACTGCGCTGCCTACCCGCAGCACGAATATTACGTACTGGAGGAGCCACCAAATCCTGAATTTCATATACCGTGCGGATGTTTTCTTCCTCAATCTGCGATAACATTTCGACTCCTGTCATGATCTTTGGTGCTGGGCTGAACTCTCTAGAACCATCAAATGCCACTCTGTCCTTTCTGAACCTGTGCTGGGGAGGGAGAAAACGTCTGTGACCCATGTATGCCCATTTTTTGGAATGTTTAAGCCATACAGATTTTTTACTTTTATTGCAACAAGGGCAAGCAAATTCCCCTTTCGTACTCCAGCCTGATAAATTTGCATAAGCTGGGAAGTCATTGATTGTCCACAATAAAGCTGCATGCAGTTTGAACATTTCATTCGTTTCGCAGTCATAAGTCATCACACCATCGCCCCAAAATTCATTCAACTCATCAATCAATGGCTGAAGGTAAACATCAATCTTATCCCCCGGACTTTTAGGTCCATCAATAAGAGTGGAAAGTAATATAAATTGTTGCTTCATACAAAGCCACGGAGGAAGATTATATGGAACCAACACCACGGGCCATGTGCTATGAGTTGCACCAACCATAGACTTGAATGGATTGAAACCATCTGCTGCCAATCCCAATCGGACATTACGAACATCTTTAGCAAAGTCGGGATGTCTCTTATCAAAATCCTTCCATGCATGAGAGTCTGCCGGGTGGGTTAACATGTCACTTTCATGAACTCTTTCTGCATGTCATCTCATTAAATTAGAAACTTTAGATGACATAAAAAATCTTTTCAACCTCGGTTTAAGGGGAAAGTAACGCATTTGCTTTACGGCAATCGGTTTCCCCTGTATCGCAATCTGACTTTGATGAGTCTTATTTCCCCTGTTCTCTTTCCACCTGGAAGCGCCACAAACCGTACAGATATCCAAATGAGCAGTTTCATTTCTAAACAACATACAGTTGTTTGCACATGCATCTATAGTCTCATATGTAAAACCTAAGTTCTCTGTCAACTTACGAGCATAGTAATACGACTCAGGAATCTTAGCGTCGACAGGAAGAACTTTTTTCAATAAAACCAAAAGCATGTCGAATGATGTGTCTGACCAATTGTTCAAAGTCTTAAAATGCAACAACTCCACGATGAACGACAGTTTATTGTAAGAAGTACATCCAGGATATAATTCTGTTTTCGCATCATCAAGTACTTCATAAAACCTCCTCGAATCACGATCTGCACCAGAGCGAAGATTTATCTCACCGGTCTCAAGATTCTGGATGTCAATGCCTTCAGGATCAAACTCACGTACCATTTCAGTAAGCATTTCATGCATTGGATCAGTCATCCTTGCATCAACATCCATCTGAGCTGCATCTGTATTTTGACAACGAACATATTCTTCTCCATGACGAGTCCAACTCTTATAATTTTTCAGAAATCCATTAAAGAAAAGGTGCTCCCTCACAGTATCTCGTGTGAATTGATATCTGTTAGCACATTTTCTACATGGACAACTAATATAGTCACTTTCAAATCCTCTCGTGAAGTCAATAAACTGCATAATGCCATTGAAATATTCTCTAGACGTTCGATTTGGAAGATCAATCCAACTCTTATCCATAATAATATCTGTATAACAAACATTTACACAATACTTATTACATTTACATTTTTCAAATCAACTATATTCAAAATAAATATTAACCATTTGTTTATGAACCATTGATAAAATAATAATGTAACTGAAAGCTCATGTTACCTGATTGAGCTACAAACCTGAAAGGGAGGGGAGCCGAAGGCGGTGCTGCGAGGGAGAGGAGGCAGCGAAGGGGAGCCGGAGCCAAAGGCGGTGCGGCAAGGGAGGGGACGGGCGGCGGCGGCGGCGGGGAGCTGGAGGAGAGGAGGCGGTGAGGGGACGGGGGACGGGCAGCGAGGGGGGGTGTCCGGGGTCGGGGGGGGGGGCTGTCCGAGGTGCGGGGAGGGGTGTCCGGGGTGTCGGGGGCCTGTCAGGGGTGCGGGCAGGGGTGTTCGGGGTGCGGGGGTGTCCGGGGTGCGGGGGAGGGGGGGTTGTCTGGGGTGCAGGGGGGGTGTCGGGGGTGCGGGGTGGGGTGTCCGGGGTGCGGGGGGGCTGTCCGGGGTGCGGGGGGGCTGTCCGGGTTCGGAGGGGGGGGTGTCCGAGTGCGGGGGGGGGGGGGGGGGGGCTGTCCGGGGTGCGGGGGGGCTGTCCGGGTTCGGAGGGGGGTGTCCGAGTGCAGGGGGGGCTGTCCGGGGTGCGGGGAGGCGTCCGGGGTGCGGGGGGCGGTCCGGAGTGCGCGGGGGGGGGGGGGGGGGGGGGGCTGTCCGGGGTGCGGGGAGGCGTCCGGGGTGCGGGGGGCGGTCCGGAGTGCGCGGGGGGGTGCTGTCCGAGGTGCGGGGAGGCGTCCGGGGTGCGGGGGGCGGTCCGGAGTGCGCGCCGGGGGCTGTCCGGGGTGCGGGTGCCGTCCGGGGTGGGGGGGGAGGGCCGAGAGGCCGGAGGGCGGCGGCCGGAGGCCCAAGGGCGGAGGGCGGCGGCCGGAGGCCGGATGGCAGGCGGCGGGGGAGGCCGGGCGGCGGGGGAGGGCGGGCGGCGGGGGAGGCCGGGCGGCGGGGGAGGCCGGGCGGCGGGGGAGGCCGGGCGGCGGGGGAGGGCGGGCAGCGGGGGAGGCCGGGCGGCGGGGGAGGGCGGGCGGCAGGGGAGGCCGGGCGGCGGGGGAGGCCGGGCGGCGGGGGAGGGGAGGGCGGCGCGAGGGAGGGCGGCGAGGGAGGGTTAGGGCGAGGGAGATCGAGGGAGAGGGCGCGGGGGGGGCGCAGAAACCCCCCGAAATTTTTTAGGCAGCTTAGCGACCGCCATTGGCGGTCGCTAATGGTGAGCTATAGCGACCGCCAATGGCGGTCGCCCGAGTCTGGGGGGCTCCAATGCCCCCTTTTCTAGTAGTGACAGCTTACCGTTACGCCTCCACCCTTATACCTCACTGTTACTTTATTTCCATCCTCACCATTACCAAACCCCTCTACCGGTAGCTGCATTTATCCTCACCACTACTTCATTTCCTTACTGATAAACCTCACCGTTACCCAGCTTGACCTTGCTACAGATACACTATTCCAGCTATTGTTAGCCCTGCAAATCCTCCCCATTATTAAGTCTACAGTTACACCCTTTTCATTTTCCCTGCCTCTAAACCTCACTGATACCCTCTAGTCCACCGTTACCCATTCTCACCAATACCCCTTACACCTCACTGTTACTCCCATTTACCACACCGATACAGCTCTCACCTCACTGGTAGACCTAACCTCACCGATAAGATTCATTTTTCTCCTCACCGTCGCCATCGCTCCACTCCTCTACTCCTGCATCTATCCCCCACACCAGCAAATCATCTTCTCCCCTGCTCCGCACACCAGCACATAAAAATTCAATACACAGAAATATATTAAATTTTGAATAGACAACATTGAACCAAATTTCCACAACAAACTCAAAGAATCAAATAATTTCAAGAACAAATCAATTTGAGAACTCAAAATCTAAACCCCAATCCAAGCCCTCGGCCTCAAATCACTGCCCGTTTCATCGGAGAACCACCACAAGCCCCTACTCCTATCGAAAGACCTTTCAGCACCCCCTGTTCCATACCTGCTCAACACCCCAGCTGAACCTCCATGCCAACACGGACCGCACCACCCGCCTCGCCTTGCTCCTCACCTCGCTGCTGCGCACAGCCAAGCCTGTGCCACCACATGCCCTACCCAAGTGCACCACCCTCCTACTCCCCTACCTCAAAGACGAACCCTCCCCGCTATACCCACTCCAAGCACCGCCATCCCGCTGCATCTCACATTCTCCTCTCTCAACCCTAGCCATCACCACTGCTGTAACAACCGCACCGAACCTGCAAGACCGCCATCGTCCCCTACCTCCTCTCCATCCACACCGCACGAACCCCAGCCGAAGCCGGATTCCCCCTTTCCCCTTCCACCTTTTCATCGCACCGCACCTCCCCTGTCCCGAAGCCCTTCACCCTCCTTTTCTCCTCTGTCTAGTTGTACGATCCAGAACCCCCTTCCCCCTTTTCTTTTCATTTTTTTATCTCTTCTTTTTAGTTTTAATTCTATTATAACATATAATATAATATATATATTATAAAATATACATTTCATATACAATATAATAATAATTGTAGTTATATTAATTATATATAAGCTTATATATATAACATTAGTATATCATATTAATAAATATAATTATATATACTAGATAATAATATTGATATTAACATACACAGTAAATATAATTAGTATAGAATTAATAATATATAATTATGTACATTGTTTTATATATTATATATCATATACAATATAATAATAATTGGTATATTTATAAAAGAATATAATCTTATATATATAATACTAATTCTTATATAATAATATTTGTTATTAAATAAATATAATAGTTATTGTATTAATAATAGTATTAGGTTTTATAAAATATATATTCTTATAAGTATTTTTATTTGGTATATATATACATTAATAAGTACTTTTAAGTAGTTATATATGCATATTTATATAATCTGACTGACTTGCATTTTTACAGAGGATTGTTGGTTGTCGCGCACGCACCATTTCATGCTGTTAGGAGCAACTGTTCCGGTGACAAGCAAAGAAGACATGGAACTGTGAAGGAGCCACGTGGAGGCCGGGGAACGCTTCAGATGAGATTTCAGAGGCTTTGGTTGGGTGATGAATGCATGAGAGGCGGGAGAGGCATGCATTGATTCAGCGGAGCAGGAGTCTAGGGGAAATCAGCAGACATCAGATAAGATCATTACGAGGAGCATAGCAGGAGAAATTTTCACCATCTTCCTCGGAGAAGATTGGAGTACGATATCAGAGCATTTTTACACCTCGATTTCCCGGGTGGGACATCGAGTGCATCCCAGTGTCACTTCCACCATTGAGTAGCAGGAACTAGAACTTTGAGGAGTAGTAGTAGGGAGTTTGAACATCTTAGTTTTTCTTGTGCTCTGTTTTTATGCAACCTATTTCAATGTGATTTTCATTGATCTTAATTCTACTATTGCATTAAAAACATCCACTATGTCCGGCTAATTTCCTTCAGGGGGAATAATCGGGTTGATTAGGGTTTTTTGATCTCATTCATGCACCACATCACTCAATTGGATCATCTCTCTCTTACTGTTTACTGACAAGATTATTTTCAAAACAACAAGATTGTGTGAAAACCGATCTTGTTTGTACCATAATTCAAACTATTTCAAATTGAGTAATTCACTGACAAGTGAATTATTCTCGAAAGAGAGAGACACATCGAACTCAACTGACTAGTTGAGATCGGTGACTGCTGACTTAATTTCACCATTGGATGGAATGACTTTTATAGTCGAGGGACTGTAAGAGCTATTTCATCACAAGCTGGCCAAACGACAACTCTGTCTGGTTACTCTTAGTCAAATCCATGTTTTTCTTAAATCGCAGTTCATTAATAAGGGTAAGCAACATCAAATCGGCCAGTGCAATTCCCCCCTTACTCATCTATGGGTTGTTTTCATCACAATTCCTCTTGCTGCTCTGCTCTGTCTACTCCCTTGCACTCACTAGCTCTCCCTCACTTCTACACACACTAAATCTCATTCACTTTACTTCACCACCACCATTTTTCTTTGCTCGATATTTGCATGTGTGCTTTTTTTAGTCTTTTTTTTAGAACACCAAACACAAAAACAAGCCTCCCTGTGGTTCGACCCTGTTTGACCACTATCCTAAGTAGTAAGTAGGTATTAATTTTAGTTTGTCGCTCGTGCCCAACGACGCGCGAGCGTGCAATAATGTAAACAAAAAAACATTTAACCAAATTACACAAAGATGGATATTTAGATTCTTTTGAAGTAAAACAACTTGGTGTATGTCATGAATGTTTAAAATAAAAAATAACCAAATCCCCATTTTTTGGATAAGGAGAAAGGGCTAAAAATATTATTGAATTAATTTATATCATTGTCTATAGGCCATTTCATGTTAAATCAGGGTTTTGATACTAATACTTCATAACTTGTTTTATTATTTTAGTTGACATTGATATGTTTACATGATGAGATATAAGTTAGATTTCTTTAAGAGACTCAACAAATATAATAATGAAGTTTAGAACCCTATTGGTAATAAGATTAAGAAACTCCACTTAGATCATGGTGGAAGATATATTATTCTAGACATCATTGAATATTTATATGATTTTGGGATTCTATCTCAACTAACTACTCCTTATACAACTTAGTGTAATAGTGTAAGAGAAAGGAGGAACCACACATTGTTATAAATTTTGAGATCAATGATGAGTCATTCAATTATTCCTTTATACTTTTAGAGATACATCTTATAAAAAAGAGGCAAAAATACTAAACCATGTTCCAACTAAGGTGTAATATGGTACACCAAACCAATTTTTGAATGGTAAGAAACATGTGTTGTCATACATATGTGTGGGGTTATGATGTTTTTATTAAGGCCTCTTCAAGTAACATACATTCACCCTAAGGAACCATGTGTACCTTTATAGGCTACCCAGAGGAAACAAGGGGGTATTACCTATATGATCCCTCATAAAAAACATAATAGTAAAATGAAACTTTATATTATTTAAGAGGGAGAAAATCTATCAAAGAGATTGTGGTTGTGAGATATGCATTAAGAAATTTAAGTCTCAAGGTACATAAGATTTGGAACATGATTAGATTCCACAATGCCCCATGTAAGAAGAAGTTGTTCCAGAGACATAATTAACGAGTAGGATTAAAATAAAGGTTAGAGAACTAGAATGGTATGATTTTCTTGTCACTAAGGATAATAACTCATTATTAGTTGAAAATAATTCTCCTCTAACCTATATAGAAGCACTAAGTGGAACCAATGTTTCCAAGTGGAAAGAATCCATGAGTTCTGAAATGGATTCCATGTACCGAAAACAATTCTAGAATTTGGAAGATTATATAGTAGATGTAAATCCCATTGGATGTAAATTGGTTTTCAAGAAGAAACTGTACATGTAAGGAAAATTCATTTCCTATAATGTTCGACTGGTTTCAAAAGGGTATTAACTGTATCAAGGAATTGAATATGAAAAAACATTTTCACTAGTTACAATGATTAAATACATCATAATTATACTTTACATTGTGTCCTTATATGACTATGAAATTTGAAAATGGATTTCAAAACTACCTTCCTTAAGGGAAACCACAGGGAAGACTTCAATAAGAAAAAACTTGAAGGCATTGTGACTCTAAAGTATTCCAAAAAGATATGAAAATTTCAAAAATATATTTACGGATTAATAGAAGAATCTAGGTTGTGGAAAATTTGACTTGATGAATATATAATATAATTTGGTTTTATAAATAATGAATGTTCTCTTTATACCTAAAAGTAGTTTAGTGGGAGTTCTTCCATTTTCATAATAGTATAAGTTGATGACATATTATATATTGGAAATAAGACAACAGTCTTATAGTCTGTTAAGGCCTTGTTGAATTAATACCTCTTTGTAAAAGACTTGGTGAGGTATAATATATTCATTAGGTCATTATCCATTTTGATATATCCAATAGTCTTCTCAGCCTAAGTCAAATTATATATATTGACAAGATACTAAACAGGTTTGGTACGAAACAATCCAAGAAGGGATTTTTTTAGTGCCACATGGAATTCATCTTTATTAGAAAATGTGACCTCAAATAAAAGTGAAAATAAAAATAAAAGAAATTATTCTATATGATTTAGTAATTGGTTCATTCATGTATGTTATGATATTTACTAGTCTAGATGTTGCAAACATATTAAGTGTGGTTGGTAGATATTAAGTACACCCAATTGACCACCATTAGATGGAACTCAATAATATCCTTAAGTACCTAATGTGTAATAATGATATGTTTGTATTATTTTGAGCAGATGAGGAACTTGAAATCATAGGATATATAGATTCTAGTTTCTAAATATATCGATGTGATATTAAATCATAAACGGGATACATCTTCACTTAAATTAGAGGTTCTATGAGATGGAAAATCTTAAAGTAGGTTGTGTTCATAGATTATTTAGAAAAGACAAATTATATTATGGATTATTAGAAAGTAAAATAATTAGTATTGATATGAAACTTCTTCCTACAGAGTGACATGGTACCTAGTAGTAAAGATCTTATCACACTCAATTGTGATAATACTACAGTGGTGACCCTTATTAAGGATCTAATGTCGCATCAGTAGATGAATCATATACTTAAGAAGTATCATTTTAGGACGTATTTTCTTTCAAATAGGTGAGGTTTAAATGAGTATTATTTCCATATAATACAAGGTTTAGGAACACTTTACTAAAGCCTTGACACAACAAAAACATTATTATCATGTGAGGTCTAGCAAGCTGAAAGTTGTAGGTAATTGGATCTAGTCTAAGTTGGCATTTTTTGGACTTGGTGTCCTAGGACTAACTATTTTTACATTTATTACATGTATGTTCAATGAATTTAATATTAATAAAATATATTATTACATATTATTCATTGTTCGGAATGAGTTTAATGTAATAATGTCCTAGAGTATATGTCACATTAATAAGGTCATGGCAGTTTTCTGCTATGATGAGAATCTTGAAATGCCATGATGATATTCTTAAATATAGATCTATGGTCAAATAACATTATATGATGGGGAAAATAGAATTTTACTAATAGGATTGAGTACTTGTAAGAGGATGAGGTTTATTCTCATGAATTTCTCACTTAGTAATATCTGCGATGGGAGATTATAAGAACAGACCTGCCAGTAGGAATTCAACATATTTTAGTGTCATTTGATATTCATATATGTGAGCCTATTTAATGAACCTTTGACTTAAATATTATTACTGATTCATAACATGACTCTCACATTTAAATTTACTAAAAAAAACCATTATCCCACATGTTGGAAATAATTAGGGTATGTTGGGTGTGTTATGAATGACATGTTATTAATGGATACATTGATGAAGGATTTGTCCCTTCCATCTTCATAGAAGTTGATTTATCATCACTTTGGAATAAAATAGTCGCATTAAATTCCACATCCATGGATTAATGGTCTGTTTATTTAATATATTCAAAGAAATATATACTGAGATTATAGGATGGTGACATTGATGTGCAAACTGCTTGATTAGATATTATGATAATAGGATTGTATTACACAATGACAAATCATATGTCGATTTCATTATTAAGATATTAAGTTCATTATATTGGGTACCATGGCCAATTTCTAGATATTAATCTTGGATTTTTGGAATGCCTACCTAATTCCAAAGATAAATAATCCTTTAGGGTCACACAATAAGTGTTTCCATGGATCTCGATTAAATTATTTTTGAATTTAATTAATGGAATAAAAATATTATCAAAACCATGGAATAATTTTATTCATGTTTTATCGATAAAAAATATTTATTTATAAATAAAATATTTAATCTAAATATTTATTCGGATGATCAATAAATGATAAAATAGTTTGAATGAACAAAGACCGTGTCTAGTCACAAACATTAATTTACAAACTGATTAAATAATATTTGTTATTGTGCAAGTTAGCACATCATCCATTAAATACTATTGTTATTATTATTATTTTTGAATGGGGTTTAATAAAGTTTATTACATTATTTAAGGTCCATAATGTAAAAAAATAATATTTTAACCTTAATCCTACCTCTATAAATTTATGGTTATGTAAATTGTATAGATTTAATCGAGAAATAGAGAATCATTGGGCACACTGTATTTCTTTCTCAAATTTTATCTCTCCATATCTCTTGAGAATGAGAATCACAAGGGATATTCCATCAAGATATAAGGAAAACTGATAAACATGAATGAAGCATGAAAATACATTTTTCACAATAGCACTTGGAAATCAATTGGCATTGCTTGAAGATCAAATGAGAATGTGTAGATCACCGCTAAAGTGATTCTACACTTGGATGATTATAGTGAAATGAAGGTAATATAGAAAGGTTATTTTATAAAATAAAATTATTCTCTAAAGAAAGTATGTTAATATAAAGTAAAAAAATTATATATCTAATTAAATAAATTATAAATTTATCTTTTAGGATCCTCTTCGGGTTCTGGGTTTTTTTAGTTAACATTCGATTGTAAATTTTTATTTGGTCATGGTTTTTACGTCAATAGAAATATTTAAAATGATAAATTTAATTGGAAATATTTTAATAAAAAACAACAGTTGTTATGTTTCTCTTATAACCTACAATTATATCCATCAATTAGAGGTGATAATGGAAAATGAATTGCATCCTTTTTCAAGGCAGTAGTCCACCATATACAAGATTGATGGTTTTATTTCCCACTTGATCAAAGAGTATATGGATATATGTTATTTCATTATCATAATAACATCTAATTATTTGGAAGATGACAGATTTATTATATTATTATAGTTTAATAGGAATTTAAGGATATAGAATAAGAAAAAAATGAATATACATGGTTAAGAACAATAATTCTTCTCTGTAAAACATCTTTATTTATATAAATAAGTTCTTCCTAGGTAAGTTTTATTATAAAAATGGGAACTCTAAATCATGTAAAGGGAGGTAAGTAAGGGATTTGATTATATCTTGGATGAACCAAATGTCTCTTTAATCATGGAGAGGAGTGGATAAGGGGTTCCCATTTATAATATAGGTGAGTAAAACACTATTAATTTTTAAATGTTTTCAAATAATTTGAAGTTACTTTATAGAAGAAATTGATCTAAATGGATCATATTTAGAGGTGATAAGGATAAATTCGAAATAAAACCAACCAATGGGGTTTCAAAAAGTTTTTAGTTCATTTTAACTCTATTCATTTTATTTTAACCTCGTAGTAAACATGTTTTGACATTAACCATGGTATAAGATTATTTACTATTTTTACAATTAATTATGACCAAAAATTAAATTGAACTTATTAAAAAATATTAATTGTTTTGATTCAAAATATGGACTCTATGTTATAAAATTGAATTCATATAAGAGGTCGAATTTAATTTAAAATTAAACTAGCAAACACGTTGAATAACATTTTACCAAAGACAAGATTTTCTTAAGAATAAAAATATTTTTATATCAAAATTAAATATAAAATTAATTATAAAGATATAAATTGGATTAATAATAACATAAATTATTTTTTTTATTTTTATACCATTTAAAAAAAGGTAAATTTTTAAATTCTTTATATGAAAAGAAAAGTCAAATAAAAATTATTATTTATAATTATTCACCAAAGAATTAATATTTTCAAAAAATTGTCAAAAATTTATTGTAAGATAATTTGGAAATTTTGATATAAAAAAATATGCTCATTTTTTCAAATATTTTTTTTAAAATTGGAATAAATTTATTTTAAAATAAGTGGGAAAAACGTGATGAAACTGTTTTTTAGAAAAGAGAAATAAATTTTTAAGCATAAAACTAGATAAATTATTATCTAATGCATAGAAGAAATATTAGATGAATTATATAATATTTTATTTAATATATAATTTATAAATTTATCTAAAATAATTTAAAAATGGTGGCTAATTAAATTTATTAAGATAAAAACACTTTTCTCACATAAAAATGTTTTTTATATAAAAATTATTTTACTTTTAAATGTTTTTTATTTTTATTTCCTATCATTTGATAACCAATTAATTTATTTTATTCTTGTGTAAACCATAAATATTTCATAATTTAGTTCTTCATATTCATACCCTCCAATCCAAAATCTAGGTTATAATTTTCAATTTAAAAAAATATAGTATATTGTGGTCAACTTAAACTCAGTGTTTCATATAGTACAAGGTATCAATGAAATTAGATTTATTTGAAAATTTTTCATAAAATATCAGGTTTTTACTCTAATGAAAACATTTTTAAATACTAATATATCTAAATTTAGTATATTTGAAGGCTTAGGTATGTACGCTCTTGAGAAAGATACATGGAATGCATTGTGAACTTGAGAGAGGGTCGGTGGAAGTCCTAAATGATACGAAAGCATCAAAATTAGATCAAGAATCAAGAAGGGAAACATTTACCTAGGGATCGACATTCTTTCTTCCTGAATCTCATAACCTTCTTCCATAAAAAATTTACATAATCACATTTTCATCAAATTTTAAATCCAAATATTTATGATGACTATCAATATAAATTTTATGTCAACTTTTTTTCCCTTATAGGTTATTGAATAGATCTAGAATTCTCTATATTCATATGACTCAGGTTTGAATATCTTACTTTAAACAAATTTTATCCATCACGTTGGAGTACTATACTTTTTCTCATAGTAGGTTTCATAAAGATCCATATGACATCTTTATTGAAATATATTGTGGTAAGAAAAATCAACTAAAGGAAGGTGTTGATCCTGAAAATATTTGAATTAAAAATAAAAATATCTCAATTTATCCTCAATGGTTTAAATTATTTTTTAAGACTAAACAACTATCTGGTCATAACAATCATTCTTAAAACTTAACTCCTTATTCATATCCTAATGATTACTTCTCCAAAACTTCATGCTTAGCCTCAAGACCTAATCTGATACAATAGAATATGGTACACCATGAAATGTTTCCACTTATTTAATGTATAGTCTAGAAATCTAATCAAGATATTCATATTATTTGATAGTGATGAAGTTAGTTGACTTCCTTAGGTGGTCAACTATAACCCAAATATCATCATGATCTTTAGATTTTGGGGGAGTTTAATGACAAAATCCATGCTGATGTTTTCCCACATCTATTCTGGTATGGGTAATGGTTGTAACATCCCCTTAAAATTTTATCTCTTATTATTAACTTTATAACATACTAAGAACTATGATACATATTCTGCAATATCACTTTTCATGTTGTCCCACTATAAATGCTCTATCATATCTTTATGTATCTTCAGACTTCTAGGATTAATATAAAATTATAAACTATGAGCTTCATCCAGTAGCTCCTTATTTAAATCTATTATGTTAAGATACATACATGATTCCTAAAACTTATCTTTCCATAAAAATCAAGTTTTAACTTAGGAAACTTTCTCATATTATTTTTTAACTCTACATCTTATGGTTCTTACTATTTAATCCTTATATGGATAGAATCTTTAACCTTCATTTAAGTAAGATATAATTTATCCCCTTCCTTTATGACTTCAAGTCCCAACCTTTTAAAATATATAAATGTTGGATCTTTTTATTCCTAATCATAGATAATCTTGAATAATCCTTTTAGATCAAAGCATCATCCACCTTGTCTTATTTCACATGGTGGTAATGTATTGAGCATTCGAAATTCATAATTAGCTCTAACCATATTCTATAACACATATTCAAATGTTTTTGAGAAAATATATACATAAAGGTTTTATGATCAGTATATATATCACATATTTATCCATAAATTTAATTCCTCTATATCTTTAATGCATATATTACTATAACTAAATCAAAATCATGGGTTGTGAAATTTTCTTCATGAACCATTAATTATTGTGAGGCATAAGCCAAAATCATGTTATTGTACATAAGAATGCATATTAGTCCCTTCATTGATGAATCACTATATATTACAAACCCTTATCCACTATAGTTTAATGTAAGAAAAAAAATTGACTAACCTTCTCTTGGGTTCCTTAAAATTTTCCTCACATTCATTTATCTTAAGGAACTTGGATCCCTTCAATTTAACTTGGTGAGTATATTAGAAATCATTTAGAAATTATCTAAAAATTATCGATAATATCCTTCCAAACTAAGAAAACTATAGATCTCAGTAACCGTGTTTGGTCTGTGAAATTTCCCAATAACTTCTACAATTCTTGAATCCTCTAAAATACTCACACATGAGATTATATAACCCAGTAATGACACTTTACAAAGTTAAAAATTACACTTGGTAAATTTTTTATACAACTTGTTCTTCCTCAAGGTCTTTAGTACAATTCTCAAGTGATATTATTGCACTTTATTACACTTTTAATATATATTTATATAATCTATAAAGACTACCATAAAATAGTCATGGTAATCAATAAATAAAATATTCATTAAATCCGTGAGTATAATAGGGGAATCGGTAAGAACAAATAGCATTGCTATAAATTAATAATGTACATACCTAAAATGAAAGGTTATCTTGAGTATGTATTAACTTTTGAAACTAAACATATAGCACCTGTATTGAAGATAAATCTTGTAAATGTATTAAGTTCCACATAATTGATCAAACAAATCATTGATATGAGGTTAAGGAAAATTTTCCTTGATCGTTATCATGTCATGTTCTCGATAATAAATGTCGAGTTTCATTTATATTTCTTTATCCTTAAAAAAATATAGACTCATGTCATGGTGATACACTTAGAAAAATAAATCAATTATTATGATTCTTATTGAGTTTCTTCTAAAATTTATATAACTCAATTGGGACTATTCTATAATGATTCTTTGAAATAGATGTATCACTACGTATGAGTTCTATTAAAAACTCAACTTTAATACTCAGAGAAAGGCCATGAAATTATTTTATAAATACATAGAAAAACTCCCAAAAAATAATTTTTTATATGATATTGAGTTTTTCCCCAACCATCTGAGATAAATATCCTTCATGGATAGAAAATAAGACCCGTGATAAATAAGTAATTTTCAGGGGAAGTATGAATTCATCTTTACATCGATAAATAAGCATCCCCTTACTCAGAAATTTATATGGGCTCCTAATAAATAAATTCAATACATTATTATAAGCACATAACATTCAAATAAATTAATAATAAAAATATTTACATATACTTCAATTAGCGAGGAAATATAGACTTTAGATGTGACCGTCATTCCATAAGATTTTTTCTACTCTAAATCAATATCTAATCATTGATCTGGTAATTAAATACTCATTTTAAATTCCATATAAATAATAGAGTGGGGATATTGATAATAAAATAATACATTAGTAATTATAGACTGGTTAATAATTACACCTTTCACCATATCATTATCAAAACCATCTTCAATAGTCGTGATCACAAGATATTTTCCATCATATTTGATCTTAAGATGTTTTTTATGCTAATCATTATTATAAAACATCATATTCATATACTAGTAAGAATAATTACCAAAATATTTACATTTTTATCATTGGATCATGTTTGGTTCATTATATGGTTCCTTCTTCTCTTCCATTTCATTAAGTGGACCATTAATTTCCATTAAATATTCATAGGATTTATAACTCACCATTATGAATTTTAAGCACCTCCCAGTTCCATTCAATCGGATCCCTTGATGTTTCTTCCAAAATTTTTTGCATGTAGATAGAGAGACTTTCTTTCCACCATCTGATTTATTCAAGTTTTCATGAGGCTTAATCTTCCCTCTATTATCAAAACCATGGGAATGGTGGGAATCTATAATTTTGATTTCTACCTTGAGTTCACATAGAATGGGTTCTTTAAAGATTCTAAAGTATCTTATAGTTAATTACATTCAATGATTTGGTTTTAAGAAACCATGTAATTGATAAATAATTCTTTTAGTGATAATGATTAAACCAGAAGGATACATTCCATGTTTTATAAAATTTCTTATTAAGAACCAATTGATTCAATCCCATTTTTCTTATTCTCAAGAAATTATTTCTCAATATTTATATTTAGAATATGAGGTATGTAATTACTAAAAAAATATTATCTTAATATCATTCTATTCCATATATTCAATTTCATCCTCGTTTATCATATTCATTATAATGTTCCACTATTGACCTTCTTCTCCTTCCAAACAAAAAAAATGAAGACAAAATTTTCATATTCCAAGTACTAGAGTACAAAAAACATCTTATAAATAGTGTCAATCCACCACTAAATTACTAGTGTAATATAATTAACAATAAAATAAGTGGTATTTTTCCTCATGAAATAGTCAATGGTACATTTTATCATTTTTTGATCATTTGGAATCTCATAATGATTAATGGATTGATGAAGTTGTGTGATTTTAGGAACAATGTTATTCATTCCATATCCCACATCATTTAGTTTCTTAGGTGGAAAATAATTCCATTTTCCATCATATTTTTTTTATCATAATGTCTTCTGGTTATAGTCATTGACTAAAACCAAAGAGAAATGTGTGTTAAAAAATTATCATTGTGGGAAGCCACGTAATCGTTAAAAAATTATAGGTTTTCTAAATTATAACACATTATTTTGGTCCTATGAAACCTTATTTTTAATAATGTTCATCCATGGTCATCGTTTATTCAAATCCTTATGAATGGTTTGTACTGAAAATGTAAAATAACCCAATCATATCTCTTGGGTGTGATAAAACTAGTGACAAGTAAAGGCACATTCATTATACACTACAATAATGACTATGATATAGTCTAATAACTATTTTCTAGGTTTTAACCCCTTGATGCATATATTCCTAAATCAAGTCCAATTATAGTATCCAAATAGGAATTTATTTCTAGGAAAATCTCATAATCTATTTTATACCAAAACATTAGTATTTTATCCTATACATATATTTATCACGATTGTTTTTTCCAAATATTTATTACCCTAATATAAAAATATTGAGTAACCCCCCCCATACCAACTATAGTGGAAACATATTTTCATAAATAAATATTACATATTTTTTATATTAATATTCAATAAGTTTCAAAAATACATTCTAGGGGATCAAAAAGTTTTAGGTTATTTGGAGACTAGATGCACAATATTCTGATTTCATGAAATATAATAAATATATCCCACAAATATCTCTATATTTAGTGGTCTTTAAAAAAAACCCATCTTAAAACCTATCATCATAACCTAGAGAAATGAAACAAAAGAAAGGCTGATATTAGATGCTCAGTAAGGTCCAACATTGGATATATCAATCACTGATCATATGAAAGAATAAGATAATAATAAAGGTATGAGATCATGATCATAACATAAAATTTTCATATGAAATTAGTCAATGATCACAAACATTGATTAGGGAATAATTATTTTTCATTTAAAAAGGAATAAATCATAAGAGTGATAAATCATCATAAATCAATCATGAACCATAATTTCATTTAATAAAAATGTCTCTATAATAATAATAGAAACTATTTAATATTTCATGGTTAACTACTGATACCATAAAATGATAGTGGATGAGGAATCCCTACTTTTTTCCCATATCCTAATGAATTAGGAATCACCACCTATATCCCATAATATATCAATCACATTGAATTATTTCCTATATTATACCAATAACATAGAATTTTATCCCATAATTCTCTCAAGAGATATAATAATTTACCTAATTTATTATAGGGATATATAATTTTGATCCCAACAATCACATAATAAAATCCATACATATGTGTTCCATAAGATCATAAAAAATTAATCATTACATCATAATATAACCCATGGAAATAAAATAGTTATCGAAAAAACATAGTTTCATCATAATCATAAAACATCCAAATAAATAATAAGGATGGTGTCATTAGATTATGTAGTTTAGGAAATTCCATTTTGAGAAAAATAAAATCTTACATTGAAATAAATTTTTTAAAATTTTAAAAATATTTAAGAAAGCAATTTATTTTAAAATAACCTTGGAAAATTTTAAATGAATCTTCAATGTGTTGACTGGTCATGATGGTGGTAAATTTTATCTATGCCGTATATGTTAAAACAATTATTACTTTCAAATTTTTAGTAAAAATTCAAAAGTACCCCATTTAGAAAACAAAAATAAGTTCCCATTTAAATAATTTTTTAAAACACCAAACATGGGTAAAAATGTCTTAAAATAGTCATTGGATAGTAGTAAAAACATTCTTGAAAACATATTTTGAAAACATGTACATGGAAGAGAATTTATCTTTGATATAAGAAATAAATAAAATCAATTTTTTTGAAATTGTTTTTTTCCCATTAGTTCTTAATGAGAGTAAAATTAATGAAAAAAATGTATTCTATAGAAATGACTATAGGATAAGAAAATTAATGATATTCTTGAGACTAATATCAATAAATTTCATCATTTAAATCATAATCAAAAATAATTCTAATAATCAATAAGATTGTAATATATATATCTTATCGCTTTGGTAACTTTTAAATTGTAATACCCATGAAAGATTAAACTTAAATAAAACTTTAAATATCATTAAAATATATAATTTCATGATATATAAAGTTAAATTGGTGTATATACACCTCATAAAAAAGGATAGGTCCATATCATAACTTATTCACAAAAGAAAACAATTTGAGATGAAAATCCCTTACATCAAGTATCCACATTCCTCATACACATTGAAACCAAATTTATAATAGATAAATATTTATTATATAACTATTTTAATAAATATAATTCCATATATTATTTACTTATAACCTTATATCACACATTTATTTCCAATTATTCATTAATATCACTATTCTGGGTGATAACACCTTTGTTTTCATGTATGTTTTGGATCAATAGTTATGGTACTTGTACTTTTGTCATGGCTAAATTATCTAAAAAAAATTAATACTGGAATTAATGTAATATATTTTAATTTTATAAATATATAGTGTCATCTATAAAAGTTATAGATTGAAAAATTAATTACACCATTCATGGAGACAGTGGGTCATATGTACGCATGAATGATGTTTTCATTTTTTGAAGGACGGAAAAAAAAGTTAAATAATAATTCACCCTTAGAGATTAATTTTTATATCTTATACATCATATATATATATAAAATCCATCCTTATTACTATCCATGTAAAATGGAAATATAAAATGAATCATAACACTTCGTGGAGGTGGTAGTTCACATGTATTCACAACCGACGTTTTCGTTTTCAAATAGATTGAAAGGTAAGAAGGTATGCAACATAATAGCCCAGATTCCACTAAAATGGTTCCCTAATTTGGTTCTCCAAATTTAATCAATATCACCTCCTCATATGCCAAAATATGCCAATTATCAATGGGGTTCTCTGGTGGAACTTTGAGAAGACTATACCCACATATCAGAGTGCCCAACCTGAAGTAAATAACCAAACATCATATGCATCAGAGTACATAGAAAGAGTGAATAAACTAAACAAGAATAATTATTTAATAAAATGAAATAAAGTAAATTCTTTCACAGGAATTCCATATAAATAAAATTGATCTCACACTAGGATAATCATATATAAAAAAAATAACCAATAAAAAAATACATCGGTCACTACTGCCAACTCCATGCCATGTCACATACCCATTCTCTAGTACCTCATTGATCTACTCAATCATGATCATCAGATTCTATAAAATCTACCCGCTCAACCATGAAATCTTGATCCTTCTCCCTATTTATCATACTTTTGTGATCCACCCCATGGTAGCTCCAACCATGTCGCATGACATTCCTATTAAATTTTACTCATTGTATAGATAAATCAATCTCAGGTACTGATATCACGCTAAATTACCACCAAAACATAGATCATAATCCCAATATATGATCCATATAAAAAAACTACAATGCCTAGACAAACAGTCTCTCACATAAACCATAATTTAATATATTATTTCCTAGATAATTAGTCTGACAACTAAACCATATATGATTAATTACATGTCGAGCACCCTAAACCATGTATAGGGAAGGCCATATCAAACACCACAATACATATATAAGGTACACTATATCCAGCACCCCAATCCATTGATGAGGAACTCCATGTACAACACCGTAATTTGTGGATGAGGAATTCCATGTACATCACCTTAATCTCTGGATGAAAAACACCATGTCCAGAACCATAATCTATGGATTAAGAATGCCATGTCCATCACCCTAAATCGTAGATGAGGAATTCCATGACCAATTCCTTAATCCTTTTATGAGGATCTCCATCTCCACCACCCTATACCATATATATGGAACACCATATCTCTCAACCTAATCTATATCGATGGAACTACATGTCCACTAATCTCAATATCATCTGTTGAATTACATTTTCACTAATCTCAATCATAACCATAGAACACCATGTCCACTATCCTTTACCATATCAAAACTCAACCATGTATGGAACCTCATCCCAGCAACAAATACATGAAAACCCATTGTTACTAATATAGAGAATCTTGTCAATAATTATAAATCATGGATATTTAAAACTATACATTTGGAACATCAAGTCCAACTCTCTCAGAAAGAAGTCCATCTCAGTAACCCAGGATCCCATTTAGATAACTCCACTATATCATAATATCCCTATGGTATAATCCATGTCTAAAACTCAACATCTTATCCTCATTGGCTCATACATCAACTTGATTCCCACGTAAACACCTGCAACCATTACCACCCCACCACATGTACCTAAATAGGTTCATCCTATCAATCAAGCACCAACTTGGCCCTTTGAGTCTATAAATTAACATAGGAATCCCTCACGGGATCCTTAATACTAGTACTCAAGAGGGGAAATCCCACCTTGGATCCTCTAGGGTGGAACATAATAAGAGACATCCTTATCCACATATATGGTAAAAAGGCTCTCATGAAAACATCCATCCCTAGGGTTAACATGATCAACAACCTAGTCTCTAGTATCAAACTGCCTCACAAGTATCCATAGTAGAAAAACATCATATGGTAGATTCCTAAAGTCCAACCCCTTTCAAAGACACTCTAGGTTGGTCTATATATCCAACATATTTGTTACATAGAGTCACATCACAGACATGCTACCCAGGTAAAATCTCATTTCAATACTAATTATGGTCTCCAAAAAACTCATGATACATACTTAAATCATTATCATAACCCTATATTAGGTCTCATCTCATGTATAATCCTCAATAGAAAGATGAACTCAATTTCAAGAGTAAAACATCTCTATTTTTACTTACTCTCCCCAAAACCACCTCTTAGAAGTCCTCATAACGCCCTAGGGGTTCCACTATCACAATCTATGTGGAATACACTGAAAATGGACTCCTCTTATTTTCAATTCCAACTCCATGGTGAACACCGAATCAAAACACTCAAAAGGGAATAAAAGGGGTTATACACGGAGTGTACTCCAAGTACACGATGTGTGCTCTAAAATCGCTTACCAGACCATGTACTCCAACCCAGACTGGGTTACCTGGGACATGACCATGTACTACTACATGACCACAACATACATGGGTTTTATCCATGTACATCTATACGTCCATGTCCCCCTTACATGGGGTGACTTCCCATGTACCTGAACATGTCCCACTATATGTCATGTACCCAAACAATATGGTGTGTAGTCCCCCAAATTCAACTTCTCCATGCTCTCTTACACATGGTTATGCACCATGAAATAGTGTATAGCCTCATTAAATAGATTGTAATTCCATAAATTCTTCTTCCTTGAATAGGAAGAACACATGGAATGTATTCTGAAACAACATGCCCTTTGATCAGGATTTTCAATTGGGAATCCCCTTTGAACCGCCCAAAAGCATTATTTTTCCCCATTAGGCACAAAACAACCCTTGTGGGGTCCATACCGATTATAATAAAGTTCTAAAACAAAAAAACATGTATATTGGGATTGGGAAAAAGACTCAAAACTGGCCAACCTCATGGTGTATACGTTGAAGCTTCTGGTCCAAAACTACTCCCAAAAGTTTTTGTACCTTGATCCGGTCTCAATCTCTTCCATGGATGATGTCTAGTGAAACCACCTCCTCTTAACCCCTTTTTCTAGACACCGCATGCAAGGGAGATCCCATCTCCATTTCTTAAATTTCATGGTAATCCCCAAATAGGGGTAGAGTGTTTAAATTAATTAATTAAAACATATTTAAAACACTTTTCTCAAATCCTAGAACCCAAACCAATTTGATACATCAATTAAGAAAAACTACCCATTCTGAAAAAAAATAAAAAATAAAAATCATTATCTTTCACTCAATTCAAAATTTATTTCCACCCAAACCCTTGAAAATAATTTAATATTTAATTAAATAAAAATTAAATATTACAATAAAACTCAAAATGATCTAAATTCCACCAAACTCTTATCCTAGATTAAACACCATAATCTAGGTCCAATAGAGTGTTCAAAAAATTATCTAAGATCATATTATAAGGGAAAATGACAATCTTTACATCATGATCACCCAAAAGAAAAAAAATAAAATTTCTACTAAAATTTCAAAATCTAGAAAAATATGGGTCTCTAAAACCTATCCACCATAAAGATTCCCATAACTAAGAATCCTTTGTGGTATTTCAACCACACATCCTGGCCCACCTTGGTAATCAACTCAAGATCAACTCATTTCATTATACTCAAATATGCCAACTGATTTTCTCTGTAAAACTCCTAGGAGAAGACATACCTTCTATTAAAGGACAAGCCACCACTTTCCACCGTCAACAAACTAATATTGTAGTGTTTAACCACACATTTCCATCTTGATATGTAACAATATCATTTAAAACTCATCATCAAACACATAGTTCTCTCCATTTTAGAATGCAACCCATGACTACTGATTCTAATCCATGATGCTTCCCAGCATCATTCAAAAACACATCCTCAATGGTCCACCAACCCACTCGATGTGGTATTCGGTATATCATCAACTCTACCCACAATAGGTTTACATCCACATGATTGATCTAATACTCACCATCATATAATTTTTATTATTATTTCCTCATAACTGAACATCATCCCCATAACCCATGCCCCTATCACAATTAATCCTCAGAATAGTGCATGGTCATATCGCTCTCACCCGAGTGAAAAAATGAAACGTCAACTATCATCGATTCATGGAATTTGAGAATCACCCCCATGGTATTCATCAACATCTTATCTATTGCAAGGACCCCACTCACAAATGGATGATGGTTCACGTCCCACTATACGTCTTCACATAAACCACTCCATGAGTGCAACATCATAGGGG
The DNA here is from genome assembly GCA_963277665.1 of Viscum album. Classification (NCBI taxonomy): domain Eukaryota; kingdom Viridiplantae; phylum Streptophyta; class Magnoliopsida; order Santalales; family Viscaceae; genus Viscum; species Viscum album. The sequence goes on from OY728129.1 coordinate 416,046,704, forward strand.
GGGCTTATCCAATAAAAAATGTAATCTATATAGGCTAGAGTATAGAAAATGTTCTCTCATCGTACTCAGAAATATTTCAAGGCCTGATCACATATTATTATCTAAATTGTGAGTGCACTAATATGTCATTGTTGAGTACCATTATAACTTCATATATTTCTGGATTGTCAAGGTTCTATTCCATGGGCCTCAGGACACCATAATCCAAATCCTCAAATAACAACCATAATTTTTGTTAAAATACTCATGGTTGTCTTATCAAAATAATAATTATGGAATACACTCCCATAGTACCCAATCCAAAATAAAACATCACATCATGTCATCATGCCTTTGTAAATCTGAGATCTTGTAAATTATTAACCATTACATGCTCTTTTGTAACCCAAACAAAAAACTTGATGCAACTCCAATGAGTCACATCTCATGATACTCAGCTCAAAAGACCCATCGTCTGGCCATGACTACATTACATTCTATTCGTACTTGATGAAGAGAACCCTTGGGGATATCCAGAACAGAGGAATCCAATAATCCTAAATCTGATACTCGATTTCACCCTTCATGCACCTTCATTAAATTCAAAAATTATCCATATGTGTCTCATATACCAAAAGGAACACACAACTCAACAAATCCATCTCACGAGTCACCCTCAACTACCACAAATAACCAAATACCTAAACTGGAGTCATGTCAATAAGTTCCCTAAGCTCTCCCACCTTTCCCTGCCGATCAAGTCTCATGAAAAGCTATGAGGCCCAATCACCTATGTCTATGCCAACTTAAATAAGGTCACCTCCCATGGGGAATCAACATTCTCCCATATCAACATAGTACAAAATAATTATACCAAAACTCCCATCCTTAGGATATCACATCCAAAATAAATCATATATCAACTGAACACCCACAACTGAGGCCCCATCCTCTCAAAGAATCATTACATCGAACAGATCCCTAGAGGACTAGGAAAAAGAACCAGCCTCAAATAAAAATAACCCACAAGGTATCCAATAGTCATATATCTATACCATACCGACCCACCAGGTTCACTACACCTACTATGCATGAGGATTTTATCAGCCTCCTCATCTTCGAACGTATCACTATATATCCACACAACCTTCTATCTGAAATATATCCATTAAATAACACACTATAAGGACTACAACATGTGGATACCACATTCCTATCATGAATTATGAGATATCTATTTCCTCTATAGGAAAAGACTCAAAATAAAATCACAGTCCACTTTACAATAGTCCAACATCCTGATGTCCATTAAAAAACATAAAATCCAAACTACATGTGTGTTTTCCAAGGTGAAAATCTTATGCAACTATAACATCTCAAAACAAGAACATAAATCCCATCTCAAGTAAATCGAACTTCATGCAAGAATAATTTTTAATGACACACCATCCAATATCTATCACAGGCTCCAAAACATTCATATATCTCTAGTGTACCAATCCTCAAATGGTAAAATAATAGGAAAGTAACTCCTCTATTACCACTTTTTAATATCCCAACCCTCATGACACTAAACCAGTGCCCCGATTTGGCTCACCACATGACCCCAAGCACATATACTCATATTCTAGAGGCTAATGACTAGAACCTGGGGGTCTAAGGTGGAAATAAGAGGAGATTTTACCCCCATATCAGAGTGAACAACTAGAAGTAAATAACCAAACATACTGCACAAAAGAGAATATGGAAAGAGTGAATAAAATAAAATGAAATCATGTTATAATAAAATAAAATATAGTAAAGGACTAAATATAAATTTTATAAAAACAACATTAATCTACTATATGATAATAAAATATATAAAATAAGCAACTAAAAAATAAATACATCAGTCTATACTTAAAATTATGATCCATTTCACATACCTAGTCTTAAATACCCAATCATGTTGTTTCATCCTAATCATCGGAATCTACACAAGCAAACCACTTTACCATTAAATCTTGGGCCTTCTCCCTATCCATCATGAATTATTTTAACAAACTGATAGCATAACTAAGGTTTATATGCACATAGAGGTGCCTGTATATTGGGAGATAAATAAATCATAGTAGTGCACCCCAATAGTGGACCTATAAACTACTTCCATAAGTTCATGATCATGAAATATTCTCATCTTAGTCATGAAATAACTAAAATAAAAATAGATAAAACCACCATAAATCCTTGGTTTTGTGATCTTGATCATCCATAACTTTTTTTCTAATATAGGGGTATATCTGATCATGTCTCGATGAATATAAATATCAAAAAAATATATGGGATATACTCTATTGAAGATCAAACTAGATTCCATGAATTTACCTTTATCTTTTACTCAGTACCTAGGTACATCAGTCTCAGGTACTCATATCATTCTAAAGTTCCAATAAAGCATGGAGAATCGACCCAACATATAACCCATATAAAAAAAGTATAGTTCTTGTAGAATCATTCCTACATGTAAACCATACATTAATATAATGGTTCCTAGAGCATCAGTCTGACACTTAAACCATAGAAAAGGAATTCCATGTAGATCACCATAAACTATGGAAGAGGAACACCATGTCTTAGGGTTAAATATCCCACAACAAAGTATTTATCATATAATGGACTTACAGGCCTCCATGGAAGTAAAAAATCATAAGGTAGATGGCCTAAAGTCGAACACCTTTCCAAGACACTCTAGGTTCATCCATATTTCTAACCTATCAGTCGTATTGAGTCACAAATCATTACTTATATATAGAGTAAATATCATTAAAATTACATTAAAGGTCTCCATTGAACTCATTATACATCCAACAATAATTACAATGGTCCTCTCCTATGTTTTATCTCATGCCCCCCCTAGGAGACTTCTGAACTCACTTTTTGGAGGAAAAAATCATTATCTTTTCTTACTCACTACAAAACAACATCTTAGAATTCCTCAAAACACCTCAAGGGTTCCACCCTCATGATTTATGTGGGAAAACACTAAAACTTGAATCCTATTGTATCTATATCTAACTCTATGGTGATTAACCACTCAATATTTTCCAAAGAGCATTAAAGGTGTAGTACACAACATGTACTCCAAAACCTCTATCCAAGCCATATACTCCTACATGGACTCGGTCACCTAGGTTATGGTCATCTACTAATTCACCACCACGACATGCATGGGTCTAGACATGTACTCCCACATGAACATTTACACCTTACATGGGGTGTCTTCTCATATACCTTTCCACCAATCTAGGTCCCACTCTATGTTGTGTTCCTATAAAACATGGTGGGTAGTCCCCAAAATTCAACCTCCCCATGTTATTGTCCACATGGCCATGCTCCAAAACATGGTGTGTACAAACAGTACATGGAATGTATTTCAAAATTTTCTTCTTCCCTGAAAGGGAACAAAACTCAGTGTTTGTTCCTAAACAACATGCCATGTGATCGGGATATCTGATCGGCGAAACCCCTATGAACCGTCTCAAACACCCAATTTTCACTAATTAAGCACAGATTGATCCATATGGGGTCATAATTAGTCATAATACGACTCCAAATTAAAAAATTCATTTCTATGGGGATTGAGGAATAAGACACAAAAAGTGGTATACCTCGTGGTGTAAATGCTAAAGCATCATGTCCAAATCCACTCCCGAGAGTAGCTATCCCTCGATCCGGTCTCGATCTCTACCATGGATGATGTTTAGTAGAACCTCCTCCTATTACCCTCTCAGTTTATCCACCATATATAAGGTAGATCACCTCCCCCTTGGAATCGTCCATGGGAAGCCCCAAATTAGGGGAGAGTGTTTTAATTAGTTAATTTATTTATTTATTTATTAAAAATCATTTAAAACACATATTTTGAATCCCGGAACCAGAAATGATGTTATACCTCACCTTAGAAAAACCCTCATTTCAGACTCAAACACATGGTTTTAGTCTCAATATGTCACTCCACTCAAAATATATCTCCACTCAAACTTGCGTGAATAATGTTATATTTAATTAAATAAAAATTAAATATTCCTCCAAAACTCGAATGGATCAGAATTACACCAAAATCATATCCTAGGGTAAAAACCCTACTTCGGGTCTAACAGAGTGATCATAAAAATTATCTTATGTCATCTTATATAGTAAAATTACCATTATATCACTCATGAGCACTATAAATAAAAATATCCAAATTTTTTCTCAAATTTAAAAATTTGTAAAATCTAAAGTCCCTAAAATATAGATGTGATATTATAATCACATAAGTATAAATATGTCATTAATATAATATATATATATATAATTAAATCCATAATTATATCTATCCATGATCTGTGGTGATGTAAAATGAATTACATCGGTTCATGAGGTAGTTGTCCGCCATATAGACAATTGACATTTTGATTTACTATTTGATAGAAGGGAAGATAGATATAGGTTATGCCCTAAAAATAATAACATCTAAGTATATTGAATATATTAGTTTTATTTCTCCAATATAGTGGAAGAATATATGAATTATATAGAAGATTAAAAAAACTAAAATTTGTGGTAATAAACTATACCTCTTCTCCAGACAACCTCTTTAAAATTATATATAAACCCTTACTAGGATAGTTTTATGATTAATACATGGAATATAGATCATAAGTATGGATATAAGGAAGGTATTTATGCATTAATTGGTATAAACAAAATGATCTTGAAGTGTTAAGACAAGTGGATAAGAGGTTCCCTTTTATAATTAAGGTGAGCGACACACTTGTAATCATTCAATGTTTTAAAAACAATTCTATTCACTTTCTTGGGAAAATGGATCCAAAATGGATCATATTATTATTTCACAATAATAAAATAAAAATAAAAGCAACCAATGTGGTTTAATAATGTTTTCAGTTCATTTAAACCTTTATCTTTTTACATTAACCCCTTGGTAAAATTGTTTTAACATTATCCATTGTAACAAAAATTTTACTATTATACTATTCATTATGAAAAAAAATTAAGTTGAACTTAATAAATAATATTATTTATTTTTATTAAAAATATGGAATTCATTTTATAAAATTCAAATCACTTAATTTGCAGAGTTTAATTTAAAATTAAAATTCTTAATTCTTTAAAAAATAGTTATCCAAAGAAAACGATTTCTTAAGTATAAATATTTATTACAAAAAAATTCAACATAAAATTAATTCAAATGATGTGAAATGAAATAATAATAACATATTATAATTAATTATAATTTTAAAAACATTTTAAAAAAATGTAAATTTATAAAAATTTTAAATAAAAATATAATTTTAATAAAAATGAATATTTTGAACTATTCATCAATAAATAATTATTTTAAAAAAATATAAAAATTTCACTATAAGAATATTTTGACCTATTGATTTAATTTTTTTTTATTTTTTCAAATAAATTTTAAAAATTCATAACAAATTAATTTTAAAATAAGTGTGGAAAACGTGATGAGACCAATTTTTTGAGAAAAAAATACATTTATATGGATACAATTAGATTTATTCTTATCTCATACATAGAAAAATATTTTATAAATGATAAAAAGATTTATTGAATATGTAATATATAAATTTCAATAAAATCACCCACTAATATTAAATGATTTAAATTATAAATTTAAAAATTAATTCCACAGAAATGAATAGTTTATTTAGAATAATATTTTACATTCAAACGATTAATATTTTTATTTCTAATCAATTTTAAAAAAATTAATTTATTTTATAATTTTTTTAACAACAAATTCATCATTATATATTTATTTCTATTCATACACGTCAATATAATATCTAGGTGATAACTTTCACATTAAATAAAAATATTTTATTAATATATTGTAGATCCTTTAAACATGGTGTTGTGTGTAACACAAGCTATTGAATAAATTAAATTAATTTTAAAATACTACATAAAATATCATGGTGTTAAAGGAAATACTTTAATATAGAAAAAATTTCTTGAAAAAAAAATTTATCTTATTATCTTCATTTATGATGAATTAATGGACATTTTCACACCTTATTGATTTACGGTGGTTTGGTTATTAATATTATCATTACCATTTAAATTATTTACATTTAAATATTTTCAATTCTTAATAATATTCTTCTATTCGGAAACCTAGTATTTTTTATTCAATATAACCTTCATATTTCCCTTTCCCTCTTTTCAAAAGAAGTTTTATTAACCCTTTTTACAATAAGGGATTTCAAAAAAGGCATTTTCAAATCTATAACCCCTGATTACCAAGTTCAAGTTCAAATTTTTAGGGTTTTTTTTATTAACGTGGAGAGAATTTAATATATAGATATTTTAAAATACCACTATTTTTTATATCATTTACAACCCACAACATCAAGATTAAACGAACCCAGAAATAATAATATCTTAATGGTATGGTTATAACCTTAATATTAAATTGGTGGGAGTAAATAATATTAACCATGTTATTAAATATATATAAAGGTACAAATCAATAAAAATTTATTGATTTATTCATTGGAAATAAGCACTTGGTTTCTCAGTAAAGTCATTTTATTCTTCAAAAATATATTTTCTTTAGAAATGGTTCTTATTTAATTTTATGAGAGAATATAATATTTAATATCTATAAAATTGATAAATTTAATTTAATAAAATTGATATCTTTTTTTAACTCACAATGAAAAAATTATCTTAGGTTGAATTTTCGATAATTTTTTGAAAAGTTTGGTTTTTCAATGAATAGTGAAGCATATTGATTTTTATTTGAAATGGTATTTTCTTTTCAATTATTTAAAAAGTGAAGGTTATATTTTTAATTATTTTTAAATTTTAATTAGATCCTTTAAATTGAATAAAAATATCTAACTATGGTCTTTAGAATGAATTTTATAAATGAATTTAGTATAAACGATTTTTTATACTTAAAAAAGAATTCTTCTGGAAAACTTCTTTTCATTATGTTTTAGGGGTATAATTTTAAAGTAAATTATCCCTCTTATGTGAATTCAATTTGATAAAATGGGTTCCATATTTTCAATTATAATGATTAATATTATTTAACAAGGTCAACTTAATTTTTGGTCAATATGAATAGTAACCAAAGTAAATTGTTTTTACAACGAAAAAGGTAAATGGGTTATTTAGGGATAAAACAAATGTGATAATGTAACACCCCAAGATCTTATGTTATTTCTATTTCAAAATTTAATATCTTTTATAGTTTATGATTTATGCAACCCCAAGTTTAAAACTGTAGTATACTATTAAATATGCCCATAAGAATAGTACTGTGACCATTAGGAATAATAATATGGCCAATAGAATAGTAACTTCACCTACAAAAGTATAAATAATTTTTTTAATCTTATAAATAAAAATATGGTGTTTTTATATCATAGAATAAGTACATAAATGTTTTTAAAATGATAATTTAAGTGTTGGTATTTTTTGTGAAACATAAATGTTTATTTTCAATTTTATAATTAATATAATAATTTAAAAGAAAATTTATTTTCATAAAATAGATTCATAAATTATTATTTTTAATCTTTTTATTATAATATAATTTTATGATACTGTAATTATTTTTTCAAAGTGTTATAAAAACAGTTATAATATTAAAATAGATATTTTTTTTAGTAAATTATGATTTTACTTTAAATTTAAATTTCTCTAATTTATAAATTAATTTTCATAAACTGGAGTCCATTTTTTAATTCTACACATTGAAAAATGGTTAGGGTTAACTTTTAGAATTTTTCTAAAATAGTTGAATTTTTTTTGAATAGAAAAATATAGTAATTTATAGTATTTAACTAATAAAATAATTATTGAGTCATAACTGATATATAGATAATTTAAGCACATAATATAGGACTATATTTATCTATTTATTTTATTTAGTCTTGGGGATAAAAAAAAATTCATTATCTTGAGCTAAAAAAATAAAATTATGAATAAAATTATTAAAAAACTCCCCTCCCTTCAATTATATATACCACCCATCACCACCTCTTCTCCTCACACCTCCAAAGCCTTGAAACCTGCTTATATTCTTCCCAATACCTCTCTCAAAACCTCTCCAAAATGGTATGGTCTTTATGGTCTCACCCAAAAGACCATTTCAAAGTTCATTAAGGAGGTTCTCAAGGAGAGGAATTCAAGAGGTAAAATACCCTTTTCATTCTTTTAATTTCCTTTCAATTTATTTTCTTTTCTTATCCTTTCCTTTGATCATATTTCTAAACATTCATAATAAATAAATTATCTTTTATATAATGTAATTTTATTATGTTAAATTATTATCAACCATCAATTCTATTCTCTTCTCATTTTTTTCTAAAAATGAAAACATCATCCGTGAGGTGCCGATTTATGGCCTTCATGGACAATGAGTTTTCATTTTTTAATTTCACCTCAAAAAATGGTCATAGAGCCATTTTTTGGTAACAAAATAATTTAATATTTGTAAAACAAATTATTTAATGTTCTTGAAATAGTATATATACATAATATTAATACATAAGACAAAACTAGTTTGTGATGATTGAAAAAACTCCAAAATTATCTAAATGGTTATCATTAACACTTTATCTAATGAATCATCTTCATATATGGAACCAAAATGATATATAAGACCATTAAATATCTTGTAAGGTCATAAATAACAAATAATTTTTATTCTTTATAACTATTCCCATTTCACATGATCTTTCATAAATATATACAAGTGAACTAATCATGAAAACCAAGGAAATGAACACTCCCAAATGACAAAATTGAATCTAATAACTTAGAAAAAAAGCCATAAATTAACATTATAAAATATTAATTAATTAAATACATTTATAATAGGTTCTTAATTTAATTATTAATGAATCTAATTTCATTATCCATGAAATTAAGTGCAAGTACAGAACACTTTTGATTATAAGGTAAGGGATTCTCTCCAAACCTCAATTTTTCATTCGGGATATGATTTATCTCTCTTTAACTCAATATAATTCTTACTTATTTCTATATAATTATTATAAATAATATTTATATATTATAAACTCATGTATCCAAATCATTTAATCTTTCTTTTATGGGATAATTCATGTTTTTTAAGGTTCTATTTTTAATTCCTACCGAAAAACAAACCCGGTTAAAAGGTACTTCCCAATTTCTTATGCATTTTAAAGTACACTAAATAATATATTTAGAGACACAAATATTTTTATAAAATCAATATTTTTTATCATGAAAAATAATATTATCTTTTTCCAGGTTTTATGTAAATAATTATTCTTTATTTCTTCTTTAAATACTCTTGTATTTTCTCTTAAACTGCACTAAAGTGTCCCATTTATAAAGTTTATGAAAAACTATTTTTATAGCCCCCAGGGATTAGACTAGTTGTAAAGGGAACTTTGGGGTATCAAGGAGGTCTTGAGTTTGAGTCTCCCTGTATTCTTTCATGTCTGTGTTTGTGTGTTTCTTTGTAGCTTTTTAGATCCCCTTCCCCAACCATTTTAAAAAAATATTTTTACATGTTTTCACTTTGGTTGGATACAATTTAGTCCTCAAACAAAATTTAAATTTACTTAACTTTTATTTTATGGGATAAACATGTTTACAATCTTATTTAATGAAAAATTCATTTTATTTTTCCAAAATAAATTTTTTTTTGAAAATTAAAAAATTGGTATTTCTATCAATAATTCCTTGATGATTTTATTGAAGTATTTTCATCAATTTCAACACCCTATTTTAAATATTATGATTAATTGGGTATTATATTTTATGATATCTTCTACTATAATTTGTTAAATGTATTATGGTTAGTTTGATTTTAGATGTTCTATCTTGATATCATTCACCATATTTCTCATAATTTTTAGTGATTATGTTAATTGATTAGGGAAATTTATTTAAATTTAGTTTGTATATGTTATTTATATTTCATTCCATTCATATGATTAATTAATTTGAATTGGTATGTGAAGGGAGGTTCCCTCTATAGCCCCTCGATTTATCAGTAGGTCTCATAAGACAAAACATATATCGATATGGCTGAGGCCTTAACCATTTATTTTCAGATTTCATGGCTGAGGACTCTACAGTATACTTCAGATGTCCATTATTATTCATTCCATCACTATGATACTAGTAATTGATAATATATGTGATTATTTTACTAGTAGAATATCTACTGTTAAGTTTCATTCTCATGTGATTATTTATAAGGAATTATTTATTCAGATTTTATTCCTTCCATAATATTCTCAAGATCATTTTTAATGGAATATTATTTTAGTTATTCAACAAGCATTATTGATTATGTTATCCTTCGCTATATTACCTAACCTTATTGATCATCTGCACTCAACCCTTTCCTATGTTTTATTTTTCTACTCTATGTGAAGATGTATATTATGAATGATCTTCTGGGATAGTCAAATAGTTTATGTGTGTTTCTAATAGAGCTTTTTTCTTTAAAAGTTGTAATGTAACCATTATGTTTGTATCTAGTTTTGAAAAGTTACTAAACTATTCAGTCCTTTGGGATGTGAACACTTGTTCTTTGTACCAATGTAATTAAGTAAGGCACTAACTTTAGGCTACTAGGGTTAGGGTCCTTACAATTGATGTTAGATAAAGTTTAGTAGAAACTTTGAAAACAAAATTTAGAAAACATAGATTGGGGAACATAACCCTAAGATGGACTTAGAGTATAAGAATAGAATAACATCCTATAATTTTGGTAAGTTAGAGACTATTTTGGTCTTTCTAAAAATACATCCTCATCTATATACTATAAGTGGGGGTGCTTCTGGCACAAATATGTCTAGGGGTAACAACTCTGACAAGGTGTATCAAGCCTAACTTAGTTTAACCTGGTACATGAAAATGGGCCTTATTGACACCTGGTTTGACACTCCTAGGGGATATTCTTAGGATAATTCAAATTTTCATTACAAAAAATTATAAAGGATTTAAAATTAAACATGTCTCTAAAGAAACCATGTTTTTTATTATGTTATTATATTTTCATATATTTCTAATTTATGTTAATTGTTTTTATATATTGAAAATTAATCATTATGATTCATAACCTAATTTAGTGTCTGAAATTGTTTAGAAATGGTGCACATTTGAAGTAATAGAAATTGAATCAACGCGTGTATTTCATGTAGGTATTTCCCTCCTATATAAGATAATGATGTTGGAGTGGATGTTTCAACTGTAGTTAAGCAATTTATAACTATATTGGGATAATAGAATCAGGTTATGAGTAATAACCTTACTCACATGGATTAATATAATCAATAATGTGGTGTAAAAATGTCATACTACTCCATGTAACACCATCCTCCATCATTTAATGGGACTAAAAATCTATTTGTAGATGAGCAATGGATAAGTTACATAGAGAATATATTTCTCTCATTGGGAAGTAAGGAAATGGATAAGCTTATCATTGTATTTTATCACCTCTCAAGAGATTTTGATCAATGTTGGCCATTGATTCAAAATAAAAATGATTAGGAATAAATTGTGAATATGGAATGGTAGGATTTTAATGAAATTTTCTTGGAAAATATTTCCCTCTGGAACAGTGAGGAAATATGGAGATGCAATTATTAAGTCAGAGACAAAAAAGAGGATGAAAACATTTCCATGTATGAATCCTATAACGAACAATACTTTACATACATTGATATTACATCAATGTTGAAGAATATTCATTAAAAAATATAAAAAATCCATGATAGTATCATATAGGCATAGTGTCTCTGGAAACTGGTAAACATAAACAACTAGTTCATAATACATCTTTATTATCTCCCACTTATTTCACCATAACTAGACCCCTTTTTACATATATTACTTAATAACATTATTCATAATCTGAGGAAAGGAAACATGTGAAAGGGTGAGCTTATATTCTTAGTAAGGGTAAATAAGGGAGATATCAATCATATCATAATCATAAGACATAATAACATAACTTTTGAAAATCTTATCCTGCATATGAAAGATCGTGAAATCTTTCCATGGGATAAATCATGAAAACTCATAAGAATCAATGAACATAATCCCAAAAGTCATAAAATAATTAATATAAGACATGATTTTTTGTGGCATAAAAATAATCATATAAAATCATTTCATATTAGCCAAGGCTTATTTCACAGACCATCATAGTGGAAAAAGTCTATTACTGAATCAAGTTCACTCCTCATTCCAACCCTGTATTACTGAACCGAGATAATTTCATGTTCCATCCTTGTATATCTCATGAGATATAAATCATTTCCCAATGTATTGGATAGATATATATTTCCCACACATCTCATAATTAAATCATTCTTACATATTCTACAAAAACATAAATCATTCATCATAGCATAACCCAAGGAATAAAATGGGTTTATTAAACATCATTCCATAATAATCCATATAAAATAAATGGATTTCATAAATAAAATTCCATTATAAACACAATAAAATAATATTATTAATAGGGATAAGAACATAATCCTATTTAAATAATTTCATCTTAGAAGGAAAATAAATTTGATAAAACATTTGATATTAATTCTGGAGGAAAATATCCTTCTTCAAAAACATTTTCCTTTCTCAAAATGCCATGAAATTTTAAAAGAAAATAATTTATTTGAAAATAAACTTGAAATCATGTAAAGTAATATTCATTTAAATAAGGCGTTATGAAAACATAAAAATATGTTCATGTTGTATAAGTTAAAAAATCATTTTCATTGTACTTTTTTCCAGAAAAGTCAAAAAGACATTGTATCGAATAATAACAAAAGATCCATTTCATACCGTTTAATAAAAATTTAATAAAGGGAAAATATAATTTGAAAATTTTTAGAAGAAAATAAATAATATTACATACTTAGGAAACATGGTCATGGATGATAAATATACCCCAGTAAATACTTACATATAAACAATCTCGGAAAATAATGAGATTGCGAAATTATCCCTTACATTATGTCTGATTTACTTTGTATGTATCCAGACCTATGATATAATGATTTAAATAATTTCATTTTATTATTTAAGAATCATATTAATTTTTATGATATCATTTATGATCATATTATCATCTATTTGTTAACAATATTTCATTATAACTTGTTATTCGGGTATTAACTTCTTCATTTTCTTATGCATATTTTATAGTATAAGTTCCAGTTCTACTTAATAGTTCAAAGTTATACCATTATAAAATGATAATAACATAATATATACCATATTTATTAACTATTTAAATATATATAATCATTGTTTAATGAATATCATATTGAATGAATCACATCACATCGTAGAGATGGTTGGTCGTACATACGCACGAGCGATGATATTATTCCCATATTTGTTGAATGGTATTGAATTGGATGTTGTTTAATATTTCAGAATTTATATCATGTTATAATAATAATATATAGTTATTATTTACATCATTATACCCATCCAAGTAAGGTGGTCGGGGAAAACATATTACACCACGGCGTAGAGATGGTAAGTCGTATGTACGCACGTGTGGTGATTTGATTTTTCGTAGGATGGATAGAAGGTGTAATATGGTTGTTCCATAATTATATAAAAACATAATTATATAATTGATACTAGAGTTATTGATATATAATGAAACAACTAATTAAGAGGAAGTAGATGAAGAAATAAATTTGAAAGAATCGGTAGAGGTGATTTCCTCTTCTTCAATGTGCTTCCTCTAAATCTCCTCTTAGAGCACTATAGTTGGTCTTTGAAGAAGACCATAACCTCTATAATGTAACTAGGGAAGTTGATAAGGTAAAATGGTAGGTTATTTCCAAGCATTAAGGATCAAAGTGAAGTGAATAGATGTGGGAGGATGTGCCCTTTTATAATTGCGGTGATGGGCACTTTTGGGATCTCTTAAATTATTAATTTATAATAAAATCAAACTCCATACAAAAAACTCCAAATTATACAAATTTAGAATATTATATGAGATACTCTTATAATTGAATCAAATAATATATTTTATACAACTTATTATATCAATTTAAACCTTATCCTTTAAATTAGAACTTAGTTATTCTATTTAAGTTTTAACTAGGGTAACAAATAATTCAATATAAAAAGGGTGTAATATTTACATATTTGATTTAAATTAGACAATAAATAAATAATTTAGAAACTTTCATACCATATAATAATTATTATATATTTTAAAAATTGTTTTTTTTTATTTTTGAATAATTTCATAAATCATTATTTTGAAAAATAATCAATAGTATCAGTTTTGACACTATTCAATTCATTGATTTTTAAAAATATAAAGATAACAAGATAACTTTGAAGAAAATATTTTATTATATTCATAAGAAGATAGGGTAATCTATGAAATTTATTAGATATATTAATTATCCTAAATTATATTTATTTTAATATTTTTAATCATATTTATTTGTTATCTCTATTAATAAAATAATTACTACATCAATTTTGTGTAATAATTTAAGATACCATTTTTTGAATAAAAATAAAAAATAAAATATAATGATGAACATAAATCTACTATATATAAGAATAATATTTTTAGTATAATTTATCTTCTATAAAATCCAACATTTAAAATGTTATACTTATTAAATTATGAATGTGATAATTATAACATCACTTTAAATAAAATAATGTAAGTGTCGCAATAACTTCTATAAGGTTCAAAATGGTCACTAACTCGACCCTTGTAAGGTTATGGTCGAGATATACTCTACCAATAATATTTGGTCAAGTGTTTTGGTCCTTTAATGGTTATTATAATTTAAATAAAAATTGTTTTATTGATTTCTTATCAGTTAATTAATTTTTACATCATCAAAGTATAAGCCTTTAAGGTAATTTTTTATTTCTTCTAAATTAAAAATAAATTACCATGATAAAAAAAAATTATCTTTATAATTTGTATTTATAATCGAATTTATCTTCTGTATAACCTTAAATAAAAAGTAATATAGTTATTAAAATTTAAGTAAGACATATTTAATGTTTCATTAAATAAAACAAATTAAATGTCCTAATCTCATCCAAGTGGCTTTTAAATGACACCATTTCGATGAAAATATTATTTAGGTAGAAAAAAACTCATACAATGATATTAATACAAGTGTTAGGGTAATTTTATAATATCATTTTTACCCTTAATTAGCAGATTTACCCTTTTGTGTATTAATAAAGATTACCGAAGTTACTATTCATAAAGCCCAAAAGTAAAATATAGTTATTTAAATAATTTTGAAATAATTATTCCAAATATGGAATTCATTTAAAAAAATTAAAAACACATAATTTCTAGTAATTAATTTAAAACTATTTCGTTGTTGGAAAGAGAGAACGAGTTTTTAAAACTTAAAACATTACAAAAGATTGAAATGTTTTTACATATAAATTCAATTTAAAATTAAATCTAATGAAATAAAACATATTGAATTATAAAAATATATTCCATTTATACTTTAAAACCATTAAATATTATAATTTAAATATATAAATTTTTCGATGAATTTTTTTTTCAATTACAATTTTGTGTATTTTTACCGTTCTTCAAATTTTGGAAGTTATTAAAAAAATATTAAAAAATAATCCAAACTAAATTTTTATTTCCCACTTCCAAAGAAAAAGTTTTTTTTATTATATAAGAATTATTAATTTATCAAAATCATAATTTAAATTGGGTTCTCCATTAAAAGGTGGAAAATTTTCCCTTTTAAAATATAAGTTTTTTTACATTAAATAGGGTTTATTCATACCCTATGTAAATAATATAAATTGGATGAATATAAAATATCTATATTTCATTAACTTAATTTAATAATAGTAATTCACTCCATTTTTTAATAAAAAATAAAAATGTATAATTTATTTATATTTTTTATAAATAATTGGTAATGAATTACTTCACCATACATTTCAATTGGTTAGTTATATTTATTCCTACTAACCTAAAGGCTAGGTTAAAATGGTAATTTTATACAAAGGGAATATCGCAGTTCATTTAAACTCGTGATTGAATTCAATGAAATCTACTAAAGAATTAAAATTATTTAGAGAAGATATTTTATGAAAACTTTTGGGTGCTACATTTACCCCCCTTAAACTAAATTTCGCCCTCGAAATTCATCACTTGGATACAAACACATGAGGGTATCTCTCACTCATCATATCCTAAAGTTCCCACATAGCTTCCTCAAATTGGTGGTTACGCCATGAAACTTTAACCAAGAGAGTGGTCTTCTTTTTCAGAACCTTTTACTACGATCCAGAATCAATATCTGGTGTTTTTCATAAGAAATATATTTCTTCAGTGGTATGAATTCTAAGTTTAGTTAAAGTGAAATATTTTGTATGTATATTCTTAGGATAGATACATAGAACGCATCATGAACTTGAGATAGATTTGGTGGAAGCACCAATTAGTAAGCTACCTTCCCAACACAATCTAGAATTTCAAAAGGACCAATATACCTAGGGATCAACTTTCCATTATTTAAAAATCTCATTACTCTCTTCTAGGGAGATATTCATTGAAAAACCTTTTCTCCCACTTCAATCTCTAGATATTTTCTTCATTTTTTATCATAATTTTTTTTCAACTCTAAGATTATTTTATGTGTTATTGAACTGATCTGACCTTTTCTTCCATTTCATCAATAAGATCATGTCCTAATATCCTTCTTTACACAACTTCATCCCAATAAGTTGGATTTCTTCACTTCTTTTCATAGAGGGATTCATAAGGAGCTATCTGAATACTAGGGTGAAATCTATTGTTGTAAGAAAATTCCACCAAAGGTAGTTTTAATCCCAACAACCTTTGAAATCTATAGAGAAATATCTCAACATGTATTATAGATTTTGAATTGTACTCTCAGATTAACTGTATTTATGAGGATGATAAGAAGTGTTTAAATTTGACACTTAATCTAGAGCATGATGAATACTTTTCTAGAACTTCAAGGTAAACCTCGGATCCCAATCAGATATAATGTAAAGTGGTACTCCATGAAATATTACCAATTTCTTAACATATATTCAGGTAAGTTGATCAAGAGATAAATCCTATCAGATAGTAATGAATCATTCCAACTTTGTAAGGAGATCAACTATAACCCATATAGCATTATGTCCTTTAGATGTACTAGGAAGTTTGATTCCAAAGTTCATAGTGATATTTCCCATTTCCATTCTGGTATGGGTAATGGTTTTACCATCCCCTTAGACTTTTGTCTCTCAACATTAACTTACTGACAAACCAAGCCCTGAGAGACATATTCAGAAATATCTTTTTTCATTCCATCACACCAGAAATACTCATTTAGGTCCATATACATCTTTGTTATTCTAGAATGAATATATAATGAATAAATATGAGACTCATCCAATAGCTCCTTTAATTCTAGTATGGGAGGAATACAAACCCAGCTCTTGAACCTTATTATTCCATCACAATCAAGGTTTAATTAAAGAATGTTTCTCACCTTATTTTTTAGCTCTACATCTTCCTTCCTCTCACCTTAATAATTACTTGTATATATGGTTAAACATTCATTTGAGAAAGACTAGATTTATACCCTTCCTTTAAAATTTTAAGATCCACACTTTTAAAATACATAAATACTATATCTTTTTTGATCCTCATCATGGATAGGATAACATGGTCCTTTAGACTCAAAAGATCTTCTACCTTGTTTTCATTCCCAAGGTGGTAATGTATTGAGAAGTCATAATCTTTAATCAACTCTAACCATCTTCTTTGGTTCATATTCAACTCGTTTTGAGTGAAAATATACTTTAAACTTTTATGATCAACATAAATATCACACCTTTCATTATAAATATAATGCCTCTATATATTTATTGCAAATATTACTTCAGCTAACTCCAAATCATGAGTTTGGTAATTTTTCTTATGGATTTTCAATTGTCACAAGGAATAATCTATCACCATATAATTTTTCATGAGAACGCATACCAAACCCATTTTGGATGCATCATTGTAGATCACAAACCATTCTCTACTATAAGGCAATGTTATCACAGGTGCACTGGATGACCTTATTTCTAGATCTTTGAAATTCTCTTCACATTCCTCCATCCACTCAAACTTAACTCCTTTTCAAGTCAACCTGGTGAGTGGGTTATTTAATCATGAAAAATATTTCACAAATTGTTGATAATATCAATCCAAACCAGGATAAATTTGGTTCTCAATTACCATTGTTGGTATCAGCCAACTTTCAATAACTTCTGTTTATGTTGGATTCATATATGTCCCCTCTTTTGAGATTAATTGACCCAAAAATAAAAAATTATGAAGCCAAAATACACACTTGGTAAATTTTTAATGAGGCTTACCCTTTCTCTGGGTCCTTAGTACAATTATTAATTGATATTCATGTTATTCATTTCTCTTTGAATAGATAAAAATATCATCTATAAAGACTACCTCAAACTTATCAAGAGAGTCTTTAAATACTCTATTCATTAGATCCATGAATATAGTTGGGAAATTAGTAAGACCAAAATATATAACTATAAATTAATAGTGTCCATACCTTGTAAAATATTTCTTATTTGTTATATCCTCCTTATTAACCCTTAATTAATGATATCCTGAATGAAGATATATCTTGGAAAAGTATGGAGCTCCGCGTAGTTGGTTTAATAAGTCATCAATGTGGGGAAGATTATATTTTTTCTTGATAGTGATTTTTTTAAGTTCTCGATAATCAATAAAAAGTCTCGTTGATCCATCTATCTTCTTGACAAATAGAACAGGTACACTCAATAGTGACTACTAGGGAATATGAATCCATTTTCATGATTATCTTGAAGTTACTTCTTCAATTACAACAACTCAATTGGGGCCATTCTCTAAGGTGTATTTGAAATAGGCATATCACCTCGAATGATTTCTATTGAAAGATCAACCAAATGATTCAGTGGAAGACCCAGAAATTCTTATGGAAATACGTCACCAAACTCTCATACAATGGGTCTATTCTTAATTGCGAGTTTCTCCCCAACCATTTGAGATAGATAACCTTAATTTATAGGGAAAAAGACCCATAGGATGGAAAAAATCATTGGAAGGTCACACTCACAATTCCATTGATAGATAATCATATATTGATCTAGAATATGAAATTTGACTTCCCTTTTTTGGAAATTGATATGATCTCCATATAGAGAAAGTCAATCCATGACAAGAATCAAATAAAATTATACTATAGAAAGTATCATAATATTTATAGGAATTTCTTTCCCACAAACATCAAGTAATGAATATTTATATACTTTTTATGCAATTTTTGTTTCATTATGAGTTTTTTCAGCTAACTTAACATCTAATTGTTGAGTTAATATGGTTATACCCTTAGAAAATTCTTCAAAAATAAAAGATTGGGTGGATCCAAAATCAAATAAAACATTTTATACTTTGGATTAAATGGTAAGTTTACCTTTCACCACTTCATTATCATACAACACATTATAAATAATGATCACATGTGAATTTCCATTGGATTTGGCCTTAAGAGTTTGCTGACATCGATCATCATCAATAACCCTTGGATTGTGGAATTGTTTTTCCTAATTCCCCATTTCCTTTCAATTGTAACATTGAAGTGTAAGAGTTGCATTCTATGTATCCTTTTCTCTATTCTCATCATTAGACATCATTTTACCATCACTTCGGCATTCAACTGCTCGATGACCTTCCTTTCCACACTTAAAACATTTACTAGTCCCTTTAATATAATTTCATCCATTTTTCTTTCCACACTTTTAGAATAAGGGAAAATCATATTATTTTAAGTGTGGTATTAATATTTTCCATTAAATTTAATTTTTCTCTTCTTATGAAACCCATAGGAATGATAGGTTACTCCAATCTCTATCTCAATATTTAGTTCACATCAAACGATTTCCTCATTGATATTTAAGTCCCTTACATCCAATTATTTTCAGAGACTTTGTTTTAAGCCACTAAAGAATTGATAAATGTTACTCTCATGTTGGATAATAATTACCTAAGAATGCCTTATAATTCTTGTATAATTTTTTTATAGGTACCATAGAATACATCATCCTTTTTCTTAAGATCAAGAAACTCCTTCTCTATCTTTTTTTGAAGAATACGAGGAATGTACTTAATGAAAAATATATTCCTGAACTCGTCCAATTCCATGGATTCAATTTCATCTCTTTGCCTCATATTCTTAATAAGGTTCTATTATTTATCATATTCACCTTCCAAATGATATACTACTAAGATGAATTTATCATGTTCTGAACATTAGAGAACTTAAAATATCTTTTTAGTGGTACCAATCTATTTTTCAGCCACTAATAGATTAGAAAACCCGCTAAAAGAAGGTGAACATTGTGACATGAATGACTCAATAGAATGTTATTCCCTCATTTTCTATTTTATATGTTCTTCACGATTCACAGATTGAAAAATATTTATGAAAATAACTATAAGATTTTTCATTCCATCTCCCATAACATTTGGTTTCTCAATAGGAAAATAATTTCATTGTTAATTTTATTCATTATTAATGTGATTCATCTTGGTTCCATCAATTGACTAAAACCAAGAATCATAGTGTGAGAAACACTAATCATAATGGAAAAATCTCATAATCAAGAAAAAATTCAATTTAGGACTCTAGGTTTTAACCTAGGTTATTCAAGATAATTTCTTAAAATATTAGGCTTGTAACCTATACTTTGACATATCATCAGGGTTCTTACTAAGGTTTTCTCATCCTAGTTTCCAAAGGTTAACTATACCTTTCCTCTGATACAAACTATAACGACCCATACTTTATATAAATTGATATTACTAGAAATTTAAAGCATATTCATTACAAAATATAACAAATCCTTTATATGACCATATAGGTATAGTGTCTTTAGAAACTGGGAAACATAAACAACTATTTCATAAGACCTCTTCATTATTTCCCACTTATTTTCCCAAAACAAGACACATTTTTTACATATCTTACTTAATACCCTTCTTCATGACCTGCGGAAAAGAAACATGAAAAAGGGTGAGATCATATGATCAATAAGGGTAAAATAGGGAGATATAAATCATATCATAATCATAAAACATAAGAACATAACATTTGAAAATCTTATCCTGCATATAAAAGATCATGATATCATGACATGGGATAAATCATGAAAGTTCATTAGAATCAATGAACATAATCCCAAAATTCATAACATAAGACATAAAGTATTTTGACATACACATAATCATATAAAATCATTTCATATTATTCAAGGCTCATTTACAAGACAAAAATAGTTGAAAAATTCCATTACTGAACCGAGTTCACTCTTCGTTCCAGCCCTATATTACAGAACATAGATCATTTACCATTACAAACATGTATATCTCATGAGATATAAATCATTACACAATGAATTAGATGGATATATAGGCCCCATATATCTTATAATTAAATCCTTCTTATGTGTTCTATAAAAACATAAATAATTCATCATAGCATAACCCAAGGAATAAAATAGGTTTCTTAAACATCATTCCATCATAATTTATATAAAACAAATTTATTTCATAAATATAATTCCATCATAAACACAATAAAACTATAATAATAATATGGATAGAAAACTAACCCTATTTAAATAATATCATATTAGATGGAAAATAATTTTGATAAAACAATTGATATTAATTCTTAAGGAAATATCATTTCTTCTTCAAAAAAAATTCTTTTCCCAAAATGATGTCAAATTTTAAAAAGAAAAAAATTATTTGAAAATAAA
This sequence comes from Viscum album, assembly GCA_963277665.1. NCBI lineage: Eukaryota > Viridiplantae > Streptophyta > Magnoliopsida > Santalales > Viscaceae > Viscum > Viscum album. Next base: position 416,068,595 of record OY728129.1, read on the forward strand.
ATTGAAATCATGTAATGGAAGATTCATGGAAAAATAGTTATGAAAATTTAAAAAAATCATGCTGTATAAGTTAAAAGAACAACCTCCTCATACTTTTTTTAGAAAAGTCAAAAAGTACCTCGTATCGAATAACGACAAAAGTTTGGTTTCATAACATTTAATAAAAATTAAAAAAATGGTAAAATAGACTTTAAAATTTTATAAAAGAAAATAAATAATATTACATACTTAGGAAACATGGATTTGGATGATAAATATACCCTAGTAAATACTTACGTATAAACAATCTCAGATAATAATGAGATTATGAAATTATCAATAACCTTAGGTATGATTTCCTTTAAATTTATAAAAAATTATTGAATAATGATTTAAATAATTTAATTGAATTATTTTAGAATAATAGTCATTTTTATGATATCATATATGATCATATTATCATGTTTTTGTTAACAATATTTCATTATTACTTGTTATTCAGGTGATAACTGCTTTATTTTATTATGCATGTTCTATAGAATAAGTTCTGGTTATACTTCATAGGTCATAGTTATATAATTAAAAATGATATTAAAAAAATATATACCAAATTTATTCATTCATTACATCTATATAATCATGATTTAATGAAGATCATGTATAATGAATTGCATCGCATCGTGGAGACGGTAGGTTGTACGTACGCATGAGCGATGATATCATTATCATATTTGTTGAATGGTTTTGAATTGGATAGTTTATAGTATTTAATGATTTATATAAATTTATAATAATCATATATAGTTATTATTTCTATCATTATACCCATCTATGTATGGTATTCGTGAAAAACAGATTACACCATGGCGTGGAGATGGTAAGACGTACGTATGCAGGCGTGGTGACTTCATTTTTTATAGGATGGATATAAGGTGGAATATGGTTGTTTAATAATTATAATAGAATATAAGAATATAATATATAATTTATTTATTACTTTATAATTAAATGACTCATGAAGAGTAAGTATAAGAAGAAATAAGTTTGAAAGAATCGGTAGAGGAGATTACCTCTTCTTCGACATGCTTCCTCTAAATCTCTTCTTAGAGCACTCGACTTAGTCTTTGAAAAATACCTTAACCCATATAATTCAACTAGGGAAGTTTATAAGGAAAAATGGTAGGTTATGTTCAAGGTTGAAGGATCAAAGTGATGTTAAGAGTTGAGAGAGGATGTGCTATTTTATAATTGAGGTGAGAGGCACTTTCAGGATCTCCAAAAATATTAATTTATAATAAAATCAAACCCCATCTAAAAACCTCCAAAATATCAAAATTTATAATATAAGATGATATATTTTTGTGATTTCATCAACCAAAATATTTTATATATGTTTTTCTATCAATTTAAAACTTATCATTTTAATTAACACGCAGTTATTCTATTTAGTTTTTAACTATGGTACCAAATAATTCAATATAAAAATGGTAAAATATTTAATTATATGATTTAAATTAGAGCATAAATAAATAATTTATAACATTTTTTATCATATAATATTTAATATATAATTTAAAAAATGTTTTATTATTTTTTAATAATTTAATAAAAAATTATTAATATAAACAATCTATAGTGTGAGTTTTGGAACTATTCCATTCATTGATTTTTTAAAATATTAAGATAACAAATTAACTTCGAAAAAAATATTGTATTATATTAATAAGAGGTCAAGTTCATTAATAAAATTCATTATATATATTAATTATCTCAAATTATAATTATTTTAATTTTTTAATGACATTTCGTTGTTATCTATATTAATAATATAATTACTACATCAATTTTGTATAATTATTTAATATGCCTATTTTTTGAATAAAAATTAAAAATAATATATTATTATGAATAAAAATACACTATATTTTAGAAAAATATTTTTAGTTGTATTTTTCTTCTGGATAATCCAACATTTAAAATGTTATACTTTTTAAATTATGAATGTAACAACTTTAACATCACTTTAAATAAACTAATATAAGTGTCACAATCACTTCTAAAAGGATCCAAATGGTTTCTAACTCGACCAATGGATTTTTATAGTCAATATATACTCGAAAAATAAGATTTTTTTATGTTTTTGGGACCATTGAGGTTAATTATAATCTTCATAAAAATTATTTTATTGATTTCTTATCAATTAATTTATTTTTACAACATCAAAGTATAAGAATTTAAGGTAATTATTTACTTCCGAAAAATTAAAAATAAATTACCATGATAAATAAAAAAAATTTAGATTTAAAATGATAATTTATAATTGAATTTTTCTTCTGTATAGCTTTATATAAAAATGATATAATTATTAAAATTTGAGTAAGACATATTTAATTTTTCTTTAAAAAAATAAATTAAATGTCCTAATCTCATCCAAGTGGCTTAAAAAGGAAACCATTTATACACAAGTATAATTTAAGTAGAAAAAAATCATATAATGATATTAATAAAAGTGTTAGGGTAATTTTATAATAGCATTCTTACCCTTAATTACCAGATTTACTTGTTTAACGTATTAACAAAAAATACTGAAGTAACTATTCATAAATCCCAAAAATAAAATAAATATATTTACATAATTAGAACCTAATGATTCCAAATATGGAATCCATTTTTAAAAATTAAAAACAAATAATTTTCACTAATTAATTTAACATTATTCTATTGTTGGAAAGAGAGAAATGGTTTTTAAAAGTTAAAACATTACAAAATATTGAAATGTTTTTACAAATGAATTCAATGTAAAATTAATCCTAATTTCATAAATTATATTGAATAAGAAAAAAAATCTATTTATAATTTTAAACCATTCAATATTATAATTTAAGCGTATAAATTTTTTCGATGAAAAATGTTTTTTTCAATTAAAATTTAGTGTATTCTTATTATTCATCAAAATTTGAAAGTTATCAAAAAAATATTAAAAATTTATCCAAATTAAATTTTTATATCCCACTTCCAAAGAAGAAGTTTTTTTCATATAAAAACTATTAATTTTTCAAAATCATAATTTAAAAATGGTTCTCCATTAAGAGGTGGTAAAATTTCCCTTTTAAAAATATAGTTTCTTTTCATAAAATAGGGTTTATGTATACCCTATGACAATAATATATATTAGATAAATATCAAAAATATATATTTCATTAATTTCATTTACTAATAGTAATTCACTCAATTTATTAATATAAAAATAAAAATATATAATTGATTTATATTTTTCATAAATTATTGGCAGTGAATGACTTCACCATACATTTTTATAAGTTAGTTATATTTATTCCTGTTATCCTAACAGTTAGGTTAAAATAGTCATTTTATACTAAGATCATATTGCGCTTCCTTTAAACTCTTGATTTAATTTATTTAAAGATATTGAATAATTAAAATTATTTTGAGAAAATATTTCATGAAAACATTCAAGTGTTGCAAATCCAACCTTACAAGGTTATCAAGATATGTTATGGATTATCTAAGTAATCCAAAGAGAAATATCGATTGATTCTCTGATGTATCAAAACCATTCCTCTAAAGGAAACTATTATTCCAAAATTTATAATCATATAATGATATAGTCATGTGTGCTATCAAGATGGATAAGTAATTCTATAAGTCTTGTGACCTTAATAGAAAAAAAGAGAAGAAAAGGGTGGCAGAGTAAAGAACGGGTAAAGGGAAAAATAAAAAATGGAATTTTCCAACATATGATACATGTATAAGGGAACACCCTGATGCCCACATAAAATGAAAATGATATTGGTAGGTGTTATGGGAAATGACATAATGATCATAATTTAAAGGGAAATAAATAAGAAACTAATGTCCAATTCTAAAATTATAGGAAGATGGGACACTACGTGAATGATTGTCTGAAGCATCAAGGTAACTTTCCTATGAAAAGGCAATGAGATTAAGGATAGTCTTATGAAATTTCAACTGCTAAGGTTGAAGTTTCTAATGATGTGGTGGTGGGTAATTTAATCCTCTCCTCAAATTTATATAATTATTTATTTCATTATAGATCATCGCATTCCATTATATCCAACCATTTTTCATTAAAAATTAGATATCTCCAATTCACATTAATAAGGGATTTGTTATTAAAGACTCTGAGTGGAAACCTTATTGCAACAAATATGTTCCAAGAAGTTCATGTTATGAAACAAAAATGTGCTCTAATTTATGATTTTATCATCATACCTATAGTTGAATTTGATATAATCCTTGGTATGGATTGGAATTCAAAATATAATGCAAAAAATTATTATAAAGAGAATGAAATTATGTTTAGTGATGAAGGTTTGAAATTTATCATCCTTATAGGGGATACTTCATCATTTGAGTCATATATAGATCCACCACTATTAGGTCTTCTAAATAAAATTCTCGGGGAAGAAAAGAAAACATCATCTATAGATGAGGAAAGAAATCATCAAATTGAGGATGTACCTATTATATAGGAATACGTTGATGTATTTCCAGAGAATTTACCTAGAAATTTTCTAGAGTGGAAATCTTAGTTTTATATTTATTTAATTCATAATACAAGTCTAATATCAAATACTCCTTATAAAATGTCCATTTTGGAATTATTTATGATAAATAAACAGTTATATAAGTTAAGTAATAATGGATTTATTCGTCGTAGTGTTTCTCCATGGGGATCCCCTATTCTCTTTGTGAATAAGAAAGATAGATCGATAAGGCTATGCATTGAATATAGAGAAATCAATTATATTCACTCAAAAATATATTTTTATTTATTCATAAAACCCAAAACAAGAGGCCAAGGCTAATCAAATCAAGGGATGGCAGTTACGAAGGCCAACCGCATCACCCCTAACAATGAGATTACAATCACTGGGAAGGGATACATGACTATGGTAGAGATCCATGCTATCATCAGGACCTCCATTGTTGGCAAAGATATCTATAGAAAAGTTCCCATTCATAAAGGTATGAGCCATGTTCGTGATAAATCAATAATATTGTAATAAATAATAAGTATCCATTGCCTCACCATGATGATTTATTTGATCAAATTCACAGAGCTCAATATTTTTTGAAGATTGAACTTCGATCTGGATATCATCAATTGTATGTGAGGAAGAAAGATAATCAAATTACATCATTCTGAACCAGGTGTGGATATTACAAATTTAAAATAATTCCATTTGTACTAACTAACAAACCCATTATTTTTATTAATATAATTAATAGAGTGTTCAAGGAATATCTTGAAGATTGTTTGCCGTATTTATTAATGATATTTATATATATTCCAAAAGCTATGAGAACCATTAGAACCACTTATGGATTGCTTTGGAGACTCTTAAAATAAAATATTTACATGGGAAGTTTATAAAGTATGAATTTTGGATTCAAAAATTTTCTTTTCTTTTCCATATTGGCTCTAAGGATAGAATATAATTTTATCCTATAAAGAAGATGGAATTTCAGGATTGGCCTACACCAACCAAAATAACTGAGGTATGTAGTTTAATTGGATTAACATGTTATTATCAGTGTTTCATTCAGAATTATTTCTGATTAGCTAACCCATTATCCAAGCTTACTCATAAAGGGATTAATTTTTTTTGGGAAAAGAACTGTAAATAATGCTTTTAATAATTCAAGAGAAGATTATTAAATGCTCTAATCTTGACTCTACTATCATTAAATGGTGTATTTGTGATTTATAATGATGCATCAAATAAAGGACATGGTTTTTTACTTATGTAGATTGATAGAGTTATAGAATTTCATCAAATAAGTTAAAAAACATGTATAGAACTATCCAACTCATGGCCTTAAGTTATCATCTATAATATTTTCTTTGAATATATGTAGACAATATCTCTATGGTGAAAGATGTGAGATTTATATAGATCATAAGAGTTTGAAATATATCTTCTCAAAGAAATAAATCAACTTGAGGCAAAGATAATAGCTTGATATACTCAACGATTATGATTGTTCAATAAAATTTCACCCATAAAAGGAAAATAAGGATTCATATGCATTGAGAAGGAATGATCATGGAGTTCTAAAAAAATGAGGATTAAAATGGATCATGTGTTCATGGATCTAGTGAATATGGAAATAGAAATTATTAAGATAGGTGGAACATCACTAATTTTTCAATTGGTTTCTCAACTATCTATATTGGAAATGATTAAAATTTCTCATTCCAATGATGAGAATTTTCAATGCAAATTTAAAGCTATAAGTGATGGGAAGTTAAAAGACTTTGGGTATGAGGATGGAATTCTAAAATTTGGGAAGAGGCTTTGTGTTCCCTTTATACATAATATTAAAAGAGAATTATTGGATTATTACCATATCATGAGTTTATCTATACACCTTATTACCACTAATATGTATAGAGATTTAAAGGAGCATTTTTAGTGGGATAATATGAAGTGGGAAATTTTGGATTATGTATTAAGATTATTATTCTGGAAACAGGTGAAGGCTGAAAGACAACATCCTAGAGGAGAAAGGAAACCTATTCATATTCATGTATTTGAATTGGATGATATTAATATGAATTTTTTCAGTAGTTGACAAAAAAAACCAAGAAATAATTATTCAGTATGGGTAATTTTTGATTGTCTTACAGAATCTACATATTTACTCATTGTAAGTGAGGATTTACCACATGAGTTCCTTGCACAACATTATAAAAATAAAGTTGAAAGACTTCATGGAGAACCTATTTCATTTTTTTATGATAATGATTCATTATTTACATTTTAATTCTAGAATATTATTCAAAAATATTTTGATACTAAGCATTATTTGAGTACTGCTTATCACCCTCAAACTAATGAGTAGTCAAAAAAGACAATCCAAACATTAGAAGACATGTTGATATCATGATCACTTGACTTTCAAGGAATGTGGGATCAGTATTTACCTTTGGTAGAGTTTTTCTAAAAAATAATTTCCATTTGAGTATTTAAATGGAACCATGTGAAGCATTGTATGAAAAGAGATGTCATACATCATCTTGTTGGGATAAAGTTGGTGAAATCAAGCTTGTAGTCCAAGAGCTTGTGGAGGAAACAATGAAAAATTTTAAGACTATTCAAACACATATCAAAGTAGAAAAAAGTAAGAAAAAGATTGATGTCAATAACTAAAAGGAAATATTTGTAGTTTCAAGCAGTATATCATGTCTTTTTAAAGGTATCTCCATGGAAGGATGTTACAAGATTTGGAAAGAAACGGAAACTGATCCCTGGGTGCATTTTACCTTTTGAAATCCTAGAGATAATTGGAGTTGTGTCTTATCATTTTTCGATTCCACCTAGCCTTTCTAAAGTATAAAATATCTTTCATGTTTATTTGTTAAAGAAGTACATGCATGACCCAACGCATGTCCTCACTTACAAAGGAATGGAATGGGAACTTGATTTATCTTAATATAAAGAGTCAATCAAGATTTTAGATACTAAATAACAAGTGTTGAGGAGTCAAAAGACTCATCTAGTAAAGTTTCTTTAGAAAATTATAAAATTTAAGAAGCAACGGGGGAATCAGAGGAAGTTATGATGAAGAACTGGATAAATATTTTATTGAGGTGACACTCTAAAAACTTTGAGGATGGAAATTTTGTAGGATGGGAGAATGTAACACCCCAAGATCTTAAAGTATGTCTATTCTAAAAATTAATATCTTTGATAGTTTATGCTTCACGCAACGCTAAGTTTAAAACCATAGTATAATATTAAATATGATCATTGGAATAGTAATGTGACCATTAGGAATTATAATATGTCCAATGGCGTAGTAACTTCACCTGTGAAATTACAAATAAATTTTGTGTATCTTATAAATAAAAATATGGTATATTTACATTATGGAATAAGTAAATAAATGTTTTAAAATGATAAGTTAAGTGTTGGTAACTTTTGTGAAACATATTTTTTCATTTACAGTTTTATAATTATTGTAATTAATTGAAATTAAATTTATTTCCATAAAATATATTAATAAATTAATATTTTATTTTCTTATGATTGTATGATAATTTTATGATAACTTAATTATTTTTTCCAAGTTTCATAAAAATAGTTATAATATTAAAATATTTATTCTTTGATTAAATGATTATTTTATTTAAAAATTAAATTTCTCATATTTTTAAAACTATTTTTATAAAATAGAGTCAATTTTTTAATTCTACACATCAAAAAAGGGTTAGGGTGATTATTTGGGATTTCTCTAAAATAGTTGAATTTTTTATGAATAGTGAAATACGGTTATTTATGGTATTTGAAAAATATGTGAATTATTGAACCATAGATAATGTATGGATGATGTAATCCCATAATATCAATCTATAATTATAGATAATTTCTAAAAATGGGTTTTGAATTTTTTTCAATACGGGATAGGGTTCAAACAATTTTTAAAAATGGGTCTGGAGATGCATGAACCTCGTTCACACATATTCCTTTTCTATGAAGTGTGAATGGGGTTCATGTGTCCTTTTTAAACTTTATAAAGGATGTGTGAACCTCGTTCACGCATCCTAAAAAAAGTTTTAATTTTTTAGTTTTTTTGTATTTATAACATTTTTATTTTTATTTTGTTTTATTTATATATATATAACAAAACAATTAGCAGAATTTATCTATTATTTAATATCCAGTAGTACTACCATTACAGAAATCTGGATTCTGAAAAAAACTCTCACCCAGAGCTCTCTTTTATAAGATGGCTTTCCCTGGAAATCATTCTGCATTTCTGATGTGATATGTCAGTTCTCCCTTTCCTGCGCAGAACATTCTGCATTACCGATGTGGGATCCTGTTTCAAGTACATGGATTTGAAAGACTATCAAATAAAAACTATAATACAAATATAAATTAAACTTAAAACATGGGTGAAATATATAAGAAATAGTTTAATATAAAAAGAATTTCGTAAAACATGTTGATGAATAATAATTTATAATCTTTCAAAACCACTAACTTGAAATGTAAAAATGATTCAAGTATATGGACTTGAAAGACTATAAAATATAAACTATAAGACCAATATAAATAAAAATTAAAACATGGATTAAAGATATAAAAAATTGTTGAAAATATAAATAATTTCATAAAAAATGTTGATTAAAAATAATTTATCACATTTCATAACCACCAACTTGAAACATAAAAATGTTTCAAGTACATGGCTTTGAAAGACTATAAAATAAAAACTATAAGACCAATATAAATGAATCTTAAAACATGTATTAAAAATATAATATATAGTTGAAAAAATATAATTTCATAAAAAATGTAGATGAAAAATAATTTATAAGCTTTCAAAACAACCAACTTTAAACATAAAAATGTTTCAAGTATGTGGCTTTGAAAGACAATAAAATACAAACTATAAGACCAATATAAATGAAACATAAAACATAGAATTAACATATAAGATATAGTTAATAATTAATTAGTTAATTAGTAATATAATTATTAATTATATAATTATTAATTAGTTAATAATTGATATAATTATTAATTATTATTTATTAATTACTAATTAAAAATATAAAATAATTAATTAGTTAATTAGTAGTACAATTATATAATAATTAATTATATACTTAGTAATATAATTATTCATTGATTATTAATTAGTTAATTAGTAATATAATTATTAATTATAATTATTCATCATAATTATTAATTATTAATTATTAATTATATAGTCATTAATTAGTTAATTGGTAATATAATTATTAATTATTATTAATTATTATTAATTATTATTTATTATATAATAATTAATTAGTTAATTTGTAATGTATTTATTAATTATAATTATTTATTATTTATTATATAATAATTAATTAGCTAATTTGTAATATAATTATTAATTATAAAATAATTAATTAACTAATTAGTAATATAATTATTAATTATAATTATTAATTATATAATAATTAATTATTAAATTAGTAATATCATTATTAATTATAATTAGTAATATGATTATTAATTATAATTATTCATTATAATTTTCAAATTTCAATTATTAATTATAAAATATTTAATTATTTAATTAGTAATATAATAATTAATTATATAATAATTGATTAGTTAATTAATAATGTGATTATCAATTATAATTAGCAATATAATTAATAATTATAATTAGGAATATAATAATTAATTATAATTACTAATTATTAATTATATAATAATTAATTAGTTAATTAACAATATAATTATTAATTATTACTAATGAATTATATAATGATAATTAGATAATTAGTAATATAATTATTAATTATAATTATTAATTATAATTATTAATTATTAATTATATAATAATTAATTAGTAAATTAGTAATATAATTATGAATTTTATAATTAAAAATTAATAATTATAAATAAAAATTATATTACTAATTAACTGATTAATTATTATATAAATAATAATTATATTACTAATTAACTAACTAATTATTATATAATTAATTATTAATAATTAATTAGTAATACTTATAATGAATAATTATAACTATTTGTTATATTACTAATTTACTAATTAACTACTGAATTATTATATAATTAATAATTATATTACTAATTAAATAATTAATTATTATATAATTGATAGTTATATAATAAATTAACTAATTAATTCTTATATAATTAATAATTATATTGTTAATTAACAATTATATAATTAATTATTATATTATTAATTAATTATTATATAATTAATAATTATATTACTAATTAACTAATAATTATATAATTAATAATTATATTACTAATTAACTAAATAATTATTAACTATTTCTTATATTTTTAATCAATGTTTTAATTTTTATTTATATTGGTCTTATAATTTATATTTTACAGGCTTTTAAAGTCAAATGCTTGAAATGTTTTTAAGTTTCATGTTGTTGGCTTTGAAATCTCAAAAATTATTTTTCATCAATATTTTTTACAAATTTTTTTTCTTTTTGACTATTTCTTAAATTTTTAATCCATGTTTTAATTTTCATTTATATTGGTCTTATAGTTTGTATTTTATAGGATTTCAAAGTCACGTACTTGAATCATTTTTATGTTTCAAGTTGGTGGTTTTGAAATCTTATAAATTATTATTCACCAACATTTTTTACAAAATTCTTTTTATTCTCAACTATTTCTTATATGTCTAATCCATGTTTTAAGTTTCATTTATACTGGTCTTATAGTTTATATTTTATAATTATTCAAAGACACATACTTGAAACAGAATCTCACATCAGAAATGTAGAAAATTCTGTAGAGGAAAGGGAGAACTTGAATCCAACATCAGAAATGCAGAATAATTTTTTGAGCTTTCCTTTTTATAAAAAGGAGCCCTGTGTGAAGGTTTCTATCAAAATATAGACTACTGTAATGGGAATACTGCTAGATATTAAATAGCAGATAAATTCTACTGATATATATATATATATATTTATTTATATATAAACAAATCAAAACAAAAAAAATAAAAAATAAAAAAAAGTACCAAAAAATTAAAAAATTAAAAGTTTATATAAGATGTGTGAACCCCATTTGCGCATCCTTCTTGAAGTTGATGAAGGTTGCGTAAATGGGGTTCACGCATCTATCATCACACCTATGTTGTGAGAACCTCATTCACACATCTTCTTGGGATTAGGGATGCGTGAACGAGGTTCATGCATCTTCGGACCCATTTTTAAAAATAATTCAACCCCTTTACCATTTTGAAAAAAAATCAAAAACCCATTTTTAAAAATTAGCCTATAATTCTCTTTATACTGTATTTAGTTATAGGAATCAAATATATTAATATTCTTGATCAAAAATAATAAACTAATAAATAAAATAAAATAAAAACATCCCTCTTCTCCCCTATAAATACCAACCCTCACCACATCTTCTCCTCACACCTTCAAAGTCTTGAAGCTTGCTTATATTCTGCATAATCCCTCTCCCAAACCTCTACCCCACATTATGTTATTATGGGTCTCAACCAAAAGACCATTTCAATGTTCTTTAAAGAGGTTTGCAATGATAGGAATTCAAGAGGTAAAATCCTCTTTTTGTTCTTCTAATTTTCTTTCAATTTATTTTCTTTTCTTATCCTTTCCTTCCCACCTCTACCAAAACATTCATGATAACTCTTTTATCTTATATATAATGGAATCTTAATATTTTAATGTAATATCAACCATAAATTTAATTTTCCTTTCCTTTTTATTCTAAAAATGAAAACATCATCTGTGAGGTGCTGATTTACTGCCTTCGTGGACAACGACTTTTCTTTATTCAATTATGCCTTCAAGGCTAGTCATAAAACCATTTTTATGGTTAAAAAACCTAAATATATGTAATAAAACATATTTAATTTTCTAGAACCGGTATATATACATAATATTAATACATAATACAAAACTATATCGTGATGATCAAAAAAATCCAAAATAATATAAATGGTTATAATTAACACTTTATCTAGTGAATCATCCCCATATATGGAAAAATGATATAAAATACCATTAAATTTCTTATAAGTTCATTAATAACATATATTTTCAATTTTGTATAACTATTCCCATTTCACATGATCTTTTGTACATGTATACAAGTGAACCAATCATGAAAACCAAGGAAACGAACACTCCCAAACAATGAAATTGAATCTCATAACTCAACAAAAAGGACATAAATAAACTTAACAAAATAATAATAAATCAAATATATATTGGATAGTTTCTGAATAAAATTATTAATGGATATAATTTTATTTCCCATGATATTAAGCACCAGTTCATAACACTTTCTGACATAAGGTAATGGATTCTCCCCAAACCTCCATTTTTCATTCGGGATAAGCTTTATCTATATTTAACCCAATGTAAGTATTATTTATTTTTTATATAATTCTTATAAATTATATTTATATGTTCCAAAATCATCTATACAGATCAATTTATCTTTATTTTATGGTAGAATACATGTTTTATAAGGTTCCCTTTTAAATTCCTCCCGATAAGCAAGCCTAGTTAAAGGGTACTACCCAATTTCTTACCCATTTTCAAGTACACTTCACAATCTATTTTAAGACACCAATATTTTTATAGAATAACTATTATTTATCATGAAAAAATATCTTAGATATTTTCTTGTTTTATGTAAATAATTTATCCTTTCTCCTCTTTAAATACCCTTATATTTTCTCATAAACCACACTGAAGTGGCCCATGTCTAAAGTTTCTTAAAAATTCTTTTTAAATATTTTCACTTCAACTGGACATCATTTATTCCCTTAATATAATTTCATTTTCCATACCTTTTTTCCAAGGATATACATATTTAAAATCATATTTTATGAAAAATAAAAATGATTTTTAAAAAATAACCCTTCTTTGAAAAGTAAAAATGAGTATTTTTTTTAAGAATTCCTCAATGATTTTATTGGAGTATTTTGATCTATTTCAACACCCTCAATTGAATTTTTTTCTTAATTGAGATTTTTCTTTTATTATATCATATACCATATTTTATTAAATCTTTTATGGTTAGTTTGATTATGGATCTTCTATCTTGATAACATTCACCATATTTCTCATAATGATTAGTTATTATGTTCACTGATTGGGGAATGTTATTTACATTTCATATGTATATGTTGTTTAAGTTGTTCATATGTCTTGGTCGAGGCTTTGATGGTATGTTTCAGATGTCCAACATTATTCATTCCATCATTATGATATTTTTAGTTTATAATACATGTAATTATTATACTAGTATAATATCTATGGTTAAGGTTCATTATTAAGTGTTTATTTATAGGGAATTATTCATTTATCTTTTATTTCTACCATAATTTGATCAAGATTTTGTTTTAATGGAATAAAAGTTCAGTTATCCACCATTCCTTATTGTTTATATTTTCTTCCACTATATTACTTACCCTTACTAAGAATCTGATCTCACCCCTTTATTATGTTTTATTTTTACCCAGGATGCGAAGATGTATATTATAAATGACATGATGGGTTAATATAATATTTTATGGTTTTTTCTAATGGGGTTGCTTTATTTTTCCATTAAAATGTTTAATATAAATACTATTTTTTTATCTAGTTTTCCAAGGTTACTAAACAATTCTATACTTTGGGATGCGAAAACATGTTCTTAGTACCAATGTAATTAAGTAAGGCACTGGCTCTGGGCTAAAAGGGTTGGGGTCTTTATAGATAAGGCTTAAAATTTATTCAAAGTCTTCTTTTAATTTAATTTTATGAGTAAATTTCAACCATACTTATACAAAATTCAAAAATATTTCCTTTTATATTTATCATGTATTTTTACCACTATAATATTTTAAGTAAAGGATAAAGTAAAAAATGTCACTCTCTTATTTTTAATATTTTTAATATTTTGTGAAATGGTTAAAAAGAAATTATATTCAGTTATAAATGGTTATTTTATAGATAATTTATTTTTTAATCATATAAATTAATTTCTTATTTGTAAATATCTTAAATTCTTATGCAACATCGACATAGTGCATGTGCAAAGAGTATAAAAATAAAGTTAATAATTTAGAAACTTTATAAGTAATAATTTTTGACAGAGTTAATGAATACCATAAATTTTATAGATAAATATAACCTATTATGTACTTTTTAAAGGTTTGTCTTTTAATTATAAAACTATCTTAATGTATTTAAATTTAAATTAAATGAATAGTGTCAAAAATGACATTAATGGTATTTTATGTTAAATAGTATTTTATTAAATAATTTAAAAATCATAAAAATATTTATAGAGAAAATTTATGATTCAAAAATAGTTTAAAATTCCATAAATTATCTATTTATGAGTTAATAATCACCTTATATGTAAAATTATTAATCTTTAATATTGAAAAGTCATTATCATGGTTAAGGTTAAAATTTGTTAACCAAGTGGTTAAACCAAGAAGATAAGGTTTAAAATGATATCAAAACCTGTCTAAATTTTATTGGATAATTATATTGAGACAATCTCCTAATTATATTCCTGTTACTTTCATTCTAGAACCATTATAAAAAATTTAGAAACATTATATATTAGAATATTTCATGTATGTCCAAAATTGACATTAATGATATTTTGTAATAAAAAATATTTTATCAAGTGATTTAAAATTCATAAAAATATTATCATTTTACAAGTTAATGGTATATGGATTAAAATATCATACATTATCTATTTATGGGTTACCTTTCATTTTATAGTAATTTACATGACCCTTTTACTGTTAAAAATATTGATATCATGGTAATTACCAAAAGGTTTAACTGGGGGTTAAAAAAGGGATTAGGGTGAAAGCATCAACTAAACTTGTTAAAATATTATTATAGGATATTAGATTTACTCATAAACATCATATATTCTAATATTATCATTTTAGATTAATTTTTTCATGAAAATTAATTTATTTTAATTTAATACTTTATGTAATTCTAAAAGTTACCCTCCCCTCATTTATAAAACGACACCCCCTCTCCTCTTCTCTACACACTTCAAGATCCATTTGATTCAGATAATACCTACCCAAATCCCTTCTAAAGATCCATACCAACATTATGTATGTATTATTTTGGGATTTATTAATCCTTATAGGGATTATGGAGTAAAGAAAAGGATGTTTCATGAAGTAGAGGTTAGTAATGTGAAACGGGTGGGTCGGGGCGGGGCGGGCCAAGCCCGCAAGGGTTTGAGCCCGCACGGGTTTGTCTGTAAAAGCCTGCATATAATGAGAAAAAATAATATAGTTTTAAAGGATGTGATGGAACATTTATAGTCATTTAAATACTGTATTTTTTTATCATTATTAAAGGTATTTGTGGGGAGATGTATGAATTAACAATAACTAGAGTTTTAAAGGATGTAATGGAACATTTTTTTGTGGGTTAATGGTGGCATTCGGTAATGCTGATGTGGTGGCAAAATGTTGTGATATAAAGTAGGTGAGTGATCAGTGATGGGCGATGAATGATAATGTTGGTTTTGTAGTGATGTGAACAACTAAACCTGTGAATGAATGAAGTCTCTCCAGGTAACGATCAGTATCAGAGGAATCCATTAGTGTTTTCACGAGGTTCTATCCAATTCTATTAATAACAAAATAAAATTAAATAATAACAAAATTAAATCTACATAATAAATATTATGATTATAATAACTCTTATATAATTGAAACCATGCGCAAGGGCGATGAGTTCCATTTTTCGAGAGATGGTTTGACACACCATGTGAATATGGTTAATAATTACTATATAAATAATATAATATCATATTAAAAGAATAAATATAGGCCTATTTAAAATTCACATGTAAATAAATGGTGAATTAATATGACCATTATGGTGAGAAATCATATGTCACCATTTAACCATGATTTTTTTTTATTAAAAACTAAAATGTTAACGAAACATATATTGTAAAAATAATATATTTTTTTAAAAGAAGGCCTACGGCAAGCCTGGACCCACACGGGCTCAACCCGTATTGGCCCACACCCACACAGGATCAACCCACATTAGGCCGCACTTTAAACGATCAGGATTTTTAGGACCTCCCCGCCCCACATCTGCCCCATACTCGCAAAGCTCGTGGGCTGCGAGCCCGCTTTTCATTGCTAGTAGAGGTGTATCTTTTAACTGAGGGATTATATTTATTTATTCTTCTACCTCCATAAAATATTATTAAAACATTCATAAGTAATAACAGAAATATATTAAATATACATAGATAATTTTATTTTATTATAATCACCTATATCCATCTCCTCTTCCATCAAATGAGAAACAAAACCGTCATTTTTGTGTACGGTGGACAATCGTATCATGAACTGATGTAATTATTCTTCCATCTATGCCTATAAAGGATGGTTATAATTATGGATTTAATATATATATATATATATAATTAATAACATAATTATCATTCTTAATAGATATTATAAAATTTATTTTATTAACTTTATAACCATTTAAAAATGACAACTTTATTCATATGTACGGGTGGATTACCACCTTTACGAAGTGATGTGATTCATTTTTCATAACCACATCAAATTTATGTTATATATAAATGTATTTAAAGAATTAATATGATATTTATGGTACAATAATAATTATATATATATATAATAATACTTAACTTCTTTATATAATTTTTTTAACATTTAAATGTTACTCTTGTGTACGTACAACCTATCGTCTCCATGATCATAACGCAATTCATTTTTCATAACCATATTTTATGGTTGGTTTTAAAAGTATAGTTTATGTATAAAAATTATAATTATTCAATTACTATTTTTCTATATAAGATGGAATAATCTCCCCTTTGACCATAGTGAACTTACCAAAGTCATTTCAGAAATATGATCCAAATATCATCAAAACATCTGATGTGAACTTAATTGATTAAGTAATTGTATTTAACATGGTAATAAATAAAATAAATGGAATAATAATCATGAAAATGATTCCTAATATAGTAAATATTATATATAATTTTATTATTTATTAAGATAAATAATGTATGTGATGATTCAGACTCAAGGTAAGGGACACTTTACTTTAAAAACCCCATTATAAATGTTTTAAATACTTATTATATAAATATTTTTCTTCTATGTTCATATCCATAAAAATACCTTTTAAATTTATTTATATTGAAATAAATTAATTATAAATAAAATTTATTCTTCTTTTGAGTTTTTTTTAATGTTTTTAAAAAGGAATATTTTTATATATTTCATATGGAATGATTTGAATTTCTTTACAAAGGAAAAAAAATTTCAATTTTAATAAATATGGCATCGATGCCTTTTCCTACTTCCACATCCATTATTTTATATTTTTATTACTTTATAAGATCCCATTTTTCTTCAAAAAACTCTCCTTCCCTTTTTTCTAGGTATTTTATTTTTGGAAAATGGTCATTAAAGGAAAGGGATATATCAATATTAGAAATGTTTTACTTATGGGTTCAAAAGAAAATTTTTATTATCCTAATAATGAAAATACAAGATTCTATGTGTTTTATCTATTTTATGGTCCTTGTACATCACTTATGATTATTTTATCCTGATATATCTCTCCAATACATTTGTTAATGATTTTTTTATTTGCATAATTATGTTGGAAGTTGATCTTGTTTGTTATTCCACTTGTAAGGGTTCTTGTAATGGTTATATAAAAATTATGTCCCAATGCGCCTACATGACTTTTCTATTATTACTAATGAGTTTCCATGGAAATATTTTGATTTCAAAAAGGTATTATAATTATTTTTAGTTTTAAAGGAATGATTATTCTCTTTTAGGGTAAAGTGGTATATTTTTTAGAAAATGTTTTTTCAGGGGTTCTCATGTTTTCTAACAAATCCTGATACTAATTATTTTACTTTTCTGTGTTGTTATAAAGTTTTTTATGAAATATTTAAGTAGTAAATATTATTTTATGCATAATTAAATTATTATTTGAGCTCAATTTTTATTATTTTAAAGGAAAAATATATTTTATGATATCATTGTTTTAAAATGGACTAAATATTTCTTTATTTATTACAATGTCCCTTACTGATATTTTTGTTTTCATCCTTTGTTTTAAAAAAATTTAACCAGGATTAAGGATGATTATGAACAAATAAGAAGTCAGGTTAAAAGTAATAATGATTTTTCATGAAAGAGAACATGTTTTATTCTAAAAGTTTTTGGATTTTGGGAAAATTTGATATTGAGATAAAGTTTCCAACTTTTTATATATGTGTTTACTGTGTAAGATTTATGACCTAAATCTATAAAATTCAAAAATTGAAAAGATATTCAATAATGAGATAAAATTTTTACTATTTAAAAATTAAATTATTTTTTTGTTTGGTTTCTTATAGTGTCGGAACTTCAATGCTTACTATTTTGTGTATATAAAATAAATATTACTTTACATTATTTGATAGAAAATGTTCTATATGATTCATTATTTGCGGGACATTATATTTTATAATTCATATGAATAGTATTTTTTTATGGACATGGTGTGTCTCAAAATAATTATTCCATCATCAAAGATTTCAGCCTTTCTATTGAATATGAGAACTCCAATAGCATTAAATGTTTCCTTGGATCATTAAAATACACGTAAATTAATAAATCATTGGATTTAAATTATCTTTTGTTAATAATTGAACCATTATTGTAGTCTCTCATCCTAAATCTTAATATTTGTCATAAAAGTTTATATTTAAAATAATTTAGTGGTTCTTTGATTTGATTTAAACTAAGAACACAAAATCAAACTCAAAATATTAGGTAGTTTGAAATTTGTACAGGTCATGACATTAAAAAATACTAAAGTGAAAGTCAAACCATTAAAATGATAAAATAGAGGATCACAATGCTCAATATGTAATATTTCATTTACTATCTTATTCCATGGTGCATCGTTAATGTTATAGCTATGTACGGCTCAAACACAGCCTCCATTATTGACATTATTTCTTTACTACCCAATGAAAAGGGTGATCTTTCTTGCTGAATATACTTAAACTCAAATAAAAAGTCACATGGAATGAATTATTAAATATAATTTTTTTGTTTATCAAAACAAATATATTATTAGACCATGGATCAAATATATAATAAATCAAAAGGGAAAAGAAAAAATTTATAGATGAATAAAAGCATACATATTTAACCGCACTCAGTAATGTTAATAGGGTATTTTGATATGATAATTAATATTGTTCCTTATTTTGGGGTATAGAATTTTCTATGAGTTTGTATGAATTTAGAGTAAAAAGGGAAACATTTCAAAACAGTATAATTCGACAATTGTTTTCTTCTAACTTAGGAATCTTCTTGCTATTAAATTTAGTTGGTTTTGTCTAATGTTTTTTTACCCAAATTTTTCCTAGTTCTATATGTAGAAAGGATAAGGTTGGTTTCCTCCAACATGGAAATTCTAAAAACAATAATTATACCCCAATAGCTAGATTTTATGTGATGTATAGCATGTAACTCTTCAAATCCAGTAGAATATATTTGATCATTAGTAGGATAAAACATGTAAACCATAAATACCATCATGAGCTTGAATGTGATATTTAATGAAAATGAAACGTCCAAAACCCTTAATGTAGTTGAAGCTATTAGTGATAATAAACAATAAATGTTTCATAAACACATGGAGTTTAAAGGTATACCAGAAAATGTGCCAATAGAACCAGTGGATCATACTCCTTAAGTGGAGTTAAGGAGATCAACATGTATGAGAAGGCATTTGAAGAGATATTTATCATTCATGCACAATATGTTATTAATATATGGTAGAGATCCTAAATTATATGAAGGTGAAATTAATTTGAAAAAATCATTTAAGTGGGAGCGATCTATATAGAGGGGAATTCATCATTTTCCTTAGAACAATACATGGGAGGGAAATCCATTTCCATAAGGAAGAAAATCATTATAGAAGAAATATCCAAACACCTAAAACCCATAGCTAATAAAGATACATGATTTGGTCATAACATCAATATCGTCTCTTGGATAAGTATATATATGTTCATATTCTAAACAACCAATGAATCATAAATGATAGACTCTTACCACCATTCTTAAACAAGGATCATCATCATCGTAAATTCATTTATTTATTGAAATATAGTGAAAAGTGAAAATATAAAATCACAAGAAAATTGTAAAACTAGAGTAATGGAGCCCTAAAATAGTGAAGACCAAGTGTGTCCCCTATAACTAGGTTCTCCCCCTCAGCAGGCAATGATTTCATGCTATGGAAATAAATAATGGTGTTATCTTGGGTTGCCATGGATTCCAAATAGTATACAACCTTATTTCCCTCGCACCAAGTGTGTAGGACATGCATATTATTGTTGATGATCTTTCAGAATATTCTAATAATATAAGATATTGTACAAGGAGTGTTGCATGTTCCATGAAAAGAATCATTTAAAATCTTAGAATCAGTTTCCACTATCACCAGGTTAATATACCTCTACCTGTAGAGTCAAATTCCTATTAACATTGTCATGGATTCAGCCTAGAGGGACTGACTATATCCAAATTGCATGGAAAAGGAAAGGATGAATGAACCCCTCTCATCGCGAACCACACCACCTCCTCGAATGACACCCATGATGCATGATCTATCAGTATTAATTTTATACCCTTTAAAATAGGGGTAATAATGCACCCAGTGGCCCTACTTGTCTCTATAGATCAAATGGTTCGGAGAAGAAATAGTCAGAAATGGTCTAAGGTGGGGAGATGTCTCAGTTCTTGAATATGGGGACCAGATCGATCAAGAGAGACTAGGTGTAGGAAACTAGATCTTTTCCCAAGATAATGATCCCATCTATCTGGGATGAATTCCTTGGATTCCATATGTTCTATCAGCTTTCATGAATCACCATGACCCTAACCTTCCTCTCAGAACCAACCAACCCTGCACCATAAAACAAGTGCTCTAGGAATGATATATCCTGAAGATTCTGGAGGGATAATCCTATGATGTTATTAAAAAATTTTCAGATCATGTAGGCCTAGTCCCCTAAAAAAATATATGATCCACACTCTCCTTAAAATGGGCCCTATAGCATGAAAACCTAGAATCTAGCTTAATGATAGTGTATTTCATGATGTCCTCAGTGGGTAATTCCTAGTTTCTAACTCACCAAATGATGAATTTGTACATCACAGTATATTCCATTCACTAAATCCTTTCTACCCATATATCAATGTATTCCAGATAGGTCATTGAATCTCAAGGATCCTTCAAATAGAAGGTGATCAAAGTAGGCTTGGTGAAGAAGAACTTATCTGGCTTGTTGGTTAGTTCAATGAGATCAAAAATATCATGTTGATTTTTATCAACAACTCTGTTAATAAAAATTAGGCGCATACTATATTACCGGAATGATAAGTTGGTAACTGGATATCCAAATAATTCAATTTTAGAGACTTCCTAGTTGTGATTCTAGAAGGACATTTCTCCCCTCCCCACAAACTAGTGACTATAGCATTAAAGAGTCAAGATATGTGTGTGTATCGTGGAACATATTGAAACTAAACTCCCTCCCATCATGCTCACCTCCCCTATACATAATTCACCCATGAATATAACCCATAGGGTGCATTCCTTAATGACTTCCCATTCTATCTTGGCGTGTATAACATGAAACGTTTTCGACATATTCCACAATTTGTTACCTCCCCCTTTCGCAAGTTTGGCCATTCTAGCCCAGGAAGCCCAATGGTGTTTTCCTTCCCCGTGACCATCCCAAATAAACATGACTATAATTTTATCAATATTATAAATGATACCTTTAGAAACCTTGATAGATGAGAGTACATTAATAGGTATGTAGGAGATCATGATGTTAACCAAACCAATTCAACCACAAAAAGAAAGGTATCTATTTTTTAAGTTCGTAATATGACCCATGATACTACCAGAAATATGAAAAAAAATGAGAGATATGAGGTATTTCTAAAGAGATTGGGGCTCCTAGATAATCTATGGGGAAGGACCTGTGCTTCATATCCAAGCTTGAAGTCAATTAACAAGCACGCCATCTGGTAACCTACTAGAGATAGAGAAATTTCTCATAGCATGGTTGATGCATTGCCCACTCCATTTTCAATAATCTTTGATAATTTTTTTAAGACTATGAATTGATCATTTTCCATCATTCATGAATATAATGGTTTTATCTGAAAACATGTGTTGGGATATAGAGTAGGTGTGTCATCTACAGCGAAAGGAGAGAATGATACAAATTAAAATGCTCTTGTTAATGAGCTGGATAAGAACATCTTGTGTGAGAATGAATAAGCTTTGGGAGAGTGGATCTTCTTGTTTAAGTCCCTGTGTTTCTTTTAAAAAACCATATCTTTTCCCTAAGAAAAATATAGATATCCATGAGGAGATACAACACCTGAAAATAAGATCAACTTCCCAGAATAAGAAACACATACTAAACATTACTTTGATCATAAATCTCTATTTGACCTTTTAATAAACCTTGTCCATGTCTAGTTTCATATCCATGTGCGAACCTCGAAACATCTAATTAGTACCACTTACCACTTATTGGGTTAAAGTAATTTCACCTTGGATTGACCTTCCTTTCACAAACCCATGTTTCTCCTCAGTGATCCAATAGGGGGTGACTATAGATTCTTCTATTGATAACACTTTACAAGATCATGTATGGATATTTTCACAAGTTGATTGGATGGTAATGTTTATGAGATCAAGGATATTTGAATTTAGGGATGAGCACCAAGTAAGTGGCAATGCTACTCGGTGAATGCCACCAGCCCAAAAGAGGTCTTTAATTTCCATCATGATTTCTACATTGACCAGGTTCCAAGAATCCCTGTAATATGATCCTAGGAAACCGTCTAGACCCATAGCACTCTCCATATTATGACCATGAATGGCCTCATAAATCTTCTTCTCTTCAGGTACTATTTCAAATATTGTATTGTGTCTGCTAGACATCGAGCAAGGGACTACATATAGGATATCTTTATGTCCTCTAGGATAACCATCATGCATCTATGGATTCAAACCTATAAAGACGGATTTAAAATGGAATTCTACCAGGGCAACAGCAACACCCCAATCATCAGTGTAAGATACATCCACTTATAAAATTTTAGGTCTATGGATATGATGTTTCTATTTAATAAAATAATGGAAGAAGGTAGTGTTTTGATCAACTTCAAGGATCCATTTGATCCTTCCCTTCTCATGAGCCAAGCGCTCATGTTTTAGAAACATATCATCTATGATGTCCATCTTGTTGATGAGTTCATTGAAAAAATTATCACTCTAATCATCTTTCAAGATATATTTCATTCACTCAATACTCATTTTCACTACATTAACATCCTTGGGTGTGAAGGTTGGTTAATTTTAAGTCTCCACCCACAATCCATGAAGAGACCCCTGAATCAAAGTAGGTAAAGTATTTCTACAAAGATCTCCTAATATGAGCATTAAAATTACCATAAACTAAGAAAAAAACAACATTGTATGCCTCTAGTAACCTTCATGGTGAAAAATTGATCTGATAAGGAAATTAGATCCTCTGAAACATAGGGGTGAAAGAAGATAAAAATATGGTGCTTTTGATGTTTAGAATTCATAAATTCTTCCATATTACTCCTCTATGAAACTCTATTTTGTTGTAGTGTGCCTGGAAGAGTCTTCTCCCATTGAATTCCATTATTATCATAGAAATCCCTTAAATATTTACTATCAAACTCACCTCCATTTTCAAACCTCAAGAATTTCATCATTGATTATGATACATTCTCCTCCAAATTTATGCACTTATAAAGTATGGTAAATAAATAATATTTTATTTTTTGGAAAGTAAACTCATACATTCCTTGTGGATTCACTAATAAATATCACATAATATTTTTACCCTCTAAGGTAATGTACTATTGCAGGCCCCCAAACAAGATTGTTCACCAATTCTAGCTTCAAACCCTTCAATGTTCTACCTCCCTTTTCAAAAGAAACATTATTAAACATTCCAAATATAAAATCTTCACATAAACCAATGTCCATTAATTTCATATCTTATTTCAATCCCTTTGTTTTCAGTACCTTCATCAACTTCTCACTCATATGGCATAAACTATAATTTCATGGATGCAAATATACAATTGAATTTTTTGTTATAATAATTTTAATGTAATTTTATATCATTTTATTTTAGATTATATTAATTACTACATGCTTTATGACCACACATCCCATCGTAATCTTACACATGCCACTAGTAATTGTGGTAATAAATCCACCACCATCATACTCCCTGAATAAAGTAAGATTCCATCTCAGTCCATAGATATATCACATATTATCTAGAATGATCAAACTAATTTTTTTCTTATGGTCCATATATTACCTTTTCCCACAACCTTCTTGGGTTTATAACAAAAAATATATAACTTTCCAAAATTTCCAGAAAAATAATTTTTCAGCATACCCTTCTATAAAATTTTCCCTTTATTCTAAAATCTAAGACTTTATATGGCTATCCACATTCAACAGTAACACATCATATATTACTTCAGTAATTGTGTTTGATGAGTTTGTTTTAGGATACACATATTTTATTCTACACTCCTTCTTATCATGTCTTTTATTCCCACAACTCTAACAGTTAGGACCTAACCCTTTCACCTTATCTTGTTTATTTCCTCTTGATTTTGATCATCCTCTATGATTATCTTATTGAATGTTTCAGCCTCTTCCTTTAATGTATAGAGTAAATCCAAATAATATTCTAAAATCTCTTCTATGGATATCCTCACTATGTATCAAATATCACACATCATTTAACATCAACTTTATATTCCTCAAAGAACTGATCATGACTATTATAGTATATTCCAAAATATATTATAATGAAGATATTAAAACAAGTGAAAATATTTGTACTTCTAGCATAATTTACACTAATATCAATAGGCATATGATAATGTTTAATTCATTGACACGATCAGTGATAATATTCCCTTAAATAATCATTAAATTGAATAAACAACACATAAAGTGTACTTTTTTTAATACATATGGCATTTTGTATATATTATCCAGATATTTCATCAACCTAGTTGTCTTCTTATCCAACCTAATATTGAATTCCATGTTTTTTTACAAAAGGTACAATGCACCCAAAACCTTTTGATCTTTTAAATCGAAATAAATTTTATCCATCCTTATTATTTTAACACCCAAAAGTACCAATTTTTTATTTTTCTAATAAAGATAATCATTTATTTTCAACCTTTAGAAACTGAAGTCAGAATAATTAAATTGATCATTATTCACCTTTAATTTTTAAATGTCTATTTTTTAATTTGATAAATATGATTTCGGTATTTCAAACATAGACTTTGATACTAGTTGTTATAGAAATATTGGCAGTACCAATGATAATTGATTCCATAAGAAGATAAAAATTGTGAAAAAGAAAGAATGAAGAAGAACATAAGATTTACATGGTTTGTGAATAATCCCAAAAGCCACAGAGAGGTATAAAAAATTCAATATGTATGATTGAAAATTAAATGGTATAAAAATTGATTATAGAATCACTACCATGATATTAGATCATAATTCAATGTGTTTTGATAGATAAAAATATGCACAGTAGGTTTGTCATGCTATAGTAAGGGTGGTAGTAAGTTTATGGAGCAATATATCAATGCTAGTAAGGTTAATTCTAAAATAGTACTATTTATACAAGGTATAAACTACTAGGGTACTAGAAGTAGGTGCCTAAAATAAGATCCACTATAGTTGTAATGTGCATAGTTCAAACTATAATAGTTACAAAGTGGTGTAAAGTATGGGATGTTAGCAATTGGCTCAAATTCCTTTGATGAATTAGGCTCCACCATTCCAACAATTTTTCACCATAATATTTTTCTTTAGTGAGGTACTTGGAGGAATATGAATAGATCTATTCTAAAGAATTCGGGGTTCCAAAATACTTCTACAAAGTCATCCCATGATGGATTGGTGAATCTTACCTTATATCATGTCACCATGGTTATTGATTTGAAATTCACATGAATGATAATTTTAGGGGACGTGGGAGTTTAGTCTTATTCTTCATGATACCAGGTACTTTGTGTGTTAATTTTTTGTCAAAATTGGTTTTTTGGGACCCTTTATAATCAATCCCTAACATGGGTGCCCATTTCTTAGAAGTAGCTACTCAGGTATCTAGATGATCTATAATGGAATATATATGGAACTTCTTTAGGTTTAATCTAAGAAATCTGATAGGGTGTGCATGGTAGGTTAAAAATTTTATGCCACATATGTCTATGTACGTGTAGTAGGGTGTGACTATATCGACACCCCAATCAAGGATAAAATTTATAGCTTCCCGTAGTAGGGAATTAATTTATTGGTTCCCATAGTTGGGAATAAATGGTTAGATGACCAAAGTAGGGCATGAATAATAGTATTAAAATGTCTGGAAAATATTATAACTTTTAAGAAAAACCTCCATGAAATTTCAAACTTAAAATAGCCATTAATATTTACCCATAAGTTGTTTTTTCTCTCTATAAGTAGTCAGATCAAAGCTTGAAAATAAATCTATACCATTAGTTATATAGTTACCCATATAAGTTGTTCTATGAAGAAACAATTGGGAAATAATATCTCTAAAGATTTATATTAATACTGAATAAACATTTCCTCTAATAATGTAATAATTCCAGGTCCTAGTACAAGAGAAATGTTATCACTGCCACATCACTAGATTGGGAAATATTTTTGA
The DNA here is from genome assembly GCA_963277665.1 of Viscum album. Lineage (NCBI taxonomy): Eukaryota > Viridiplantae > Streptophyta > Magnoliopsida > Santalales > Viscaceae > Viscum > Viscum album. Next base: position 416,096,014 of record OY728129.1, read on the forward strand.
AGGACCTACAACCTTCAATGGGTGAGCAATAATGTGACACATAGAGATCCCATTTGTGTCTTCTTCATTGATTATGAAATTATTTCATCTTCAACTTTGCTCATATCATTAATGCAAGGATCGTACCATTTTCATCATGGGTTACTACACACCACATTCTTATTCACACATAACAGTTTTAATAGAGGATGTTGTGTAGGGAGTTTTTGATCTTGTGTTAGGAATATATAATGTTACACAAATAATATTGAACCTAAAATAATTTATTTCATGTTGAAAAGAGATTTAATTAGACATTTCATCATAGGTCAAGGGGTAATTCATGATGTTTTTAAAGAAATCATCAGTGCCGTCATTTAATTAGAGTGCTCTAACTTTCTAATAAAAAGACGGCTAAGAGTATATGTGTGATTGACTCAATTTATCTAGTGCTCAGGTTAGAAAATATCACATGTCATTAAAATTATAATGAATAATCTCTCATGTTAAATTAAATTACCTGTATATATTAACATGTATGAATACCTTCTTGGATAAATCCATCGCATTATAATAAAAAACTATGGCTAAGTGTTGTGATAGAATACTCTTGAGTCTTGAAAGGCTAGATATGAATAACTGGCCATGAAAAGGGAGTTCACATATGATTAAACAACTCATGACAAGGCTGTATGAGATTAAATATATAACTAAAGGATATTAAATTAAATGTTAACTCAAACTATGTAGGGTTAATTTCAAAGATATGTGAGATTAAAATCCCAATTAAACTCATAGTAAGATCTAGTTCTATTGAAAATCACACTCTAAATAAATGAAAGAAAAGCATGATGAAGTTGTGAATGAAGGGGGGTAATAATAATATTTTTTAATGAATCTAATAAAAAATTAATCAAGGTTAGAGATGAATCTATGTGTATTTTACTTTAATTTGAATATGTAATCACATGATGGGGTGTTTTTAATTATAGGGGTTTAGCTTGATTCACTAAGGTGAAGAAAAAGAAAAGTGACAATTTCAACATGATTGATTCCCAGATATAGTTGAAATGTTATAGATTTTATAAAACAAAGGGAATAGATTTTAAAATAATTTCCTAACTCATTCAAGAGTATGACTTTTGTCCAGAGTATGATTCTAGGGAAGAGGGAAACTATGAGAAGTGTGTAAGAGATAGATATTTTAGCTTTTTTTCCCATATTTGGAAAATTAAATTATGGTATTGAGATGGTTGATATATGTGGTGACATATTTTAAGTCTATTAATAATTTAATTTATTTTTTATATTTAATTCTTGGATTGAATATTTTTATCATTTTCATTCATGTTGTTCATGAGAAATTATTTCCACTATTTCTATTGAGATTGTTTCTTCTTTAACTATTGAATTGGTGTAGTTTCCTTATGAAATTTTTTATGTTTTCTTGTGATTCATTATTTAATTTCCAATATCACTACACTATTTAAATTTCTCAATAATGGTCATTATTTAAGATTAAAATAAATATGATTGTTTATAGTTATTTAATAGTTGTTAAAAAATAATACCACTCCTTTATAAAGAGAGTCAAATGAAAACTAAGGTCTCAATGTAATCACTCAATGTAAGATCATGTGTTCATTCAATGGTAATAAATTGATCATTTAATAACTTTAAGCAATATAAATATATTATAAAAATGTAGAAGATGATAACATAATATTAAAACTAGTTCAAAATCATTGTCTAACACTTTCTCACATATACATTCTTTACTTTTAATTTTTTTTCACAATAATTACATAGACTTCATTCACATGTACCCATTTTACTTCAAAAACATAAAAAAATAACATTTCCAATTGAACTTAGATTGAATATTCTACATGATAAAACCTTGGGGGTGAAATATTGAATTACATATGAGATAAAATTTTAATAGAGATCCACAAAGAATATCCACCTTTCGGAAAACCCTATTACGGTAAACCAAATTAGCCTATTACACCATGTCAATCTAAACCACACATGTATGATGATGAATAACCATATATTTAAAAAAATAATGATATCTATTAATCCTAGAAACATCTAATTCATTTAATATCAGGTAATTTTTTAGTTTTAACTTTCCCAGAATCACCCCCAATTCAATCACAAGTAAAACCATGCATGATGTGCATACCACACCCATGTCTCTCCCCTATAATCATAAACATATTTATTTATATTCTCTTTAAGATTAATTTCATGGAATCATATAAAAAGGTACCCTAATTTTATGTACCTTATCATGTATCCCTTACTACGTAACCTACTATGTTTCACTATTACTATTTCCATATCATCCCATATAATCCTCATTAGTTCCTAACACTAAACTCCATCCTCACACCCATCCATATTTTTTACACCATTATGTCATGACCCACCACCATTAAAAACCCCTATTACATCTTTAGTAAAGATGAGTGTAACCCTCAAAGCTCGCCTTCAATAGGACATGGGGTGGTGACTAGAACTGAGGATATAAAGAACAAAAATGGGAGGAATTTCCCTCTAAAATATCAAATAAAAAGATAAATAACCAATAAATTCCATTTAATATAAATTAAACCCCATCCCACAATGAATGTAAATGTTATACATAAACAATGTATCTAAAATAAATTTCAAAACCAAATCCTATGATAGAAAATCCAAAAAATCTCCAAGTACTGAGGTAATATTTTCCATATTGATAACTTAATCCCTCCTAGAAACAAATAAAACCAATTTATATATTTAGGGGTGATCATAAAAGTAAACTCAGTAAGATCCTCCCCAAAATATATCATGAATATTTTGAAAAATAAAACTAATGCTGCAATGAATAAATAGAAGAAATGGTTAACATAGACCTATATATATCCATCTATCATCCAAACTCACTAAGCGTCACTCACCCAATATCATATACAAGTATAAGAATAAAAAGTTAAAATAATATTTTTCATAAAGTTACCCAACATCCACTTACCAACTAATATGGTTTCTCTCACACCCTAATAGAATATGTGTTGTGATTTAATATCATCTATATCCATGCATCCCCCTAAAGATATACCATATCACATTCATAGCCAAATATATAAAACCACATATCATAACACCAAATCAAATCCTCATCATAGTAAGGTATTGTGAATATAATGGACATCAACCTCATTCCTTCCTCCTACCATCCATGTCCCCCGCCATGAAACTAAATCTCAGCCACATAACCATGTCCCCTGGTATATATATGATTTTAACACTATCTATTATAGACCATGTTTATATACCCACCATGAGGAATCGCATCCCATACTATATCTGAAGGTAGAGTGGGGAAGTGGGAGCAGTTATAACGACCCATACTTTACATACATTGTTAATACTTCAAAATTGAAGCACGCTTATTACAACATATGACAAAACCACAAAGGACCATATAGGTATAGTGTCTTTAGAAACTGGGAAACATAAACAACTGGTTCATAAATCTTCTACAGTGTCTCCCATTTATTTCATCATATCTAGGGTCCCTTTTAGCATATTCTACTTAATATCCATCTTCCTGACCTGGAGAAAATAAAACATACAAAAAAGGGTGAGCTCAAATGCTCAGCAAGGGTAAATAAAAGAAATAAAAATCATATCATATCTTTTTGAAAATCATAACCTGCACAATAGATCATAATATCTTAACATGGAATAAATCATAGAAGTGAAAACGAGATCCCCATAATCATAACATAAAACATGAAAGTTTGTGGCATGCACACATAATCATAGAAAATCATTTCTTGTTAGTCATGACTCATTTCCAAGACTATCTTAGCGGACAAAGTCCATTTCTGAACCGAGTTCACTCCTCGTTTCAGTCCTGTATCACTGAACCGAAATAACCTTCCGTTCCAGCCATGTCTATCTCATGAGATATAAATCTTTACCCAATGCATTGGAGGGAGATATAGGTCCCACCCATCTCATAATGATACCATTCTTATGTGTGCCACAAAATCTTAAATCATACATCATTGCATAACCCACGTAATAAAAATGGGAATCTTAAACATCATGACATCATAAAACAATTCATATAAGAGAAAGTAATTCATAAAAATATTTCCATCACAACATAATCAAATCCATGTAATAATAGGGATAAAAAACAGAACCCTATATTATCTTTTATGGAAAATAATTTTGATAAAACTCTTGAACTTCATTCTTGAGGAAAATATCCTTTATACTTCAAAAACACTTTTCCTTTCTTAAAATGTCGTACAATTATAAACTAAAAGAAGTTGATTAAAAATAAACTTGAAAACTTGTAAAGGAAGCTTCTTGGAAATAATGTTTTAAAAATCCATTCATGCCGTATAAGTTAAAAAAACATTCTTCGTACTTTTGTCGGAAAAGTCAAATAGTACCTCGTACGAAAAACGATAAAATATTCCTTTCATATATTTTACTAAAAACTCACCGAAGGGTAAAATAGGATTTAAAAAATTGTAGGTGGATGGAAATAATATTACATATTGAGGAAACATGGATGTGGATGATAAAATACACCCCAGTAAATACTAAAGTATAAACAATCTCGGATAAAAATGAGATTGTGATATTTCCCTTACCTTAGGTCCGATTTGCTTTGTACATGTCCGAAGCTCCTGTATAATGGTTTAAATAATGTAATTTAATTATTCCAGAATCATACATATTTATATGATATCATATATGGTCATATTCTTAGCTTCTTATTAGTAATATTTCATTGTTACTTGTTACTCGGGTCTTTATTGCCTTTTGTTCTTATGCGTGTTTTGCCGAATAAATTCTTATTCTTATTTTATGGTTATATATACCTTATATCCAGAATGGTATTAGTGTAACATATATCATATTTATTCATTCAATTCATTTATATAATTACTATGTAATGATGATCATGTAGAACGAGTCGCATCACATCGTGGAGACGGTATTCCGTACGTACGCACGAGCGATGATATTGTTCCCATGATCGTGGAATTGTATTTAAGTGTATTTATAATATTTCAGTATCAATATCACTTTATAATAATCATATATAGTTACTCATTACACCATTATACCCATCCTTGTAAGGTGATGGTGGAAAATAGATTACACCACGGCGTGGAGACGGTATTCCGTACGTACGCACGCGCGGTGATTTCATTTTTCCGTAGGATGGATAGAAGGTGAATTAGGGTTGTTTCATATTTATAATAAGATATCAGTATGTAAGTAATACTTATGTTATTACTTTATCATGAAACAACTAAAGAAGAAGAAGTTGAAGAAGAAATAAATTGAAAAGATCGGTAATGGATATTACCTCTTCTTTGAAACTCCTCTTTGAATCCTCCACTTAGGGAACTAAGATTGGTCTTTGAAGAAGACCAGGACCTCTAGGATTATTATAGGGAAGTGGAGAAGGGATTTTGGTAGGGGTTGGCCGAGCTTGAGTGCTCAAATTGGTGTGAGGAGGAGGGGGAGGAGGTGCCCTTTTATAAGGGAGGAGAGGGGCATCTTAGGAATATCTCAAAATATTATTTTATATTAAAGTCAAAATAGGTTTATAATGGTTCCAAAGGGTATTATTTTGAAGGTAAAGTGGGTATGGGTCTGAATACTATCAACCAATAGGATTTAGAAAAGTTTAGGTTATTATTTTAACCTTATCAATTAGATTTAACTCTAAGTTAAATAATTTAACTTTTACCGTGACTTTTTGTTTTCTTACACAATATGGTTAATACACTTAGTATAACATACCAAACGAACCCCAAGTTGTTTATTATTAATATATATATCCTTATCTAAGTCATTTGGCCTAACCTTAGATTTTTAGAAATAAAATAACAATTAATAATATAATATTTGATTTAAAAACTATTTTGTGTCAATTTTGACACTATTTGATATATGATTTTTGTGAAAGTCATAACAGCATTATATGTTCAAAACAAGTTTATTAAATCAACACTAATATATCATAGTAACCTAGAAAATTAGTTTAATTCATAAAAAGTCTCAAATTACATTTATTTGAGCATTTATAACATCAATTATGTTAACATTTTCTTAAAAGGGTAATTACTTCATCATCGTTGTGTCATAAATAAATCAACTTATTTAAAGTCTAAAAATTATAAATAAAATATAATTATGTAGGAAATCTTTTTATCTTTATAATGAATATTTATAGTCGAATTTATCTTATGTATAACTCCATATTAAAAATGTTTTAGTTATTAAACTTTGATTTTAACTATTTTAAATATTCATTAAATAAAATAATATTAAATGTCATAATCTAATCCAAGTGGACCTAAATGGTCATATTATATTCATAAGGTTGTTTTTGGTCGAATTACACTTATCCAATAGAATTAGGACATGTGTTAGGGTAATAGTAATATCATATTTACCCTTAGTTACACTATTTACTATTAACTGTGGTAAAAAAAGTAAAAAGTTACTATTCACCAAAAAATTATTTTTATCTCATTGAACCACATTTTAATTACTGATATCAACCATGTCTGTCAGATTTTCGAAATTACATTCACAGAAGCGGTAAAATTATGTTTTATGCAAAATTCAGTTTTTAACCTACCACTTAGTGGTTTCACTATTCATAAAAAATTGAAAGTTTTCAGAAAAATACCAAAATTTCACCCTAGGATAATTTCGGTATTCCGAATCCAAAAATGAGGTACATTTTGAAAGATAAAATTTCAAAAAGTGGTTATTACTATTCATAACGGCTATTTTAAATAATATTTTAATAGCATATCGTCGTTTAGTGAAACTCGGTATTGCGTACAACGCAAGCTATCGAGGAAGGTCGCGATTGCATGTAAAGTAAGTCAAGCTAGTGTGTAGTGAAAGATTCCTTTGATGATATATATATAACATAAAAACAAAATATTACTCATAAAAATCTCGGGTGTTACATTCTACCCCCCTTAAAAAGAATTTCGCCCTCGAAATTCGTCACTTTGTAAAAAACAGATGAGGATACTTCTCCCTCATCATATCCTCAAGCTCCCATGTAGCTTCTTCAAGTTGGTGGTTCCACCATAAAACTTTCACCAATCGAGTGGTCTTGTTTCGTAGGACTTTTTCGCTACGATCCAGAATCTCTATCGGTTGTTCTTCATAAGAAAGATATTGCTCCAGCGGTACAACTTCTGAGCTGAGTACATGTGAAGGATCAGGTATGTACTTTCTCAGGAGAGATACATGGAACACATCGTGAACTTGAGAGAGATTCGGTGGAAGCGCCAATCGGTAAGCTACCTTTCCAACACGATCCAGTATTTCGAAAGGACCGATATATCTAGGGATCAACTTCCCCTTCTTTCCAAATCTCATAACCCTCTTCCAGGGATATATTCCTAAGAACACTTTATCACCCACTTCAAACTCTAGGTCTTTTCTTCGGTTGTCGGCATAAATTTTCTGTCAACTCTGAGCTGCTCTTATGCGTTGTTGAATAGATCTGACCTTTTCTGCCATTTCATCAACGAGATCAGGTCCTAATAGCTTTCTTTTCCCAACTTCATCCCAGCAAGTTGGAGTCCTGCATTTCTTTCCATAGAGAGCTTCATAAGGAGCCATCTGAATACTGGAGTGAAAGATATTATTATAAGAAAATTCCACCAAAGGTAGGTGTTGATCCCAACCTCCTTTGAAATCCATAGAGCAAGCTCTCAACATATCTTCTAGGGTTTGAATTGTTCTCTCAGACTGACCATCTGTCTGAGGATGATAAGCAGTGTTGAAACTCAACTCTGTATCCAGAGTATGCTGAAGACTTCGCCAGAACTTCGAGGTAAATCTCGGATCCCGATCAGATATAATAGAAAGTGGTACTCCATGCAATCTTACCACTTCCTTTACATATATCCTGGCAAGCTGATCTAGAGAGAAATCCTCTCTAATAGCAATGAAGTGTGCAGACTTTGTAAGATGATCAACTATGACCCAAATAGCATTATTGCCTTTGGATGTTTTAGGAAGTCCTGTGACAAAGTCCATAGTGATGTTTTCCCATTTCCATTCGGGTATGGGTAATGGTTGTAACATCCCCTTAGACTTCTATCTCTCAGCTTTAACTTGTTGACAAACCAAGCATCGAGAGACATATTCAGCAACATCTCTTTTCATGCCATCTCACCAGAAGTACTCTTTCAGATCCCTATACATCTTCGTGCTTCCAGGATGAATAGAGAATGAAGAACTATGAGCCTCATCCAGTAGCTCCTTCTTTAATTCGGGGATGGGAGGAACACAAACCCGATTCCTAAACTTTATTATCCCATCATAATCAAGGTTGAATTCAGGAACATTTCTCACCTTCTTTTGTAACTCGACATCTTCTTTCTGTGCCTCTTTAATCTTCACATGTATAGATGGTTGAACATTCATTTGAGAAAGATAAGATTTTTCCCCTTCCATTATAATTCCCAGTTCCATCCTTTGCAAATCCATAAATATTGGATCTTTTGTGATCCTCATCATGGATAAACTAGCATGGTCTTGTCGACTTAATGCATCTGCCACCTTGTTTGCTTTCCTAGGGTGGTAATGGATTGAGCAGTCATAATCCTTAATCAGCTCCAACCATCTTCTTTGATGCATATTCAGCTCCTTTTGTGTGAAAATATACTTTAAACTTTTATGATCAGTATAAATATCACACCTTACACCATAAAGGTAATTCCTCCAAATCTTTAAGGCAAAGATTACCGCAGCTAACTCCAAATCATGTGTTGGGTAATTTTGCTCATGGATTTTCAACTGTCGTGAGGCATAAGCTATCACCATATCATTTTGCATAAGAACACACCCCAATCCCTTCTTGGATGCATCACTGTAGATCACAAACCTTTCTCCACTACAAGGCAGTGTGAGCACAGGTGCACTGGATAACCTTCTTTTCAACTCCTTGAAATTCTCTTCACATTCCTCTGTCCAAACAAACTTAACTCCTTTCCGAGTCAACTTGGTGAGTGGGTTAGATAATCGTGAAAAATCTTTTACAAAATGTCGATAATATCCAGCCAAACCAAGAAAACTTCAGATCTTAGTTACTGTTGTTGGTCTCGACCATCTTTCGATAACCTCTGTTTTTGCTGGATCCACAGATATCCCCTCTTTTGAGATTATGTGACCCAAAAATGCTGCTTTTTGAAGCCAAAATTCACACTTGGTAAATTTGGCATAAAGCTTCTCCTTTCTCAGGGTCTTCAATATAATTCTCAAGTGATCTTCATGCTCTTCCTTGCTCTTTGAATAGACAAGAATATCGTCTATAAAGACTAACACAAATTGATCAAGATAGTCTCTAAAGACTCTATTCATTAGATCCATGAAGATAGCAGGGGCATTAGTAAGACCAAATGGCATCACTATAAATTCATAGTGTCCATACCTTGTACGGAAAGCCGTCTTTGGTATATCCTCCCTTTTGACCCTTAATTGATGATACCCTGAACGAAGATCAATCTTGGAAAAGTATTGAGCTCCACGTAGTTGGTCAAATAAGTCATCAATGCGTGGGAGAGGATATTTGTTCTTGATAGTGATCTTGTTAAGTTCTCGATAATCAATGCAGAGTCTCATTGATCCATCTTTCTTCTTAACAAATAAAACAGGTGCTCCCCAAGGTGACGCACTAGGGTGTATGAATCCCTTATCAAGATTCTCTTAGAGTTGCTTCTTCAATTCCTACAACTCAATTGGGGCCATTCTATAAGGTGTCTTTGAAATAGGCAAAGCACCCGATACGAGTTCTATTGAAAACTCAACTTCACGATTTGGTGGAAGACCTGGTAATTCCTCCAGAAAGACATCATCAAACTCTCGTATGATGGGAATATTCTTAATCGCGAGTTTCTCACCAACCATTTGAGATAAATAACCTTCATTTAGTGGAATCAATACCCATAAAATGGAAGAAATTTCCACTGGAAGGTTATGTTCATCCTTGCATTGATAGACGATCATAGATTGATCTGGAATATGAAATGTGACTTCCCTTCTTTGGCAATTGATATGAGCTCCGTATAAAGAAATCCAATCCATTCCAAGAATCACATAGAATTTCACTAAAGGAAGGATCACAAGATTTGTAGGAAGCACTTTCCCATAAACGTCAATTGGAGAAGAATTATAAACTTTTGATGCAATTGATGTGCCATTAGGTGTTGTCACAGCTAACTCAACATCTAATTTTTGAGGTAATACGGTGATACCCTTAGAAAATTCTTCAGAAATAAAAGAGTGGGTGGATCCAGAATCAAATAAAAGATTTGATACTTTAGAGTGGATGGTAAGTGTACCTTTCACCACTTCGTTATCGTACTCTACATCACTGATAGAAATTGCATGTGACTTTCCTTTGTCTTTAGCCTTAAGAGTTTGTTGACGTCGACCATCATCATCAACCCTTGGATTTGGGCATTGATTGGCATAATGACCCATCTCCTTGCACTTGAAACATTGAAGTGTAGTAGGTTCATTCTGTGTATCCCTTCCTTTGTTTGCATCATTAGACATCTTCTTCCCATTATCGCGGCATTCAAATGCCCGATGACCTTCCTTTCCACATTTGAAACATTTACTTGTCCCTTTAAGACAACTCCCTCCATGTTTCTTTCCACACTTTGAGCATAAGGGAAAGCTCATCTTCTTTTCAGTGTGCTCTTTAGATTTTCCTTTGAATTCCATTTTCCTCTTCTTATCAAACCCATATGACTGATGGGTTATTCCAATCTCCATCTCGACTTTGAGAGCACATCGAACGATTTCCTCGTAGCTATTGAAGTCCCTTATGGCTAACGCCCTTCGAAGACTTGGTTTTAAGCCACTAAAGAATCGATCAATATTACTCTCAGATTGGATAATAATACCAGAAGCGTACCTTGCAAGTCTTGTAAAATTTGCTTCATAGGTACCAACAGATTCATCATCCCTTTGCTTCAGTTCAAGAAACTCTTTCTCCATCTTTGTTCGGAGAATACGAGGGAAGTACTTATTGAAAATAAGTTCTTGAACTCATCCCATTCCATGGACTCAATTTCATCCCTTTGCCTCGTATTCTTAATAAGATTCCACCATTGATCAGCATCTCCTTCCAAACGATACACTGCTAGGATGAATTTATCATGTTCAGAACATTAAAGAACTGAAAATATCTTTTCAGTAGTACTAATCCATTGTTCAGCAACTAACGGATCAGTAGACCCACTGAAAGAAGGTGGGCGCTGCCTCATGAAGGATTCAACAGAATGTTGCTCCTTCCTTTGCTCGTTTGGAAGTCCTGCATGATTCATAGATTGAGAAATTTCTGTGAGCATGGCTACAAGATTTTTCATTCCAGCTCCCATATCATTTGGTTGCTCAGGGGGACAATCATTGCATTGCCCATCGCATTCCGCATTAACACGGTTCCTTCGGGTTCTAGCCATTGACTAAAACCAAGAAGAATAGTGTGAGCAACACTAATTATAATAGGAAAACCACATAATTCAAAAATAAAATTTTCACTCTTAAGGTCTTATCCTAGGTTATTCATGGCCATTTCTAAAACACTAAGATTGTGTTCTATGCTTAGACTTATCCTTAGGGTTCTTACTAAGGCTTTCACATCCTAGTTTCCAAAGGTTGACTATACCTTTCCTCTGATACCAACTATAACGACACATACTTTACATACATTGTTAATACTTTAAAATTGAAGCACACTTATTACAACATATGACAAAACCACAAAGGACCGTATATGTATAGTGTCTTTAGAAAATGGGAAACATAAACAACTGGTTCATAAATCTTCCACAGTGTCTCCCATTTATTTCATCATATCTAGGGTCCCTTTTAGCATATTCTACTTAATATCCATCTTCCTGACCTGGGGAAAAGAAAACATACAAAAAAGGGTGAGCTCAAATGCTCAACAATGACAAATAAAGGAAATAAAAATCATATCATATCTTTTTGAAAATCATAACCTGCACAAGAGATCATAATATCTTAACATGGAATAAATCATAGAAGTGAAAATGAGATCCCCATAATCATAACATAAAACTTGAAACTTTGTGGCATGCACACATAATCATGGAAAATCATTTCTTGTTAGTCATGACTCATTTCCAAGACTATCTTAGCGGACAAAGTCCATTTCTGAACCGAGTTCACTCCTCGTTTCAGTCCTGTATCACTGAACCGAAATAACCTTCCGTTCCAGCCATGTCTATCTCATGAGATATAAATCTATACCCAATGCATTGGAGGGAGATATAGGTCCCACCCATCTCATAATGATACCATTCTTATGTGTGCCACAAAATCTTAAATCATACATCATTGCATAACCCACGTAATAAAAATGGGAATCTTAAACATCGTGACATCATAAAACAATTCATATAAGAGAAAGTAATTCATAAAAATATTTCCATCACAACATAATCAAATCCATGTAATAATAGGTATAAAAAACAGAACCCTATATTATCTTATATGGAAAATAATTTTGATAAAACTCTTGAACTTCATTCTTGAGGAAAATATCCTTTATGCTTCAAAAACACTTTTCCTTTCTTAAAATGTCGTAAAATTATAAACTAAAAGAAGTTGATTAAAAATAAACTTGAAAACTTGTAAAGGAATATTCTTGGAAATAATGTTTTAAAAATCCATTCATGCCGTATAAGTTAAAAAAACATTCTTCATACTTTTGTCGGAAAAGTCAAAAAGTACCTCGTATGAAAAACGATAAAAGATTCCTTTCATATCTTTTACTAAAAACTCACCGAAGGGTAAAATAGGATTTAAAAAATTGTAGGTGGATGGAAATAATATTACATATTGAGGAAACATGGATTTGGATGATAAAATACACCCCAGTAAATACAAAAGTATAAACAATCTCGGATAAAAATGAGATTGTGATATTTCCCTTACCTTAGGTCCGATTTGCTTTGTACATGTACGAAGCTCATTTATAATGGTTTAAATAATGTTATTGAATTATTCCAGAATCATACATATTGATATGATATCATATATGGTCATATTCTTAGCTTCTTATTAGTAATATTTCATTGTTACTTGTTACTCGGGTCTTTATTGCCTTTTGTTCTTATGCGTGTTTTGCCAAATAAATTCTTATTCTTCTTTTAAGGTTATAGATAACTTATATACAGAATGGTATTAGTGTAACATATATCATATTTATTCATTCAATTCATTTATATAATTACTATGTAATTATGATCATGTAGAACGAGTCGCATCACATCGTGGAGACGGTATTCCGTACGTACGCACGAGCGATGATATTGTTCCCATGATCGTGGAATTGTATTTAAGTGTATTTATACTATTTCAGTATCAATATCACTTTACAATAATCATATATAGTTACTCATTACACCATTATACCCATCCTTGTAAGGTGATGGTGGAAAATAGATTACACCATGGCGTGGAGACGGTATTCCGTACGTACGCACGCACGGTGATTTCATTTTTCCGTAGGATGGATAGAACGTGAATTAGGGTTGTTTCATATTTATAATAACATATAAGTATGTAATTAATACTGATGTTATTACTTTATCATGAAGCAACTAAAGAAGAAGAAGTTGAAGAAGAAAGAAATTGAAAAGATCGGCAATGGATATTACCTCTTCTTTGAAACGCCTCTTTGAATCCTCCACTTAGGGAACTAAGATTGGTCTTTGAAGAAGACCAGGACCTCTAGGATTATTCTAGGGAAGTGGAGAAGGGATTTTGGTAGGGGTTGGCCGAGCTTGAGTGCTCAAATTGGTGTGAGGAGGAGGGGGAGGAGGTGCCCTTTTATAAGGGAGGAGAGGGGCACCTTAGGAATATCTCAAAATATTATTTTATATTAAAGTCAAAATCGGTTTATAATGGTTCCAAAGGGTCTTATTTTGAAGGTAAAGTGGGGATGGGTCTAAATCCTATCAACCAATAGTATTTAGACAAGTTTAGGTTATTATTTTAACCTTATCAATTAGATTTAACTCTAAGTTAAATAATTTAACTTTTACCGTGACTTTTTGTTTTCTTACACAATATGGTTAATACACTTACTATAACATGCCAAACGAACCCCAAGTTGTTTATTATTAATATATATATCCTTATCTAAGTCATTTGTCCAAACCTTAGATTTTTAGGAATAAAATAAAAATTAATAATATTTTATTTTATTTAAAAACTATTTTGTGTCAATTTTGACACTATTTGATATATGATTTTTGTGAAAATCATAACAGAATTATATATTCGAACCAAGTTGATTAAATCAACACTAATATATCATAGTAACCTATAAAATTAGTGTAATTCATAAAAAGTCTCAAATTACATTTATTTGAGCATTTATAACATCAATTATGTTAACATTTCCTTAAAAGGATAATTACTGCATCATCGTTGTGTCATAAATAAATTAATTTATTTAAAGTCTAAAAATTATAAATAAAATATCATTATGTAGGAAATCTTTTTATCTTTCGAATGAATATTTATAGTCGAATTTATATTATGTATAACCCCATATTAAATTTTTTTTAGTTATTAAACTTTGATTTTAACTATTTTAATTATTCATTAAATAAAATAATATTAAATGTCATAATCTAATCCAAGTGGACCTAAATGGTCATATTATATTCATAAGGTTGTTTTTGGTCGAATTACACTTATCCAATAGAATTAGGACATGTGTTAGGGTAATAGTAATATCATATTTACCCTTAGTTACCCTATTCACTATTAACTACGGTAAAAAAAGTAAAAAGTTACTATTCACCAAAAAATTATTTTTATCTCATTGAACCACATTTTATTTACTGATATCAACCGTGTCTGTCGGATTTTCGAAATTCCATTCACAGAAGCGGTAAAATTAAGTTTTATGCAAAATTCAGTTTTTAACCTACCACTTAGTGGTTTCACTATTCATCAAAAATTGAAAGTTTTCAGAAAAATACCAAAATTTCACCCTAGGCTAATTTCGGTATTCCGAATCCAAAAATGAGGTCCATTTTGAAAGATAAAATTTCAAAAAGTGGTTATTACTATTCATAACGGCTATTTTAAATAATATTTTAATAGCATATCGTCGTTTAGTGAAACTCGGTATTACGTACAACGCAAGCTATCGAGGAAGGTCGCGATTGCGTGTAAAGTAAGTCATGCTAGTGTGTAGTGATAGATTCCTTTTATGATATATATATAACATAAAAACAAAATATTAGTCATAAAAATCTCGGGTGTTACAACAGTTATCTCGTTATTCCCTTTATAACATGGATTTTGGGGAAAACACCTCGAGCCCATGTCCTTATATGGGTTTCTCTCAGGTTACATTAATAGTTTATTGGTGCATATAAATAAAATGAAATATAAGAATATCATATATCCATACATGCTCAACTTAAATATTCAGACTCCAAGAAACACCACTAGGGCCTAAGAGATCTACCTCATTATCTCCATCTTCAACCGTTACTACTTCCATAACTACAATAAAACGAGCCCCATATTCTCACTAAAAAGTACCATGAAGACATTACCAACTTACCATTTCATTTATTACAGTTGAATTACAAATTCAATTTTACTTGACACATTACATTCAATTAAACATATTTATTTTCATACTATTGATTAAACCACTTTATAAAGAAATCAATTCATCAATAATTAATTAAATTTATTCTATATGTTACTATTTATTAAAAAAATGTCTAACTTCTACAATTATTCATTTAACAATGACTCATTTATAAATTTTAGTCTATCTCCCTTTATGGTTTTAATTTACTCCTTCAATTTTGTGTGTAACCTAGTAATAATAACACAACCCAACATCAATAGAATTTCTCACCACATTTATCACATCACAACACAGGCCAATAGCCACCATCTTTATCACTAAACCACATTTTTAAACATAACCAACCATGTTTACACTATTATAACAACAACACGGATCATCCACCACTACCACAACAAATCCACACCCCATCACTGAAACAGACCACAAAAACCAATGAATAACACCCTATCCTAAAAAAAGTGACCCAATGTGAAGCTATAGAAAATGTCAATCAATGAAAAAAAATCATTTTTAACATTTTTTTATTAACCATTATTCCATTTATAATCAAAATTATTGGTTCAAACTAAAAGATATAAATTCTATATTCTCATGAAACCAATATTCCATTACAAAAAATAATTGATCACACCATTAGGGATGTTGATTAAAAATAATCCATAGTAGTGAGAAATAAGTTTCACTACATTAATCGTGATCCCTTAGAATCTACATCAATAAAAACATCAAGTTATAAGCAATATCATGTAATTTCATAAATCACATGTCATTCACCCTCTTCCATTCAATTTTCTTTAGTCCAATTTATTATCTTGTTAGGTTAATACATAATTTAAAAATGAAAAAAGTGGAGGTCTCAAATACCCTACCTCAACTAAATAATTAACAACCACTATCTGAGATGTTAAGGAAACTAAAACTAAAACCCACCCAACAAACAAGAATAAACCACAATGCCAATGCATGATCATTCAATACTAAAATCACAACAACAAAAATCCAAGTTAAATCATCAATGATTCCATATCCTCCCCAAGAATAAAATATAAATAAAGAATTAATAATAAGAGAAGGGTAATTCACCTTAGATCATAGATATGTTGATCACCTAAATAAGAGGGCTAAAACAAATCAAAAGATTACTAAATATCCCCAAATATGCACCAATGGTTACCTAGTATTGTATGGAAATTGGAAAAATAAAAGTGATTTCATGTTAAGACCCGGATATATAACCATTTTGGAAATTAGAGGATCATAGAATGATAAGGTACATCATGCCATAATGAAATCTAATATAGAAACCATGGCACATTACCTCACCAGATCTCGAAGTCAAAACACATTAAAAATAATTTTAATAACAAGTATAACAATACAACCAAAACCACAATTTTATGACACATAAACTATTTGGGATCATGGAATGATCCTTAAACAACTTCCTCAAACCTATTAAACATCAAACTAAACCATATTATAATGGAAGGCATTATAGTGCCACAGGCCTCAAATTAAAAGAGCTAAGAAATCAACAACCAATGAATTAATGTCTCAATGGGTATAAACATTCCATAATTACACTAATGTAAGATTCTATAGGAGTTCACGTAATATTAACCAGAAACACCTTAAGACCATAACGCTACAATACAACCCCTCATAGCAAAACCAGACTCATATTAGCTAAATTAAAAATTCCTCATGTTAGAGTTTCCCAAGGACTTCCCTACATAAGAATAAATTGGGATACTTAACACCACAACCAAACCCATTCATGCTGTGGTGGGACATCAACTTCAAAATAGTGTATCCATAAAATGTCTAGACTTACACCCCGTGCCATAACACCCCAACCATGTAGTAGCTCAATACTTCATGAGGCAAAAAATCATATTTCAAAACAACCATATATTTTAACCAGTATATCTCATCACAACACATAGGGACATGTAAAAGAACATACTTAAAGTTAAAAATCTATCTATGACCTCATCCTCTTCCCTCCAAATTTTTTTCTAATACATCCATTTCTAGAAACATGATATGTAATGGCCTTAGAAAACCTGATCGTTATACAGGAGTCACAACCCAATTACACCCAATATTTTACAATGGAAGCATGACCAATTACACACTAAATTTTTTAAATGTGGTAGAATCAAATACAAGAGATGAAATTTTTCAATGGAGGTTGTTTCTATAGTAAAAAACATAAACCAATTATAAAGATATAGTGTAGAGGATATAATGAAAGAATTATTTCCCAATAATTATAGAACCCAATTTTGAAAAATAAATTTCATCCAATCATTACAACACAATCACACCTGGAATACATTATAGAAACAAAATAAAAAAAGATCTACTACAAAATAGGCTTTTAATATCATTTAAAAAAGTCATAAAAAATGATAAAAAGGATCTAATAATAAAAGCACTACTAAACAGGGGTTACCATTTATTAGTGCTAAAAAATCATCGATAAATGTATCTTTTATGAACTCTAAATAAATTTCAAATAAAAGGAGAATTTTATTAGTGTTGATAAAAGTCAAAAAATAAAATTTTAAATAGAAAAAAATTAAAAATTAAAAATTTCAAGGTATACCCACCCCCCCCCCCATATCAACACTCGATGCCCCACCCACCCCTCCTTTATCAATACTTACAGCACCCCCACCCATTTATCATCACTCTAATCCCCCCTAACAGCATTACACCATCTACTTCACATGCTTGGGCGCCCCTACATTTACTGGTTTTCAAACATGAGACCTCCCCCTCAAGAATCTGCACCTTTACCACTCATATATATAGTTTTGTTTTGTATTTTATGATATATCAATTTATTTATCTATTTTTATATTTGATATCTATATATATAATTATTTTTAAATACATATATTAAATATTTTTTTGTATGTGTGTGGGTTTATAAATACATATATACATACATATATATTTATATATAATTTTGTGTCTATAAAAATAACTATAAATATTTATATTTATTTACATATATTAATATTTATATACATATATTAATATATATGTATATATATATATTTTTCAATACACACACACAAATATATTTATATATATATATACATTAACCATATAGGTATATAAATATTCATAAATTGTTATTTTAAAGAAAATGGATATTATTTTTATTTAGATATAGATTATATATAGAGAGAGATATTTTATATGTAAATATGTTTACATATTTATTTATAAAATTAAATTTTTTATGTGAATATTTACAAATATGTATATATGTTTATATATTTAATTATAAGTAACCATAAAATATGAAAAATGATAAAATTAAAACGTCATAATAACCATATGATGGTAATACTTAAGAATAAATTGAGTCTCCAACCAAAAAATTATTATAAGACTCCCTTAAAAATGATGAATTTCCATAAAGTGTTAAAAAATTGGGGTACCCTAATAAAAAACATAGTCTTGGAGGCCTTCCAGACCTTTTTTTACCCCATAAAAATGTTGATCATGGTTCTTCCTAGTTACCATGACATAGTTCTACTTTGATTTGATATATGGTAGATCTCAAATGGACACGTGGATCAAAAGTTATGACCATTTGAAGTTTGAGTCTTGTTTTCAACATATTTTAGAGTGTTTATTAATTTATAGAATTTTCTATCTTTAAATTTTTATTAAATGACTATTTCTCAATAATAACTAGAATTTTTTTAATTAATATTATTTTTTAGTTATTTTATAAACCATTTTCCACTAAATATCTTATATATAAAGTGTGATTACATATTTCATATTATATAAATCATATTTTATTAAATTTATTAAATTTATAAAAATGTATTTATAAATTAATATATATTTATAATGATATATATAAATTTTTAATGAAATATTCCTTTTATTATCGCTAAAAAATCATTCTATCACTAAAAAAAGGTATACTTTTATCATCACTGAGAAAAGTGTTGATAAAAGTACCCTTTATCAGCATTAGAAAATGGAATTGATAAAGGGTTGCACTAGATAAATCTAATTCTGTGGTACTGATGTTTATGTGGTTGTAACTAAATGATCTTAGTAACTAGTACTCCTATGGTTACCTTCTTTATCCATTTACAAATACAAGAACAACACGGGTCGCTTTCCATATCCACATGGTTTCCATATATAAAACCAACCGTTTACTTCTATAGTTTCCATATTGAGGATCTCCTAATTGGTGAATTAAATGATGATAACTCCCCATGCCCTCATTTGATAATGTGTTGATTCTCTTTCATTATCCATATTTATTAACTCAATAAATAATAAAGTTTGTTTGTAGCAACTGTTGTTACATGACACTATCTTCTCTAGATAATGTTTTCTGCATCCATTTGTTGAAATGACGTTCTCTCTCAAATTATATTATATAGTAATTTATGAAAAGGTTTTGACACTCCAATTCTTATATAGTTTTTTATATTGAAACAATGTTGAATCAATGTTGTTTTCCCATAAAAGTTCTCCATGATGAAATATTGGGGAGACATGTTTTTTGAAATTCCTATAAATATTGTTGATGTGTGGACATAGTGTGTATCAAAAATTTAGTTCTCCCTATCACTCTTTCAATAGAATATTATTAATCCAATAACATACAATGTTGTCTTGGATCATTCAAATTTAATAGAATGTGGAAGGCCTTAGATTAATAATGTATTCTATTAATACTTGAAACATCATTGACTACTTCTGCAGTATCTCATCTTGAATCATCATCTTCATCTCAAGAGTTTGGATTCACAATAATTCATTTTTTCAATTTTATTATATACTAATGAAGCACAATAAAGCTAAAAATATTATACAATATGCAATTAGTGAAATGTGGTTTTCATATATCTATTTTCATATTAAATTGACCATGTTTTTATTCTTTCATTTTATTTTTATTAGTCCCCATGCATGAAAAATGTTAGTTTATTTTAAATGGTTGATATTTTTATACTGGATATGGGTTGTTTTTTATGTGCATTGGATCTTCTTTATGCCACATGGACTTTCGTATTGGACCTTGGCCTTTGACCGGGCCTACTACCCATTCCCCTAGTGACTCGGTGATCTATTGTATCTTTTTTTCTAGCCGTTGATTAATTATTCCATAAATTTTATCCATACTGTCCATTTTTCATGGTTCTTGATTGTGCCATTGGGTTTCTATTTTGACTTGGATTCATGGAGACTCTTGATTCACAGTTCTGTTATCAACTGATAGTGAGTGTCAGTGGATTGATAACCCTATACCCTATCCATTTAAAAACCCTAATTCACTCTAGTTTTTCTCTCATATTCTTCCGCTCTGAGTATCTCATTATTTCTGAGGAGTCAAAAGTTCTCTTTTGAATTTTATGTCTTGTTTTCGAAATCACAAATGTCTATGCTAATCATACTAACTCTGTCAATCGTACTGACTCTGTCAATCGTACTGACTCTATCAATCGTACTGACTCTGTCAATCGTACTGACTATGTCAATCATACTGACTCTGTCAATCGTACTGACTCTGTCAATCGTACTGATTGTCAACTGTACTGACTATGTCGATCGTACTAACTCTTCTTATCATACTGACTCTGTCAATCGTATTGACTCTGTCAATCATACATAATTTTTTGCATCGTACTCGCTTTGTATCATATCATTACATTACACTAAGTAATACTTATAGAACTCATATTTTATTCTATCACATGCTTGTTTTTATTCTTTATCAACACATGTCAATCATTCTCATGTTTATCATATTCATATATCTTTTGTTTTAAACCAAAACTATGTCATGGAGTTAGTTATAAACTAATCAAAACAATGTCATGTTTTCTATTTGAATATAACCGTTATAATGCCAGGTGTCCAAGTCCCTCCAGTTTTTCCAAATAAATATGATCATTGGAGGAAATATGACCATTGGAACCTGAGGCCTATAAATAGAAGGTCATTTGAAGCTGAGAAAAACAACTGAGAGATTTTGATCATTCTTTGCTTCTATCAAGATCTATAGAGAGACATTGTTACTTCTCTCCTACTTCGTGCAAAAGCCTTGATACTGCAAAACATGAACAACTCGTTCTTAGTTTTTTGTATTTCAATAAGTGCTTTGTTTTTCTTTGTGCGACCGATCAGGTGATAACGATCAAGGGCTGTCGGGGATAGGTAGACGGTGCTACCGATCATCGTATTGAGGGCTTTCAAGTGATTGAAAGAAAGAGGTGCTGATTACCTGTAAAATCGAGGGCTTGTGGGGATATCAAGACAGACGTACCAATCATCGTATCGAGGGCTTGTGGGGATAGCAAGACAGACGTACCGATCATCATATTGAGGGATTACCAAGGTTGTGGTAAGACAGACCTCTTATCCTAGGTGAAAGGATAACCCTTCTTTTTAGGTCAAAAGAATTGTAATACTTTTACATTTCCGCTTCTATTTGTTTTAGAAAGTGAATTGTATTTTTTTCCTTTCTTCATTTCATATTCATTTGTAATTATTTCAATTACAATCATACTATTACATATTTTATCGATTGATTCTATACGGTTTATGGTAGAATCCTTCACTATTGTATTATTCTGATTATTTTATTCATCTTGAATATAATTGATTTACATTTCTTATAGTATTACATCATATCATACTTTTATACTCAATACTATTGTGATTGTTTCTATTGTGAATTGTATTAGTTTAAGATCATTTAAACTAATTTCTTAAGTGTTTAGACACAAAGTTTTTAAACCTAAAATTCACCCCCACCCTCTTGTATTGTTCCATGTAATATACATATACATCTATATATTTGAGCCAACAATTGGTATCAGTTGAGGCTTCCACTAATTTGTATCAATAGCTCTATTTGTTTCAAATTTTTGTTTCAACTATTTACTACACTAACGTGTGAAGTGGAAAAGATTTTGTTTTATAAGATGGAAAGAATGAATATTGGGTCAATTGACAATCTAAATTCAACTAGACCCCCAATCTTTGATGGGAATTATTATGATTACTGAAGAGATCGAATAAATACATTCATTATCAATACTAGTGTAGACAATTTTATTATGCTTACTGGAGGTTACAAAATTCCTGACAAAGAATTCAGTACTTTCACTAATCAAGAAAAGCAAGAATATTAATTGAATTACAAGGTATGCAATACTTTATTATGTTCTATGACCAGGAATATATACAGCCAGATATCATCTTGTGAAGCAGCCATCTGTATTTGGAAGAAATTAGAAGTCACACATTTTGGTACATTGAAGGTTATAGAAACAAGAAGAGCAATGCTTCGAGCATAGTATCATGGATTTATTTTTCCTTATGGAGAGCCGGTATGTAAAGTGAAACAAAGATTTATGACAATTTTAAACATTTTACAATTCATGGGGTAAAAAGGTCTTGATGATGAAGCTCTTGTAGATAAGATTATTGATATAATTCCAAAAGAATGGGAGTCAAAAAGGACAGTTATTGATGAAAACAGAAAAGTTTCTTAGATTACTCTTGATGAACTCTTTGGAACTCTTCTATAACATGAGACAAGAATGAAGAGAGATTCTGATTTCAATAAGAAGAAAAATGGGAATGGAAGTGTAGCTTTTACTACTACATCTAAAGCTATAACACTTGAAAGGATAACAAGATCCAAATCTAAGAAAGTTGTTATGTCTGATTTAAGTGATTGTGATCATTCAGATAATGAGTTAGCCAATCTTGCTCGAAGGATGAACAATATTGTGGGAAAGAAAGACTTCCAATACAGATTCAAAAGGAAAGATATGAAGGATAAAAAAGATTTATAGGTAGCATGTTTTGAATGTAAGAAAGTATGTCATATAAGACCTAATTTTCCTTTACTGAAGAGAAAAGATAAAAAGGAGAAACATTCTGAAAGAAATAATAAAAAGTATTACAAGACAAATACAAAGAAAGTATTAAAGGAAAATGATACTTGGAGTGAAATTAGTAGCGATTCATCAGAAAATTATTTAGAATATGAATCCCTAGGACAAAGGAATATCAGACTTATAGCCATATTACCAATCAAAAATCATTGTCTCATGGCTAAGGTACACAATGCTGAAGCTATTACAAATGATTCCTTGAATGAAAATTATACTGATAAAAAATATGATGAATCTTAAAATGATGAGTCTTCGTCATCAGAAGATAGTACATTACCTTCTTTTAAAGAAGTATCTAGGTTTCCTAAATTACTTGAGAATGAAAATTCTAAACTCAAGAAAAATCTTGATAAAGAAAATTCTAGAATTTCAATTTTAACTTAATAAGTATCAGATCTTTCTAATGATTTGATATGAAAACTTCTAATTTTGAAAGTATTTTAAAAACCCTTGATAAAGTCATATCTGATAAGGATAAACATTCTAAGGATCTAGAAAATGTAATTTCTAAGAAAAATGTTTTCGAGCCTAACTCTAGTTCAAAATCAAAAGTTTTGGAGGATAAAAACTTAGTTTTAAAACTAAAGTCAGAAATTTTTTCCTTGAAAAAATGTTTGTCAAACTTTACTCATGGTAAAGAAAACTTTGACAAAATGTATTCTCAAATTTGACCTATGATAAATCATTCTGGTTTTGGTTATACTTATTCTAAACTGGTTTTTAGTAATAACTATTTTGTTCCTCAAAGTACCCCTTTCTGTACTAAGTGTTAATGTGGGGGAAACTGGAAAAGATATTTTTTCTCTTAATAGAACTCAGTCTTTAGGATTTCATAAAGCTCATTTTGCAAAACAAATGTGGATTCCTAAAATTATTTTATCAAACCTTTCTAGATCCAAACAAGTTTGGATTCTGAAAAACTAATTGTTTCTTTTTCAGGAAAATAAGAAGTGTACCAATAAGAACATTTGGTACATCGATAGTGGTTGTTCTTAACACATGACTGGAAACAAAGATTTCTTTGAAAAGATCATCGAAACAAAAGGTGTAAAGATTACCTTCGGAGATAATGCTCAAGGAAAGATTTTTGGAATAGGTAATATTGTTTTTCTAGGAAATTTTATTATTTCAAATGTTTTGTTTGTTAAAGGTATTAAGCACAATCTCATCAGCATAAGTCAATTATGTGATGAAGTATACCTTGTGAATTTTAGAAACGATAAATGCTTAGTTCACAATTCCAAGGATGAATTCATTCTTTCTGTCCATAGGCAAGAGAATGTATACACTATTAACATAGAATACCTTAGGA
The DNA here is from genome assembly GCA_963277665.1 of Viscum album. Lineage (NCBI taxonomy): Eukaryota > Viridiplantae > Streptophyta > Magnoliopsida > Santalales > Viscaceae > Viscum > Viscum album. The sequence continues at coordinate 416,120,993 of OY728129.1, forward strand.
GACAAAATTTAACTTGCTTAAGTGAAATAGAAGACCAATCATGGATATGGAATAGAATACTAGGACACAGTAACCTAAGAAACCTTTGTAAACTATCAATGAAAAGACTTGTAAAGGGGCTACTGGATCTTAGATATGATTCTTAAAAAGTCTGTGATCCTTGTCAATTTGGAAAGAAACATAAAACTAGCTTTAGATCAATTAATGAATTTTTAACTTCTAATGCATTACATCTAGTGCACATGGATCTTTTTGGTCCTTCACAAACCGGAAGCATTGGAGGCAAATACTATGTATTTGTTTTAGTTGATGACTTCACTAGATTTACATGGGTTTATTTTCTAATAAATAAATATAAAGACTTTTTCTATTTCAAAACTTTTAGAGCCCAAGTTAAAAATGAGAAAAACCTACCATTGATAACTATTCATAGTGATCATGGTGGTGAATTTCAAAATTCATATTTTGAAACTTTTTGTAGTAAGAAAGGTATTACTCACAACTTCTCAGCTCCAAGAACTCCTTAGAAAAATGGTTTTTTTGAAAGAAGAAATCGCATTCTTCATGAAATGACAAGAACCATGTTGAGTGAATACTCAATTGCTAAGCACTTTTTGGATGAAGCTATTAGTACTACTGGTTATACTATAAATCATGTTTTAACAAGACCTTTTCTTAAAAAAACACCTTATGAATTGTAGACTGGCCGAAAACCTAAAGGTTCATACTTCAAAGTTTTTGGGTGCAAAGTATTCATTTTGAATACTAAAGAGAATCTACACAAATTCGCACCAAAATCTGATGAAGGAGTCTTTCTTGGCTATTCTACAACTTATAAAGCATATAAAGTTTTCAATAAAAATACTTGTACTATTGATGAAACAGTGCATGTTAAATTTAATGAAACTAATCCTTTTGTTTTCAAACAACCCCAACCTACATCTTCATATGTGTTTTCCAAAAATGTTTATCAACCTCTATTAGAAGATAATTTTGATAAGAAAAATTCTCACGAAAGTGTTCCTGAAACTTTTACTCCAGAATATTTTCTACCATATGTTGATGAACAGGTTTTACAAAACCTAAATCAATTGCTTCTTAGGAATCAGCCCAGTGATAACATCATTGGCGATGTAAATCAACCTGTAAGGACTAGAAATTCCTTGAGAAATGAAATAGAACATCTTTCCTTTCTTTCCCAATTCGAACCTAAAAGTCCAAATGAGGCCTTAGGTGATGAAGATTGGATTAAAGCAATGCAATATGAACTAAATGAATTTGAAAGGAATCAAGTCAGGACTTTAGTTGAAAGACCTAAAGAAACAACTGTAATTAGTGTAAAATGGGTTTTCAGAAATAAATGTGATGAAAATGGAATCATTATAAGAAATGAAGCAATACTTGCTGCTAAGGGATATAATCAACAAGAGGGAATAGACTGTGAAGAAACATATGCTCCAGTAGCTAGACTTGAATCTATTCGTATTCTATTATCTTTTGCAGTATACTTTAATTTCAAATTATTTCAAACGGATGTTAAATTTGATTTTCTAAATGGTTTTATTCATGAATAAGTTTTTCTCAAACAACCCCCTGGTTTTCTAGACTCAAAACATACTAATCATGTTTTTAAACTTACCAAATCTCTATATGGCCTTAAACAAGCTCTTAGAGCATGGTACGATAGACTTACAAGATTTCTTTTACAAAAAAATTTATGCAAAAGGTACAGAGGATCCAACCCTTTTTATAAAAATAGAAAATAGAAATGTTTTGATTGTTCAAATTTATGTTGATGACATCATATTTGTATCAACTCAGCAGTCTAAATAATTCTTTTGTAAATTTAATGAAATCTGAGTTTGAAATGAGTATGATGGGTGAGTTAAAATTCTTTTTAGGTTTTCAAATTTCTCAAAAACCAGAAGGAACATATATATCTCAACATAAGTATATTAAAAATTTACTCAAAATATATGGATACGACAATACTAAAAGTATTAGCACTCCAATTGGTACCTCAAATACACTTGATCTTGATGAAACTGGGAAACCAGTAGATCAAACAATTTTTAGAGGTATGATAGAAATATTGTTATACTTGACAGCTAGTTAACCAGACTTAATGTTTTTTGTATGCTTATGTGCAAGATACCAATCTAATCCAAAAGAGTCCCATTTAAAATATGTGAAGATAATATTTCAGTATTTAAAAGGCACTATGGATCTAGGCCTTTTTTATTCTTCTGGAAATGATTCTGTTTTAAAAAGTTTTTCAGATGCCGAATTTGGTGGCTATAGAATGGATAGAAAGAGTACATCTGGAACATTTCATTTCTTAGGAGATTCCTTGGTTTCCTGGTCCTGCAAGAAAGAATACTCAGTAGCACTTTCCACTACTGAATCTGAATATATAGCAGCTGGAAGTTGTTGTGCTCAAGTGTTGTGGATGCAATAAACACTCACTGACTATGGATTGAGTTTTTCCAAAACTCAAATTCTTTGTGATAATACTAGTGTTATAAAAATTAGTAAAAACCCAGCACATCACTCTTGTAAAAAACACATAGATATTAGGCATTAATTTCTTAGGGATTACACACTAAAGGAGATATTATTTTACAATTTATCAAAATGCAAGAACAACTTGCTGACATTTTTACAAAACCATTACCTTCCGATAGATTTGAGTTTATAAAACATAATCTAGGAATGATTAAATTAAATTAATCATTCATGTCTACTTCATGTTTTTCACATTAAGAAACACCTCTTAAAAAGGAGAGAATTTTACTTAATATTTTATTATCTGTTTATTCTACTGGTTTGTGTTTTTGTCTTTCTCTTTATCATATTGACTGTTTAGTTATCATTTTTTACCTTTTTTTTGTCGTCTTGAAAGTTTGTTTTTCATCGGCACATCACCCTATGGTAACAAGTTTGTTTTCAATCGGCACATCACCCTATGGTAACAAGTTTGTTTTCCATCGGCACGTCACCCTATGGTAACAAGTTTGTTTTCCATCATCACGTCACCCTATGGTAACAAGTTTGTTTTCCATCGGCACGTCACCCTATGGTAACAAGTTTGTTTTCCATCGGCACATCACCCTATGGTAATAAGTTTGTTTTCCATCGGCACGTCACCCTATGGTAACAAGTTTGTTTTCCATCGGTACGTCACCCTATGGTAACAAGTTTGTCTTCCATCAGCACGTCACCCTATGGTAATGACTTTTTTTCCATCAGCATGTCCACCTATGGTAATGAATTTGTTTTCCATCAGTATGTCAACCTATAGTAATGACTTTGTTTTCCATCGGTACGGTAACCTATGGTAATGAATCGGTTTTCCATCGTCTTGACAACCTATGGTAATGACTTTGTTTTCAAACGACATGAAAAATCGATCACATTCTTTCTCTTTGTATGCTTGTGTTTTGATTTACTTTATTAATACAAATTAAACCAACAAATACCTTACAATCTCTGGCAGGTACATACTTTCCTTACCTTGTTTTGTTTTTTTCACTTTCTATTCTTTTTTGTTTTAAAAAAAAACCCCTTTTCTAATCCTATTCGTCATTTTTTTCTATTAATATCAACCATAAAAGATCAACGGTCATTTTTTCGCCTATAAATAGACCCCTCCCCTTCCCAAACCCACACCAATTTTTCAGAATTGTTGACGAAGCTCCTCCCCTGTTTTAATACTCCGTACGATCTTCCATCGGCTTCACCTATATGTCTCAGTCCTCTGCCAACACTCCTTCCAAAATGTCTTCAAAGACTTTTTTATATAAATAATTCCTCAGAGAAAGGTTATTTTCTCAAGACTTCTTTGATTCGTATGATTCTAAAATCAGAAGAATTATTTATTTCAAGGCTGGGAACATCTGTGTGTTGAAAAACCTGTGTCTCAAGATCCTGTCCTTATTGAAGAAGTTAGTCAGTTCTAAAAAACTGTGTCTTTTGACAAAAACATGACTATAAACTTTGTTGTGTACGATAGAAAGATATCAATGTCTATAAAACAAGCATCCCACTTTCTAAATGTTCCAACAGAAGGTGATTATTTCTATCCTTCTCATAAAATACCAGAGGAATTTGGTACATTTAATAAAGAAAGTGATGAAAAGTCTTTGTTTCTTATAAATGAAGAGAAGAGGAAAGTGACTCATCTATCTCTAGATAACGAATTTGTGGCACTCTAGATGCAAGGTTTTCTTATCCCAAGGAAAGGGGATAGAGAAACTCTGAATGTTTCTGATATCTTCATGCTAGACTAACTTGTCAATATGAGAAAGGTAAATCTCATGGGACACATTTTTGAAACAGTCAAGAATGTCAAGTCAGGAGTGATAAAATATCATTTTATTATGTATCCTTTTATTCTTACAAAGTTCATTCTCAAGAGCATAAAGTTTTGTAATATTACTTTGAGAGGAAAATTGATATACTTAAAACCTTCATGGATACTTAAGAGTACATTGAAAAATTTGTATATTTGTTTTGATCAAAATTCAAAGCTTTTTGTCAGAGATATAGAAGATAAATCGCCACAAAATCTATCAGCACCAAATCAATCTGCACTTATGCCAGTCAAAGAGAATCCATCTATTTTTGTCCCTCAAAATTTAGATATGCAAACCAGTTCTAAGACAAAGAAGAAACCAAAGTACAACAAGGAGGTTGTGTCCAAGTGGAGTAAATAAATAGAACAATGAAAAGAAGGTGATCTGAAGTTCGGTCTAGATCCAGCTGAAGCCTTTGTTGAGAGGATAAGGGTTGAGGATACTCTTCAAGCTGAAAAGAAAAAGAATACTCTTTTGAAAGTAAAAGCTCAAGACTTTGATATCTCTAAAGGCTTGAAAATGGTTGAGGAGGCCAGTGCTCAACTAACAGAAGAGGTATATAGAGAACCTATCATATAGAGTCTTCCAGAGCTAGAGAAAGGGAAAAAAATCTTGGAAGAAATACAGGAAGTTGAGGAAGAGGAAGGATATTTCCTTTTGGAATTCCTTCAGAGTTCAAAGAAAAGCAGATAAGAATCATTTCATAAACAAAGTGAAGGTTTTCAAAAAACTCATCATGCCGATCAAGCTAAAGCTCAATCATTTGAAACTCCATAAATAATTCCTTCCCAAGTAATTCAAGGCACTCAATATTCTAATACTGAAAAAACTATCATTATCAGTAACAAAGTGGAAGAAGAAAGAAAGGAGAAAGAAAAATAAAAAGGAAAACATCCAGTTGAGGACTCAAGATGATCAAATTAACTAGATTCGTACGATGAGGATACTGATTCAGAACAGAAAATTTCTCTCAAGAAGAGTGATTACATTGTTCATGTCTTGAGGAGAATTGAGAAGACCATTCCTTATCTTCCAAGACTAGAAGGGAAAATTGAATTCATTACTGATAATCAAAGAAAGAAGTTTGGTTCTATAAGAGAACTGAGAAAGAGAGTATTATCATTTGAAGCCGATTTGAAAGTTCTGTCTGAATGTTTGGCTACTAATAAGAAGGCTTGCAACAGAATGACTAAGTGGTCATACAAAACAGAGAGCTCAGTGAATGATCATGAATTATCAATTGAAGACTTAAGGATGCTTTCAAATGATCTTGCAATTGCTTTCAATAAGTTTGATAAAGAAACTGTTGAAAGGATGAATCATTTGTCAAATACCCATGGATCCGATATTCCTTTAGTGAAAGAGTTGAAAGAGAGAATGAATGCTTTTCAGTCTAAGTTTTAAAAGGTTTCATATTTCAAAGATGAAATAGTCTTGTTGAATAAGCAAAATTCTGTGCTATCTAAAGACCTCAAGAATTTACAAGACAGAATTGATACTCTTGAATAAGTAATCAGAGTCTAGGAGGAGAATATCAAGAATCAGGATCATCTTTTATCCAACCAGCAAGATCTTCTTAGATCCCAGGGTGATTCTATATCTGAAGACAAGAAGGAAATCAAAAAGCTGAAATCCATTCTTCATGATCTAATCAAGAAAGAAAATGAAAGAGAAAACAAATGAGTGTTGTTGTATTTTTTTTCCTTACTCATTTCATGAACTCTATAAACCTTTGTTATCGTAATGAGATTTATGTTACCTTTCCCATTTTCTTGCATTTCTTTTCTTTAACTATTTTAGGAAACTCAAGATTACCCCATTATATTTGTAAATCACAAAGGGGGAGAATGTTTTATAAAAGGGGATAATGTTTTACAAATGGAGAATGTTTTAATCAAATACTTCTAAATCAAGAAAAATCTACGAATAAAATCCTTAAAAAAGTACATACCTAAGGGGGAGTTAGTTGTATTCAATTTCACATTCAGAAGATTTTCCAATAACTCAAGGGGAGATAATTATTTCTTTTTGTTTTTTACTTTGTGTTTTGTTCTTTCCAAAAAGGGGGAGATTATTGAGTCAAAAGTTCTCTTTTGAATTTTATGCCTTGTTTGGGAAATCACAAATGTCTATGCTAATTGTACTGACTCTGTCAATCGTACTGAATCTGTTAATCGTACTGACTCTGTCAATCGTACTGACTCTGTCAATTGTATTGACTCTGTCAATCGTACTGACTCTGTCAATTGTACTGACTCTGTCGATCGTACTGAATCTGATTATTATACTGACTCTGTCAGTCGTACTGACTCTGTCAATTGTACAGACCTTTGTGCATCGTACTCTCTTTGTATCATATCATTACATTACACTAAGTAATACTTATAGAACTCATATTTTACTTCTATAACATGCTTGTTTATATTCATTATCAACACATGTCAATCGTACTCATGTTTATCATCTTCATATATAATTTATTTTAAACCAAAATGATTTCATGGAGTTAGTTATAAAATAATCAAAATGATGTCATTTTTTCTGTTTCAATATGACCGTTATAATACCAGGTGTCCAAGTCCCTCCGAGTTTTCCGAAGAAATATGACCATTGGAGGAAATATGACCATTGGAACCTTGGGCCGATAAATAAGAGGTCATTTGAACCTGAGAAGAAAAACTGAGAGATTTTGATCATTCTTTTCTTCCATCAAGTTCTAGAGAGTGACATTGTGACTTCTATCCTGTTTCGTGCGAAATCCTTGAAACTACAAAATGTGAACAACTCTTTATTATTTTTTTGTATTTCAATAAGTTCTTTGTTTTGCTTTGTGTGACCGATCAGGTGATAACGATCGAGGGCTACCTGGGATAGGAAGACGGTGCTACCGATCATCGTATTGAGGGCTTTCAAGTGATTGAAAGACAGAGGTGCCGATTACTTACAAAATCGAGGGCTTGTGGGGATAGCAATACAGACGTACCGATCATCGTATCTAGGGATTGCGGGGATAGCAAGACAGACGTACCGATCATCATATCGAGGGCTTACCAAGGTGGTGGTAAGACAGACCTCTTATCCTAGGTGAAAGGATAACCCTTCTCTTTGGGTCAAAATAATTGTAATACTTTTACATTTCCGCTGCTGTTTGTTTTAGAAAGGGAATTGTATTGTTTCCTTTCTTCATTTCGTATTCATTTGTAATTGTTTCAATTACAGTCATACTATTACATATTGTATAGATTGATTCTATACTCTTTATGGTAGAATCCTTCATTATTGTATTACTATAATTATTGTATTCTTCTTGAATACAATTGATTTACATTTCTTATAGTATTACACCATATCATACTTTTATACTCAATACTAGTGTGATTGTTTCTGTTGTGAATTGTATTAGTTTAAGATAATTTAAAATAATTTCTTAAGTGTTTAAACACAATGTTTTTAAACCTACAATTCACCCCCCTCTTATATTGTTCCATATAATATACATATACATCTAAATATTAGATCCAAAATCTTCTTTTGGTTCATCAATTCTAGAGAGTTCTTCATCCTCAAGAAGAGGAAATCTAGCACCTGATGTCCTCCATGTATGTTGTTGGTGTACATTTTCTGGTGGATTTCATGATGGTATCCTTATATTGAAGATGTGAAGCCAAGATTTGTTATTAAGGACCTTTGTTTTCTAGTCCAGGTGACCTTGAGTAGGTATTCCAGAACCGAGCACTACATCATTTGGAATATTACAGGACTATCAGACTTCAGGGTCCAACTTTGTAAGTATACATTACAGTTATTGTATACTTTTTTTCATGGTTGTAAATTTTATTTCACCTTTTTTCCTTTTAATTTTCCTTTATATGTAATCCTTTCTTTTCTACATTAATAAATCGCATGAGTCTAGTGGTGTTAATGCCATGCCTGTAGGTCCCCATGGTACTGAAGCATGTAAATACTTGTGTTCCTATGTTCTTACTAATTTATTTCATTTCTTTCATGTGTTTGTGATTGTTTTTTTGAATTTAAAAAACTTTTTCAAAATTTATAGTTCATTCTTTATGGGTTTTGGTGTTCTTCTTGTGTTTAGTTCACCGTTATCCTTTCACAAAGTGGTATCAATGCCTCCCTAGTTTTATTTTGTTATTGAATTTGATTCTTGTTTCTTATTTTTCAGTTTTACTTTTTGTTTTAATTTTTAAATTATGTTCTCTTATTAAACCGCCACTTTCTTTTTACTATAATTGTTTTAATCCACTATCTCGTCTGGTATTTATTATCATTTTGAATACCTTTGGATAAACATCATTTTCCCAAGACATTTGTCTGTTTTTGGGGGCGTACCCTTAATATTTTCGGTAAGAACTTGGCATATACTCTCTAGGTAAACATGTTAATAACTAGATTGGGAATTGATAAATTTGATAGAGAAACGAATTTAACCTTTAGATAATTAAAATGAGAGACATGATAGTTCATCAGGGCTTTATTGATGCCATATGTGGGCCTAATAAACCTGTTGTCACTATAAATGAAATCGGACAGACCACTACTAAGTACCAAGATGTAGCCCCTGATGTTTTAGTTTAATAATATATCTCCTTACTACTTTATTTAGGAGATAAAGTTCTAAGAGAAGTTTCTTGTGAGTCTAGTGTTGTTGGCAGTTGTCTTAAACTAGAAAAAGTATATATTACAACTCACTTATTTAGAAGGAATTATAAAAAACACCAAATGATTACATTTAAAATGAAACCTGATAGTAATATTAAATCCCATCATGATGAATTTAACAAAGTAATGTTATATTTATCTAGAATTAGTGTAAATGTTGATGATAAATATCAATCAATGGTCATTTTAATTTATCTAGATAATTATTGCATCACTTTAGTAGAGACCATGATGTATGGTCTTGATTCATTAACTCTGGAAGATGTTAAATCATCCCTTCTCTATAAATAAATACACACCAAACCTAGAATCAAAGGTGAGGTGGAGATATTATTCTCTAGGGGGACACCAAATTTTAAAGGTAAGAAGAAATATTTTAGTAAATATAAAAGTAATAATATTAAAGAAACTAAACCTAGGTCTAATTCTTGGGAAAGGAAAGTCACTTTCTTCCATTATGGTAATCCTAGGAATATTATGCCTAAATTTAGGAAACTCAAACATAAATTAGAACCCAAACAGCCCACTGATCAGTCCCTTATAGTTGAATCCGGTTATGACACTATTTACGTTTTAAATGTGTCTAACCATGAACTCAATCAAGAGTGGGTCCTTAACTCATGTTTCTCCATTCTCATGTTTCCTTTTAGAGAGTTGTTACTATAATTTTTTGAAATATTAGAAGGATATTTCCTCTTAGGTAATAATAATATGAGTTAGTTATAGGTAAAATGTTCTATTTTGTTAGAACTAGATGATAATTCTATCATCATTTTAGCTGAGGTTTGGTGGGTTCCCAAACATCAATGAAACCTGATTTCCATAAGAGTTCAAGATCAAAATTGGTTCACTTTTAGGTATAAATCAATTTGTATAGAAAACTATAAAGTCTATAAAACCATCATTAAGGGGTATCTTATCGATGGGTTGTACGACTTGAATGGAAAGACCCATTAAATGTTATTAGCTTGTGTTTATACTTCCAACACTAATAAAACTATGCTTTAGTATAGTATATGTAGGTTCTGAGCGCAGGGGAAGTGTGTTTGTGGGTATACCCAACATTAATTTTTTCCATTAACAACAATCAATCTGAGATCCGTCATGATAATAAAATGTTGGATCTTTGGAATAGAACAAAGAACGAAAGAAATTAAGGGAGTCCCGAAACCATAGATAGGATCATCATATGTTGGTTATAATTAATTTAATTAAAAGATGAGAATTACCTTGATGGAATTATCTCTCTGTTGATGTTTCCGATCATGATATGATTTGATCCATCATTGTGTCATAGAATCCAAGTGTCGGCTTTCTCTAGAATTGATCCACACATGATCCACATATCTCTAGACTTCACTGAAGGGATATCCTGGTGCTATCATAGAAGGGCCTTTGGTTGTGATGTCTGCCTTCAATCTCCCTGAGAGCCACTTCCAAAGCGCTCTCCTTAATCCGGCGGAGGAGGATATCTCTCATAAATTGAGAGAATTCTTAGTGGAAAAATAATTATCTCTTAGCTTGATATCTTTTTAGATCCATTGTGTACAACCACAAAAAATGTCTAGGCTAATGAGAATTATATAATTAGGATTTTAATTACTAATAATAATACAATGAATTAATTACCCAAAATCATTTATTCATTTCATTTAATTCTTAGTAATACCTCATGTCTAATAATAATATTTGGCCATAATTATTACTTGACATGTTCCCAGTGAATTACACAAAATATTATTTTATTAAATAAATATTATTATTTCTTAAAAATCCCTATAAAATTACACGGAATGTATATTAATTTACATGGAGTGTACTTTTGTTTTTAAATTTTCATTATTTCTACCACCACATTTATTAGACCTTGAATAACGGCTATTTATTTCTCAAATAAATATCACTTCATTACTTGCTAATAAATATATTATTTTTCCCACAATATATTTTCTCAAATAACTAGTGTCGAAATAAATGTGATCAAGCATCATTGAATAATTATTAAACCAAAATTGGGAGTAATATTTATTAAACTTGTTAAATTAATATTTAACTAAGATACATAGACACACTTACTGTGTGACCCTCTAGGCCTCTTTCTCAGTGGAATTAGGCGGAGCCTATCTAAAGTCCAAGGTTAGAATATAGTAACACGCCAAGGCACCCATAGAGAAAGAAGTTAATGTCACAATGACGTGACACCTCCTATGAATACTTACTATGTAATGTAATACCTTTGTCTTGATATCTCGAATCAAGTGGGTTTCATGTTAGTTCCATCAACCCATGTTCTCAATTATTCTTTATTTGACTTTATGAAATTGAACTCACCCATTCCTTTCCATGGCCATTGATTTATTTAGGCTATATAAATTCCATCAAAGGGCATGCTATATCTACTTCTATTATGGAACAAAAATGGACAAATCCTTTCTTGCATTATCTATTAATGCAGTATTACTCATGACGCACCCAACATATCCTACCTCGCTGTGAACAATGTGTCGTCATAGTTTTCATCAATATATATATGTTTGCAAGTTTTAATACCCATTAATAATAATCGTAATGTCAAAGGACCAATACACACATCTGTATATAAAAACATCCAATGACACTCTGAAATATGGATTTCTTGCTGGAGGGTCTTGTTCTCATAATATCCTCGTGAATATTTCCAAGGGTGCACACCATGAGAAGGTGCCTTAATGTTTTATGAGACCTCACCCCCAATGGCCTTTATTATTTGTGTAACGACCTGAAATTTTGAATAAATCTTGTTTCCTAAATTTATGTGTTATTTTATTTTGTTTTTTATACTCAACAAAAAATTTTCATTTGATAACATGAGTATAATTAAAATGAGACCATTGGGTTTTGACTGTTATATGACCATTGGTCAATATGACCCCTGGAAACTAAACGTTTTGATTTTTCTCTCTAAATACAAGTAATCTTGGTTAATTGTAATAGAAAGAAGATTCGATGGCCTCACCCAGTAGTCTTGGACCGATCGAAGCCCATCTAACAGAACTTGGGAAGGAGGTAGCACCACTGGGTTTTGCTCTAGACCAAACCCAAGCCGAACTTCATCGTGTGAAGCTAGAACGGAATCGCCTTTGTGAGAAGTTCAAACTGATAGAAATTAATACTCATGCGATGTTAGCCGAGCCTCCCTCAGATTCTCTCACCTTATCACACCTTACACTTAGGTCCTATGCTGGTGTGATAAGGGGCTATGTAAGGAGACCGTAACTGCCTTATGTAATCCTTTGTTTCAAAATAAAAATTGGTTTTTCTTCTTATGATGAAGTTTATGAATTTTCAAATGACCAGATAAATATAGTATGCATATTTTTGATGAATTTTAGAAAAAGGATATTTTAAAAATGTTTATGTAAACCTTAAATAATTAAAAATGTGTAATGATATTCAAAAAATGGTCTTCTACAATTATGCTCAGTACGAAATTTAGAGTCTAATAAGATCAACTTAATTTTTGATGAATATTAAATTATGAATAGTGATTTGATGATTAGGATTAGTAATGTGTCCAAATGGATTAGTAATCTCACTTAAAGAAAGTATTAATATAATCTAGGCACCTTGATTAGGTAATGTGATTCAATAAAATGGTTAAATAACGATTTCATAAATTATTATTCAAGTATTATTTTTTTAGAGTGAATAGTGTTTTTTAATTAAAAATTAAATTAAAAAAATTTAAAAAAATTATTTTTATAAAATGGATTTCATTTTTGAACTCAGAGCACCAATATTATGTTATGGTAATTTTTGGGGTTTTTTCTGAAAAAATGAATTTTCGGTGAATAGTTTATTTATTTAAAAAATAAATTAAAAATATTTAAAAAATTATTTTTATAAAATGGAGTTCATTTTTGAAATCAGAGCATTGATATTTGGTTAAGGTGAAATTTTGGGATTATTCTGAGAAAGTTGAATTTTCGATGAATAGTGAAAATACAGTTTTTAAGTTACGGGTGTTTAATGACATCATTAAATGATGTATTAAGTATGTAATCAATATGGTCGACTTATTAATAGTAAGATAAGGTATGAGGTGTCACAAGTGGGCAATACCATGGGAAAATACCATGGGCAAGCCCATGGTTTTGCCAAAACCACTAATGAGGTGTCCCTTGGCCATTAATGCCTTGTCCCCTCACTTTCCCTATAAATACCAAGACATCCTCTCATCCATTCGACTCCCCACTCTCCCCCAACAAAGTTCTGGTCTCATTACCTCCCAAGGAGTCCTCCCAAGGTGCCCCCAAGCTCTCAAGGTCCCAAAATTTGAGTTTTAAGAGTTATGTTTTAAGGTAAGGGATCCGATCTCTCTCTTTCTTTTCAAGAAATCTCTTTTAAGTAATTTCTTTTATGCTCCATGTTCTTATGTTAAAGGGTGTTATTTTATACTCCTCTTACTTCCCTTTTCATGTTCATAAAATTAGAGATCATCTCTTACTCTCATTATTTCGTTTTATGAAGTTTTAAGTGGCGCCATTAGGCTGCCGAAAGTTTTGTAACGTATTCTTTCTCCCTTCTCATTTTTCAAGATCTATTTTCATTTAAAGTATTTCAAGTTCCTTTTTATTATGTTGGGGTATGATATCTAAATTTATCATACTGATATTTTATGATCATATGATGAGAGACCTTATTTTATCTCTTCAATTTAGTATTTTGAAGTTTTAAGTGGCGTTGTTAGGCTGCCGAATTTTTAAGTGGTTCTTCACCCTTCTCTTTTTGAAGTTCTACTTTCATATCAATTCTTTCACATTCCTTTCTATTATGTTGGGGTATGATCTCTATATCTATAATACTTAAATCTTATGTTCATATTATGAGATACCCTATTTGATCTCTTTAATTCAGTATTTTGAAGTTTTAAGTGGCGTCGTTAGGCTGCCGGATTTTTAACGGATTCTTTCACCCTTCTCGCTTTTAAGATCTATTTTCATGTCAAGTATTTCAAGTTACTTTTTATATTATTGGGGTATGATATATATATCTATAATACTGAACTATTATTTTAATATGATGAGAGACCCTATTTGATCTCATCAATTCATTTTTGTTGAAGTTTGGGTGACACCGTTAGGCTGCCGAACTTTTAAGGGATTCGTTCACCTTTCTCATTTTTCAAAGTTCTACTTTCATGTCAAGTCTTTCAAGTTCCTTTTTATTATGTTTGGGTATGATATCTAAATCAATAATACTGATATTTTATTTTCATATGATGAGAGACCCTATTTTATCTCTTCAATTCATTTTGTTGAAGTTTAAGTGACGTCGTTAGGCTGCCGAATTTTTAAGGGATTCTTTCACCTTTCTCATTTTTCAATGTTCTACTTTCATTTCAAGTATTTCAAGTTACTTTTTATTATGTTGTGGTATGATCTATATATATATCATACTGATCTTCTATGTTCATATGACGAGAGACCCTATTTGATCTCTTCAATTCATTTTGTTGAAGTTTAAGTGACGTCGTTAGGCTGCCGAATTTTCATAAGAGAAATCTTATTTTTGTCTTTCCTCCATGTTATTCATTTCATATGGTATGTCTTTCAAATATCATTAACATGTTCTTATATCCATTATATTCTGTTCCTCTACTGTTCTTTGGATCATTTATGAGTGGGTGACCTATGTCCCCTCTCTTTTTAATGTTTTCTAAAACCCTGTAACATAGCCGTTATGCTGTAGATTTTTTCGTCTCAAAATTCCTCTCTCTTTTCACAAAATTACTTCATGATATAAATTGAATACCAAAATCCCTTATTTCTATATGGTTATTCACATATATATCAAAATGTTCTATTTTAAATTCTGGGATTTACATACATGAGACCCGCTCTCCCCTTCCATGGATTTAAAGTGACGTAAAGATCATGTCTTTAAAGCAGTTTTTAAAACCTTATGATTATGAAATGAAACCCATTTATTTTATGCTATATGGGTTATTTATGAAATTTTTTATGATGATATATTTGGCTCACATGATAATAAAGGAAAATTTAAGGGTGCACCCTGATAGCGCTCCAATGCATTGGGTAATGATGTAACCACTAGAGATTACAATTTTCATGATATCTTGGTGAACAACCTTGGTAATTTTCAAATGACACCTTGGGGATGGACCTTGGTGATATTTTCATGATTGTCTATATTAAATGTTGCAGCCACATCTTCATGTTATGAAAAATGTTATTTTTATTATGATATTCCTCATGATTTCTTCTCATGACTTAATGTTCTTTTCATGACCTTATTGAAGTATCTCAAGTTCACATGTAAAATGTTTCTCTTGTTTCCCTTACTGGGCCTTCTGCTCACCCTTTCTTTTGATGTATGTCCCTAGGTTATGAGATGAAGTAATGAACCTAGGATGAACATGAGGAGAAGCCTTTCAAGTGTTTAAGAAGAATCTTTTATGTTTTCAGGTTTAAAGTTTCTGGTTTCCAAGACACTAAACCCTAAAGATCCTCGGTTTTGTAAAATGTAATGAAAGTTTATGTGATAAAAAGGCAGGATGCTATAATTTGTGTCCCTCAAATAACATCATCCGACCATATAACATATATTCAAGAATAGTGTTATGGCACTTCTGGGTTCTCATAATAGCAGGGATCCTCTATAACCCTTTAATGCAACATTTATCCTTAAGACATTATCACGTGCATTGTCACATAGAAGAATAATAAAGATGTTATGAGGTATTTATTAATGAATAAAGTATAATTTAGTTTATTCTAGGCCACCAAATCCAACATACTCCCACTTGAACTAGAGACAACTGCTAACAACCTTTAGCCCACTATCTCTCACATGATATTCATGATTCTCCTAAGATAGACCTTTAGTCATGGGGTCTACCACATTCTCTTCATTGGACACTCTTCTCACTGCAACTTCACCCCTTTGATAAAAAACCCTCAAGGGGTGATACTTTAGGAGAATGTGATTTATCTATTGATGTGACCTTGGTTCTTTTGTAAGAGCCAGCATTGTAGTATTATCACAATACAATGTGATAAGATCTTTACAACTAAGCATCACATCAGGATCCTGGAAAAAGATCTGAATCCAAACGGCTTCCTTGGATGCATCAGAAGCCACAATATATTCGGACTCATCTATAGAATTAGTGACACCAAGCTTCTTTGAACTCTTCCAACTAACAGCTCCTCCGTTGAGACAGAAAAAATATCTGGATTGCAACTTCAGATCTTTCTAATCTGTTTGAAAACTAGCATCATCATACCCTATGATGACAAGATCCTCATCTCCTCCATACACCTGGAACATAACTTTTGTTCTTCTTACATACTTAAGGATAGTCTTAACGGAAATCCAATGATGTTCTCATGGATCTTATTGATATCTTCCAACCATGATCAGTGCAGAGGCAACATCAAGACTGGTACGTAACATGGCATACATAATGGATCCTATAGCCAAAGCATATGGGATCTTACTCATCCTATCTTTCTCCTGTTGTGTCTGAGGACACATTCTCTTTGAAATATGTAGGCCATGTGATACTGGAACCAATACCTTCTTGTATTGTTCCATACTAAATCTCGTTAGTATATGGTTAATGTATGTACCCTGACATAGTCCAAGAAACCTCTTGGATCTATCACAAATGATCTTGATCCCTAGAATGTAGGTTGTTTCACCTAAGTCCTTCATGGAGAAACACTTGTTCAACCAGTCCTTAACTGACTATAAGACTAGTAATCATTTCCAATAAGTAATATGTCGTCAACATATACTACTAGGATAACAAATATATTCCAATTAAACCACTTATAAACACATGGATCTCATTCATACTTAATGAAACCAGATTCCTTTATGGATTCATCAAATCAAATGTTCCATGACCCGGATGCTTGCTTCAGTCCATAAATGGTGTTCTGCATCTTGAAAACCCATTTGGATTCACATGGTGTCACAAATCCTTTTGGTTGTATCACATAGACATCTATTTGATGGTTCCCATTAAGGAATGTTGTTTTTACATCCATCTTCTAAATCTCATAGTCATGGTAAGATGCTATGGAAATTATGATTCTTATTGATTTAAACATGGAAAATGGTGATAAGGTTTCATTATATTCAATTCCTTGACATTTTCTGAATCCTTTAGCCACTAAATTTGCTTTATAGGTGCTAACTTTACCTTCCATGTCTAAGTTTCTCTTGAATACCTATTTGCATCCAACATGATTTACATCAACTGGCTCATCAACCAAAACTCAGACTTAGTTCTGATACATGGAATCGAACTCATATTTCATAGCTTCTATCTATCTTTCAACTTTTGAACTCTCTACTTATTCCTTTTAAGAGAGAGGTTCATCATTGTCCAACAATAATGATTCACCATCCTCAGTGACTAGGAAGCCAAATCTCTCTGGTTACCTTACCACTCTTGAGCTCCTACGCAGTACTTGTGTTTCTTGAACCTCTTCCATAGGGACCTGTGGAACTTGTTCTTATACCAAATCATGTGTATCTTGAGCATTAACTTCATTAAAGTCAATATTTCTCCCACTATCCTTTTTGAGAATGTTCTCCCTCTCAAGAAAGATGGATTTTCTGGCGATGGTGAATTTCTTATCTAAAGAGTTATATAGGTAATATCATTTTGTTTCCTTGGGATATCCTATAAAGATACATTTGGTGCCCTGGGGTTCTAGTTTGTTTCCTTATAAGGCCTTAATAAATGCCTCACATCCCCATACACGTGTGTGTGATAGAATGAGTTCCTTTCCATTCCATATCTCGAAGAGAATTCCATTTTTCAGTTTATTTGGTACTCAGTTTAATGTGTATGTTGCAGTTTGTAATGCATATCCCCAAAAGGATAATGGAAGATCTGCATGACTCATCATCTCCCTCACCATGTCCTACAAGTTGTGGTTCCTCCTTTCACTAACAACATTCCACTAGGGTATATAAGGAGTAGTGAGTTGAGATATAATCCCAAACTCCCGTAAAAGGTCTATGAACTCTTGGTTCAGATATTCTCCACCTCGATCTGATTAAAGTTTCTTTATCTTCTTACTAAGATGATTCTCTACTTCATTCTTGAATTCCTCAAATTTCTCTAAGGACTCTGGCTTATACCTCATTAAGTAGACATATCCATATCTACTCAAATCATTAGTAAAATTAATGAATTAATAATATCCACCTCTAGATTCTACTGGAAATGATCCACATACATCTGTGTGCACCTATCCTAGAAGCTATGTGGCCCATTCACCCTGTCCACCAAAATACGGCTTGGTCATTTTACCTTGTAAACAATCTTGACATCTATCAAGTGGTTTTATCTTTTAGAGTCTAAATAACCATCTTGGAATAGATTTTTCAAGTGCTTCTCTTTTACATGACCGAGATGGTGATGCCATAATTGGGTGATGTATGAGTCATGTGAGTTTGTTTTGTTATCAATTTCCATCACTTATTTTTTACATTTTAATACATACAAACCTTTATTTAAATGTTCCATACCATAACATATGGTGTTCAGAAACATGCCTTATTTTCAAACTTGGAAATAAATCCATACATATCAAAAAATGATACAGAAATTATGTTCTTGGTAACACTAGGCACATAATAACTATTATGTAAAACTGAAAGCATCCTAGTTGGAAATAAGAGATGGTAATATCTAATGGCCAATGTAGCCAGCCTCATGCCATTGGAAGCTCAAAGATCCACCTCTCTTCTAGAAATCATTCTAAATATACTTGGTTCCTACATTTGAATACATATGTGATCCCCAAAAGATATATCTAATACCCAATGTGTAGAAATGAAAGGATTACACTCAATAATGAATGAAAATTTAGCATCCCCATGCTTCTGGGTGCACTTTATCTTTTAGTGGCCTAGATTTCCACATGAAAAACATACCGCCTCCAGTTCCTTTCCCTACCTCTGGATCTTCCCCTTCTTGGAGGGACGGTGCTTAGGGGATTCATACTGTTTATGAATCCTTGGCCCCTTTTCCTTTTCCTTCTTTTTCTTATTGACCATAAGGATTGTTGGTTTTTTAACACCCCATGTCCTTATCTACCCGGTTAATTAAGGTTAGAAGTTATGATAGATTCTTCTCATTGTTTCTCATGTTTTAGTTGAAAATAAATCTAGATAAGGTCTTGGGTAGTGATGATAGGATGAGATCTATACAGAACTCATCTGGGAACTTAATCCCTAAGATGTACAGGCATTCAATGTAGCCAATAAGATTGACTACATGAGGCCTAGCTGGTGAAAACTCTCCAAGAATAGTTGTAAACAAAGCATTGGAGATCTCATATCTCTCATGTCTCTCCTTATCTTGATAGAGATCCTTAAAGTGAGACATCATGCTATATGCATCCATGTTTTCATGTTGCTTCAAGAGCTCATTAGACATGGCCGATAGCATGAAACATTGGAAATATGTGGCATCATCCATATGTTTCATATAGAGAGATATTTCCTCATCACTAGCCTCTTTTCCAGGAACAATAGGAATAGGCGCCTCCATCATGTACAATTTCTTCTACTAGTGAAGGATGACGCGTAAACACCTCTGCCATTCAAGAAATTAGTGCTGGTGAGATTGTTTTCCTTCTCAAGTATGGTTTGCAATGATATGTTTGATGTTGTTTTTCTTATAGTTTCTACAAATTAATATGATCAAATATTTCAGTACTTTATCATGATAAAACTAATACAAATAAATTAATTAATACTTATTAGTCTCCCACTATTTTATCAAAATCCAATATCCCTCACCATTGACTTCGGAATATTTTGTTTCCTGAATATTCTAGTGGAAATGATCCATATTTCCCTTTAAATTACCCCAACTAGGGTTGGTCAAGAAACATGAATGGTTTTGGGTTGGCATTACAAATTCCAAATGCATTAACTCATAGTTCCTTGATCTATTGAGTGTACTCCCCAATCCTGAAACCCATTTATTTTAGATTTCCTCAACCTTTGCCTTTTTTTCACACCAAGTCCTATTATGGCAGTCAACCCATGATGTGAACCAAGTCAAGTCAACCCCAAAACTTGAATTATAATTCCTTGATAATTTAAAGCACCCTAACAAGGGTTGGTCAAGCACTTTGAACTATGGTTCGATTCTAACCGTGATTATGGAAGGCTATACCGACTTAATATTTCTTTGATGGATTTTATCCGTATACATAAATTTCCATTTTATTATCTTTGATTACATGATTTTTAATATTAAGTGGGATATACATAAGTGATTAACCATGTTTAAGATAATATTTACATATAATTCGGTCTTATTTTAGTTCCATCTTGCATGCTTGTTTAATTTATTAATTGTGTGATCTTGATAATACAACCACAATAAATAAACCGTGCAACTGACATAAATAAAATAAATGGTATGATTATGAGATTGTTCTATTTGTTAGTTTATCTATCAGTTCATAAACTAACCCAATAGCTAGGGGAGAAACACCTTTAACCATTTGGGTTCATGTTTACAGCTTTCCACCTATCCACATTTGTATCCCCTTGGATTGGTTTCACCTTGGATCCTAACTTGAGTCACCTCCACTAGCTTGGGAGCTCCATCCATTACATATTATTTTATCACACTCAAAGGTGAGGGGTAAAGCGAGGTTTTACCTAAAATAGATCTTGGGCATGTAGTCCCTACATATTAATGAGAAGAAGGCTTGCAGGCTAACAAATTTAATTTAAATAAATAAAAAAAGAAACTATTCACATACAATGTTCTTGGTCTAGCTCATGATCATCCATACATGAAATGATATTTAAGCATTATTAAAACTAGCATTCAATTATGTAATCATTCTTGTATAAAATAAATCATACTTGAATTAATTAATTATCTTTAATTAATCAATTCTTTTATCTTAAACACTTTTCTTAATTTACTTGATATTCTCATCCATCACAATTTTAAACAAATAAGTTCATTTAAAATTATCTTTGTACGTAACATGTACCTTGGAGGAAACCCGGTGAATTCCCATTCATAACTACCCAATGAGTAAAAATGAACATTACATAGATGTTAAATTAAACAAATATATATAAAACACATATCATGTGTTGTGTCTCAACTTTACACCCACACTATGGTACACATCTCAAGGGTTTGTATAATATAATAATAAATTTTAATAAATCTGCATAATTTGGATAAGTACACAGCATGTAGTTCGGACTATACGGTGTGTACTATCGTTCATCATCCATCCTAAGTATACGCCTGAGGATTTGG
The DNA here is from genome assembly GCA_963277665.1 of Viscum album. Taxonomy (NCBI): domain Eukaryota; kingdom Viridiplantae; phylum Streptophyta; class Magnoliopsida; order Santalales; family Viscaceae; genus Viscum; species Viscum album. The sequence continues at coordinate 416,142,356 of OY728129.1, forward strand.
AACATAGATTTACTTCAAAAATCTTCAGAGTACATGGCATGTTCAGTGAGCCACACACCATGTAGTATCCACGTTACACGGTTTCCAGCCGGGGAAGTCGTGTACGGGGTACACAATCCAACCCTAACCCAAAGGGACTACACACCATGTCCAGTGGACTATATGGAATGTAATATGGAAAATGTGTTCCACCTTGTTATGGACAACACATAGAGTCATTTAAGACGTAGAAAGACTCCAACACACATCTTGGTTTGGCAGACCAGTCCAATGCATTGAATCTTGACTACACAGAGTGTACTGTCGAATACATGTCATGTGTTCTAGTGTTGTATGGATAGGAAGATTTTTCACCTCTGGATGAGATACTCTGTTTTATTTTAATCAAAATTAAAAGAAAAGATCATTTCTGTAAGGTGAACGAGAAACAAAAGAGGAGGAACAGATCTCGAGATTCAGATTTACAGAATGATTAACATGAATTGAAAAAACTAAATTAATAAATGGTTAAATCATCACCGAAAAAACTAAATAATTATAATCAATGATATGACCACTTTAATACCACTTGTAGGTTCTGAGAATAGCGGAAGTGCGTTGGTGGGTGTACACAACTTTAATTTTTTCTATTAACAACGATCAATCTAAGATATGTCGTGATAATAAAATGCCAGATCTTTAGAATAGAACGAAGAATGAAATAAAATAATGGAGTCCCGGAACCATAGAGAGTATCATTATATGTTGGTTATAATTAATTTAATTAAAAGATGAGAATTACCTTGATGGAATTCTCTCTCTGTTGATGTTTCCAGTCATGATTCAATGTGATCCGTTATTGCATCATAGAATCCAAGTGTAGGTTTCCTTTACCGATGATTCACATGTGTTCAATGTATCTTTGGACGTCACCAAAGGGATCTCTAGGTGATATCACATAAGAGACTTCACTTACAATGTCCGCCTTCGATCACCCTAAGAGAAGCTTCCAAATTTCTCTCATTGATATGATAGAAGAGGATCTCTCTCGTAACTTGAGAGTGTTCTTTGTGGAAAAAGAATTCTATCTTGGCTTGAGAGATTTTTATATCCTTTGTTCACAACCACCAAAAATGTCTAGGATAATGATAATTGTATAATTGGGATTTTAATTACTTAGAATAATAAAATGAATTAATTACCTGAAAGCATTTATTCATTTCATTTAATTCTTAGTGAGACCCCATGTCGAATAATAATATTTGACATTATTATTACTTGACATGAACCCAGAGAATTACACCTAATATTATTTAACTAAATAAATAATATTATTTCTGACAAATATGTAGAAAATTACCATGTGTGTACTTTTGTTTTTCAATTTTTTTTATTTCATCCACCACATTTATTAGACCATAAATAATGGCTATTTATTTATCAAATAAATATCACTGCATTACTCGCTAATAAATATATTATTTTACCCACAATATATTCTCTCAAGTAACTAGCATCGAAGTAAATGTGATCAGGTATCCTTGAATAATTATTAAACCACAATAGGTAATAATATTTATTCAACTTGTTAAATTAATATTTAACTCGGATACTTGAACACACTTAGTGTGTAACCCTCTAGGTCTATTTCTCAGTGGCATTAGGTGTAGCATACCCAAAGTCCAAGGTTAGCATCTAGAAACATGCCAAGACACCCATAGAGAAGGAATGCACCACTACAATGATGTGTCACCTCCTACAAACACTTACCATGTAATGTAATCTCTTTGTCTCGATATCTCTAATCAAGTGGGTTTCATTCTAGTGTCATCAACCCATGTGCTCGATTATTCTTTCTTTGTCTTTCCAGAATTAGACTCCCATTATTTACCATTGACATGGATTTATTTAGGCTATATCAATTTCATCAAAGGGCATGAGATATATACTTCTATTATGGAACAGAAGGGACAAATCCTTTCTTGCATTATCTATTAATGAAGTATTACTCATGATGCACCCAACATATCCTACCTCACTGTAAAGTTTGTGTTGTCACAGTTTTCATCAATACATCTAAGTGTGCAAGTTTTAATACCCATTAATAATAATTGTGAAGTCTAAGGACCAATACACACGTCAGTAGATAGGAACATCCAATAACACTATGAAATGTGGCTTTCTAGTTGGCGGGTCTCATTCTCATAATATCTTCCTAGATATTACCAAGGGAACACACCATGAGAAGGTGCCTCAAAATTTTATGAGTCATAATACCTAATGGCTTGTATTATTTGTGTCCCTCAACTAACATCATCCGGCCATAGAACATATATTCAAGAATAGTGTTATAGAACTTCCAGGTTCTCATCATACTAGGGATCCGTTATGACCCTTTAATGCAACAGTTATCCTTAAGACATTATCACATGCATTATCATGCTGAATAAAAATCAAGATGTGATAAGGTATTTATTAATGAATAAATTACAAATTGGTTGGTTCTATGCCACCAACTCCAACATTATATTGGAGAATGTAAGCTCTAAGGGAACTCAACAAGTAAGAGTTTTTGAGTGACATCACACCTTTTAATCTTACATTTTTTGAATATTGTGTGATGGGAAACGCCGAGAGAGCCACCTTTAAAAGGCCCTCATTTAAATCCACCATCCCCTTAGAATTTATCCATTCATATATTTAGGGATGAGTTAGGATTACTTCCCATAGTGTAGGTTCCTACTTTGTCCCTCTTATAAATGATTTCTCTAGAAAATTGTGGGTTTACATTTTGAAAAATAACTCATATTTTTTCAAACCTTTAAAAAGTTTAAACATGTGGTTTAAAATAAAATTGGAAAAAAATTAAGACCATGAGGATAGATAATGAATTATAGTACCTATCCCTTGATTTTATCCAATTCTATGAGTCTACAAAAATTATAATACACAATACTGTTAGAGAACCCACCCCCCCAATGGTATTTTATAGAAAATGAATTGGATTATCCTAGAAATGGTCTAAAGAATTCTTTTATGATTAGGTTTTCCCAAATCCTTTTAGGTCGAGGATTTCAGAACTACTCTTCACCTTATTAATAAGTTTCCTTCCTCTTCCAATCAATTTAAAACTCTATAATAATTATATAATTGTAATCCTACCTCCTACACCTACCTAAGGGTATTTAGTAGTATAGATTATGTGCACATTTAAACTAATAAGATAAAACCATGATCCCTAAAATGTATATTTTTATGGTCTCCTGAGGTTTCAAGGGTTACAAGATTTGGATAGATAAACCTGATTATGAAAAATGCATTAGAAGTATAGATGTAGTCTTCCATGAGTATTTTTATCCCAAATCAAAGTCTACCACAATTGGAAGCAACGAACCACCCTTAAAAATAGCTGATCAAGATGAACCCCAAAATTATTTTGAGGTTGTTATCCATCCAACTCCACCTACATCCCATCCCATTGTTTGGATTGATTATAAATCTTGTTTTGGTTCATATTTTGAACTACATCCTCCTGCTAATAAAAGGGACTACCAACTGACCCAGGATAGAGAAAGAAGGATACATAGACCACCTTCTTGTTTCATCCAATATGATATGGAATATTATTCTTTTCTTGTATCATAGGATCTAATAGATAATGATCCTCAAGACAACAAGAAATCCTTAAATAAAAAAATACTCAAAACAATGGTTCTTTTATATGGATGAATAAATGAACTCTTTAAAAAATCACACTTGAAGTATTGTTAACATACCACCTAATGATAAGGTAATTGGTTCAGAGTAGATTTATAAAATAATATACTAAAAGAATGAAGGAAATAAGATTAATTATCAATAAAGATTAGTTAATAAGGGTTTCCTTCAAATAGAAGGTATTGATTATTTTGAAATCTTTTCCCCTCCTATTAATAATTCTTCCATTAGAATTTTACTTTCTTTTACTACCTATAGTTATCTTCACATTAAACAGCTTTATGTTAAAATTGTCTTCTTATGTGGTGATTTAAATAAGAAACTTTATATGCAGAATCGTGATGGTTACTCTAAGTAATTCAAACTGAATCAAGTATTCCTATTAAATAGATCATTGTATGGATTGAAACATACCTATACGAAGTAGTATATGAAATTTGGTTTCATTATGTTATATAACAGATTCACCAGGATCCAATATGATGCATGTATCTATTTTAAATCAACTAATAATTGCATGATTTATTTTAAGCTATATATTTATGACATGCTTATCATTTGTAGAAACATGCGCCTCATCATTGTTGTAAAATCCAAACTTAAAGGTTAGTATGAAATGAAAGATTTAGGTTCAACTAAGAAAATATTAGGTGTTGAAATCATTAGAGATAGAATAAATAAATTTCTTTAATTATCTCATTATGACTATAATTTAAATATTCTAAAGAGATACATGTTTTAATATCTCAAACCTATCAATGTACCTCTTGGAAAACACTTTAAATTTTCTTTGACATAAGAACCCACTACGGATGATGATAATAAATTTATGTCTAAAAATCCCTTATTCTAATATTGTTGGTATCATTATGTGTAGGTTTAAGGCATAGTGGTAGCATAAAATGGGTGTTACCCAACTTTGATTTTTGTCATGATCGATGATAAATTTGAGATCTACACAAAAATAAACACTATGATCAATGAGATTGAATCAAATAAAATAGAAAATGGATAAAATTCCAAAACTAGAGAGAGGATCATCAAAAATTATTTATAATTAATGTAATCAATTAAATAATTACCATGTTGGAATTCTTTATTTGCTGATGGATCTGAAAATATATTTGTGTTGTACCATCCTTTCACTGTAAGAATCAATGAAAGATTCACTCTAGTGGTGATCCACACATGTTCCACAAATCTCCGAACATCGTTGAAGGAATATATGGGTTCTAGAATAGAAGGTCATATCGCTTGGGTCATCCGTCTTTGATCTCCATGAGAATCACTTCCAAAGAATTCTCCTTGATCTCCCTAGAATTGAGAGTGGGTGGTGGAGGAAGACCACTTTCCGTTATTGGGATCACTCTTGGAGAAGGGATATCTATAGGGCATGGGAGGATTATCTAAATATGTTGTGCACAACCAAAACAAATGAATTGGCTCTATATAAAAATAATATAATTTTGTTTTTATATCTCTATGGTTATAAATAAATAATTTCAAAAAATATCCTTTTTATTTATTTAATATGGAACCCCATGTCTATAGTAATATTATTATTATTATTTCTCAACATGTGCTTAACTTTGGAACTAAAATTAAATATTATTTATTTAAATAATATTTAATATATATTATTTCTCACTATACCATTAAACTCGGTATTCCATTCCCCCATAATATTTATCGGGCCTTGAATAATGACTACTTATTTACTAAATAAGTATCACTTCATTATTAACCAATAAATAAATAAATATTATATTCAGTAAATATAAAACAAATATTTATTAAATATTCCTCTCACATTATATTCACTCGAATAACTAGTGAAGGAAGACATACGGTCAAGAAAAAATGAATAATTATTAAAACACATGTGGTAATAGTATTTATTAAGCTTGTTAAATAATAAATAATAATATATTATTTAACAGATATTCTGGATACACTTAGTGTGTGACCCTCTATGCCTCATTCTTAGCAACATTAGGTGAAGAAACTTAAAGTCTATAGTTAAAATCCAGAAACATGAAAGTACCCATTAGAAAGAAGTTAATTTCATAGTGACATAATAACTCATTTGAAATCTTACCATGCAATATAATCCCATTATCCTGATTTCTATAATCAAGAAGGTTGCATGTCGGTGTCGTCAACCTATGTGATCAAAGTCTCTTTCTTTGACTTCCCAAAAATCAAACTTTCTTATTGAACACCATATCCATGGATTTATGTAGGATATATCATATTCATCAAAAGAAAAATATATCAACATACATTAAATAACGAAAGGGAAAAAAACCTTTCTCACATTATTCATTAATGCAATGTTACCCGTGATGCACCCAACATATCATACCTCTCCCCAAACATAAGTAATCATAGTTTTCATCAATAAATCAAAGTACAAGACTCATAATACTCATTATTAATAATTTTAATGTCTAAGGATTAATGCACACATCCAAAAATAGGTACATTTAATGACACATATAAATGTGGATTTTTTATTGGAAGGTCTCATTCTCATAATATCCTACACTAGATATTACCAAGGGTCTACACCATGAGAAGGTGTCTCAAAGTCCTATGGTTATCCACCCCTGATATCTTGTATCATTTATGTCCCTCAAATGATATCATCTTTCTATAGAACATATTTTAATAATAGCATCGTAGCACTTCTGGGTTCTCATTATAGAGGGGAATTTTTTTGAACTTTTAGTGTGATAGATACTCTTAGGACATTATCACATACTATGTTACGCAGAATAAAAATCATTATGTGATAATTTTTTTATTAATATTCAAAACTATGAATACGTGTTATCAAAATGTACAGGGAAGTTGGTTATAGAAAACCAACTCTAGTATAATCCAACTTTCACTAGAGCCAACTGCTTAAAAAATTCAGTCTGCTAGCTCTCACAAGATAATCATTATTCTATTCAGATAGGCCTTTAGTCAAGGGGTCTACCAAGTTCTATTCTATGGTTACTCTGCTTACTGAAAATTAACCCCTCTAATAAAAATCCCACAATAGGTGACACTACTGGAGTATATTCATTGTGTGTTAGTGTGGCCATGGATCTTTTACATGATCAACCACTTCAGTATTATCAAAATATAACATGATAGGGTCTTTACTAATATGTACTACATCAAGATCCTGAACAAGTTTCATATCCCAGTAGATTCCATAGATGCATCAGAGTCCTCTATATAATCAGACTACATTGAATAATCATTGACACGCTGCTCCTTCATTGATATAGAAAACATATCCAAGCTATGACTTCAGGTCATTTTTATTAGTCTGAAAATAGAATCAATATAACCCATGATTACCAGTTATTTGTCTCCTCCATACACTAAGAACATATCTTTAGTTCATATCAGATAATTAAGGATAGCCTTAATAGAAGAAAATTTTTGTTCTCTATGATATGCTAGATATCTGCATACCATGATCAATGAATAGGTAGCATCGTGTCTAGTATATAACATGGAATAAATTATTGATCCTATCACTGCATAATATGGGATCTTACTCATTCTATATTTCTTCTATTGTGTTTGAGAACACATTTTATTAGAAATATGTAAACCATGTGAAAATGGAATCAATACCCTCTAAGATTGTTCCATACAAAATCACTTTAGTATTTTTTTCCAATATATTTACTTTAACATACTCCAAGTAGCCTCTTAGATTTATCACGAATGATCTGGATCCCTAGAATATATACTGCTTCGGCTAAGTCCTTCATGGGGAAACACTTGTTTAACCAGTTCTTCACTAACTGTAAGATTGGTATGTCATTTACAATAAGTAATATGTCATCAACATATATTACTAGGATGAAAACTGCATTTTCACTTAACCTATTGTAAACACATGGATCACATTTTTTCTTAATGAAAACAAATTATTTTATAGCTTCATCGAATCGAATGTTCCATGACCTAGATGCTTTCTTCAATTCATAAATGGATCTCTATTAATTGAAAATATTTTGGCATCACCTGGAGTCACAAAACATTCAGGTTTTATCATATAGACATCTTCCCAAAGTTTCCCATTATGGAATGCAGTTTTGACATCCATCTTCCAAATCTCATAGTCATGGTAATATTTTATAGCAAGCATAATTATGATGGATTTAAACATGGAAACTAATGAATAAAATTCATCGTATTCAATTTCTTGATTTTTTAAACCATTTATACATTATCCTTGCTTTATAGGTGTTTACATTACCTTCCATGTACAGTTTTCTCTTGAATACCCATTTTCATCCAACTAGCTTTACATCAACTAGCACATGGTCCAGATCCTAAACATAGTTCTGATACATGGAATCCATTACATAATTACTGGCTTCTTGCTATATTGAATATTTTTAGCTCTTTACTACCTTTTTATAGGAGAGAGGCTCATCATTTCCAGCCAATAATGATTCACCATCTTCAGTGACTAGAAAACCATATCTATATGGTTATCTTACCACTCTTGTACTCCTACACAGTACTTGTATTTCAAGAACTACTTCTTCCATACAGACCAATGGAATATGTTCATGTACCAAATCTTGTCTATCTTGAGAAACAACGTCATCGAAGTCAATATTTCTCCATCTATCCTTTTTTGAGTATGTGTTCCCTTTCAAGAAAGACATCTTGTATAGTGATAGTTACTTTCTTGTCTAAGGGGTTGTATAGATAGTATCCCTTTGTTTCATTTGGATACCCTATAAAGATAAACTTTGTGCCCAGGAGTTCTAGTTTGTTTCTTGAGAAAGAACAAAAACCTTATAACCCCATACATGTGTATGCCACAAAAAAAGTTTCTTTACACTCCATAACTCTAAGGGAATTCCATTTATTGCTTTATTTGGTACTCAGTGTATTGTGTATGACTTAGTTTGTAATGCATATCCCAAAAAATATAATGGAAGATCTACATGAAACATTATAAGACTTACCATGTCTAATAAGGTATGGTTTCTCCTTTCACTAACACCAATCTACTTTGGTGTGTAAGGTGGAGTGAGTTGAGATAGAATCCCAAACTCCCATAGAAATCTAATAAAATATTGGTTAAGATATTCACCACCTCGATCCAATGGAACCTTCTTTATCTTCTTTCCAAGTTAATTCTCAACCCCATTCTTGATTTCCTTTAATTTTTCAAAGGATCTATACTTATAACTCATTAGGTAGACATAACCTTATATAATCAAGTCATCATAAAAAGTTATGAAGTAAGAATACCCACCTCTTACTTCTTTTAAAAATGGTTCACACACATCAGTGTGTACTAATCCTAGAAGCTTAGTGGCCTTTCTCCCTATCCAGCAAATTGAGGTTTGATCATTTTTTCATTGTAAAATATCATGAAATCATTCAATTGGTTTTAGTTCAGATTAGTATAAATAACCATCTTCAAAAATCTTTTTCAAATGGTTCTCATTTACATGACCAAGATAGTGATTCCATAGTTTGGAGTTAAATGAGTCATGTGAACATGATTCGTTCTCAGTTTTCAATACTTGGTTTTCATAATTTAATACAAAAATACTGTTATTTAAATGTTCCATACCATAACATGTGTTTTATTCATAAAAGAAACAACTTTTATTTCCAAACATGAAAATAAACTCATTTTCATCTAAGCATGTTATAGAAATTATGTTCTTGGTAATTGTTGGTACATAATAACATTATTTTAAAACCAAAGTCAATAATGTTGGAAATTAAAGGTGGTAGTCCCCAATGGATATAGAATCCAACCTCGTACCATTAGTATCTCTCAAATCCAACTCTTCTATACCAAACTTTTAAAATATACTTGGTTCCTACATATGGATATAGATGTGAGCACCACAAGTTGTATCTGATGCCCAATGTGTAATATTAAAATATTACACTCAATAATGAATGTACCTTTAGCTTACCCTTTCTTCCGGGTGAATTTCCTCTTATAGTACCTTGTCTTTCCACATGAAAAACAAACTGTCTCATTTTCCTTGCCATACCTATTGATCTTCCACTTCTTGGGAGGATGGTACTCTAGAGCTTTAGACTTATTATGATTCCTGGATCCCTTATACTTGTTATTTATTTTATTATTCACTATAAGGGTCATGGTTTTATCATTCCCCGTGTCCTTATCTACTTGGAGAATCAAAATAAGATGTTTTGAAAGTCTCTTCTCATTATTGCTAATATTATAATAAATAATAAAACTATGTAAGGTCTTGGGAAGTGGTGAAAGTATGAGATCTGTATGCAACTCATCTGAGAATTTAATCCTTAAGATGTCTAATAATTCAATGTATGCAATAATATTGACTATATAAGGTCCAATTGGAATAGACTCTACAATCTTAGTTATAAACAAAGCATTGGAGATCTCATATCTCTCTTGTCTCGCATTCTCTTGATAGTGATCCTGAAGGTGATAAATCATGCTATATGAATCCAAGTCATCATGTTGCCTCAAAATATAATTGGTTATCAATATAGAATAAAAAACTAAACATATGTAACATCTTTCAAATTTTTCTCATAGAGATAAAACTCTTTACCACTAACCTCATTTCTAGGAGTATCTGAAATTATTTCTTCCAGCACATACAATTTTCTTTCATGGTAAAGGATAACACGTAAGTTCCTATTCCACTCTTGGAAATTTGTACCAATGAAAAGGTTATAAAACTCAATTATTGATCATAGTGATATGTTTGAATTCATTTTGTTATTACTTTTAAAAATAATATAAGAATAATTTCAGTAATTTATCTAATAAAATTTAGAAAAATAAATATTATAATTATTAATCTCCCACTATTTTATCAAAACCCAATAGCCCTTACCATTTGATTTGGAATATATTATTTCTTTGAAATTATTGTGAAAAGGATCTATATTCCCCATTTTATTACCCCAAAATTTTTTGGTCAGGCAACATGAATGGTTTTAGGTAGGCATTCCAAATTCCAACTATATTAACTCTTGGCTCCTTGATCTGTTGAGTGTAATCCCCAATTATTGAATCCTTAAATTGGATTTCTTCAACCCTTGCCTCTTAGTTACACTAAGTACTATTTTGGTAGTAAACCCTTCATGTGAACCATGTTAATTTAACCCAAAACATTATGTTATAATTCCCCAATAATTGAAAATAACCCAACATTGGTTTGTCAATAACTTTGAATTATGGTTCGATTTTAACTTATGTAGTGGAAGGATATGCCAACTTAATATATTTTATTTAGGTATTTTATCCTTTTAAATTTAAATTTCCAATTATTATCTTTATCACATTCTTTTAAATATTAAGTGTATTTACTTAAGTAATTGACCATATCTTGGAAAAAAATTATACATAAGACAATTTATTTTAGTTCTATCTTGCATGTTTGTTAATTTTATTAATTCATGTCATTGTGAAAAATCATCCATAATAAAATAAACATGAAACATGAAATAAATAAAATAATAAAGTAGTATGATCATGAGATTTTACTAATGGTTAGTTTATATATCAGTTGGTAAACTAATTTTTAACCTAGGGTAAAAACACCTTGAACCAATTAAGGTTTGTGTTATAGCTTTCCACCTATCCACTTATGTATCTCTCTTGGATTGGTTTTTCCTTAGCTCTAAACTTGAACCACCTCCACTAACTTGGTAGATTAATCCATTATATATGTTATTACTCACACACTGGTGAAGGAAAAAAGGGTTTTACATAAAAGAAACCATGGTCATATAGGCCCCTTTCATAATAAAAGGATAAAAGGCACACATAGCAACAATTTAATTTAATAACAAATTAAATGAAACTAATCACATACAAAGTTCTGGTCTAGAATCATGATCATCCACATGAATCCAAAGAATTGTGAATTTAAAAACCTTTTATCCAATTCTAAATCATTCTTATTGAATATAAATCATACTTGAGTTTATCAATTATCTTCTTTAATTAATCAATTAATTTTTCTTAACTCTCATTTAAATTTTCAAGTGATTATAATCCATCTTAATTTTAAAAAAATTAAATAAATTTATTTAAAATTAATTATATACATAAATGTACCTTTGAGGAAACATAGTGAATACCTATCTGAATCTACCCAAAATCTATTATACTCATATACTATTTACTCTTATGAAATATGACATACACGAATTATCAAATACTTTCATGGAATGTACTATCAACTTAATGATTACATGAATCAAATGATTTTTTGGTCACGTGTTATGGTTCATTGCATGTAGAGTAATAACTATAATACAACTCATACATCATATGTAGATCTGAAAATTACGTAAAAATTTATTAAAATTATATATATATATATAATAAAACCTATCACATGGAATGTCCTATAAACTTAATGACCACACACAAGCACATGTCAATAAGCTTTACATAGTATAATAAATTAATTTCGATTCAATGTAATTTGGTTTAAGTGCATGGAATGTACAAAAAAAGCCACATTGTGTGTATATCTATCACTGTCTATCCAAGGCACATTCCTAGGGACTTGACATGTAAGAGTTCCTCAAAAAAATTGGAGTAGATAGAATGTATAAATGAAAACACAGTGTGTGGTCTCCGAGTTACATGTTCACCAATCAGGTAGGTCATGTATTGAAATAAAGGGCCTGACTGTGACTTAAAGGACTACATGTTGTGTATGTGGGATAAACAACATGTACTCTGGATGAATGTGTGCCAAGTTGGCCCAGTCACAACACAATGTAATAAATTTAATGCACCACGTGTATTCAATGTAGATGGTTTAAATTCATTCTAAATTAATTCTAGGTGAATTGAACACTAGTACATGGAGTGTAACTCCAATTACATGGTGTGGACTCTTATGTTATCCTTCTCAAATCATTGGAACCTCTTGATGAGATCTTAGATTTTATTTTACTTTAAAATTAATTGTTTTGATTACATCTATAAGAAATGAAAGGGGAAAATGAGATCTTACTATTAGAATTAAAAGAATGATTAAACTTGAATTGGGAAATAAATGAAAAATGCATCAAACAATAAATGATCTTAAAATAATTATAAATAATTATGTGACTGCTCTGATACCACTTGTAGGTTTTGAGTGCAGTAGAAGCATGTGATGAGTCATGCCCAATTTGGATTTTTTTCCTAATCAATTATCAATCCAAGATCTACACAATGATAAATATTGTGGTCAACAAAATTGAATCAAAGAAAATATAAAATGGATAAAATTATAGAACCAAATAGAGGGACATATTATATTTTTTATAATTAATTTAATCAAATAAATAATTTCCTTGTTGGAGTTATTTCTTCATTGATGGATATGACAAAAAATCTATGTGGTTCCATCATTATGTTATATGAATCATGAATAGATTTACTCTAGTGGTGATCCACACATGTTCCACAAATATATGAATGTCATCATGGGAATATTTCGGTGCTAGTATAGAAGCTCTTATCACTTGTGTTTTCCACCTTTGATTTCCATAATAATGGATTTCAAATTATTCTTCATGATCTCTCTAGACCTGAGATTGGGAGGTGTAGGAAGATTTCTCTCCATTCCTAGGAGTATTCTTGTAGAAGGTAGCACTCTAGGTCTTGAGGTAATTCTTGAAATTCATTGTGCACAACCAATATAAATGAATTGGATCTATATGAAAACAATATAATTGGTTTTATATATCATTTGAGTTAGAAATAAATAATTTCACAAGTTCCCATTATTATTTATTTAATCCATTGCGGAACCCCATGTCTATAATAATAATAATATTATTATTTCTCAACATGCACTTAACTTGTGAAATAAAATTAAATATTATTTATTCAAATAATATTAAATATATATTTTTTCTTATTGGACCATTAAACTCCGTCCTCTATTCCTCGACAATATTTATCAAGCCTTCAATAATGACTACTTATTTATTAAATAAATATCACTTCATTATTTTTTAAAAAATAAATAAATATTATATTCACTAAATAGAAAATAAATATTTATTAAATATTATGCTCAAATTATATTCTCTCAAATAAATCGTGATAGAATACATGTGATCAAAAAACATGAATAATTATTAAACCATGTATGGGAATAAAATTTATTCAAATTGTTATATAATAAATATTAATATATTATATAACTAAGATTCTTGATACACTTTGTGTGTGACCCTATAGGCCTCTTTCTCATTGGAATTGTGCAAAAAAGCCTTAAGTCTAAGGTTATCATCTATCAATATGCCAAGGAACCCATAGAGGAAGAAGTTAATGACACAATTAAATAAAAATTCATACGGACACTTACTATGTAATATAATCCCTTTATCACGATATCTCTAATCAAGAAGGTTACATACTGGGGTCATCAACCTATTTTCTCGATGTCTCTTTATTTAAATTCCAAAAAATTGAAATTTCCTATTGAAAATCATGTCCATAGATTTATTTAGGCTATATCATTTCCATCAAAGGGCTTGGCATATCATCTTTCATTAAATAAGATAAGGTAAAAATACTTTCACGCGTTATTCATTAATGAAATACTGCTTTTGACGCACCCAATGAATCCTACCTCACTGCGGACATATTTCATAATAGTTTTCATCAAAACATCAAAGTATGAGACACATAATACTCATTAATAATAATATTAAATCCTAATGATCAATACACACATCTAAAAATAGGAACATCCAATGACACAAAAAAATGTGGATTTTCTACTGGTGAGTCTCGTTATCATTATATCCTACAATGTATATTACTAAGGGTGTACATCTGGAGAAGGTACCTAAAATTCCAATGAGTTTCCACCCCTGATAGTATGTATCATTTTGGTCCCTATAATGATATTATCTGGCTATAGAACAAATATTTAAGAATTGTGTCATAGAACTTTGGGGTTCTCATCCTAGTGGAAAACTGCTATAACCTTTTAGCATGACATATAATATTAGGAAACTATCATATAATATGTTAAATAGAATAACAATCATGATGTGATAAGTTGTTTATTAATATTCCAATCTATGAATACATGTTATCATAAAGTGCACAGAATCTGGTTCTAAGGCACCAACTCCAACATTATGTACATTATGATTTGAAACAGACATGATATTGCCTATAAATTCTATACTCTTAGCAGATTTATGGACACCCCTAGGAAGCCACATTGACATTCCCTTAAGTGGATTTTAAGATACATTCCTTTTATTTATAATCTTTCACTTTGTTATGGTAAAAATTTGGATACATCTTCAATTATTACTGGATACGTAGATGCTGACTATATAGAGAACATTGACATGAGAAAATATTTAAGAGGTTATATTTTTTACTTCTTGTGGTGGTCCCAATTCATGGAAGTTCAACATATAGTCTTTGTATCCTCTTTCAACGGCGTACTCTGAGTATATTTCTTTGACTGAGGAAGTAAAAGAATATTTATGGATTGAAGGATGGTATATTGAACTTCATCACTATAATGATGTTATAAATGTTTATTCTAATAGTCAATCTACTCATCACCTATCAAAAAAAAAATTATTCCATGGTAAATTAAAACACATAGATATTATAAAACACTTCCTTAGAGACATTATAGAATTAGGAACCGTGTGTGTCCAAAAGATACACACTGATGATAACCTGAATGATAGTTTGACTAAAGTCATGGTATTATCCAAATTCAATTTTTGTTTTGATAGGTTGAATTTGGTTCTGATTCAATAAACATATGTTCAATAACATCTCCAATCTCAATTTAAAATAGTGGAGATTTGTAGTATATTGTTTTCATTTATCTGTTTTCATATTAAATCGAACATGTTTTTATTTTTCCATTTTATTTGTTTTAGTCTTCATGAATGAAAATTTAATTTTTATTTTAAAGGATAAATTTTGTTATACTAGATATGGGAAGCTATTTTTTTACATTGGGCCTTATTTATGTCGTGTGGGATTTCACATTGGGCATTGACCTTTGGCCATCCCTAGTACGCACACCCTTGGTGACTCAGTGATTAATTGTATCTATTCTCCTATCTGCTCATTAATTATACCACCCATTTTATCTCTTCTGTACATTTTTCTAATGTTTGATTATGCCAATGAGTTTCTATTTTGACATTGCTTCGTGGAAACTCCAGATTCTTGGTTCTGTTATCGATAGATAGCAGGTGTTAGTTGATTGATGACCTTGTGCCTCATCCATTCAAAAACCGTGATTCAATCTAGTTTTGCTATCATGTTCTCCCCCTATGGGTTTCTCACAAATCGTTTTGGTTCTTTGATTATGAAGGGCTATTCATCCTCAAAAAGAGGAGGTATAGTGCTTTTCGTCCTCCCTATACATTGTTGGTGTATGTTTTGTGGTGGAGTTCATGAAACTATCCTATCAAAGATGTGAGGACAATATTAGTTGTTGAGGACCTTCATTTTCTAGCCCATGTGACCTTTAGTAGTGATGCGAGAACTGAGAACTACATCAGTTTCATCGACACATTTGGAAGAGATTGGTTTTTTTTACTTCACCGTATTGCATTGTAAGTACACCTTAAAATTCTTATATTCTTTATTTGATGGTTTTGTTTTTTTTTATTTCATAATTTAAATTTTTATATGTCTATCTGTTGTAATCCATTCTTTTAAGCATTAATAATTTGTGTGAGTTGGTTAGTGTTATTTCCATACACATAGGTCCCCATGGGACCGAAGCATGTAAATACGTGTGTTTTTGTGTTCTATATTCTTTCATTCATTTCATACATCTTGTATGATTGGTTTTGTGAATTTTTACACAATCATTAAAAATTCATTTTTGGTACTTCTCGATTTTGGTGTTCTACTTACCTCTAGTTCACCATTATACTTTCATAAAATTGATACAGGTTATAACAATAACAAAATCACAATGTGAGCGTGTTTAATATTGATGAAAAATACCCTCATCTAAAATATTGGGTGGATGATTGAAGAATATTATAGGAGTTAGTGTCACTAAATAAGACCTTGCTTTGGTTGGTAACCATTAGAGAAGACTCTCTACAGTAGTTGGTGACCGCTAGGAGAAAACTTGCATCAACATTTTTTTTTCTTCTTTGCATCTTTTTTTGTTTATATGGGTGTCATTGTGTGGAAATATATGAGAAATATGGAGATATTTTTAATATTTTCATTCCTATTTGAATAATAATATTTTCTATCTACATTCCTCAATGATGTTGGTCACCCAACAGAACCACGTAAATATTTTTTCTCCTGTTCATTTTTATTTCTCTATTATTGTGTGCAATTCTTGAGAGGTTGAGGCTTCCACACAAAAAATTGGTATCAGAGCTTTGAGTTTGATTACCTAGGAAGAAATCACACATCTATGAATATGAACCTATCTGCAATGCATTATCTATTGTTGTCAGTGATCTTCAACCCTTGTACAAATGTCCAACTATTGTTGTTAGTGTTTCCTACTCAGAGGTGGAGTCTACCTATCTAGATCTTTCAATGAGTATTGTTGACCATGATTCTTCATAGAAGCTAGTGTTTGAATCCAGATCTACCCTATTGGAGATAACGTTTTCCACTTGAATCTTTCATTTCTGATTCATGCCTCTTGTGCAGTCCGTGAAACCCACTGTCAGAACATCTATAACTGCTTTTGTCTACGCTTCCTCTAGGAAGCTGGTGTAGGAATAATAAGAAATGTTTTTGTCTTCTTGAATCTGTTACTTTTGATCCACACTCCCTATGTGTACCTGAAACCACTATTTTCTACCCTTCCTTCTCTAAGATTTGTCTATAAATCTGGATCTACTCCTTATCATGGTTGTCCACATGTGTGCGAACCCTCTGCACTACTGTCTGACGCCTTGATTGTCATGCCTTTTCTGCCCCCGTCAAAAAATTTGTTTAGTCATGCGAAGATGCTATTTATTCTGCAACTCTAAAATTATAATTCAATTTTTTTGATGGAGAATCCCCAAACCAAAATAATTATGATGTTTCATCATAAGTATGTTCTAGATACATATGTTGAGACTTTAAGTACTTCTGGACATTGAAGTATAATGTCCAGCACCAAATTTGATGTGGAGAAATTTAACAGGATGAACAACTTCAACATGTGGCAATGAAAAGTTCTGTATTTTCTAACTCAACTTGAGTTAGATATCACTTTATAAGAAAAACACGCCAACATATCCAATTATGATTGAAATATACTCAACCATAAAGCATGTGGTGCGATCTGACTTTGCTTGGATAAAGATCAGAAGTACAGTGTGATGCTAGAAACATCAGTGAAATGATTGTGGAATATGTTGGAGAACAATTATATGGATAAAATCATTCAAAATATGTTGTACCTGAAAAAATTCATATTTTAGTACAAGGAAGGTTTTTATCTGATTGAGAACTTAGGTTGTTTTAATAAAACCCCATAAGATCAGAAAAGTTTGGAGGTAACAATTGGAGATGAAGATAAGTTTATTTTGTTGTTGAACTCTCTACCAAAGAGTTATGATCACCTTACTACAAAATTGTTGTATGGTAAAGATGAGGTAAATTTTGTTGATGTATCAAATTCCTTAGTTAATAATGAGTACATGGGTAAGGACAAGTATGGCCCTATAGATTCTACATCGGAGGCATTGATGGAAACTAGTGGAAGATCATCTAACAGGAAATCTGGAGGATTCAGAAGAGATGAATCATGATCGATGTAAAAAGGTGAGTCCATCTTTAGACATCTAGAAAACGATGAGTGTGCCTACTGTCATCAAAAAAGGCACTGAAAGAAGGATTGTCCCAAAATTGGGAAACTGAAAGAAAATGTTGTACAAAAAAAATAAGGATGTTGAAGATACTACTTACCTTGTTTCCTCGATGGTCAACCATTCAGATGGATGGATTCTTAATTTAGGTTGTTTATTTCATATGTGCATGAATTGATATTTTTTTCAAACCTAAATAAGTGAGATAAAGGTGTGGTGCTTATGTGAAATAACCACCCTTTTCCACATTATCGGTATTGGAATTATACATTTGAAGATGCATGATGGTATAACTCGATGCCTTATAGATATAAGATATGTACCAGAATTGGAGAAGAACCTTATATCACTTGGAATTTTTGATAATCTTGGTTTCCAAATAACCATTAAAATGTATTCATAAAATTTATCTATGGTTCACTCTTTATGAATAAAGTTATTCAAAAATGTTATTTGTATTATTTGGATGTTGAGACTGTTATAGGTGGAGTAGTGATATCAGGTAATAGTATCACCACTGCTAGAACATGAAGGATCACATAGAGATCTTCCGGGTATAAAAATTTGGTTAGCAATACTCTTTATGTAGTTGAATATGGTGTTATATTTAACTATAAAGATGTTTTTGATAATAAAGAAATATAGTGGAAATCTGTTATGTAAGAAGAAATTTGTTCACTACATCAGAATCAGACATGGAATCTTGTTCCTCCCCAGAAGGATAATAATGTTACTACAAGGATCAAGTTCCAATATTGTTTGGAATTGATCAATATGTTTCATACATGAGATGCCTACGGGCATCGAGAAGGCAGCAACATGAAGATTTGTTTTTTCATCTTGAAGATTTTTTTTGAGATGCAATATGGTGATATTTATCATCAAGGTGTAGATTATTGAATATTGACAAAAAATACCATCATCCTAAATGGTGGGTGGTAGATGGAAGAATATTGAAGGATTTGGTGTCACCAAAGAAGACTCTTCTTTGGTTGGTGACTATCAAAGAAGACTCACTCTATTAGTTGGTGACTGCTAGGAGAAAACTTGAAGAAAAATTTATTTTCTCCTCTACATCTGCTGTTATATATATGGATGTCATTGTGTGGGAATATATGAGAAATATAGGAAATTTAAAATCCTTGTATTCTCATTTCAATACCATAGATCTAGGAAAGGGATGCACCGGGTTTTATCAGCGCTAAGTAGAAAAAACTGATAAAAGGGGGCTTTTATGAGTGCTAGATAAAAGAACCGATAAAGATACCCTTTATCAGTGCTAAAAAATGCTGATAAAGGTGTACCCTTTATCAACACTACATTTAGCGCTCATAAAAGTTTTTAATAAAAAAAATTATTAATTTATATAGAATTATTATATTTATATTAAAAAATAATGTTTATTTATATAAATTAAATAAAAAATTCATGTTTATAATTACTATCTATTTTTTAATAATAAAATTATATATATAATGAATTTCATTAAATAACAATTATATTTATTATATTTATTATATGTATTATATTTATTATATTTATTATATTTATTATATTTATTATATTCACATGTTTATATGTTTATAATTATATATAAATACATTTTAAATAAATAAATATAAATTCTTGTTAAATATGTATATTTATAATTATAATTATAATATATATACATATATATATTTCCAATGAATTGTGTCAATTGATGCGTAAATATAATTTACGTTCATATATATGTTATGTATTTTTCATGAAAGTTCATTTATACAATACGGCTTCATTACTATTCATCACTACTACAAAAACGGCCAATATCAGGGCTAAAAAAGGGCTTTAACAGCGCTAAAAAAGCACTGTAAAGCTCAGCGCTAATACAAGGGGTCCCTTTTATCAGCACTCTGAAAAGCACTGATGAAGGTCAAAAAAATAAAAAAAAAATATAATACTGAGGGAGTGCTTTTATCAGCACTTCACACCCCCTTTATCAGCACTAGGAGGTCTCCCGCGCGATGGGAGGTCTCCCGCGCGATGCCCTTCCCGCACATCCTCATATGCGCGCACGCCCTTTGCTTTCACCCGAACTCAAACCCAGGACCTCCCCCCTTTCGCTGTTGTACCTTTACCACTATGCCATTTCATTTTGTTCTATATTTAGTGATATATCTATATATATATAGTTATATTTATTCATATATTGATTCATATATTGATATAGATTCATATTAATATAAATATATTTATTAATATATTAGTATATATATATTAATTCTTATATTAATATATTTATATATATATATTTAGTTATAATTTTTTATACATATATTTATTTGTATATTAATATATACATATAAGATTAGTTTTAAATACATTTACGAAAAAATATGTTTTTTATGTGTGTTTATAAATAAATAAACACATGCGTACATACATTGATATATACAACACACATACATATATATATACAACACACAGACACACATAGAGACACACACACACACAAACACATTTATATTTATGAATAAATACATATATATGTGTATTTGAAAAGACATAGAATGTACATATAAGATTAGTTTTAAATGCATTTATGAAAAAAATTTGTTTTTGATGCGTGTTTATAAGTAAGTAAATAAATAAATACATATATACATATATACAACACACAGACACACACATAGACACTCACACACACACAGACACATATATATTTACGAATAAATACATATATATGTGTATTTGAAAAGATATAAAATGTTAAAACAACCATAACTTATAATATAGAATTCTATTTCAATGCCACAACTAGTCAAATAGAAGAAAATGAAACAATCGTCAATATAATACATGGTACAGGCCTAACGGACATCCGGATCAAAAGTTATACCTATTTGAATGTTAAAAAATTAGGGTATCCCGACTAAAAACTCAGTTTTGGAGGCCTTCTGGGCCTTTTCTGGGCTCTAAAAAGGTGACAGAGGCTTTGCCTCAGTCACTAGCGTGTAGAGCTCGTCGCAGGCTTCGATTTGATATTCTGTAGAGCTCAAACGGACACCCAGATCAAAATTTATGGTCGTTTAATGTTTGAGTTACATTTTCAACATATTTTAGATCTTTTATTAATTGTTTTGATTTTTTTTGTCCTCAAATTTTTATTAAATGATTTTTAATCAATAATAATTAGCAAATTATTGTTTAATAATATTTGTTTAAAATATTTTGAAGCCATTTTCACTAAATTTATTATATATTAAATGTAGTAGTCTATTTATATGTATCTATAACATATTTAAAAAATATATATTGTATTTATATCAATATAAATATACTTATATAACAAAATATTATTTTTCATGAAAAACTATTTTTTTTAAACTCGACATTTATCAGCGTTCGGGAAAAGTGCTGATAAATCCCCCCTTTATCAGCGCTCAAAAAAACAGTGATAAAGGCCACCCTTTATCATCGCTTTTTTTGAGCGCTGATAAAGGCCCCCTTTATCAGCGCTTTTTTTGAGTGCTGATAAAGGGGTAGCACTTCCCTTGCCAGTTTTTGGCGTAGTTCATGTTGGCCATATATATGATGACCTATTTTTATGATATGTACTTTACTCATTGTATATTATTCATTCATGTTCCCATAAATCATTTTCATAAATACTTAAAATCATGATAAATATATTTAAATAATAAATTTATTTATTATATTTATAATTATAAATATTTAGTTATATATAAATAATTTTTAAAATATATTTATAATTATAATTATGAAAAAATGGTGAAAACCATGGGTTATCAGCCCATGGCCCCAAAATTTACTAAAATAAAATAAAACAGCATACAAGAAGGAGATAACATACACAACTAGTGAACAAACACTGTTACAAATCTCATACACATTCATAAAATAGAAGAACAACTCAGTTAGAGTGATGACCACCACCACTGTCACGCAGATGTCATCCTCTCCTCCATGTCTTAGGCTATTTCCAAGTTCCATCATCCACCTTAGATATCGAATTGTCTTCTGGTAATAATGGTCCCTTTAATGGTATAACTGGATAAGATCTCTCCAATGGGGCCTTCAAAGCAGTTCTAGAGTCCTGAGCACTCCCAAATTCATCACGAAATACCTCTTTATTATTGGGCCTATTAAGAATGTTAAGCATACTCAAATCATTTTTCCTAGAATATGGCTCATTTACAGGACTAATCATCCCTTGTCGAGGAACTATAACATTATGAGAAGTCTCTAATGGAGTTACCGCATCGGCCACAATTGCAACATCTCTAGCCTTGTCCACTTTGGGTGGGAGGGGCGAGTCAACCTGTTTCCCTTTCCTATTTTTAGAGGCATGTTTCTCCTCCCAAAACTAAGAATCGACTTGCATCTGAGCATCATGTTCTAAATTAAACATATCATGTTGATCTTCAATAGTGTCTTGAATTCTTGATACAAGTTCATCATGAAAGGAAGCTGTAACATTAACGTTATCCTTACTAGAGTCACAACCCTCTTTATATGTAGAACCTTATAGAGAACTATCCCTCCCCATTTAAATAAATTCAGATGGTACATCAACTCCTTTATACTTCTGAAATGCGCCTTCTTACACCCCCCTGCTACCGGAAAGAACCATGGGGTCCTACACATTGACCTATTCCAGCGGATGTTATTCATGAGGCTTAAGCCTATCCTCCTTGGAGCCAACTGACTGGGCCACACTAGGTTTTATTTCCTTAAAGGATTCATGATATTTTTTCCATGGGTAGAAGACCCCCCTTTTATCTGGATTTTTCTCACATTCCAACATTCTAAAACATCATGCCCCACCAACCTTCAAAAATTACATAATGCTCGGATTGACTAAAATTCAAACATAACTTAAATTTCTCACCATTGGAAAGTAAGGTGGCACATTCAGGTAAATTATTTTGCATGTTCACATTGAACAAAACTCTAGAAATGTAACCAAATCTTCCTTGTATTGTATTCTCATCCATCTTCATGGGGACACCAAGGTAGGAAACTAAGTCATTCAAAATTAACTGGTGCCAAAACACCTAGCTTAAACCATTGATTTTAACCCAAATCTGAGTATTGGAATGCTTCTTTCAGCATGAGTTAAATTTAAATCTCAAGCAAACAATCAAAGACTTCCTGGATTAAGAGAGAATAACCCATTGATCCACGCCCTCGATCTATCATTTGCAGATGAAAAAATAAGTTGAAATAAGCCTCTGCCAATAGAGGCTATCCTCTAGTCTAAAAAACCCCATATTCAAGAGAGTCAGAGCTTCAGCTCCTCAGTGTTCAATGACTTATCGCCCTTCGAGGGAATTAACCTCCTAATAAGAGAGAATTTACAGGCCTCAAGTCATTATTTAAGCATCGCATGATGTGGAATTATAGTGAATCTTCCATCATCAGATATGGAAATCTGGGAGTCTAGAACTTGTGATCTATACTCTTTGAATGAATCAAGTGATTCACAGAATGAAACACACTTATTCAAAGGATACAAAAATCAAGAACTTGGTAAACCTTTCGCATTGTAGGCCAAACATTGGCTATTGGATTGTAGCACATTAGGGAACTCTAGATCTGGCAAGGTCTTCACCGAAACACCATCCCGCTCACCATGTTCTGGATCCGAAGGATCCACATCCGAAAAGGACGACCCCTTCACCGGATTGTGAGAAATGATGATACCTCCCTCTATCAAAACATTCACAGCACCCAACCCCTTGGACAACAACACATCAGGATCTGACAAGGTATTCAACAGATTATGAACACCATCATGCTTGTCATGTCCTGTGTCCAAAGGATCTGCATCCGGCGAAGTTGATTTCGAAGCCAGATCCAGATCGCAGATTTCATCACCGCTCTCTTCTCTATAATTATAATTAAATAAAACTATATATATATATATTTAAATGATTATAAAATTATAGTAAATTTTTTAAATGATAAATATGTTTATTATATTTATAATTATATATGAACACCTTTTAACTATATTTATTTATAATTATGATTATAAATATATATGTGTGTGTGTTTGTCTGTGTGTGGCTTTAATATATTTATAAGTATAATTATAAATAAATGAATATTTATTTATAGTCATATATATATATATATATTTAAATACTTTATGAAATTAAAATGAATATGTCAATTATATATATTTTTTATAATTTCATAATTATTTTAATAAATTTATATCAATATTTAGATAATTGTAAAAATATAATTAATATAGTTATTTTAGTTTCATTATTATATATATATATAGATATATATATTTATGACAAAAAATAAATGTATATTTACTTATAATTATAATCATAAATATAATAAATTTATTTATTATAAATATATTTATTATAATTTTATAATTATTTAAATATATTTATTTATTTAAATAATCATGAAATTATAAATAAATAAATATATATATATAATTAATATATTTATTTTAATCTCATAAGTATTTATATATATATATATATAATTTTTTTTATATTTATGACTATATATAAATATATATTTATTTCATGAGTATTTCATAATTATTTAAATAAATATTCATTTATATTTAAATAATTATAAAATTATAATAAATATATTTGTTAAATATATATATATCTATAATTAAATAAATATATTTATAAAAAGATATATAATATTCCTAAATAAATATATTAATATATATGGTCATAATTATAAATAAATATATTTATTTATATACTTATGAGATTAAAGTAAATATATTAATTATATATATTTATAAAATTATAAATCTAATAAATATATCTGTTATAATTATACAATTATTGAAATATATATATTTATATATATATGATTATAACTATTAATAAATATATATTTATTATAACTATAAATAAATTTATATAAATTTATAGTTGTTAAATAATTATAAAATTATAATAAAAATATAAAAATATTTACAATTATAATTCTAAATAAATATAGACATATTTAAATAATTATAAAATTATAATAAATATATTAATTATATAAATAATAAATATAATAAATATATTTGTCATAAGTTTATAAATATAAATATATATATAATTATAAAGAAAAGCATATTTATTATATAAATAAATTTATATTTATTTATAGTTATTATTATAAATAAAAAAACTTATATTTATTATACATATAATTTTATAAATATATATAAAAATATAAAAATTTGATTATCATTATAGTTTTATCAGTGGTTTTTTAGTGCTGATAAAGATAGACCTTTATCAACACTAAAAATGTGCGGATAAAAGGTTTCTTTATCAGTGCTTTCTAATTTAGCTCTAATAAAACCTACCTTTATCAGCGCTATTTAGCTAGCACTGATAAATGCTTCCCCTGGTTTTATAAAAAAAACTAACAGTCTCCTCCTTCCTTCACACGCCTCAAACTCTCGCAAAAGCCTTACCCCGTCATCGTGAATCCTCCTCGTCCTCCTCCTCCTCACTATCACCGATCATCCTTCTCCTCCTCCTCTCTGTCGTCATGAATCCTCCTCCTCTGCTTCCACCGTGAATCCTACTCCTCCTCTTTCCCACTATCGTCGCTCCTCCCCCTCCTCCTCCTCCTTATTACCAACACAAATCCTCCTCCTCCACTCCTCCTCCTCCTCCGCTACCGCAAACTCCTCCTCCTCCTCCACTATTGCTACCACCAACATCTCCTCCTACTCATCATTGTGAAATTTCATCCGCCTCCGCTGTGAAGCCCTGCACTGCCGCCACATGATCCCTCCTCCGCCTTGCCTTCATGAAGCTCTCCTCTTCCGTCACACGAAGCTTGGGTACTTTTTTAAAGATCCCTACGTTTTGAGTTCCCTTATGCATTGCCTTTTGAGTACCCTTGCACATTTCTTTCTGTGTTCCCTTTTGTATTGACTTTAATGAATTGTGATGAACCTTATGTGTCAAAAAACCAACTCTTACATATCATAGTGGCACAAGTACTTTTTCAAGTTTTATTCTTTCCATTGATTACCTTTATAAATCCCTTTGAAGAATTTTTGAGTAATGGTTGGATATGTACAACTCATTCTATTTTAATATGAAAAAAATGTGTTGCAGTAAGGTCAATATGTATATTATTCATGGTGAATAGGACACTATAATTTCTAGGTACATCTTTTTTGGTCACCATGTGGCCGAGTTGTATATCTTGGATATAGAATGCTAGAAATTTCATCTCTTATCCATTTGTTCCACATAGTGGGTCTATCTACTGCTAAAAGATTTGGATGGGAGTTATTACTATTTTTCTTAGGAACTTTTATTGTGATTATGTTTCTTATGGGGAATTCATCCCCATTCTCTTGTAGGTATATGACATATTGTAGGTTGGTCTAGTAATTAGGACGATTTGGGAATTAAATCATGAATTGTTCGGTGAAAGAATACTAGAAATGCATGATGTGTTTTATCTAGTATCATAATGGTTTAAAAGATATTAATCATTACTTTAGGATGCACAATTTTGTGAAATGTAGCATTTATAATAAATTTTTTTGGAGACTTGGACACCCCAAAGAGTACCATAGGTTTTTTCTTTAGCTATAGGGTAATTATAGTTATATATATACATATATATATATATTATGTTTCTAACTAGTAGTTATAATATCTACCATGAACATTGAGTACATAGCTATAATGCATGTGATAAAATAATTGGTTGGATGATTCCTAATTTGAAAAATATTAAATTGATTCAAGGGGGAGGAGTGATGTTTTGTGATAATTATAATGCAATCCCTTTACATCAAAAAATTATGATTCCCCCATGGATGAAGAATATCATCTTGTAATACAATGAAAACCATAATTTATTTGAGGACTGAGTATATGAGTTCTAAAATATAGTTGTAAAACACCATGTGTTGTATTGATTCTATTTTTATTTTGTGTTGAAGAGTTATATGATATTGTAGTCTCCATCAAGTAGTCTTATGATGTACCTGATTTTTGTATACATTTGTATACATTTTATTGAGTTTTTTTAAAAAAAATTCAATAGATACAAGTTCTTTTAGAGATAAAATGTTGTAGTTCAGTAAAAATAATTATTTTCAGGTATTTCCATACCAAAGACACAAATCGGGGAAAGTTTATCAAAAATCCCACAACTACATGGCGTGTACTTTAATATACATGTCGTGTACCAGTACCCTAACATAGATTGGCCAGGACAAGTACATGATCAAGTATCTAGAAGCTATTACACACCATGTACATCCTTCTAGAAGTGGTTGGTGGCTGAGAGAAAGAATACATGACCATGTTGATGGCTGACCATTACACACCGTGTATGACATGTATACACGTCATGTGGACCTTCTGATGAACCATATTACATGCCATGTGGGGCATCGCTTCACGTTGTGTACGTCTACCTACTAGGCGACGCCATGTTCAAAGTAAAAGATGGCTTTTAGGTCACTCACCGGTGGAGAAAAAGATGGAAAAACGCATTGACAAGGGTACATGCTGTGTGATTTCTAGTACATGTCATGTACTCCTAAAATCTATAAATAGGTGTCATGCCCTCCAAGTTCAGGAGTCATTATTCAATATTTTAAGGAGGGGGGTTCTGCTGCCCTGTTATCGTGCTACCATTGTTCTGCTACTCTGCCATTTCACCATTCTACCAAATCATTCACCTCTCCTCAAAGTTTATGCGATGACCACATCAGGTATCGAGGGTTCTGTTGTCATCTTTTCCTTCATGTGTAACTAAACACCCCATGTTTTGGGGTTGTGGATGATTAAAGAGTGTTGTAATGTGGATTAATTGTTAAGTTTGTGTTTGTTCTGTATAATTCTACTTATTATTCTTCAATCATTTTTTTATCACTGAAAATTATGATCCAGATCAAGGGAAGAATTTTCAAGAAATCAAAGGAAGAATAATGATGAATACCTTCATGATCATTGGAATTATTCATCAACTCACAAATGGACTGATCTGAATAAAAAATTGTGAAACACTGACTACTAAACCAAGGACTCAGTTTCTTCAGTTCCCGACATAGTTTACCAGACCAAGGGAACCTTTTCATAATTTAAACCTAGAGTGTAGGGTTATTCTAAACAACACAACCTAATAATATGTTCGTATAAACTTCATAATCACCATATCCCCAACACGCTCCTTTTTCTATCAACCACATTAAAACCCACTTTTGTTTTCTTTACCTTTAAACATTAATATTTACTTCAGTAAGTAAAACTCTTTTAATTTTCAAAAAAAATCCCACTCTACATTTAGCAACCTTCAATAAGTTAATTCCAAACACAATCGAATTCACACACTCATTTGTTCCATATGGATCGACCCCGCACTTATGCTATACAAGCTTAAGAGAAGGTGATATAAAATTGGGAAACCAATAACATACCTTCGGTGAAACGACAAACCAAATTTTGGCATCATTGTCAGGTAACTCAATTTTAGTGTTAAATTTAGTAGCGTTTTAATTAATTTAGTGAAATTAAAAATTAAAAATTACCAAAAATCTCTTTTCTAATCCCATTTCTCTTTATCTTTATTTTTCCCTTTTACACCTAGTTTTTTTTTTGTTTATGCAGGATCACAGGTGCATGAGAAGGAACCCTACATGCTCCAGGAACACCGAGTCATCAGACATTCTTATGATTGACCTAGAAATCGAATGGTCATTGTTGAGACGCCACCGTGCACTGGTGGAAGAGCACATCCAAGACTCACCACCCATGGAGAACAGGGAGGAGGGAGAGCTACCCACTAAAGGTGTAGTGGGGAACCCATACCAGGACAGGCAGCCTCATGCTGCTGGTATGCTAGATTAGGCCCCACAAGGAGGCTTCATGGAGTTCTTTTCGAGGAACTACCAAAGGCCACCAAACAACCCCCACCAGAGTATGGCTAGCCCCAACAACTGCATCAGATCTTTCAGCATTTGTAATTTTCCCCTTAGGAGAAACAATATATGTTGCCTCCACTCCCTCAGCAGCCACCTTCACATCATACTCTCATAGAGTATAGCCTACTGTCTATTCACGGAGCTAACACAAGCATCTTCTGTCTGCTAGTGTAGGCCCATCATTTTGAGATCAAGCCTTCTATCTTGCATCTGATCCAAAACACAGTTCAGTTCGGCGGCCTACCCAATGAGGACCCCAACTCCCATCTCTCCAATTTTCTGGAGATCTGCGTCACGTTCCTATACCACAGAGTGTTGGAGGATGCCATTTTTCTTCACCTATTCCCCATATCTATAAGACATAAGGATAAATACTAGATAAAAGGTTTTCTACAGTGATCTATCCTCACCTAGTAGGATCTATCCCATGAATTCCTATCAAAATATTTCCCACACTCAATGTCGGTGACCATGTGGAATGAAATTCACAACTTCCAGTAGCATGACTTGAAGTTGTTGTACAAGTCATGGGATCATTTCAAAGAGATGTTGTGCAAATTCCCAAACCATGGACTCCCACTCTGGATGTAGGTCCAGACCTTATATGGAGGACAGATGAAAAACACAAAGTTCTTGGGGGATGTTACTGATGGAGGTATGGTTAAGAGGAAGTCTCCAAAAGAAATTTTTGATCTTCTAGAAGAAATTTCTTCCAACAGCTTCCAGTGGAATTCTGAATTGGGAACACAAAAACAAGGTATTCAAAATATCAATGCCACTATTATACTTTTTTCCCAGTTGGATGTTGTTTCCAAAAAGATCGATGCACTGAATCTGAAGAGTGCATCCCAAGTACATGTGGTGAACCATCTAGCGTGCAACGAATGTTGTGACAATCACATCATATGATAATTATCAGGACCTACAGCTGGCCCTTTAATGAGCAAGGTGAGATATGTTTCTCAAAATAGAGGGCTGAACCAATACCAGAACCCATCATGGCTTGATCACCAGAACACGGGCTGGTGCCCACAGTAGCAGAATCCTCCACCCCAATGACTACCTGGATACGTGTCACGACCCGTCCCCCAGGGCCCGTGTCGTGACTACCCCAAGCCTGCATTTCATAGGCCAGGGGTTGGAGACTAGTACCAAAGGCTTACTTCCCTAAAACTAGTAAGGAATTGCCTTTATAACCTGTAAACGTACACAACAGAGCACACAGCTGGACAAAAAACACTAGGTAAACTGTATAACAAAAGAGTGCTGAAAAGTAAAAGGGTCCAGAAATACAAGCACAACTAAAAAGTACAAGGAACTGTAAGTACAAGTACAACTAAAGAAAGGAAAAACTGCTGATGGGTCATCCTCCGGGATTCCTACCTGAAGGGTAGGTACAGATAGCCTCCTCATCACTCCACGTCCGTCAGTCTCTACCATGTACCGACTCATCATAAGGTCCACCTCTGGGTACCATCCAGTCCTGGTACTCTCAACCTCAGTCAACCTTGTCTGTCATCTGCATCCAACACAACAAGGTGCAGGCATATCTTGTACAGGGATGAGTATAACGATACTCATTAGGGACCCTGAGACCCTCAAGGTCTCACAAATCCAACAAGGATAAACCAAAAAGTAAGCAAACAAAAAATAACCCGACTTAGGTATATGACCATACATAAACCTAAGTTATTAAGTAATCCATATCAATCATAAGGAAAACACAAAATTACTAACTCAGTCCAAACAATATTTTATTCACATTATCGAAACCTCAGTTGTTGGAGAACTCCTACTCAATCGAGTATAGTGGGTATGCTGCGACACCAAGCATGTTTCCCACTAACCTTGGACTATTGAGGTACTTCTCCTGTCGAGTATCGTGGGTCTACTACATCACACTGAGGCGCTCCCCACCGTGGGACTGTCGCCACACCCAGGTGATCCCCCTCGTAGCTTGCTGAGGTACTCCTCCTGTCAAGTATTTTGGGTCTGCCGCCACAACCAGGCGCTCCTCCACCGTGGGTCTGCTGCCAAAATCAGTAGCTCCCCACTGGGCTAGTAGAATCACTCCGAGTCAAACAGTCAGCAGTCGTCAGGTCTCAGCCAGCTACTAGGTCTTTGCACTCTGCTCTCTCGTCACGAGAAGGATCCGCTCCAATAGGCTATTATTAGATACTCCAACTATCACGAAGTCCCACAAAGAAGTATCTCAAAGGTTTTCCACGTCATAAGTGTCTCAACGCAACAGACAACGCGTCAATTGGATGCCCGATCTGTGAGTTATTAGCCTTTTATTCCTGGGGGGACTGGTTGGATTCGTGCACGATCCAACCTGGTCATATCTCAACTATACCCCAAACTCTAGTGGTGTATACTCAAAGGGAGTATCATGCTCCAAGATTACCAGCGCCGCTGACGGTTCATCAAATGGACATCTAGTGCCAAAGATATCGCCAAAAGATAGCAAAGGGTCGTAGTGGGCCCAAGTCTGGTCCGACCCGGTCGGACCGACCCGACCCAACCCAATCTGGGCCAACCCGGTTCGGGTCATCCTGGCCTAACCCATTAAGTCTGGCCCAGCCCATTGGTTGTGCTAGCCCATTAGGTTCGGCCCGGCCCACTAGGTCCAGTCAAGCTGGCTGCGAGGGGTTGCAGAGGGCCGTAAGGGTCTAGACCGGTCGCGAGGGCGTGGACCGGCCACGTGTGGATGTGAGGGCAGCTTGGCCCGGAGGGCACTGCATGGGCGATGAGGCCTAGAGGATGCTGCGAGGGTGCAGTCCAGTTCGGTCGGGGCACCGCGAGGGGCATGGGAGGCCAGCTCGGCCTTGGCAGCGTGAGGGGCGCGGGAGGCCGGCTCGGCCGGGGCGCCGTGAGGGGCACAGACGGTTTTGATGGGGCACCTCGAGGGGAGCGAATGGTTTGGCCAGGGGTCCATGAGGGGCATGGGAGGCCAGCTCAGCTGAGGCACCGTGAGGGGCACAGGAGGCCGACTCATTCGGGGCGCCACAAGGGCACAGGTTCTTCTGGGGGCTTGGGAGGCCGGTGGCTGGCGCGGCCAGGGCGTCTCAGAAGGGTGCCATGGGACTGGAGTGATAGGGGTTGGCTCGGCTTGCAGACGGCGTGGCCAAGGCTGCTCGACCAGGTTTGGGGTGGCACGGCTGGAAGGGAAGAGACGACGGGGGCGGTTCGGAAGTCGGGGGGTGGTGCGGTTCAGCCCGGGGCAGTGGAGCCGGTTCGGCCGGGGTGTCACAGGGGCGGCACGGGTCGCAGAGGCCGCGGGGTGGCGCGGTCGTTGCCTTCATCGCCTTCATCACCATTATCACCTTCCTCCGTCTTGAAGAACACCGCAAAATAGAATGGCAGAGGGGTCAGGCCAGGTTGGTTTGGTCTCCACTCTCTACATTTAGGGTGGTAGATTTTGGATCACAAGAACGAAGCACAATAAACCCTCCTGCAATGATTAATCCCAAAACCCACAAAAGGAAAACATATGCGGATCAACTAGTTAGAAGTTGATCTGCGTTCTTTGTTTTAGAAGGAAAGAATCACGGGAATATAAAATCAAACATAAAAATCCCCTACCTTGATCGTTGTTCGTCGATGTTGGCGCGATATGGTGGATGTCGTTTCATTGTAGACAAACACGTCCTACCTCAAAGGAGGTTCTGAGAAAGAAGGTAGGATTCGAGGTCGTTCATCATCGGTGGATCATTCTTCGTTGGAGAACTTTATTTCTCCCAAGCTCTGTCCTCTCCCAATATTTCTCCAAAGTTCCACCAAAATGAAAATGCCAAGTGAAGAGAATAGATTAAAATATCTTATTATGTCATTGGAACCAATTTAAAATTAGCCTAATTAAACACCTAGGTTGGCAAGATTAATTAGGGTGGATTGGAAGAATTAAATTAGGGAGGTGGTGGAACCATTAATGGTAGAGGAGGTCAAGAGGATCTCCCTCATTGATGAGGGGAGTTGAGAGGTTTTCCTCTCCCACCATTATTAGGGGAGTTGGGTGGTTCTTGCTCCCAAATTCAAATTGAGAGGTTTTCGGCCTCGGGTGGTCCCCACCACCATAACCTCTCATGGGAGGTTAAGGTCTGGTGGTCCCCACTTCTAACTTCAACATGGGTGGTTACAACAGATAAAATAAAATAAAACATGAGTTTATTTTATTTTATTATTTCCACGAAAAACCCAAAAACCAACATCCACCCTCGACCAACTACCATCGAGGTGAAATTCTTCTTAAGAGAATATCGGAGCTGTGTTTTCAATGTTTCCCTTGGATTTCAATTCCGAACACCGGTTCAAAACTTATAAAAACCCACTCGTGTGTTTACTGAACGTACCTGAACAAAACTTCAGAAATTGATTTTGGGAACACCAGGCCTCGGAATCACGTGTTGTCAATTTTTGCGAACTCGTAAAATTCCCTTATATTTAAAAAAAATTACATGGAAATTCTAGGTCTTTACATTCTCTCCACCTTAGGTATTTACTTCCCCATAAGCTAGAACTCGAACTAAGAGAACAAGTGGGGGTACTGAGCACGCATCTGAGACTCCCACTCCCATGTGCTCTCCTGGAGGTTCCTGCACTGCCAACGAATGCACACTAGAGGTATCGACCATACTTGAAGGACTCGCTCCTGTCGATCCTCAATCTCTACTAGAACCTCTGTAAAAGTTTCCCCTTCATCGACATCCAGATCGCCATGGTCGATGATGTGAGAAGCGTCGTGCACATATCTCCTCAGCTGGGATACGTGGAAGACATCGTGCACCCAGTGAAACTGAGGTGAAAGAGCTAAGAGGTATGCCACCTCGCCAACTCTGCTGAGGACCTGAAAAGGTTCGATGAACCTCAGAGATAACTTGTCGCCTTGGCCAAATCTCTACAAACCTCATCAAGGTGAGACCCATAGTAAGACGTGGTCACTATCCTCAAACACTAGAGGTCTCCGTCTCCTATCAGCATATGACTTATGCCTGCTTTGTGTAGTCTTCATCTGCTCCTAGATGATTTGCACCTTCTCTATGGTAGCCCGTACCATCTATGGTCCCACTAGTGCTGACTCCCCTGGGTCAGTCCATCACAAAGGTGATCTGCAATGTTTCCCATATAACGCCTCCAAAGGATTCATCCCAATGGTGTAGTGATAGTTTTTGTTGTATGAAAACTACACCAAAGTCAAGTGATCCTCCCAGCTATGACCAAAGTCGAGGACACATGCACGGAGCATGTCCTCGAGGGTCTGAATGGTCCGCTCCATCTGACCATCCGTCTGAGGATGGAAGGCGGTGCTCAAATGAAGTTGCATCCCGAAAGCTTGCTACAAACCCTTCCATAGCCTGGAAGTAAAATGGGCATCAGGATAGGAGAAAATCATCAAAGTTACACCATGTAGCTTCATAATCTTCTTTACATAGAGGCATCCCAAGATCTCTACTGTACCCTTCTCCCTGATCGGTAAGAAGTGGGATGACTTGGTGAGTCGGTCAATGATCACCCAAATCAATTCATGTCCCCTGTATGTACGTGGAAGTCCTGCCACGAAGTCCATGAATATCCCATCCAACTTCCACTCTGGGAACTCTAAAGGCTGAACCAAGCCTGCTGGTACCTGGTGCTCCACCTTCACTTGCAGACCAGTGAGGCATGAAGAGACAAACTCTGCAAATTACTTCTTTATTCCCAACCACCAGTGCTGTCATCGGAGATCCTGGTACATCTTCACCACTCTTGGATGTACCACTAGAGGGGATGTGTAGAATTCCCTGAACACTTCATGCTAAAGTGACACAGGTACCATAGAATGTTCTCTGAAGAGGATGACATTCTCCCCACCTTCAGAAAATACATCAGGTGCATGCCCTATGGATATCTGAGCACGTCGTGTCTCACAGTCAGCGTCCCCATGTTATGCCTCCCTGACTCACTGAATAAGTGGGGGAGTGATTCTAAGAAACTGAATAAAGGATTCTCCATCTCTATCCACAAAGGATATCTATAAAGCAGCCAGCTGCTCTATCACCTCGCCTAGCAGCTGTATACCAGATCTCCTGCTGAGTGCATCTATAACAACGTTCCCCTTCCTAGGAGTATAGACTATCTCAAAGTCATAGTCCTGGAGGAACTCAAGCCAATGTCGTTGTCTCAGGTTCATGTCCTTATGGGAGAAGATATACCCGAGACTCTTGTGATCAGATTACATGGTAAAACACTCACCCATCAGATAGTGTCACCACATATTCAAGGCTAAGACCACTACTGCTAACTTCAGGTCATGGGTAGCGTAGTTCTTCTCTTGTTGTATCAGTTGCCGAGAACCATAAGTGATCACCACCCGCTCCTGCATCAGGACACATCTGAGTCTAGTCCCTAATGCATCATAGTAGAAAATGTACCCTACGCCTTCCTCTGGAAGCCTCAAGATGGGGGCATTAGTCAGCCTCTGCCTCAGCTCTTGAAAGCTCTGCTGGAATCTCTCCGACCACACAAAGGGTTTTCCCTTCTTCGTCAAGGCTGATAGTGGTGCTGTAACTATGGAGAAGTCTGGTACAAACCTCCGGTAGTATCCAGCAAACCCTAGAAAGTCCGTACCTCTGTCACACTCTTGGGTGGCTCCCAAGAAAGTACCACCTCAATCTTTGCTGGATCCACTGAAACTCAAACCTCTGAGATGACATGTCCCAGAAAATGAACCTCTCGGATCCAGAACTGGAACTTCGAGAGCTTTCCATAAATCTGGTGCTCTCAGAGTGTGTCCAGTACTACCTACAAATGATAAGCATGCTCCTCCTTAGTAGTTGAGTATATCAGAATGTCATCGATTAAGGCTATGACAAAGCGATTGAGGTATGGCTGAAAGATCCTGTTCATGATTCCCATGAACATTGTTGGGGTGTTGGTTATGCCGAATGGCATAACCAAGAACTCATAGTGGTCGTAACGACATCTAAAGGTCGTCTTCTTCACATCCTCATCTCGAACTCTGAGCTGGTGATAGCCTGATCTGAGGTCTATTTTTAAGAACCATCGTGCTCCCTTTAACTGGTCAAAGAAGTCATCAATCCTTGAGAGTGGGTACTTGTTCTTCACGGTCACCTAGTTCAGGCACCGATAGTAAACACAAAGCCTCAAGTTCCCATCCTCCTTCTTGGAAAATAGAATCATGGCTACCCAGGGAGAAACACTAGTCTGGATGAATCCCTTCATTTGCAAGTCCTATAGCTGTACCTGCAGCTCGTGAAGCTCCTCGGGAGCCAAACGATACGCTGGTGTAGATATCGGTGTCATCCTGAGGTACAAGTCAATGTAAAAGTCTACCTCTCTGTGAGGGGGTAGACCTAAAAAATCATCAGGGATGACATCCGTGTACTGGTCCACCGCTACAGGATAGCTTGGACTCTCCACATCAACTACTCCAAGGGTAAGGCTAGCTAACTGATGAGTGATCGGCTATACTCTCCTCCGAGTAAATCCATCCTATTCTGCAAAGGCTCCCTTCTCGCTGGTGAAGGTAAAAATGGTCCCATCCATGCGGACACAGCACACTTTGTGCATAATATAGTCAATCTTAGCATGGACTATAGATAACCAGTCCATACCCAATATGACATTGTAAGGACTCGATGCCACTACTAGGTGATCCCAGCCGAAGCTCTAACCTCCTAGAGTAATCTCACACTGCCGGCACCAGTGTTTAATCATCGAATCCGCTCCCATAACAGTATCTAGCCATAAGGATCGAGCCAACATCTCCATCAGAATCTCTGAGCTCTGAATGAGGGTAGTGGTAATGAAAGAATTACTGAAACCTGTGTCTATAAGTACTACAGCTATGGTGGAGTAGACACAGATCGTTCCTCAAATAATCTCCATAGCACCATGATGGTAAGCCTCAGCTTCCTGGAGCTGAGCTATCCCCTATACACCTACTCCCTACGGTCGGGGTGTACCTCCTAGTGGTGGTGGTGGTAACACCTTGAATCATCATCCACAGCCAGCTGCACGACTAGCTCTTCTACCACATCTGCCTGCTCCCTGTGGACCACCTCGATCGAACCTCTGTCTCTGCCTGGGTGGTCCTTTTACCATATGTTGATCATTAGAATGGTGGGTCAGACAATCACGAGTCATGTGGCCATTCCCACCGCATGCGTAACACTACCCACTCCTGGCATGGTTGTCTCTGCTTTGGGTGCCCCGCACAACCGATCCTGAGTCATGCAGTCATCCACCTGTAGGTCTGGTCCTCTTGGACCTCTACAACATATGTATTCTTCCAGCTGTAGAAGACTCTGCTATGTGTCGACTGGTGGTGGATCTCACTACTGAAGACTACTCAGTAAGAAAACTATCCACTAGGAGGTCTCTCTCTAACACCCCCGCCTACGTCGGGATGTTGAGTGAGACCACTGAAGCCCTGATCACCCGCCCGAGTCCCTGTTCGAAGGTATGGGCCCTGAAGAATGGGTCCCACACTATATCGGTGGAGTATCATGAGAGGTCTGTAAACATCGCTGAGTACTGAGCTGCAGTCATGCTACCCTACTGTAGATGAAGTAGCTCCTGTATGCGCACTACGTGAAGAGTCACTGGAACAAACTTTTCCTGAAATAGGCTCTTGAAGTCTGTCCAGAGAAGTGTCACCTCTTCGTGGACCTAGAGCATCAGGCTCCACCATCTTCTCACTGCTTCCTGTAGAAGGCTGGATACAAGTATCACCATGTGTTCGGATGGTGTCCCAACCAATCGGAAAACTCTCACCACAGCCTCCAGCCAATCCTCAGCCGCCTTTGGGCCTGTATCTCCCCTGAGCCTGGGTGGCCGCTGGCACTGGAACGTGTGCAACGTGATGAAGTGGTGTGCACCATCTGCTACTGGTTATAGTGGAATCGGTGGCCCTGCGGGGAGTGGTACTGCTGGTGCCTCCACTGGTGCCTCAACTGGAAGAGGGCCCTACACCGAGGCCTCATCACCCGGTGGGCTATCAGTGCGTATGAACCTCGAAACTCTAGCCAGCTGTCTGCGTGGAGGCATCCTGAAAAGAAATAGGTGCGCTACAGTTAAAAATTTAAACCGGGTGTGCTAACCTGGTTGAGGTTACATAAAGGCAACTTTTGAAAACACACACACAATCAGTGTTTTCATGCCCTGAGTCGGAAATCAGAAGTCTGGGTCCTGGTGTATGGATATGTCGGCTGCCGCACCAACACTAGACTCCCTAAACTGAAAACCACACTCACTACACTTAACACTATTGCTTCACAGAAAAGATAGATCAGAGTCCTATGTTCTATGGTAGAACCTACTCCTCTAATACCAATTTGTCATGACCCATCCCCCGGGGCCCATGCCATGACGACCCCAAGCCCGCCTTCTATAGTCCAGAGGATGTCGACTAGCACCAAAAGTGTAATTCCCTAAAACTGGGAAGGAATTGCCTTTATAACCTGTAAATACACACAACCGAGCACACAGCTAGATACAAAACACTAGGTAAACTGTATAAAAAAAGAGTACTGAAAAGTAAAAGGGTTCGGAAATACAAGCCCAACTGTAAAGTATAAGGAACTGGAAGTACAAGTAGAACTGAAGAAAGGAAAAAAATTGTCGGGTCATCCTCCGGGATTCCTACCTGAAGGGTAGGTACAGATATCCTCCTCAGTACTCCACATCCATCAGTCTCCACTGTGTACTAACTTGTCTTAAGGTCCACCTCCATATACCATCCAGTCCTGGTACTCTCATCCTCAGTCAGTGATGTCCGTCGTCTGCATCCAACACAACAAGGTGCGGGCATAGACCGTGTAGGGGTGAGTATAACGATACTCAGTAGGGACCCTGAGACCCTCAAGGTCTCATAAATCCACCAAGGATAAACCAAAAATT
Source organism: Viscum album (assembly GCA_963277665.1). Taxonomy (NCBI): domain Eukaryota; kingdom Viridiplantae; phylum Streptophyta; class Magnoliopsida; order Santalales; family Viscaceae; genus Viscum; species Viscum album. Next base: position 416,181,747 of record OY728129.1, read on the forward strand.
AAGGAAAAATCATATAACCTTACTTAGGTATATTCCCATACATATACCAATGTTATTAAGTAATTCATCTCAATCATGGGGAAAATACAAAAGTACTGACTCAGCTCAACCAGGATTTTATTCACATTATCAAAACTTCAGCTACTGGAGAACTCCTTATCAATCGAGTACAGTGGGCCTACCATGACACCAAGCATGCTTCCCACTAACCTTGGACTACTGAGGTACTCCTAATGTTGAGTACCGTGGGTCTGCTATGTCACACAGAGGTGCTCCCCACCACGGGTCTGCCGCCAGACCCAAGCACTCCCCCTCGTAGCCTGCTGAGGTACTCCTCCTGTCAAGTACTGTTGGTCTGACTCCACAACAAGGTGCTCCTCTACTATAGATCTACCGCCACAACTAGGCACTCCCTACTGGGCTAGTAGAATCATTCCGAGTCAAATGTTCAGCAGTCGTCAGGTCTCAGCCAGCTACTAGGTCTCTGCACTCTGCTCGCTCGTCACTGGAAGGATCCGCTCCACGAGCTACTGGTCGATACTCTAACTATCTCGAAGTCCCACATAGAAGTATCTCAAAGGTCTTCCATGTCATAAGGGTCTCAACACAATAAACGATGCATCAATCGGACACCTGGTCTGTGAGTTATTAGTCTTTTAGTCCCGGGGGCCCTGTTGGATTCGTGCACGATCCAACCTGGTCGTATCTCAAATATAAACCAAACTCCAGTGGGGTATACTCAAAGGTACCTTCATGCTCCAGTATTACCAGATCCACTGACGGTTCATCAAACAGACATTTGGTGCCAAAGATATGGCCAAAAGATAGCAAAGGGCCGTAGAGGGCCCAGGACCGGTCCGACCCAGTCAGACCGACCATTGGGTATGTCCCGACCCATTGAGAGGGCCAGTTCGTTAGGTTCAGCCTAGCCCACTGGGTCCAGACCGGCCCGATGGGTCAATCCCAGCAGGCCACGAGGGGTCGCGGTGGGCCGCGAGGGCGTGGACCGGTCGCGAGGGTGTGGATCGGTCATGTGTCGATATCAGGGCAGCTCACCCCGGAGGGCACCGCGTGGGAGATGCGGCCCGGAGGATGCCATGAGGTCATGGTCCAGTTCAATTGGGGTGCTGCGAGGGGTGTGGGAGGCCGTCTTGGTTGGGGTGCCGTGAGGGGTGCGGGAGGCCGGCTCGTTAGGGGTACCGTGAGGGGCGCGGGAGGCCAGTTCGGCCGGGGCGCCGCCTGGGGCGTGGGCGGTTTGGTCGTGGTGCCGCGAGGGGTGCGGGAGGTCGTCTCGGCTAGGGTTCCATGAGTGGAGAGGGAGGATGGCTCGACCGGGGCGCCGCAAGGGCACAGGTTCGGCCGGGGGCTCAGTAGACTGGCGGCTGGCATGGATGGGGCGGCTCGGAAGGGCGCTGTGGGGCCGTGGTGGCTGAGGCCGGTTTGGACGGCAGACAGCGCGGCCAAGGAGGCTCAGCACGGACCGGGGTAGCTCGACCTAAAGGGAGGAGACCGCAGGGGCAGTTCGAAAGCTGGCGGGCGGCGCGGTTTGGCCCGGGGTGGTGGAGCCGGTTTGGCCGGGGCGGTGTGGGTCGTGAAGGCCATGGGGTGGCACAGTCGTTTCCTTCATCGCCTTTGTTGTCGTTGTCTCCTTCCTCCGTCTCGAAGAACACTACAAAAGAGAATGGAGGAAGGGTCAGACCATGTTGGTTTGGTCTACACCCTCCACATTTAGGGTGGTAGCATTTGTCTCACAATAACAAAGCATTACAAACCCACCCGCAACGATTAATCCCAAAACCCACAAAAGGAAAAAATATATGGATCAACTAGTTAGAAGTTGATCCACGTTCTTTGTTTTAGAAGGAAATAATAATGAGAATATAAAATCAAACATAAAAATCCCCTACCTTGATTTTTGTTCGTCGACGTTGGCATAAGAATGCAAACGTTGTTTCGTTATAGACAAACATGTCCTACGTCAAAGGAGGTTCTAAGGAAGAAGGTAGGAGTTGAGTTCATTCTTTGTCAGTGGAGCGTTCTTCATTGGAGAACATTATTTCTCCCAATATCTCTCCTCTCCCAATATTTTTCCCAAGTTCCCCCAAAATGAAAATGCCAAGCCAAGATGATAGATTAAAATATCTTATTCAGTCGTTGGAACTAATTTCAGATTAGCCTAATTAAACACCTAGTTTGGAAAGATTAATTAGGTTGCATTGGAAGAATTAAATTAGGGAGGTGGTGGCACCATTAATGGTAAAGGAGTTCAAGAGTCTCTCCCTCATTAATGAGGGGAGTTGAGATGTTTTCCACTCCCACCATTATTAGGGGGGTCGGGTGGTCCCCACTCCCAAATTCAAATTGGGAGGTTTTAGGCCTCGAATGGTCCCCACGACCATAACCTCTCATTGGAGGTTAAGGTCTGGTGGTCCCCACTTCCAACTTCCACATTGGTGGTAACAATAGATAAAATAAAATAAAACATGAGTTTATTTTATTTTATTATTTCCATGAAAAACCCATAAACCAACTTCCACCCTCAACCAACTATTGTCGAGGTGAAAGTCTTCTTAAGTGAATATTGGTGCTGTGAGTTCAACGGTGCTCTCAGATTTCAATTCCGAGCACCGGCTCAAAAGTTATAAAAACCCACTCGTACTTTTACTGAACGTACCCAAACAAAACTTCAGAAATTGATTCCGGGCACACCAGGCCCTGAAATCACGTGCCGTCAATTTTCGCGGACTTGTAAAATTCCCATATATTTTATAAAAAAAATATGTGGAAATTTCGGGTCTTTACAATACGGTCGACCCCAGTATCATCCCTAGTACCCAAGGCCACAACAACATCAGGACGGCTCTTATCATTAGCAAAGGTATCAAAACCCTCACCTACAGTAATCGAGGCAGCCATCGCCTCCACCAGCTGCACATCCACCTCAACAGGAGAAAAACTAAATGTTAGAGGATCTCATGAATAAGTGTATATCTACTGCTCTGACCAGATTCTAAAATTAGGAGTCTTCCATTAGAATCATGGAGAACCAAATCGGCCAGCTGGGAAACCAGCTCTCGATGAGGCAACCTGCTACACTATCGGGTAACACTGAGAAGAACCCGAGGGAGGAGGCCCATGTCGTCATACTGCAAAGTGGAAAGAAGCTATAATAGAAGGAACTGGCACAACCAGATGCACCTACATGCCCTACTAAAAAAGAAGGTATAGTTACAGACCCCTCCTCATTCAAAGGACCACTGGAAGAGGCCCCACATGGAAAATTATATTAGGTTGTCAAACCCTTTGAGCATTCCTTACCCTTCCCAGAGAGGATGAAGAAATGAAATCTGGACCACCAGTTCATCAAGTTCATGGAAGTGATCAGGAAGCTGCACATCAACATTCTATTTGCAGAGGCTCTAATGAAGATGCCCACGTATGTGGAATTCATGAAGTAGAACCTCTCTAATAGAAGTAAGATGGATGATATGGGCACCATTTCACTGACCAATAAGTGCTCAGTGGTCAAAAAACATCTGATTCCTTTCAAGATTCATGATCCAAGTAGCTTCACTATCCCTTGCTCTATTGGACCATGTGTGTTTGGGAAGTCCCTCTGTGACTTAGGGGCCAGCGTCAACCTTTTTCCCTTTGGAGTTTTTAAGAAGCTAGGGCTCAATGACCTGAAGCCTATATGAGTATCCCTTCTTCTTGCCGACTGATCCATCAAATATCTGAAGGGGATACTGGAGGACATGCTATTGAAGGTGGGAAGTCTAATCCTCCCTGCATATTTCATCATCCTCGACATGGAGGAATACCAAGAGGCACCTCTAATTCAAGGAAGGCGTTTCTTGGCCACTGGAAAGGTATTGATCTATGTACACTAGGGGGAGCTAATTTTCAAAGTAGGATATGAAAGAGTCTCCTCAAATGTACTCAAAGCCTTCAAGAAAGAATCATTTCCAGAGAATGAGGGTTTAAATATAGTGAAAACCATGGATGATCACTTGAGAAAAGAAAATAGATGATCTGGTATGTTCTTCCACCTCAGATGACTTGTTTTTTCAGATATTCCAGTTGATTAAGCACCAGAGGACCTGAAATTCCTTGAAGGCCAGGGCATCCACTACTGGCAGTGTGCTGTTATTCCCAAAATTATGGATTGGGAAGTGGAACAAGCATTTTTACCTTCGATTATAAAGGTTCCTACACTAAAAACAAGGCCTCTCCCATCTTCTCTGAAGTACGGATATGTGGGAGACCATCATACATTTCACGTCATTCTTAGTGAATCACTGATGCAGGAGCAAGATGATGCACTTCTGTAGGTTTTGAAGCGGCAGAAGCAGGATATTGGGTGGACATTTGCAGATTAAAAGGGCCTCATCCCTACCATTTTCACCCATAAGGTGTTGTTCAGAGAAAGAGAGAAGCCATATCAGCAACCATAGTGACGCCTGACCCCCCCCATTAAGGAAGTTGTGAAGAAAGAGGTAATTAAGTTGCTGGATGAAGGCATCATATACCCCATCTCTGATAGTCTGTCGGTGAGTCCCCTACAATTGGTACCCAAAAGGGGGTATCATTGTGATTTCAAATGACAAGAACGAGCTCATCCCCACACGCACTGTCATGGGATGGAGAGTCTGTGTGGAATATAGAAAGCTTAATAACACCACGTGGAAGGATCATTTCCCCCTTACCTTCATGGATTAGATGATAGAGAGACTAGCGGGGCATGAGTTTTACTACTTCCTTGATGGCTATTTCATCTACAATAAGATTTCCATTACCTTAGAGGATCAAGATAAGAGCACATTTACTTCCCCCTACAATGCTTTTTCTTACCAAACGATTTCCTTTGACATGGGCAATGATCCCACCACCTTCCAGCGATGCATGCTTTCTATCTTCCATGACATGGCGGAATAGATCCTTGAGGTTTTTATGGTTGATTTTTTCATTTACATAAAATCATTCACCAGTTTCTTGCGGCACTTGGAGCTGGTACTGGAAAGATGTGAGATTACTAACCTGGTTTTGAACTGGGAAAAATTCCATTTAATGGTGCATAGTGGCATCGTATTTGGCCACAGAATCCAGGCGAAGGGGATAGAGGTGGACCTGACAAGGATAGAAGTCATTTCATGACTTCCCATTCTGACTTCAATCAGAGCCATCTGCAGCTTCCTGGGACATTCAGGTTTCTACAGGTGGTTTTTATGTGACTTCTCAAAGATATCTCCACCCCTCACCAACCTTCTAACCAAGGATACCATTTTTTAGTTTGATAAGTCATGCACCATAGATTTTTAGCACCTGAATCAGTGCCTAGTGGAAGATCTAGTGATGATTTCTCCCAACTGGGAGAAGCAATTTGAAGTGATGTGTGATGCCAGTGACTACACAGTGGGAGAAATCCTAGGCCAGCAGCTTGACAAATTTTTCCAACCCATTTATTATGCCAGAATGATGCTCAATAAGGCAGAGATAAACTACACTACCACAGAGAAGGAGATGTTGGCAATGGTGTTCTATTTTTAAAGTTTTCTTTCTTATTTAGTGCTATCTAAAGTTATTGTTTATACTGACCATGTAGCACTCAAGTACCTGATGAAAAATAAATATGTAAAGCCATGACTAATCTGATGGGTACTCCTCCTATAAGAATTTCATCTAGAAATCTGAGACAAGAAGGAGAGTTATATTGTTGTTTCTGGTAATCTCTTCCACCTGAATCTGCTACATTTGGAAAAGGAAGAAGATCAAGAGATCATGGAGGAATTTCCTGATGAGAACTTTTTTCAGTCGAAGTATCACTTCATCCCTGATATGCTAATATTTTTAAATATTTGGTTATAATTTCCAACCACCCCGACCACTCCTTCCAGTAGAGGAAGAGGTTTCTCTCTGATTTCAAGAAGTACTTCTGGGAAGATCCTTTACTGTTATGATTCTATGGATATGGGGTGATCTGATTTTTCATCCCGAAAACTGATTCTCACAAAGTCCTAGAATTTTGTCGCACCTCGCCAGTTGGGGTACATCATAGGCCAGATCGTATTATAAAACAGATCTTGCAGTTTCGGTTTTTCTGGCCCACCATGCATAGTGATTCCTGAGCCTTTGTTTCCCGTTGAGATCGATGTTAAATAACAGCTAATGTGGGGCACATAGATGAGATGCCCCAACACCTCATCTTGGAGTTCAAGATCTTCGAAATCTGGGTCATAGACTTCATGGGGCCATTCCCCCATATTTTGGGAATACTTATATCCTGTTCTACGTCGACTATGTCTCTAAATGGGTGGAAGCCACCGCTACAGCACATGACATGGCCAAGCTGGTCATGGCTTTTTTAAAGAAACAAATTTTTATAAGTTTCAACATTCCCTGTTTATTGATCAGCTACAGAAGGACCGACTTTGACAACACATTGATGAAGGGAGTACTATCGAAGTATGGAGTGAAGCATTATATGGGTACTCCATATCATCCCTAGTCCAGTGGACAAGTGGTTCTCCCCAACCGTGAGGTCAAGAAGATTATGGAGAAAATAGTGAACACTTCAAGGAAATATTGGTCTAAGAAACTAGACGATTCTTTATGGGCATATCGTAACGTTTTCAAGATTTCAGTACATATTTCCCCGTTCCGCCTCATCGATGGAAATTCATTCCATCTTCCAGTGGAGTTGGAGCACAAATATTACTGGGTCGTCAAGGCCCTAAATTTTGATTTGAAGGCAGATTAAGAGAAGTGTAAGTTCCAACTATCAAAACTTGATGAAATATGATGGGAGGTGTATGAGAATGCTAAGTTATACAGGGAGAATATGAGAGAAATCCACAAATAGATTATTTTGTGAAAACCTTTCCAACCCAGTTATCTGGTACTTCTTTTTAACTCTCATATTTTATTATTTCCAGGAAAGATAAAGTCAAGATAGTCAGTACCATTTAGATTTATACAAGTATTCCACCATGGAGAGGTGGAAATTTTTGGGGAGGATGGTCAACTGTTCAAGGTGAATGGACAGCAGCTGAAGACTAACCATCACATGGAAGACATGGTGGGAACACTCTCCACCATGCATCTTATGTAAGAAGAGGTAAGTAGGTCCATCCAATGACCAAAAACAAAGGTTCTTTTTGGGAGGAAACCCAGAGGTTACACACCATGTGACACCTATAAACATTCCGTGTACTGATCTTTTAACTATATATTCCTAAAATGATAAATATATAGATTAACTAACTTAATAAATAGGGATGATGTCGATGCCGATGGTTATGTCACTGGAGTTTATCTGAGTTGTCTCCGATTCGAATCCCTTCATCTCTACCTCCGGAATGGGGTTAATCCTTTTGATACTCGTGTGTACTTACATGGCATGTGTGGTATTTTTCAAAATAATATATAAATTTTGTTAAATAAAATAAAACTCATGATGGGGATGGACCAGCTAGCCAGGGTCGTATACTGGTTTCCACAAGACCCAGGTTTGAATCCTGAAAACAGGCCCATTTCCATATTTTTCCTTTTACTAAAACCACACAACTTTTATTTTGATATACAACATGTTTTCAAAGTTTTTAATAATTTAAATAGTTTTTGAAATACTAACATACATGCGGGTGAATTTAGAAGATTGGCAGAGTCTCAGCCCTGGATCCAAAAGACCCGGGTTCGAACTTGGCTAATCTCATTGCTTTATCCCTTTTATTCCAATTAAAAACCACACACCATGACTTTTATTCATCCCGTGTAGTATTTTACCTATACATAAAATATATATAATAAATATACTTGAGTAGTAGTACAACCTTTTCTCCATTGGATGAGGGCTTGCATTTGGATCGATTGATCATTTGTTCAAACCTCACCCCAAGAACCGGACCAAAGGTTGTACTTCTCTTTTTCCAATTTTAGAACACACGGCGTGTATTTCCTGATACATTATGTGTATAGATTTTTTTTAGTAAATTATAAATATATATATATATATATATATCTTTTTTAATATTAAATATTATATAGTTTACTATAATATTTATATTATTTATATTTATTATTTATTTCATCTTGTTAAAAAAACATAGTACTACACAGCGAGTGGGACCTAGTACACGCCGTGTACCATGGATATAAAGGTCACACCCCACCTGGCCTAAGCCAGTGTCACATGACCCCCCCCGCTCTTTCCTCGTTTTCTTCTCCCATATGACCATCGGCTGCCCAAATTTCAATCCTCCATTTTTATGCATTTTAGGTCTGGTATTCTTCTACATTGTGATCCTCAGTTTTGGTACATTAGTATCCACTTTTCATTTCATCATTTTATAGGTTTTTAGGTGGATTTTTGGATCAACCGACCATTTGGATTCCCATTCACCACACAGGGTGCGCGATGAACACACATCGTGTACATATTGTACACAGCCACACACATCATGTTCTTACACTTCGGTCGGTACATGGCATGTATGTTCAGTACACACCATGTATCATGCCTCCCTTGGCCTACTGGCCTTGGACATGTCTGTTTGGGACACAACCCCTTCCCCATGTATATTTACACGATGTGTCTGTTCGGGACACGCCGTTTCCTCCACCCCTTCGAAGGACCCCATGTGGAAGATGTACACGCCTCATAATACATGTTTAAATACATGGAGTTTACACCTTTACACATGGAGTGTGATCCCCATTTTCCCCTTCCCTCATCGAGCTGTGTCTGGATCCTTTCACAGGCATCATCCCATGTTGTTGTACATGGAATGTACCCTATGTTACACATTGTGTCCTACTATGTGTCTGACACATTCCCTCACGATGTGTCTATCTAGGTACATGGGCTCTTACACAACTCCTATTACACATCTTGTACCCTGGATTTACAATCCGTGTTCTACTAATTTCCTATTTTTCTCACATTTTCTTCCTTTCCTTTTTCTTTTATTTTGTTTTTTTTTTATTTTCATTTTCAGGAATTGATGATCAAGATTCTACAAGTGGGAAGCATCCTGCTTCCACTACTAAGGGTGAGTGACCTCCTCACCATCAGATTTGTCTTTGACAGGCTAAGAGGACATCTTTGTATTTCTCAGTTTTCCAACCCCCGACATTGGCCACTCTGCCTCCTCTCCTGATGCCACCTCCACCCACGACATTTATTGATTTGTCTGTTCCTGGATTACATACTACTAGTGATACTCTAGCCTCATCCCCCTCCACTATGGATGTCACGGTCTCTAATTCTACCACTCCTTCCAGCTCCCTTCCTTCAGATTTACCCTCCACACCAGTGGTTGACCATACCGAGCCCTCACCTCCACTTACTAGCCAGCCCTCTGAGCCCATTCAGGTCTCCACTACTCCTTCTCTACCATAGCATCGGGACTATCTACTTTGGCCCTAGCCGATCCACCAAATCCTACCTCGACTACTACCCTTCCTCTATCGCATCCCTATCTGGTTTTTCCTAAGCATCATCCTGCGACGGAGTGATTTCAGTACTTTTCCCGCTGCACTATCTAGTTGAGCGGTTTCTACCTCGACATCATCATCTCATAGAACCTTGGAATCAGGGAGGAGCTTGAGGGGCTTCTGGGCCATACTGATCTTCTAGATATTTTTCAGTTTAGTTCTCCTATGTACTGTGATTTATTTTTGGAGTTCATGGACACCTTCAAGTTCGTTGGGCCCACATACCAACAGACACCTACAGATACAACTCACCCAGTTTGATTTCAGCTAGGTGGTTTATAACGACCCATACTTTACATACATTGTTAATACTTCAAAATTGAAGCACACTTATTACAACATATGAAAAAACCACAAAGGACCGTATAGGTATAGTGTCTTTAGAAACTGGGAAACATAAACAACTGGTTCATAAATCTTCTATAGTGTCTCCCATTTATTTCATCATATCTAGGGTCCCTTTTAGCATATTCTACTTAATATCCATCTTCCTGACCTGGGGAAAAGAAAACATACAAAAAAGGGTGAGCTCAAATGCTCAGCAAGGGAAAATAAAGGAAATAAAAATCATATCATATCTTTTTGAAAATCATAACCTGCACAAGAGATCATAATATCTTAACATGGAATAAATCATAGAAGTGAATATGAGATCCCCATAATCATAACATAAAACTTGAAAATTTGTGGCATGCACACATAATCATGGAAAATCATTTCTTGTTAGTCATGACTCATTGCCAAGACTATCTTAGCGGAAAAAGTCCATTTCTGATCCGAGTTCACTCCTCGTTTCAGTCCTGTATCACTGAACCGAAATAACCTTCTGTTCCAGCCATGTCTATCTCATGAGATATAAATCTTTACCAAATGCATTGGAGGGATATATAGGTCCCACCCATCTCATAATGATACCATTCTTATGTGTGCCACAAAATCTTAAATCATACATCATTGCATAACCCACGTAATAAAAATGGGAATCTTAAACATCATGACATCATAAAACAATTCATATAAGAGAAATTAATTCATAAAAATATTTCCATCACAACATAATCAAATCCATGTAATAATAGGGATAAAAAACAGAACCCTATATTATCTTTTATGGAAAATAATTTTGATAAAACTCTTGAACTTCATTCTTGAGGAAAATATCCTTTATACTTCAAAAACACTTTTCCTTTCTTAAAATGTCGTAAAATTATAAACTAAAAGAAGTTGATTAAAAATAAACTTTAAAACTTGTAAAGGAAGCTTCTTGGAAATAATGTTTTAAAAATCCATTCAAGCCGTATAAGTTAAAAAAACATTCTTCGTACTTTTGTCGGAAAAGTCAAAAAGTACCTCGTACGAAAAACGATAAAAGATTCCTTTCATATATTTTACTAAAAACTCACCGAAGGGTAAAATAGGATTTAAACAATTTTAGGTGGATGGAAATAATATTACATATTGAGGAAACATGGATGTGGATGATAAAATACACCCCAGTAAATACTAAAGTATAAACAATCTCGGATAAAAATGAGATTGTGATATTTCCCTTACCTTAGGTCCGATTTGCTTTGTACGAGTCCAAAGCTCCTGTATAATGGTTTAAATAATGTTATTGACTTATTCCAGAATCATACATATTGATATGATATCATATATGGTCATATTCTTAGCTTCTTATTAGTAATATTTCATTGTTACTTGTTACTCGGGTCTTTATTGCCTTTTGTTCTTATGCGTGTTTTTCCGAATAAATTCTTATTATTCTTTTAAGGTTATAGATACCTTATATCCAGAATGGTATTAGTGTAACATATATCATATTTATTCATTCAATTCATTTATATAATTACTATGTAATGATGATCATGTAGAACGAGCCGCATCACATCGTGGAGACGGTATTCCGTACGTACGCACGAGCGATGATATTGTTCCCATGATCGTGGAATTGTATTTAAGTGTATTTATACTATTTCAGTATCAATATCACTTTATAATAATCGTATATAGTTACTCATTACACCATTATACCCATCCTTGTAAGGTGATGGTGGAAAATAGATTACACCACGGGGTGGAGACGGTATTCCGTACGTACGCACGCGCGGTGATTTCATTTTTCCGTAGGATGGATAGAAGGTGAATTAGGGTTGTTTCATATTTATAATAACATATCAGTATGTAAGTAATACTAATGTTATTACTTTATCATTAAACAACTAAATAAGAAGAAGTTGAAGAAGAAAGAAATTGAAAAGATCGGTAATGGATATTACCTCTTCTTTGAAACGCCTCTTTGGATCCTCCACTTAGGGAACTAAGATTGGTCATTGAAGAAGACCAGGACCTCTAGGATTATTCTAGGGAAGTGGAGAAGAGATTTTGGCAGGGGTTGGCCGAGCTTGAGTGCTCAAATTGGTGTGAGGAGGAGGGGGAGGAGGTGCCCTTTTATAAGGGAGGAGAGGGGCACCTTAGGAATATCTCAAAATATTATTTTATATTAAAGTCAAAATCGGTTTATAATGGTTCCAAAGGGTATTATTTAGAAGGTAAAGTGGGGATGGGTCAAAATACTATCAACCAATTAGATTTAGACAAGTTTAGGTTATTATTTTAACCTTATAAATTAGATTTAACTCTAAGTTAAATAATTTAACTTTTACCGGGAATTTTTGTTTTCTTACACAATATGGTTAATACACTTACTATAACATGCCAAACGAACCCCAAGTTGTTTATTATTAATATATATATCCTTATCTAAGTCATTTGGCCAAACCTTAGATTTTTAGGAATAAAATAACAATTAATAATATAATATTTGATTTAAAAACTATTTTGTGTCAATTTTGACACTATTTGATATATGATTTTTGTGAAAGTCATAACAAAATTATATGTTCGAACAAAGTTGATTAAATCAACACTAATATATCATAGTAACCTAGAAAATTAGTGGAATTCATAAAAAGTATCAAATTACATTTATTTGAGCATTTATAACATCAATTATGTTAACATTTCCTTAAAAGGGTAATTACTGCATCATCGTTGTGTCATAAATAAATTAATTTATTTAAAGTATAAAAATTATAAATAAAATATCATTATGTAGTAAATCTTTTTATATTTCTAATGAATATTTATAGTCGAATTTATCTTATGTATAACCCCATATTAAAAATGTTTTAGTTATTAAACTTTGATTTTAACTATTTTAACTATTCATTAAATAAAATAATATTAAATGTCATAATCTAATCCAAGTGGACCCAAATGGTCATATTATATTCATAAGGTTGTTTTTGGTCGAATTACACTTATCCAATAAAATTAGGACACGTGTTAGGGTAATAGTAATATCATATTTACCCTTAGTTACCCTATTTACTATTAACTGCGGTAAAAAAAGTAAAAAGTTACTATTCACCAAAAAATTATTTTTACCTCATTGAACCACATTTTAATTACTGATATCAACCGTGTCTGTCGTATTTTCAAAATTCCATTCACAGAAGCGGTAAAATTATGTTTTATGCAAAATTCAGTTTTTAACCTACCACTTAGTGGTTTCACTATTCATCAAAAATTGAAAGTTTTCAGAAAAATACCAAAATTTCACCCTAGGCTAATTTCGGTATTTCGAATCCAAAAATGAGGTCCATTTTGAAAGATAAAATTTTAAAAAGTGGTTATTACTATTCATAACGGCTATTTTAAATAATATTTTAATAGCATATCGTCGTTTAGTGAAACTCGGTATTGCGTACAACGCAAGCTATCGAGGAAGGTCGCGATTGCGTGTAAAGTAAGTCAAGCTAGTGTGTAGTGAAAGATTTCTTTGATGATATATATATATAACATAAAAACAAAATATTACTCATAAAAATCTCGGGTGTTACATTCTACCCCCCTTAAAAAGAATTTCTCCCTCGAAATTCGTCACTTTGTAACAAACAGATGAGGATACTTCTCCCTCATCATATCCTCAAGCTCCCGTGTAGCTTCTTCAAGTTGGTGGTTCCTCCATAAAACTTTCACCAATCGAGTGGTCTTGTTTCGTAGGACTTTTTCGCTACGATCCAGAATCTCTATCGGTTTTTCTTCATAAGAAAGATCTTGCTCCAGTGGTACAACTTCTGAGCTGAGTACATGTAAAGGATCAGGTATGTACTTTCTCAGGAGAGATACATGGAACACATCGTGAACTTGAGAGAGATTCGGTGGAAGCCCCAATCGGTAAGCTACCTTTCCAACATGATCCAGTATTTCGAAAGGACCGATATATCTAGGGCTCAACTTCCCCTTCTTTCCAAATCTCATAACCCTCTTCCAGGGAGATATTCGTAAGAACACTTTATCACCCACTTCAAACTCTAGGTATTTTCTTCGGTTGTCGGCATAACTTTTCTGTCGACTCTGAGCTGGTCTTATGTGTTGTTGAATAGATCTGACCTTTTCTGCCATTTCATCAACGAGATCAGGTCCTAATAGCTTTCTTTTCCCAACTTCATCCCAACAATTTGGAGTCCTGCATTTCTTTCCATAGAGAGCTTCATAAGGAGCCATATGAATACTGGAGTGAAAGCTATTATTATAAGAAAATTCCACCAAAGGTAGGTGTTGATCCCAACCTACTTTGAAATCCATAGATCAAGCTCTCAACATATCTTCTAGGGTTTGAATTGTTCTCTCAGACTGACCGTCTGTCTAAGGATGATAAGCAGTGCTGAAACTCAACTCTGTATCCAGAGTATGCTGAAGACTTCACCAGAACTTTGAGGTAAATCTCGGATCCCGATCAGATATAATAGAAAGTGGTACTCCATGCAATCTTACCACTTCCTTTACATATATCCCGGCAAGCTGATCTAGAGAGAAATCCTCTCTAATAGTAATGAAGTGTGCAGACTTTGTAAGACGATCAACTATGACCCAGATAGCATTATTTCCTTTGGATGTTTTAGGAAGTCCTGTGACAAAGTCCATAGTGATGTTTTCCCATTTCCATTCGGGTATGGGTAATGGTTGTAACATCCCCTTAGACTTCTGTCTCTCAACTTTAACTTGTTGACAAACCAAGCATCGAGAGACATATTCAGCAACATCTCTTTTCATGCCATCACACCAGAAGTACTCTTTCAGGTCCCTATACATCTTCGTGCTTCTAGGATGAAAAGAGAATGAAGAACTATGAGCCTCATCCAGCATCTCCTTCTTTAATTCGGGGATGGGAGGAACACATACCTGATTCCTGAACTTTATTATCCCATCACAATCAAGGTTGAATTCAGGAACACTTCTCACCTTCTTTTGTAACTCGACATCTTCTTTCTGTGCCTCCTTAATCTTCACATGTATAGATGGTTGAACATTCATTTGAGAAAGATAAGATTTTTCCCCTTCCATTATAATTACCAGTTCCATCCTTTGTAAATCCATAAATATTGGATCTTTTTTGATCCTCATCGTGGATAAACTAGCATAGTCTTGTCGACTTAATGCATCTTCCACCTTGTTTGCTTTCCTAGGGTGGTAATGGATTGAGCAGTCATAATCCTTAATTAGCTCCAACCATCTTCTTTGACGCATATTCAGCTCCTTTTGTGTAAAAATATACTTTAAACTTTTATGATCAGTATAAATATCACACCTTTCACCATAAAGGTAATGCCTCCAAATCTTTAATGCAAAGATTACCGCAGCTAACTCCAAATCATGTGTTGGGTAATTTTGCTCATGGATTTTCAACTGTCGTGAGGCATAAGCTATCACCATATCATTTTTCATAAGAACACACCCCAATACCTTCTTGGATGCATCACTGTAGATCACAAACCTTTCTCCACTACAAGGCAGTGTGAGCACAGGTGCACTGGATAACCTTCTTTTCAACTCCTTGAAATTCTCTTCACATTCCTCTGTCCAAACAAACTTAACTCCTTTCCGAGTCAACTTGGTGAGTGGGTTAGATAATCGTGAAAAATATTTTACAAAACGTCGATAATATCCATCCAAACCAAGAAAACTTCGGATCTTAGTTACTGTTGTTGGTCTCGACCATCTTTCGATAACCTCTGTTTTTGCTGGATCCACAGATATCCCCTCTTTTGAGATTATGTGACCCAAAAATGCAACTTTTTGAAGCCAAAATTTACACTTGGTAAATTTGGCATAAATCTTCTCCTTTCTCAGGGTATTCAATATAATTCTCAAGTGATCTTCATGCTCTTCCTTGCTCTTTGAATAGACAAGAATATCGTCTATAAAGACTACCACAAATTGATCAAGATAGTCTCTAAAGACTCTATTCATTAGATCCATGAAGATAGCAGGGGCATTAGTAAGACCAAATGGCATCACTATAAATTCATAGTGTCCATACCTTGTACGGAAAGCCATCTTTGGTATATCCTCCCTTTTGACCCTTAATTGATGATACCCTGAACGAAGATCAATCTTGGAAAATTATTGAGCTCCGCGTAGTTGGTCAAATAAGTCATCAATGCGTGGGAGAGGATATTTGTTCTTGATAGTGATCTTGTTAAGTTCTCGATAAT
This sequence comes from Viscum album, assembly GCA_963277665.1. Taxonomy (NCBI): domain Eukaryota; kingdom Viridiplantae; phylum Streptophyta; class Magnoliopsida; order Santalales; family Viscaceae; genus Viscum; species Viscum album. The sequence continues at coordinate 416,197,802 of OY728129.1, forward strand.
CAATGCAGATTCTCATTGATCCATATTTCTTCTTAAAAAATAGAACAGGTGATCCCCAAGGTGACACACTAGGGTGTATGAATCCATTATCAAGATTCTCTTGGATTTTCTTCTTCAATTCCTGTAACTCAATTGGGGCCATTCTATAAGGTGTCTTTGAAATAGGCAAAGCACCCGGTACGAGTTCTATTGAAAACTCAACTTCACGATTTGGTGGAAGACTCAGTAATTCCTCCGGAAAGACATCATCAAACTCCTGTATGATGGGCATATTCTTAATCGCGAGTTTCTCACCAACCATTTGAGATAAATAACCTTCATTTAGTGGAATCAATACCCATAAAATGGAAGAAATTTCCACTGGAAGGTTATGTTCATCCATGCATTGATAGACGATCATAGATTGATCTGGAATATGAAATGTGACTTCACTTTTTTGGCAATTGATATGAGCTCCGTATAAAGAAAGCCAATACATGCCAAGAATCACATCAAATTCCACTAAAGGAAGGATCACAAGATTTTGAGGAAGCACTTTCCCACAAACATCAATTGGAGAAGAATTATAAAATTTTGATGCGATTGATGTGCCATTAGGTGTTGTCACAGCTAACTCAACATCTAATTGTTGAGGTAATACGGTGATACCCTTAGAAAATTCTTCAGAAATAAAAGAGTGGGTGGATCCAGAATCAAATAAAACATTTGCTACTTTAGAGTGGATGGTAAGTGTACCTTTCACCACTTCGTTATCGTACTCCACATCGCTGATAGAAATTGCATGTGACTTTCCTTTGTCTTTAGCCTTAAGAGTTTGTTGACGTCGACCATCACCATCAACCCTTGGATTTGGGCATTGATTGGCATAATGCCCCATCTCCTTGCACTTGAAACATTGAAGTGTAGTAGGTTCATTCTGTGTATCCCTTCCTTTGTTTGCATCATTAGACATATTCTTCCCATTATCGCGGAATTCAAATGCCCGATGACCTTCCTTTCCACATTTGAAACATTTACTTGTCCCTTTAAGACAAATCCCTCCATGTTTCTTTCCACACTTTGAGCATAAGGGAAATATCATCTTCTTTTCAGTGTGCTCTTTAGATTTTCCTTTGAATTCCATTTTCCTCTTCTTATCAAACCCATATGACTGATGGGTTACTCCAATCTCCATCTCGACTTTGAGAGCACATCGAACGATTTCCTCGTAGCTATTGAATTCCCTTATGGCTAACGCCCTTCGAAGACTTGGTTTTAAGCCACTAAAGAATCGATCGATCTTACTCTCAGATTGGATAATAATACCAGAAGCGTACCTTGCAAGTCTTGTAAAATTTTCTTCATAGGTACCAACAGATTCATCATCCCTTTGCTTCAGTTCAAGAAACTCTTTCTCCATCTTTGTTCGGAGAATACGAGGGAAGTACTTATTGAAAAATAAGTTCTTGAACTCGTCCCATTCCATGGACTCAATTTCATCCCTTTGCCTCGTATTCTTAATAAGATTCCACCATTGATCAGCATCTCCTTCCAAACGATACACTGCTAGGATGACTTTATCATGTTCAGAACATTGAAGAACTGAAAATATCTTTTCAGTAGTACTAATCCATTGTTCAGCAACTAATGGATCAGTAGACCCGCTGAAAGAAGGTGGACGCTGCCTCATGAAGGATTCAACAGAATGTTGCTCCTTCCTTTGCTCGTTTGGAAGTCCTGAATGATTCATAGCTTGAGAAAGTTGTGTGAGCATGGATACAAGATTTTTAATTCCAGCTCCCATATCGTTTGTTTGCTCAGGGGGACAATCATTGCATTGCCCATCGCATTCCGCATTAACACGGTTCCTTCAGGTTCCAGCCATTGACTAAAACCAAGAAGAATAGTGTGAGCAACACTAATTATAATAGGAAAACCACATAATTCAAGAATAAAATTTTCACGCTTAAGGTCTTATCCTAGGTTATTCATGGCCATTTCTAAAACACTAAGATTGTGTTCTATGCTTAGACTTATCCTTAGGGTTCTTACTAAGGCTTTCACATCCTAGTTTCCAAAGGTTGACTATACCTTTCCTCTAATACCAACTATAACGACCCATACTTTATATACATTGTTAATACTTCAAAATTGAAGCACACTTAATACAACATATTAAGAAACCACAAAGGACCGTATAGGTATAGTGTCATTAGAAACTGGGAAACATAAACAACTGGTTCATAAATCTTCTACAGTGTATCCCATTTATTTCATCATATCTAGGGTCCCTTTTAGCATATTCTACTTAATATCCATCTTCCTGACTTGGGGAAAAGAAAACATACAAAAAAGGGTGAGCTCAAATGCTCAGCAAGGGCAAATAAAGGAAATAAAAATCATATCATATCTTTTTGAAAATCATAACCTGCACAAGAGATCATAATATCTTAACATGGAATAAATCATAGAAGTGAAAATGAGATCCCCATAATCATAACATAAAACTTGAAACTTTGTGGCATGCCCACATAATCATGGAAAATCATTTCTTTTTAGTCATGACTCATTGCCAAGACTATCTTAGCGGACAAAGTCCATTTCTGAACCGAGTTCACTCCTCGTTTCAGTCCTGTATCACTGAACTGAAATAACCTTCCGTTCCAGCCATGTCTATCTCATGAGATATAAATCTTTACCCAATGCATTGGAGGGAGATATAGGTCCCACCCATCTCATAATGATACCATTCTTATGTGTTCCACAAAATCTTAAATCATACATCATTGCATAACCCACGTAATAAAAATGGGAATCTTAAACATCGTGACATCCTAAAACAATTCATATAAGAGAAAGTAATTCATAAAAATATTTCCATCACAACATAATCAAATCCATGTAATAATAGGGATAAAAAACAGAACCCTATATTATCTTTTATGGAAAATAATTTTGATAAAACTCTTGAACTTCATTCTTGAGGAAAATATCCTTTATGCTTCAAAAACACTTTTCCTTTCTTAAAATGTCATACAATTATAAACTAAAAGAAGTTGATTAAAAATAAACTTTAAAACTTGTAAAGGAAGCTTCTTGGAAATAATGTTTTAAAAATCCATTCATGCCGTATAAGTTAAAAAAAACATTCTTCGTACTTTTGTCGGAAAAGTCAAAAAGTACCTCGTACGAAAAACGATAAAAGATTCCTTTCATATCTTTTACTAAAAACTCACCGAAGGGTAAAATAGGATTTAAAAAATTGTAGGTGGATGGAAATAATATTACATATTTAGGAAACATGGATGTGGATGATAAAATACACCCCAGTAAATACTAAAGTATAAACAATCTCGGATAAAAATGAGATTGTGATATTTCCCTTACCTTAGGTCCGATTTTCTTTGTACGTGTCCGAAGCTCCTGTATAATGGTTTAAATAATGTTATTGACTTATTCCAGAATCATAAATATTGATATGATATCATAAATGGTCATATTCTTAGCTTCTTATTAGTAATATTTCATTGTTACTTGTTACTCGGGTCTTTATTGCCTTTTGTTCTTTTGCGTGTTTTGCCGAATAAATTATTATTCTTCTTTTAAGGTTATATATACCTTATATACAGAATGGTATTAGTGTAACATATATCATATTTATTCATTCAATTCATTTATATAATTACTATGTAATGATGATCATGTAGAACGAGTCACATCACATCGTGGAGACGGTATTCCGTACGTACGCACGGGCGATGATATTGTTCCCATGATAATGGAATTGTATTTAAGTGTATTTATACTATTTCAGTATCAATATCACTTTATAATAATCATATATAGTTACTCATTACACCATTATACCCATCCTTGTAAGGTGATGGTGGAAAATAGATTACACCACGGCGTGGAGACGGTATTCCGTACTTACGCACGCGTGGTGATTTCATTTTTCCGTAGGATGGATAGAAGGTGAATTAGGGTTGTTTCATATTTATAATAACATATCAGTATGTAATTAATACTTATGTTATTACTTTATCATGAAAAAACTAAAGAAGAAGAAGTTGAAGAAGAAAGAAATTGAAAAGATCAGTAATGGATATTACCTCTTTTTTGAAACGCCTCTTTGAATCCTCCACTTAGGGAACTAAGATTAGTATTTGAAGAAGACCAGGACCTCTAGGATTATTCTAGGGAAGTATAGAAGGGATTTTGGTAGGGTTTGGCCGAGCTTGAGTGCTCAAATTGGTGTGAGGAGGAGGGGAAGGAGATTCCCTTTTATAAGGGAGGCGATGGGCACCTTAGGAATATCTCAAAATATTATTTTATATTAAAGTCAAAATAGGTTTATAATGGTTCCAAAGGGTCTTATTTCGAAGTTAAAGTGGGTATGGGTCAAAATCCTATCAACCAATAGGATTTAGACAAGTTTAGGTTATTATTTTAACCTTATCAATTAGATTTAACTCTAAGTTAAATAATTTAACTTTTACCGTGACTTTTTATTTTCTTACACAATATGGTTAATACACTTACTATAACATGCCAAACGAACCCCAAGTTGTTTATTATTAAAATATATATATCATTATCTAAGTCATTTGTCCAAACCTTAGATTTTTAGGAATAAAATAACAATTAATAATATAATATTTGATTTAAAAACTATTTTGAGTCAATTTTGACACTATTTGATATATGATTTTTGTGAAAGTCATAACAGAATTATATGTTCGAACCAAGTTGATTAAATCAACACTAATATATCATAGTAACCTATAAAATTATTAGAATTCATAAAAAGTCTCAAATTACATTTATTTGAGCATTTATAACATCAATTATGTTAACATTTCCTTAAAAGGGTAATTACTGCATCATCGTTGTGTCATAAATAAATTAATTTATTTAAAGTCTAAAAATTATAAATAAAATATCATTATGTATGAAATCTTTTTATCTTTCTAATGAATATTTATAGTCGAATTGATCTTATGTATAACCCCATATTAAAAATGTTTTAGTTATTAAACTTTGATTTTAACTATTTTAACTATTCATTAAATAAAATAATATTAAATGTCATAATCTAATCCAAGTGGACCTAAATGGTCATATTATATTCATAAGGTTGTTTTTGGTCGAATTACACTTATCCAATAGAATTAGGACATGTTTTAGGGTAATAGTAATATCATATTTACCCTTAGTTACCCTATTTACTATTAACTGCGGTAAAAAAAGTAAAAAGTTACTATTCACCAAAAAAATATTTTTATCTCATTGAACCACATTTTACATACGGATATCAACCTTGTTTGTTGGATTTTCAAAATTCTATTCACAGAAGCGGTAAAATTAAGTTTTATGCAAAATTCAGTTTTTAACCTACCACTTAGTGGTTTCATTATTCATCAAAAATTGAAAGTTTTCAGAAAAATGCCAAAATTTCACCCTAGGCTAATTTCGGTATTCCGAATCCAAAAATGAGGTCCATTTTGAAAGATAAAATTTAAAAAAGCGGTTATTACTATTCATAACGGCTATTTTAAATAATATTTTAATAGCATATCGTCGTTTAGTGAAACTCGGTATTGCGTACAACGCAAGCTATCGAGGAAGGTCGCGATTGCGTGTAAAGTAAGTCAAGCTAGTGTGTAGTGAAAGATTCCTTTGATGATATATATATAACATAAAAACAGAATATTACTCATAAAAATCTCGGGTGTTACACGGTTGGCCTTTCTCCTTGACTACGGCTGAGTTTGGATGAGGGTGTGGCTTCTACCCCCATCCTTCCACCCCACCTCCCATATCTACTTTGACCCATCCCAAGCACTCTGATCTTGTTGCAATGTGGCGGGAGCCCGTTGGGCATGACCATAGGTACACCCCACCTCACAGAAGAGCACACTCATCCTTAAACCTTATATTCTCTTTCTTCACTGGTGTTTCAGTTCCATCTTATTTTCACGCCATGAGAGTATATGGGTGTTGTGTCTGGGCAGGACATGGAGCTCCTGACCTTTATCGTCTGGAATGACTACTCTAACCTCCCTTGTATCTCTGCTTCCTATTTCTACTCCATGGTCCATGGTAGTCAGGGCAACCTAAATGGTGGTTTCTACGCCACCTGTTTGGCACACTATTTGGTGGTTTTTGAGCCGTCTCTCCCTCATGACCACTTGGTTTCTCCCCAATGTATGGACTTCAACATTCTTATCTGCATGAGGTTGGTCAAGAATTTGGGAATGTGCTTTGTGATTGTAAAGGATGCCCATACTCCTGCGGGGGTGAGAGCCGACCCACCTACTCCCACTGGTGTCGTTGCTCTGGATCCACCCCATCCACCTACAGATGTCTCATATCCACCCCATCCCACTACCTTAGGCATTCATTCTTCTTCTAATTCTCATTCCTATTCTGTTCCTTCTACCGCCCCACCTCCCTCCGTACCCTCGACTGATCTCCCCTTTACCCTCTGCCTAGCCATAGTGGAGCAACACCAGATTTGTCTAGATCATCATCTAGACCGGCTTGAGTAGATGTTGGGGATTCTTCTTCAGCATCATGGAATTCCACTACCCCCCTAAACCTATTCCTACATCCAATTCAGGCCCTTCTTCAGCATCTCCACCACCATTTACAGCACTGACTACAGATTTAGTTCTCCTCTCTACCACTGGTCCTGCTTCTACCACCACTACTACCAACCCGGCTGTCCCTACAAATCCACCCACTGCGATTTCCACTCCTAAGGCTCTAGCTTATACAACTCCTCTTCTGAGAATGGATTCCATGCCTACGGCCTCCACTGTTGTTGCCACGCCTTCACTGCCTATTAATCCTATTACGAATGATGCCTCTTCTGAGGTGACCCCTTGACTGTTTTCTATCACATTTATTTTCATTATATATATCTATTTTATGCTCTGGTTGGGATGTTCTATTTTTTCTGTCTGCCATTTTTCTTTTTCCATTCCATCACTTGTCATAGGTACCCTAGAGAGAATTGGGCATCTCTATTTATGAGGGGATTATTTTTCAGTATTTATTTTTCCATTATAATTTAGGTTTACTTCTTCCACAACTTTCCCACTTCTTGCACTCCTTATTTCTCCATTTTCCTTCCTCTTCCTTGGTATTTCACTTGGGGGACCATGTGATGTATTAAGTGTGGGGGAGGGCCTCTGATTACACTAATATTTTTCCTTGAAGTAATCTAGGATACATAATTAAAAATTGAAATATTTTTAAATGTGGAATATTTTTCAGTTAATTATAATTATAAATAATAAACACATAAAAGGTAGTTGTGAAGTTTATATTCTTATTTTATATTTTTGAAGTATTGTTAAAATGATTATTGATATAGTTTGATTTTAGACTTAAATGATTAGCTATCTACATTTATTAGAATGCTCATTTTGTTTTCATGTCATGACTTGATTGAACCCTCTACTTTTTCTTCATTCCCGAGAGGTATTCTAAACCTTTTTAAAATATTCTTTCTTATACCCTATTTCTTGATAGATTCTTAGGATATTCATAACTACCAAAATTTTCTATCTTTTCTCTTCAAAACATGACAATTTTTGAATCACACTAAAATGATTGAAGCATTTGACTATTTTTCATCCCCTTTAACCTTGAGACCTACCTTATATCTGATCTTCGTAAACCCTTAGAAACCATGAACTTCTTTGATAAGAAGCCACATTAAAAGCCTATTTTTACCTTCCTATCCTAATTCTTTTATAATTTTTCATGATTATTCACTTGAGATTTATAGAGGGATTTTTGGTTTTTCATGGTACATTTTGGTGAGAAACCATGAACTTGAGTGTGGGGGAGTTTTTCACTTGTTCATTTGGGAAACAGGGTCTCAGATCCTACTATCCATTTTATTCTTAGTGGTCCCTCATTTTGTTTAAAAAATGAAAAACAGAGACCAATTTTATTTATTACACTTTAATGATGGTTTATGGACCGATTTTGGCAAGAGACTATCATGGTGATGATATCCTTTTTGAGAGATCTAAATTGGGGATGGATTTTAGTTCAGCTCTAATTTTTGAATATCTTACATTGTTGTTTGAGATTTTAGCCTCCTTTTCCAATCCTTTGAGATTATCTTTCACATTATTACCTACCAACCCTTAGCCTCAGAAACATTTGAACCTTGATGAAAGACATCATGATTTTTGTGATTTAAATTTCTAAATTAGAGAATGAGAACACTTTCAAGACTATGGATAGAGTTAATATACTTAATATTGAAAAAAAATTTGATAAAATGATATTGAGTGATGAGATTATTATTTTCTGGTGAGGTAAATCATCAAGTGGAATGTGTATTTGTGAAATGTTGAATGATGTGCATAAAATAGAATGAAAGTTTTTAATTAAACTATTAATGAGGTATGATTAAGATATCTTTAAAATTAAATATGTTTTGTGACTTTCTAAAATCATTTAATATGCCTACAGTATTTATAAGTATAATTAAGTCGAATGATTCCCTTTTTAGAATATGGATGCCATTGATTATATGCTGAGATTTTTTCTAGAGGATAAGAAAACGACTAAGTGTGGGGGAGTTTGATGTACCTAATTTTTGTATACATTTTCTTACATTTTATTGAGTTTTTAAAAAGTGTTTTCACTGGATAGAAGTTCTTTTAGAGATAAAATGATGCAATTCGGTGATCATAATTATTTCCAGGTATTTCCATTCCAAAGACACAAATTGGGGGAAGTTTATGAAAAATTACACAACTACACGGTGTGTACTTTAATATAAACGTCGCGTACCAGTACCCCGACATGGATTGGACAGGACAAGTAAATGATCAAGTATAAAGAAGCTATTACATGTTGTGTACATCATATACACGCTATATACATCCTTCTAGAAGCGGTTGGTGGCTGAGAGCAAGACTACATGACCATGTTGTCGGCTGACCATTACACGCCGTGTGTGACACGTATACACACTATGTGGACCTTCTAGAAGCGGTTCGTGGCTGATGAACCATATTACATGCTGTGTGGGATGGAGCTACACACCGTGTATGTCCACTTACTAGGTGGCACCATGTTCAAAGTCAAAGACGATGTGTTAGGTCACCCACTGGAAGAGAAAAAGACAGCAAAACGCATTGATAAGGGTGTATACTGTGTACATTCCAATACACGCCATGTACTCCTAAAAACTATAAATAGATGGAAGACCCTCCAAGTTTAGGATCCATTATTCAATATTTTAAATAGGGAGGTTCTGCTGCCCCACTGACGTGCTACCCTTGTTCCACTACTCCCCTATTCTACCATTCTACCAAATAATTCACCTCTCAAAGTTTCTACGATGACCACATTAGGTATCGAGGGTTTTATTGTCATATTTTCTTCCATGTGTAACTAAAAAAACCATGTGTTGGGGATGTGGATGATGAAAGAGTGTTCTAATTTAGATTAATTGTTATGTTTGTGTTTGTTCTTTTTAATTTTTCTTATTCTTCTTCAATCATTTCTTTTTATCACTAAAAATTCTGAGCCAGACCAAGGGTATAATTTTCAGGGACTCAAAGGAAGAATAAAGACGAATACCTTCATGATCATTGGAAGTATTCATTGACTCACAAATGAACTAATCTAAATAAATAATTGTAAAACACTGACTACTGGACCAAGGAGTTAGTTTCTTTAGTTACAGACATATTTTACCGGACCAAGGGAACATGTCACAATTGAAACCCAAAGTGTTGGTTTATTATGAACAACACAACCTAATAATAGTTATTATAACCTCCATAATCACCATAGCTCCAACACGCTCCTTTTTCTATCAACTACATTAAAAAAAATTACCTTTAAATTTTAATATTTAATTTGGTAATAAAAACATTTTTCATAATCAAAAACTCAAATCCCACTCTAAATTCATCATCCTTCACTAAGTTAATTCCAAACTCAATCAAATTCACACACTCATCTATTTCTTGTGGATCTCCCCCGATCTTGCTCTATAATAGATTAAGAGTGGGTAATATCATTTTGGTACACCAATAACATACCTTAAGTGAAACAAAAAACCATATTCAAACATGAAAATATTTGTAAAGTCAATCCTTACTCATTTTTTGATTAATTCAACCAAAAGGAGAGGCTCTAGAACACATACTCAATTTTTTTCTATAGGAAGTAGTTACTAGCTGGTCAACCGGGATTCTTCCTGATTAGAAGTGATAATAAGGCCTTAACCAAGAATGTGGTATGGTACCTTTTCTTAGATGTTCATGGGATATCCTTCTAATATCGTAATGAGAGATTCCTGAAAACACCAATATTTACCATAGGTGAGTTGGGCAATGATTATAGATTATATTGTGATGTATTATGAGTTAGGATTTTAATGGTTCCAGTCCATGATGGTCATGTGGTTTCTTATGGGTCCAGATAGTTAAGAACACATAAGATAGACATCCCAAATCCTTTTCTATATTTGGAAATCGCAGTTCTTTCCATGAGGTGTTATTGGAATACACTAAAAAAAGTGTTTGAAATATATTTAATTAGAAAGTGAAATGAACCATTAATAGCGGAGAAGGTATGAGTACCTATAGTCTTTTAACTTTGACTTTATGTGTACCATCAAGAAGGGGAACGTTTTTTCTAATGTACCATATTGGAAGGATCAATATTAGGTAGTACATGATTGAAACATCAAGTAGAAGATGGTTTCCCACTTTGAAGAGATGGGATTTTCTGTTCAAAAGTTTCATGGGAAAGTGACACTTATGTCTTTATCTATCACTTATTCACTCCTCAGTAGTATTATGAGAGTAAACTGTAGGATTCATACTATTTATTCATGAGATATGTGATAAACCTTTTATAGCTTTATATTTTATAAAATGTTGGTTATTTTATCTTCATGTATCCTTTATAAAGTTTTTCTCTTGGGATTTATGTCTTTGTGAAAATTCCAAAGTGGATATTTTAAAATGATTCAAGTGTTTTGAAATGTTTCTTAAAAAATTATATGTGTTCAACATACCTTTTTTGGTTTTAAATATATTTAAAATGATTTAAACACTTTACATGGTCTTAGGTTTCATGTAGAGTGTTTGTCAACACACCTGATTGACTTTCAAAACAGGATGTGAATGTTTTGAAAGTGTATGTAGTGAAGGTTTCATTTTAACAAGGGGTGTGTGAAGTTTTAAAAGAATTTGTAAAATAGAGATGATTTTCATTCATTTTAAAGGATTAAGATTGTTGGGCCATCAAGATTCCTTGAATGCATAAAAAAGGAACTGGGGTTTTGAGAAAGAGTGTTTGAAACATAATGGTTTATTTTAAAAAGGGCGTGTTATTTTTTAGAGGAATTTGTGTAAATGGTTGGTTTTTTAATTTTATTTCAAATATGATTATATAAATAGTTTTCAAAGGATACTTAAAGTCTATAAATTTTTTTTATCCTTGGTAAATTTTTATATTAGTGTTTTGTGTATTTATTTCATTAAATATTAATATCAATGAATCAAATAGGATGGATATGAATAAAGAATGGATGGATTCTAATTGTTTGAAAAAAGAGTATGAAGATGGAGTGAAAGAGTTCATCAATTTTTTAAAATATCATACATATGAACCTTCTAAAATCATTTTTCTGTGTTTACATTTTTGTTATTAAAGAAAAGTTAGTTCAGAGGAGTTAAAAGATCAATTGATCTATCACCGAATAGATCAAAGTTATAAATGTTGGAATAAACACAGGGAAAAAGAGAATGTATCTAGTGGATAGGATAGCCTAAATTTTATGGATCATCTGATATAATTACAAGTGTGGATAATGAAGAATATTGTATCAAGTACATGATTATAGATGTGAATGGTGATAAATATCGTATTGAGTAAATGACAAGGACAGTTGAAGATGAACTTCGTGATGGAACAAAATTGTTTGAGCAGTTAAAGAGTTGTGTACAGATGTCATTGTATGGTGGTTGTACTAAATATACAGCATTATTATCCATACTGAAGATATATAATTTGAAATCAAGCAATGGATGAAGTGATTCTAGTTTTATGTAATTAATATTTCTCTTTAATGACATTCTCTTAGAAGATAATGAAATCCTGATCCGAACATATGATGCCAAACGAATGATACGGTTGATGGGAATGATCTCTGAAAGAATACATTCCTTCTCATATGACTGTATAATGTTCTGTAAGGAACAAAAATCACATAGATAATTCCCAATGTATGGTGCTTCTTGATACAAGACATATAAATCTGATCCTACAAAATTTGTATGGTACCTTCCAATCATTACAATGTTTAAAAGCCTAAATGGAAGTGAGAATACTAAAGGGAAATTGACATAGAACACAGACACAATAAATAAAGATGGGAAACTATGTCACCCAACAAACTCTCCTTAGTGGAAGATAATTGATCATGAGTATCCTGAATTTGGAAACAATCTGAGAAACCTATGTCTTGTGTTATCTATATATGGAGTGAATCTATTTAGTTTTCAAATCAGTACTCATAGTATATGTCTGATTATGTTGGTAAATTATAACTTTCCACTGTGGTTATGAATAAAATGAAAATACATCATGTTATCTATGCTTATATCAGAACCAAAACAACCAAGTAATGATATTGATGTTTATTTGGATCCATTGATCTAGGATTTGAAATTTGTGTGGGATTCAGGTGTTACATTGTATGATGTTTATATAAATGAATATTTCATGTTGAGAGCCATGTTGTATTGTATGATAAATGAATTTCCTACTTATGGAAATTTTTCAGGATATATAATTAAAGGAACTCAAGGGTGTCCCATCTATGAACAAGGCACACAATCAATTAGGTTGAAGCATTCATCTAAAACCATGTTTCTAGAAAATCACAGATTTCTACCCCGACAACATAAGTATCGATCTTGGACGACATCATTTGATGGAAGTTAAGAAGAATGTATAACACTATCTCTATTAATAGGTGATCAATTGTTTTAGAAAGTAAAATATTTGGACACTTTTTTTGCTAAACCATTTTCGAAAAACCTTAAAAAATCGGTTGGAAAAAGAGATTATATTTTTTTTAATTACCATACTATAATTTTATGTATGTTAGAAACTTTCTTGATGTTATGCATGCTAAAAAAAAGTTCATGTGATATTTTCATCGGCACATTGCTAAATGAACCGGAAAAGACAATGGATGTAATTATGGCTAGGTTGGACATGGTTTGCATGGGAATATGAGAATAGTTGGTGCTAGTAAAGGGTGAACATGAAATTTTCTTCCTTCAGCTACATATAATTTTTGTAGGAAGGAGATATATTAGTTTTGAAACTTCTTAAATGATGTAAAGGTTCCATAGGTATATTCATCGAATATCAAGAACATCATTTCAATGGCCGGTTTAAAGTTAAAGGGTCTGAAATCACCTTACTTCCATGTTTTGATGAAAGATCTAATGCCTATAGCTTTACATTTAATTTTTCCCAATAATTTATATCATACATTAACCAATATTTGTTTCTTCTTCAAATCTATATGCAGCAAATTTATAGAACCAGTGAAATTTCTGAGTATGGAAAGAGAAATTTCCATCATATTATGTGAATTGGAAATGTTTTTCCCATAAACATTCTTTTATATGATTGTTCATTTGATGGTTCACTTAGTGAGATAGATTTGACTATGTGGTCATATACACTATATATATATGTACCCCATTGAACAGTATATGAATATTTTGAAAGGGTATGTCAAAAATTGAAGTTTTCTAGAGGGTTTTATTATGGTGTGATATATTGTAGAGGAAGCCATTGAATTTTGTACCAAATACCTTTCTGTTGTGGAAATCATTGGTCTGTTGAAATTTTGTCACACTAGGAAACTTGCAGGTGAAGTAATTCCTAGAAGATATGTTGTCACAATCAATATTACAGATCATAAGCATGCCTAGCTTTATGTTTCACATAACAGTTTAGAAGTTTCCCAATATTTTGAAATGCACAAAAAAATTACTAGGCATTTGAATCCATCAAGGTCTGAAATATGGATATAAAATAAACATAATCAATAGTTTATAGGATGGTTTTGGGACCATATTTTAAAGGAGTTAGATGAAAAAATGGATTCAATTTTAGAACAGATTCGACAGATAGCCAGAGGACCCAATGTGTATGTATTTGTAACATCACAGGTAATTAAAGAATAAAGAATTTCTATATTTATTAATATTTACGAATTAAATATTAATTTTAATTAAAAGGGGTTTCTACGTTCAATAGCGTACTCGATACGCAACGATGAGTTTCTTTGAAAACTTACGTTGCACACAAGTAATAAAATAATATTATTTTAAATGTTAGTTATCAAGTAGTCGTTGTACTGGCGGGAATGGATATAAATAACTAAAATATGATTATATATGTTTTTAAATGTTTTTACATTTACCCAATAAAAGATAAAGGCTTAAAATACGGAAATAGTTCAATTTTAGGCATTTATACCCTAATTTTCACTAAGGGTTCACTTATCACCATTTGACGGTGAACTGTCATTAAATATAGTTTTTATCAATCTTATAAATTATATTGGACCAAAAATAACTCTTCTTTAGAATCGGGACGTCAAAATTTACCTTGTGTAAATTTTTGGTACCTTTCCGATAAAGTTCATTTTTTTAAGGAATAGTGTAAAATGTTGTATTTTAATTCAAAACCTCTTTTTAATATAATTTATTTATATGATTATATTATCTTTTTAATTGGTTTGAAAGTGAAATTAGAAAATATTTTTACCATTAAATCCAATAGTGGTCGTTGGAATTAATTTCACTTTGAAATCGGACTTAAACTAGTGTCAATCTTTTGATACTTATTGTTTCATAAAAACACGCTATTTGCTCTGACAGCGGGAATTAATTATTAAATTAATTAATGTGACTTATATATTTTGAATTTTGTAAAATAGACTTCATTTTTGAATTCGTAATATCAAATATAGCTTAGGGTGAATATTTGGTAATTTTCTGAAAAACTTCAATTTTTGATGAATAGTGAAACCACTAAGTGGTACTTATAAAAATTGATTTTTCTGTTTAAATGAAATTTTTCCATCATTGTGTTTTGATTTTCAAAAATCCGACATACATGGTTGTCAT
Organism: Viscum album; assembly: GCA_963277665.1. NCBI lineage: Eukaryota > Viridiplantae > Streptophyta > Magnoliopsida > Santalales > Viscaceae > Viscum > Viscum album. The sequence goes on from OY728129.1 coordinate 416,212,990, forward strand.
TAAGAAGTAAAATGTGGTTCAATGAGATTAAAATAATTTTTTGGTGAATAGTAACTTATTAAGTTTTTAATCGCGATTAGTGGTAATTAGTGTAGTTTAAGGTAAAAATCATATTTTAATAATATGAGATGAGCTTGACACATGTCCTACCCTCATTGGATGTGTCATGGCCGACCAAGACAAGCCATGGGTCAACTTGGGGACCCCATGGAACCACTTTGGTTGGGAAATGACATAAATAACTTTTTATTTAATGTAAAAGTAAAAATGACACAAACATAATATGTTTTACAAAGACAATTTTTACATGGGGATATAAAGATCATATTTTTGTTTATAAATAGTCATTGGAAAGACAAAAAGATTTCCTACATCATAGTATTTTTTTAATAATTTTTAGACATTAAATAAATTAAATTATTTATGACATAATAATGATGCAGCGATGACATCATTATTTGACGATTTAAATAAAATGGAAAGATAATGTAAAATCTATGAACTACACATGTCCAAAACTTATTGTATGGGTGTATTTCGAACCCTTATCACCTTATCCACGAATTATATCAATGTGGGACCTTTTAAAACTGAAACACATTTTCAAATAAAGTAATATTTCTTTACTTTCTAAAAGTGCCCCTCCTCTCCTCTTATAAAAGGCCCCCACCTCTACCACCTTACACACACTCCTCAAGCCTTTGGCTTGGCCAACCCCTACCCATTTACTATATCCACATCCCTATCCTCATCCTAGAGGATTCCCTTTGGGCATAATCCTTTCAAAGGAAGCCTTTAGGCTCAAATCAAAAGGAGTTACACTTTTAAAGGTAATTCATTCTCTCTTGTTCATTTGTTTTATTTTGCTTCTCCAACCCCCTAAACTCTTTTTATTTACTTGTTTTGTAATGACACCAGTATCTTCAATATACTAGGATGTTGTTATAAGATTTATTTGAGCTACACTCTCACACCACTACATCAAATGGTTAAAGAACATACGGTTTCTGTGGATGGCGAAATTCTGCCTCCCGAAACGATGACTGTTCAATACTCATTTAACACCTTCAAAGGTGGCCATTATGATGTCACTATTTTTATATATGATATATAATATGTTTATTCTTTCCTTAAGCTTCTGTATTTTTCATTTATGGCATACCATTATTGTTTCCATTATGGGTAAACACGATATCTTCATTTTAGGAAGTGGGGACTACCGCCCCCTGAAAGTGATTTGATTCGTTAATACCATATGTGGGATGTGTAAAGGATAAAGTTAATGATATTATATATGTTATTATACTGTAATTATAATATACTCTTATATCATTATGATTCCATTCTATAAAATACGAAATAGAAATGAAAGTAGCGTTCATGCGTACGTACGGCTTACTGTCTCCATGAACGGTGCATTTCATTTCTTACCTCTAAATGATTATGTAATATTATAAATACATGTATATGATGGATATATATGATATATATGATATCCAAATCAGGAATTTAATTCTGGATATAAAGAACCTTTGACCACACGAACAATATGTAATTGTAAGAAGTCCACTTTCGACTTAAGAACCAAATATTGACAAAACAAACATTATTAACTTAAATGGTTACATAATGTTTATAACATGGAAATAAGTGATATAAAAGGAATAATGAACTTTAAAAAGGTTCTTAATCAAGTATAAATTAAGTCAAGTTTATTATTCAGGACGTTAAAGAACGATCGAGTCAAGTCGGACCCGAGGTAAGGGACTTCGTCTCAATCTCCTTTCATTGAGGCATATTTCGTTTTATACACAACTTTCTTTTATACGGTGTATAAACCCCTTTGACTTTTACTTTTATACAAAATGAATCTTTTTCTACAAATCTTTTTACTAAACGACAAAAAGGAATGTTTTTTTACGTACGCGGTGACAACGACCTTTTCCGCCGCCGCGAGTATTATTTGGTCTTTGGCTTCCTCAACAAGCTGTTATGTTTTTTTGAAATGAAATAAATACCATATACTCTTTTATGTATTTTGGTATTGAAAATGGTTTTGATGAAGGATTCTATTATGATATATTGTGATTGAAATGTGGAAATGTTATCATTCCTTTATATTGGTTTTATGTTTTATGATTTTATATTGGTACTTGGACATTTGACGGGTGGTTACGTGATAAACCATATGACAGGTGGTGCCGTGAATACCAGGACGGGTGGTTACGTTATAACCTCCAATGCATTGGGTATGGAAGTCGGCCGTATGGCTATTCCATTAAGTACGTATTGAAATTGGCCGTATGGCTATTCCATTTAAGTGATATGTGTGGAAGTTGACCGTATGGTTATTCCACTTAAGTATGTTTATGTCCCAAGTTACCTTTATATATGTTATGTGTTCTTTATATGGGTTTTATGGTAATCCTTTGGTTACAAAAAGGTAAGTAATGATACTTTATTCAGTGAAGAGTTTTTACTACTTCATGAAGGTGAAGGTATTACTTTGATAGAGTATACATGGTTTACTTGATGTTTGAAAAACTAACAATTTTCATTCTTTGTGTATCCCTTACTGAGCTTTTTATGCTCACCCCAAGTTTTTTTTGAAATGTTTTTTCACAGGACTTAATGTGGAATAAGGTCAAGGATGGGATCAAGGGAATGTCATGATATATAAAACATGAAACTAGACATGTTTCTTTTAAGAGTTTTTTTTAATGGAAACTTAGTAGAAGTGACTACTTTGTAATCTTTTGAGTTGTAATAGTCATGTTCTAATTCTCTAAAACTCTAAACCTGAAAAGATCCTCAACGTGAATTATTCATTTAATTCAATATTAAGTAAGGTTTAAGGCTGGGGCCTTATAGTTGGTATCAGAGGTCGGTTTAGACAACTTTAGGAGTTAGAAAAGTGTTAAATTATAATATGATTGAAATGATATAGCATTTACGGATTACCATGTTGCTTCGCCTAAGATATTTCTGTGTTCAGAATGGTTTTCCGCATAGGAAACAAAGCAACTATGTTGGGATGACATCAGGAGGAAGACAACCTTCCAAATCAGAAACCTGAGATGGTCGGAATCGGAACTGAACAGTTTGTTGCAGTGATGGCACAATTGAATTAGGCTATAAATGGTGGTGGTATCCATGCACGAGATCAGCCAGATCAACCGCAGAGGAACATGTCAGTGGTGGAACATTTCATGAGGCAACATCCCCCATCATTCAGAGGATCATCTGACCCTGTGCAAGCTGAAGGGTGGATTAAATCACTAGAGAAGATTTTTGATGTCATGGGGTGTTTAGAACATCAAAATGTTAGTCTTGCTATTTACCGTTTTGAAGGTGAAGCTGATCAGTGGCGGTCGATGGTGAAAAATATCAGGGATAGTGATGAGATTGAGGATCTTCACTGGGACGAATTCAAAGGTATGTTTCTTGAGAAATATTTTCCTAAGGTGGTTCGTCTTAGGATGGAAAAACAGTTCCTAGAATTGAGGCAGGAGGATGATTCAGTGGCTACTTATGAAGCAAAGTTCACTCGATTGGCAAGGTATGCTCCAAACTTCATACGAGATCTTGATAGTAAAATAAACCATTTTTACTCAGGGTTAAAGCCAAAGTATCTAAGGGCTTTAGCTTCTCGTGAGTTCAAAAGTTATGAAAAACTTGTTTGATGTGCGGAGAAGGTGGAAATGGAGTTTGCCGATGATCAGGTGTTCTATGACAAACAACAGAATAAGAGGTCTAGTTGGCAGGCAAAGGGGAAGAATTCATCAAAGAAGTAAGGAGGTAAGAAAACCAAATATCCATCCTGTGAGAAGTGTGGTAAAATGCATCCTGGAGAATGTTTATCCAAGTCTGGTAAGTTCTTTTGGTGTGGTAAGTCTGGTCATATTGCTCGTAACTGTAAGGAAGATGATCAAGAAGGCAATGAAAAGCCAACTGTAAGATGTTTTAAGTGTAATGAAATCAGTCATTATGAAAATGAGTGTCCAACGAAGAATTCAAATGGGGGAATGCAGCCAGACTACAAGCAGAAAGGGGTGGTGAAATCCTTTGCAACAACTTCAGCAGATGTTGGGCCATCGAATGAAGTGGTATCATGTACACTGTTTGTTTGTTCAGATTATGCCAATGTGTTGTTTGATTCAGGGTCTACACACTATTTCATTTCTGAGAAGTTTTCTAGTAAATTGTAAATTCCATATCAAGATATGAATCCTGAACTTATGGTAAAAACACCCGGAGGGAACGTTGAGACAAAAAAGAATTATAAGAACCTTCCTATCCTTTTGTGTGGAAAGAATCTACCAGCAAACCTTATTGTTTTGCCTCTAGTAGAGTTTGATGTTATTATGGGCATGGATTGGCTTTCTGTTTATCATGCTAAGATTGACTGCAGAGCTAAAATGGTTTCTTTTCAGAAATATTTTCAGTTTGTGTACAAGAATGAACCCTTGATTTTGATAACATATCAGGAAGTTGAGAAACTAGTAAAAGATGGAAATGAATGTTACCTTGCACATATTGTTGAAAATAAAGGAACTGTTTATCTTAATGATGTGACAGTGGTAAATGAGTATCTTGATGTTTTTCATGATGAGTTTCCTGGTATTATTCATGATCGGGAAGTTGAATTTACTATTGACTTAGTTCCTGATTCTAAGACAATTTCAAAACCCCCTTATCAAATGGCTAAAGTTGAACTTTTAAAGTTAAAGAAACAATTGCAGGAGTTATTAGATAAAGGTTTCATTCGACCTAGCACATCACCATGGGGTGCTCCTGTCTTGTTTGTTAAAAAGAAAGATGGATCAATGAGGCTTTGCATTGATTATAGAGCCTTGAATAATATTACTGTTAAGAACAAGTATCATTTGCCTCATATCGATGATTTGTTTGATCAGCTCCAGGGAGCTCAGTTTTTTTCGAAGATTGACTTGAGGTCGGGGTACCATCAGTTGAAAGTAAAAGAAGCAGACGTTCCGAAGACTGCGTTCCGTACTAAATATGGCCATTATGAATTTTTAGTTATGCCTTTTGGGTTAACCAATGCACCTGCTGTATTCATGGACCTTATGAATAGAATTTTCCATGAGTTCTTGGATAAGTTTGTGGTTGTTTTCATCGATGATATTTTGGTGTTTTCTAAAAGTAAAGAGGAGCATGAAAGTCATTTAAGGGTTATCTTGAAAACCTTAAAAGAAAAGAAACTATATGGAAAATTCAGCAAGTGTGAGTTTTGGTTACAAAAAATTTCTTTCCTAGGTCACATTGTTTCAAAAGATGGCATAACTATTGATCCTACTAAAACAAAAGTTGTTAAAGAATGGCCAAGACCCACAAATGTAATCGAGATCCGTAGTTTTCTTGGTTTGGCAGGTTACTAGCGAAGGTTTGTTGAAAATTTTTCACGGTTATCTAGTCCAAGGACTAAGCTAACTCGTAAGGGTGTTAAGTTCATATGGACAAAAGAATGTGATGATTGTTTTCAAAAGTTGAAGAGAAGATTTGTGAATGCTCCAGTTTTGGCACTTCCTTCCAGGAATGGTGAGTTTGTTATATACAATGATGCTTCGTTGAAGGGACTTGGTTGTGTCCTTATGCAGAATGATCAGGTAATTGCTTATGCTTCACGACAGTTGAAAACTCATGAGGTAAATTACCCTACACATGATTTGGAATTAGCTGTTGTTGTCTTTGCTTTAAAAATTTGGAGGCATCATTTGTATGGAGTAAAGTGTGAAATATATACTGATCACAAAAGTTTAAAGTATATATTCACTCAGAAAGAATTGAACATGAGACAGAGGAGATAGCTGGAATTAATCAAGGATTATGATTGCACAATTCATTACCATCCGGGAAAAGCAAATAAAGTGGCTGATGCTTTGAGTCGAAAAAGTAATGCTTCATTAGAAATGTTTCGTTTGGAACATGATCCTTTGGTTAAAGATTTGATGAACTTTGGCATAGAAGTTGTTGGTACAGGATGTTCTTCTGTTTTGTTTCAGGTATCAGTGAAATCTTCTCTATCAGACAGAATCAAGCAAGCACAGAAGCGAGACAGTGAGTTGAAGAAAAAGGTAGAGCTGGTTCAGAAAGGTAAGTTTCCTGAATTCAACATTGATAATGATTGTGTTTTGAGGTTTGGGAAGAGGTTATGTGTGCCTTGTGATTCATAGTTGAAGAATGAGTTGTTATGTGAGGCTCATAGTTCCTCGTTTTCAGTTCATCCTGGTAGTACTAAGATGTACAGAGATCTACGGGAGTATTACTGGTGGGATGGAATGAAAAGAGATATTGCTGATTTTACTGTGAAGTGTCTGACTTGTCAGCAGGTTAAAGCAGAGCGGCAGCTACCAAAAGGGATGCTTCAGCCTTTACCAGTGCCAGAGTGGAAATGGGGAAACATATCCATGGACTTTGTTGTGGGATTACCGAGGACATCTCGAGGTAATAATGCAATCTGGGTTATTGTTGATCGCTTGACTAAATCTGCTCATTTCCTTTCTATATGAGATACTTTTTCCCTAGATCAACTTTCCCGTTTGTATCTTAAAGAGATAGTCAGGTTACATGGAGTTCCCCTCTCCATTGTATCTGATCGTGATCCCAGGTTCACATCTAACTTTTGGAAAGGCCTTCAGAAGTTGTTGGGTACTGAATTAAATTTTAGTACAGCTTTTCATCCTCAATCAGATGGGCAATCAGAACGAACAATTCAGACCTTGGAGGATATGCTACAAGCTTGTTCGATGGATTGTCAGGGAAGTTGGGACCAACATCTTTCATTGGTTGAGTTTTCTTATAATAACAGCTTTCATTCCAGTATACAGATGGCACCATTTGAGACATTATATGGGAAGCGGTGTCGAACTCCAGCATTTTGGGATGAAGTGGGTGAAAGGAAGTTGATGGGACCAGAATTGGTAGAAGAGATGGCAGAAAAAGTTTAGTTGATTCAGAAGCACATGAGAACAGCTCAGAGCAGGCAAAAGAGTTATGCGGATAACCGGAGGAAGGATCTATCTTTCGAGGTAGGTGATCATGTTTTTCTCAAGGTTTCACCTTGGAAAAGTGTGATGAGATTTGGTAAGAAAGGAAAGTTGAGTCCAAGGTTTATTGGACCATATAAAATTCTGGAGAAAGTTGGATCAGTTGCTTACCGAGTGGCTTTACCTCCGAGTTTATCTCAAGTACACAATGTTTTTCATGTTTCAATGTTGAGGAAGTATATACCAGATCCATCTCATGTTTTGAGTCCAGAGGTAGTTCAGCTGGAGGAGAACCTATCTTATGAAGAACAACCAGTCCAGATTCTAGACCACAGGGAGCAAGTGTTACGGAATAAGGTGATTCATCAGGAAAAGGTTTTGTGGAAAAACCATGTGATTGAAGAGGCAACGTGGGAATCTGAAAATTCTATGAGGGATTAATTCCCCCACTTATTTTGATAAGTGAATAAAATTGCGAGGACGCAATTCCCAAAAGGGGGGAAAGATGTAACATCCCAGGTAATTAAAGAATAAAGAATTTCCATATTTATTAATATTTACGAATTAAATATTAATTTTAATTAAAAGGGGTTTCTACGTTCGATAGCGTACTCGATACGCAACGATGAGTTTCTTTGAAAACTTACGTTGCACACAAGTAATAAAATAATATTATTTTAAATGTTAGTTATCAAGTAGTCGTTGTACTGGTGGGAATAGATAGAAATAACTAAAATATGATTATATATGTTTTTAAATGTTTTTACATTTACCCAATAAAAGATAAAGGCTTAAAATACGGAAAGAGTTCAATTTTAGGCATTTATAACCTAATTTTCACTAAGGGTTCACTTATCACCTTTTGACGGCGAACCGTCATTAAATATAGTTTTGATCAATCTTATAAATTCTATTGGACCAAAAATAACTCTTCTTTAGAATCTGGACATCAAAATTTACCTTGTGTAAATTTTTGGTACCTTTCCGATAAAGTTCATTTTTTTAATGAATAGTGTAAAATGTTGTATTTTAATTCAAAACCTCTTTTTAATATAATTTATTTATATGATTAGATTATCTTTTGAATTGGTTTTAAAGTGAAATTAGAAAATATTTTTACCATTAAATCCAATAGTGGTCGTTGGAATTAATTTCACTTTGAAATCAGACTTAAACTAGTGTCAATCTTTTGATACTTATTGTTTCATAAAAACACGCTATTTGCTCTGACAGCGGGAATTAATTATTAAATTAATTAATGTGACTTATATATTTTGAATTTTTTAAAATAGACTTCATTTTTGAATTCTTAATATCAAATATAGCTTAGGGTGAATTTTTGGTAATTTTCTAAAAAACTTCAATTTTTGATGAATAGTGAAACCACTAAGTGGTACTTATAAAAACTGATTTTTCCGTTTAAATGAAATTTTTCCAACATTGTGTTTTGATTTTCAAAAATCCAACATACATGGTTGTCATTAAGAAGTAAAATGTGGTTCAATGAGATTAAAATAATTTTTTTGGTGAATAGTAACTTATTAAGTTTTTAATCGCAATTAGTGGTAATTAGTGTTGTTTAAGGTAAAAATCATATTTTAATAATATGAGATGAGATTGAAACATGTCCTACCCTCATTGGATCTGTCATGGCAGACCAAGACAAGCCATGAGTCAACTTGGGGACCCCATGGAGCCACTTTGGTTGGGAAATGACATAAATAACTTTTTATTTAATGTAAAAGTAAAAATGACACAAACATAATATGTTTTACGAAAACAATTTTTACATGGGGTTATAAGATCATATTTTTGTTTATAAATAGTCATTAGAAATATAAAAAGATTTCCTACATCATAGTATTTTTTTTATAATTTTTAGACATTAAATAAATTAAATTATTTATGACATAATAATGATGCAGCGATGACATCATTATTTGAAGATTTAAATAAAATGGAAAGATAATGTAAAATATATGAACTAAACATGTCCAAAACTTATTGGATGGGTGGATTTCAAACCCTTATCACCTTATCCACGAATTATATCAATTTGGGACCTTTTAAAACTGAAACACATTTTCAAATAAAGTAATATTTCTTTACTTTCCAAAAGTGCCCCTCCTCTCCTCTTATAAAAGGCCCCCACCTCTACCACCTTACAGACACTCCTCAAGCCTTTGGCTCGGCCAACCCCTGCCCATTTACTCTCTCCACATCCCTCTCCTCATCCTAGAGGATTACCTTTGGGCAGAATCCTTTCAAAGGAAGCCTTTAGGCTCAAATCAAAAGGAGTTACACTTTTAAATGTAATTCATTCTCTCTTGTTCATTTGTTTAATTTTGCTTCTCCAACCCCCTAAACTCTTTTTATTTACTTCTTTTGTAACAACACCAGTATATTCAATATACTAGTATGTTGTTATAAGATTTATTCGAGCTAAAATCTCACACAACTACATCAAATGGTTAAAGAACATACGGTTTCCGTGGATGGCGAAATTCTACCTCCTGAAACGATGATTGTTCAATACTCATTTAACACCTTCAAAGGTGGCCATTATGATGTCACTATTTTTATATATGATATATAATATGTTTATTCTTTCCTTAATCTTCTGTATTTTTCATTTATGGAATACCATTATTGTTTCCATTATGGGTAAACACAATATCTTCATTTTAGGAAGTGCAGACTACCGCCCCCTGAAAGTGATTTGATTCGTTAATACCATATGTGGGATGTGTAAAGGATAAAGTTAATGATATTATATATGTTATTATACTAGAATTATAATATAATCTTATATCATTATGATTCCATTCTATAAAATATGAAATAGAAATGAAAGTAGCATTCATGCGTACGTACGGCTTACCGTCTCCATGAACGGTGCATTTCATTTCTTACCTCTAAATGATTATGTAATATTATAAATACATGTATATGCTGGATATATATGATATATATGATATCCAAATCAGGAATTTTATTCTGGATATAAAGAACCTTTGACCACACGAACAACATGTTATTGTAAGAAGTCCACTTTCAACTTAAGAACCAAATATTGACAAAACAAACATTATTAACTTGAATGGTTACATAATGTTTATAACATGGCAATAAGTGATATAAAAGGAATAATGAACTTTAAAAAGGTTCTTAATCAATTATAAATTAACTCAAGTTTATTATTCAGGATGTTAAAGAACGATCGAGTCAAGTCGGACCCGAGGTAAGGGACTTCATCTCAATCTCCTTTCATTGAGGCATATTTAGTTTTATACACAACTTTCTTTTATACGGTGTATAAACCCCTTTGACTTTTACTTTTATAAAAAAGGAATCTTTTTCTACGAAGCGTTTTACTAAACGAAAAAAAGGAATGTTTTTTTACGTACGCGGTGACAACGACCTTTTCCGCCGCCGTGAGTATTATTTGGTATTTGGCATCCTCAACAAGCCGTTATGTTTTTTGAAATGAAATAAATACCATATACTCTTTTATGTATTTTGGTATTGAAAATGGTTTTGATGAAGGATTCTATTATGATATATTGTGATTGAAATGTGGAAATGTTATCATTCCTTTATATTGGTTTTATGTTTTATGATTTTATATTAGTACTTGGACATTTGACGGGTGATTACGTGATAAACCATATGACGGGTGGTGCCGTGAATACCAGGACGGGTGGTTACGTTATAACCTCCAATGCATTGGGTATGGAAGTCGGCCGTATGGCTATTCCATTAAGTACATATAGAAATTGGCCGTATGGCTATTCCATTTAAGTGATATGTGTGGAAGTCGACCGTATGGTTATTCCACTTAAGTATATTTATGTCCCAAGTTACCTTTATATATGTTATGTGTTCTTTATATGGGTTTTATAGTAATCCTTTGGTTACAAAAAGGTAAGTAATGATACTTTATTCAGTGAAGAGTTTTTACTACTTCATGAAGGTGGAGGTATTACTTTGATAGAGTATACATGGTTTACTTGATGTTTGAAAAACTAACAGTTTTAATTCTTTGTGTATCCCTTACTGAGCTTTTTATGCTCACCCCAAGTTTTTTTGGAAATGTTTTTCATAGGACTTAATGTGGAATAAGGTCAAGGATGGGATCAAGGGAATGTCATGCTATATAAAACATGGAACTAGACATGTTTCTTTTAAGAGTTTTTTTTATGGAAACTTAGTAGAAGTGACTACTTTGTAATCTTTTGAGTTGTAATAGTTATGTTCTAATTATCTAAAACTCTAAACCTGAAAAGATCCTCAACGTTAATTATTCATTTAATTCAATATTAAGTAAGGTTTAAGGCTGGGGCCTTATAATATTATCTTACAATGGTTATGTAATTAATGGTTATATGTTCTATACAATTGATCATGATGAAGATGGTACCATAAAAAATAGTATATTTACACTTGTGGTTGAAGTGATGCATGTTTCCAGTATTAAGGATGGAAATCCAATTTAAACGAATATGTCTTACTTTGGCATCATCAAAAAAATATGGTAGTTGGATTATATAACATTCCATGTGATGTTTTTTCAATTCAAGTGGGTTGATAATAGATGTTGTATTAAAATAGGTGAATTGGGATTCATGAAAGATTATTTCAGTGAGGAAGGGTACAAATATGAAACTTTTATAATGGCATCATAGGCAGTACATGTATTTTATGTTCCAGATCCTACAAACCTAAAGTGGTCAGTTTTTCTATTATCAACCAAGACCACTAAAGGGTCAAATGAAAATTCTACTAAGGGTGACCCTTTAATTGGGATGTCGCAATCATTTCATAGTGGTCCCAATGTAAATGGCGTTTTTCATGTCATAGGATACCATAATGAATGGATTTTGGAATGTTCATAGAGGGTTCAAATCCCTTCAGACTTTAAAAAATAAAAAGAGAGTTCAATAATATGATTAATTTTTTTTGTAATATACATCATGTTACCTCATGTTATTATCCATTTGTTTTTTAATTTATATACTCTAAATTAAATATTAAACCACTTATGTAGATAATAAATTCAACATGTGTCGGTGCTCCTAATCCTAAGGAACAATAGGATTCTCAACTTATTGTTGCATGCAATGTAGAGGAGTGACCTTCTGCATGTGTCAGTGCTCCCAATCCCAAGGAACATTAGGTCTCTCAACCTTTTTCTACCCACAGTGCAGAGGAGTGACCTTCTGCACGTACTAGTGCTCCCAATCCTAAGGAACAATTGGTCTCTCAACCTACTTATAACATCCTAGGTAAATAAAGAATAATACATTTTCATATTTATTAATATTTAAGAATTAAATATTAATTTTACTTTAAAGGGGTTGCTATTTTCAATAGCATACCTGATACACAACAAAGAGTTTCTTTGAAATCTTACGTTGCACACTAGTAATAAAATAATATTATTTTAAATGGTATTTAACACGTAGCCTTTGTATTGGTGGGAATGAATAGAGATAACTAAAATATGATTATATATGTTTGTTAAATGTTTTTACATTTATCCAATAAAGGATAAAGGCTTAAAATATGAAAAGAATTCAATTTTAGGCATATATACTCTAATTTTCACTAAAGGTCCACTTATCGCCTTTTGTTGGCGAACCCTCTTTAAATATAGTTTTGGTCACTCTTATACATTCTATTGGACCAAATAAAATTCCTCTTTATAATTGGGACATCAAAATTTACTTTGTGTAAATTTTTGGTATTTTTCCGATAAAGTTCTTTTTTTAATGAATAGTGAAAAATGTTGTATTTTAATTCAAAACCTCTTTTTAATATAATTTGTTTATATGATTAGTTTATATTTTGAGTTGGTTTTAAAGTTAAATTATAATATATTTTTACCATTTAATCCAATAGTGGTCGTTGGAATTAATATCACTTTGAAATTGGACTTAAACTAGTGTCAATCTTTTGATATATATTGTTTCATAAAAACATGCTATTTGTTCTGACAGCGGGAATTAATTATTAAATTAATTATTGTAACTTATATGTTTTGAATTTTGTAAAATAGACATAATTTTTGAATTTAGAATATCAAATATACCTTAGTTTGAAGTTTTGGTATTTTTCTGAAAAACATCAATTTTTGATGAATAGTGAAAACACTAAGTGGTACTTAAAAAACTGATTTTTCGTTTAAATAAAATTTTACCACCTCTGTGTTTTGAATTTCAAAAATCTGACATACATGGTTGTCATTCAGAAGTAAAATTTGGTTCAATGGGATTAAAATAATTTTGTGGTGAATAGTAACTTTTATGTTTTTAATCGCGATTAGAGGTAATTAGTGTAATTTAAGGTAAAAATAATGTTTTAATAATATTAAATGACATAGACACATGTCCTAATCTTATTGGATGTGTCATGGCCGACCAAGAAAACCCATGGGTCGATTTTTGGGACCCCATCGAGCCACTTGGGTAAGATAAAAAAATTAATGCCTTTTATTTAAAGTAAAAGTAAAAATGACACAAACATGAGCTGTTTTACTAAAAAAAATTAAATGAGGTTATACAAGTCATATTTTTTACTATAAATATTCATTAGAAATATAAAAAGATTTCCTACATCATAGTATTTTTTTTTTATAATTTTTATATATTAAATAAATTAAATTATGTATGACACCATGATGATGCAGCGATTACCTCATTATTTAAAGATTTAAAAAAATGAAAAGATAATGTAAAATCTAAGACCTACACATCTCAAAAACCTATTGGATGGGTGGATTTCGAACTATTATCACCTTATCCTCGAAATTTATAATTTTGGGACCTTTTTTATCCGAAAACCATTTTATAACAAAGTATCTTTTCTTAACTTTCCAAGAGTGCCCCTCCTCTCCTCTTATAAAAGAACCCCACCTCTACCACCTTACCCACACTTAAAAATCCTTTGGATCGGCCAAAAACTGCCCATTTTGTCTCTCCACATCCCTCTATAACTCTTAGAAGCCTCACTTTTGGCATAAGTCTTCCCAAGGAAGCCTTTGAGCTCAAATCAAAAAGAGTTACCCGTTTTAAAGGTAGTGTTTTGTCTTGGGTTCTTATGTTTTATTTTGCTTATCCAACCCCCTAAACTCTTTTTATTCCTTTATTTTGTAACAACACAACTATCTTCAATATACTAGTATGTTGTTATAAAAAGGATTCTAGATACACTTACACACACCTACATCTAATGGTTAAAGAACATACAGTTTCTGTGGATGGCGAATTTCTGCCTCACAAAACGATGATTGTTCAATATTATTTTAACACCTTAAAAGGTGGCCATTAAGATGAAACTATATTTATATATGATATATAATATGTTTATGTTTTACTTAAGCTTCTGTATTTTTCATTTATGGCATACCTTTATGGTTTCCATTATGGGTAAACGCAATATCTTCATTTTAGGAAGTGCGGACTACCGCCCCCTCAAAGTGATTTGATTCGTTAATGCCATATGTGGGACGTATAAAGGATCTAATTAATGATATTATATATTATATTATACTGTAATTATAATATACCTTTATATCATTTTGATTTCATTCCATAAAATATGAAATAGAAATGAAAGTAGCGTTCATGCGTACGTACGGCTTACCGTCTCCATGAACGGTGCATTTCATTTCTTACCTCTAAACATTATATAATATTATAAATGCATGTATATAATGGATATATATGATATCTACATCATGAGTATAACTCTGGATATAATGGATACATGAACAACTTGTAATTATAAAGAGTTTATTTTTGACTCAAGTACCAATGATCGTTAAAACGACCGTTATTAACTTAAATAATTACATAGTATTCATGACATGGTAATAAGTGATATAAAAGGAATAATGGACTTAAAAAAGGTTCTTAAGCAAGTATAAATTAACTCAAGTTTATTATTCAGGAGATTAAATAACGATTGAGTCAAGTCGGATACGAGGTAAGGGAACTTCTTAACCCAATTTCCTTTCTTTGGGTTAATCTCCTACTTTCAAATTATGTCATGATATTATTATGTCCTATATTGTATTTGTACTTTCTTTATGTGTAATTATAGTGAATAAACATAATAGATCTATTTAATTTAAAAAAATGATCTTTGTATGGGACTTCGTCTCAATCTCCTTTCATTGAGGCATATTTTGTTTTATACACAACTTTATTTTATATGGTGTATAAACCCCTTTGAATTTTACATCTATTCAAAAGGAATATTTTTATATGAAGCCTTTACTAAATGACAAAAGGGAATGTTTTTTTTTGTCGTACGTATGCGGCGACAACGACTTCTCCACCGTCGTGACCATTATTTGAGTTTCGGCTTCCTCTACAAGCCATAACTTTTTTTTAATGAAAAATAAATACCATGTTTTAATTTTCTTTTATTTTGGTATTGAAAATGGTTTTCATAATGTTTTTATATCAATGTTTTGTATTGATATCTTGTGATTGAAAAGTGGAAATGTTATGTTTCCTTTATGCATGTTTTATGTGATACGATTATGTTATGGTTCTTGGGAATTGTTATGAAGATGGGTGGTTCCGTGATAAACTAAGGGCGGGTGAGACCGATATAGCTCTCCAATGCATTGGGTAATGTGAAGGAGTTAAACGTTAAGGTTTATCCAAAGATATTTAGGGAATATACTATGATGGGTATTCCAAACGTAACCAAGAGGGTTACTCCCTATGTAAGAATGTTATGAATGCCTCAAGTTATCTTTATGTCTTATGATTTCTATGATTTATTCATGATTTGATGAGGTATGTTAAAGTGCTTATTTTTTATGAGTAGAGCATGATTTCATTGATTCTTATGTATACATGTACTCATGTTTCCTTTCCATATTTTTATATCCCTTAATGATCTTTTTATGCTCATCCCAAGTTTTTGTAATGTTTTTCACAGGTCAAGGGAAGGGTTCATGATATGATGATAGTGTCAAGGAAGTGTCAAGAAAGAATCCATGTTTTATTTTAAATATATTTCTATTGATTGGAAGAAAATGAATACTATCTTTTATTGTAACCACTTTGTTTAAATGTGGGATGTAATGCATGTTTTATGATCTAATTCTCTAAAACTCTAAACCTGAAAAGATCCTCAAGGTGTATTCTTGAAATATCTCAAGATTAAGTAATGTTTAAGGCTAGGGCCTTATAGTTGGTATCAGAGGTCGGTTTAGACAACTTTAGGAGTTAGAAAATTGTAAAATTATAAATTAATTTATGGTATGATTTAAATAGCATTTAAAGATTACCATGTTGCTTCGCCTAAGATATTTCTGTGTTTAGAATGGTTTTTTATAGAGGAAACAAGGAAGCTATATTGGGATGACATCATGAGGAAGACAACCTTCCAAATCACCAACCTGAGATGGTCAGAATTGGAACTGAACAGTTTGTTGCAGTGATGGCACAATTGACTCAGGCTATAAATGGTGGTGGTATCCATGCACGAGATCAGCCGGATCAACCACAGAATAACATGACAGTGGTGGAACATTTCATGAGGCAACATCCCCCATCATTCATAGGATCATCTAACCCTGTGCTAGTTGAAGGTTGTATTATAGCACTGGAGAAGTTTTTTGTTGTCATGGGGTGTTCATAACATCAAAAGGTTAGTCTTACTGTTTACTATTTTGAAGGTAAAGAAGATCAGTGGTGGTCGATGATGAAAAATATCAGGGATAGTGATGAGATTGATGATATTTGGAAGTTTTCTAAAAGTAAATAGGAGAATGAAAGACATTTAAGGGTTATTTTGTAAACCTTAAAAGAATAGAAATTGTATGGGAAATTCAGCAGGTGTGAGTTTTGGTTGCAACAAATTTCTTTCCTTGGTCACATTGTTTCTAAAGATGGGCTAACTATTGATCATGCAAAAAAAAGTTGTTGAAGAATGGCCAAGACCCACAAATGTAACTGAGATTCGTAGCTTCCTTGGTTTGTCAGGATATTACCAAAGGTTTGTTAGAAATTTTTCATGGTTATCTAGTCCAATGACTAAGCTAACTCGAAAGGGTGTTATGTTTATTTGGACAAAAGAATGTGATGATTGTTTTTAGGAATTGAAAAGAAGATTGGTGAATGATCCAGTTTTGGCACTACCTTCCAGGAATGGTGAGTTTGTTATCTACAGTGATGCTTCATTGAAAGGACTTGTTTGTGTCCTAATGCATAATGATCAGGTAATTGCTTATGCTTCATGACAATTGAAAACTCATGAGGTAAATTACCCTACACATGATTTGGAATTAGCTGCTGTTGTTTTCGCTTTAAAAATTTGGAGGCATCATTTGTATGTAGTAAAGTGTGAAATATATATCGATCACAAAAGTTTAAAGTATATATTCACTCAGAAATAATTGAACTTGAGATAGAGGAGATGGCTAAAACTAATCAAGGATTATGATTGTACCATTCATTACCATTCGGGAAAATAAAATAAAGTAGCTGATGATTTGAGTCAAAAAAGTAATGATTCATTAACAATGTTTCATTTGGAACATGATCCTTTGGTTAAGGATTTGATGAATTTTGGCATAGAAGTTGTTGGTTCAGGATTTCCTTCTGTTTTGTTTCAGGTATCAGTAAAATCTTCTCTATCATACAGAATTAAGCAATCACAGAAGCAAGACAGTGAGTTACTGAAAAAGGTAGAGCTAGTTCAGAAGGGTAAGTTGCCTGAATTCAACATTGATAATGATTGTGTTTTGAGATTTGGGAAGAGATTGTGTGTGCCTTGTGATTCACAGTTAAAGAGAGAGTTGTTATGTAAATCTCATAGTTCTCCGTTTTCAGTTCATCCTGGCAGTACTAAGATGTATAGAGATCTTTGGGAGTATTACTGGTGGGACGAAATGAAAAGGGATATTGCTGATTTTACTGTGAAGTGTTTGACATGTCAATAGGTTAAAGTAGAGTGGTAGTTACCAAAAGGGATGCTTCACCAGTACCAGAATGGAAATGGGAGAATATATCCATGGACTTCGTTGTGGGATTGCCGAAGACACCTCGAGGTAATAATGCAATCTGGGTTATTGTTGATCGCTTGACTAAATCTGCTCATTTCCTTGCTATACGAGATACTTTTTCCCTAGATCAACTTTCTCGTTTGTATCTTAAAGATATAGTCAGGTTACATGGAGTTCCTCTCTCCATTGTATCTGATCGTGATCCCAGGTTTACTTCTAACTTTTGGAAGGGCCTTCAGAAGTCGTTGGGTACTGAATTAAATTTTAGTACAGCTTTTCATCCTCAATCAGATGGGCAGTCAGAACGAACAATTCAGACTTTGGAGGATATTCTATGTTCTTGTTCGATGGATTATTAGGGAAGTTGGGACCAACATCTTTCTTTGGTTGATTTTTCTTATAATAACAGTTTTCATTCCAATATACAGATGACACCATTTGAGGCATTATATGGGAAGTGGTGTCGAACTCCAGCTTTCTCGGATGAAGTGGGTGAAAGGAAGTTGATGGGACCAGAATTGGTAGAAGAGATGGAAGAAAAAGTTCAGTTGATACAGAAACACGTGAGAACAGCTCAGAGCAGGCAGAAGAGTTATGCGGATAACCGGAGGAAGGATCTATCTTTCGAGGTAGGTGATCAGGTTTTTCTCAAAGTTTCACCATGGAAAAGTGTGATGTGATTTGGTAAGAATGGAAAGTTGAGTCCAAGGTTCATTGGACCATATAAAATTCTGGAGAGAGTTGGATCAGTTGCTTACCGAGTGGCTTTACCTTCGAGTTTATCTCAGGTACACAATGTTTTTCATGTTTCGATGTTGAGAAAGTATATGCCAAATCCATCTCATGTTTTGAGCCCAGAGGTAGTTCAGTTGGAAGAGAATATCTCTTATGAAGAACAACCAATCCAGATTCTTGACCATAGAGAGAAAGTGTTGCCGAATAAGGTAATTCACCAGGTAAAGGTTTTGCGGAAAAACCATATGGTTGAAGAGGCAACATGGGAATCTGAAAATGCTATGAGGGATAAATACCCCCACTTATTTTGATAAGTGAATAAAATTGCGAGGATGCAATTCCCAAAAGTGGGGAAGGATGTAACATCCCAGGTAAATAAAGAATAATACATTTTCATATTTATTAATATTTACGAATTAAATATTAATTTTACTTTAAATGGGTTTCAATGTTCGATAGCGTACCCGATACGCAACAAAGAGTTTCTTTGAAATCTTACGTTGCATACTAGTAATAAAATAATATTATTTTAAATAGTAGTTAACACGTAGCCATTGTATTGGAGGGAATGAATAGAAATAACTAAAATATGATTATATATGTTTGTTAAATGTTTTTACATTTATACAATAAATGATAAAGGCTTAAAATACAAAAAGAATTCAATTTTAGGCATATATAGTCTAATTTTCACTAAATGTCCACTTATCGCCTTTTAATGGAGAACCCTCTTTAAATATAGTTTTGGTCACTCTTATACATTATATTGGTCCAAATAAAATTCCTCTTTAGAATTGGGACATCAAAATTTACTTTGTGTAAATTTTTGGTATTTTTTCGATAAAGTTCTTTTTTTAATGAATAGTGAAAAATGTTGTATTTTAATTCAAAACCTCTTTTTAATATAATTTTTTCATATGATGAGATTATATTTTGAGTTGGTTTTAAAGTTAAATTAAAATATATTTTTACCATTTAATCCAATAGTGGTCGTTGGAATTAATATCACTTTGAAATTGGACTTAAACTAGTGTCAATCTTTTGATATATATTGTTTCATAAAAACACGCTATTTATTCTGACAGCGGGAATTAATTATTAAATTAATTATTGTAAATTATATGTTTTGAATTTTTTAAAATATACATAATTTTTGAATTCAGAATATCTAATATATCTTAGGTTGAAGTTTTGGTATTTTTTTTGAAAAACTTCAATTTTTGATAAATAGTGAAACCACTAAGTAGTACTTAAAAAACTGATTTTTCATTTAAATGAAATTTTACCACCTCTGTGTTTTGAATTTCAAAAATCCGACATACGTTGTTGTCATTCAAAAGTAAAACGTTGTTCAATGGGATTAAAATAATTTTATGTTGAATAGTAACTTTTAAGTTTTTAATCGCGATTAGAGGTAATTAGTGTAATTTAAGGTAAACATAATGTTTTAATAATATGAAATGACTTAGACACATGTCCTAACCTTATTGGATGTGTCATGGCCGACCAAGACAACCCATGGGTCGATTTTTGGGACCCCATGGAGCCACTTGGGTAAGATAAAGACATTAATGCCTTTTATTTAAAGTAAAAGTAAAAATGACACAAACATGAGTTGTTTTACTAAAACAATTTTTAAATGGGGTTATAAAAGTCATATTTTTGACTATAAATATTCATTATAAAGATAAAAAATATTTCATACATCATAGTATTTTTTGTAAAATTTTTAGATATTAAATAAATTAAATTATTTATGACGCCATGATGATGCAGCGATTACCTCATTATTTAACGATTTAAAAAAAATGAAAAGATAATGTAAAATATAAGACCTAAACATGTCAAAAACCTATTGGATGGGTGTATTTATAACTATTATCACCTTATCCTCTAAATTTATAATTTTGGGACCTTTTTTATCCGAAAATCATTTTATAACAAAGTATCTTTTCTTAACTTTCTAAGAGTGCCCCTCCTCTCCTCTTATAAAAGGCCCCCACCTCTACCACCTTACCCACACTTCCAAAGCCTTTGGCTCGGACAAACCCTACCCATTTTGTCTCTCCACATCCCTCTATAACTCTTATAATACTCACTCTGGGCAGAAGTCTTCCCAAGGAAGCCTTTGAGCTCAAATCAAAAAGAGTTACCCGTTTTAAAGGTAGTGTTTTCTCTTGTGTTCTTATGTTTTATTTTGCTTCTCCAACCCCCTAAACTCTTTTTATTCCTTTATTTTGTAACAACACCAGTATCTTAAATATACTAGGATGTTTTTATAAGAAGAATTCAAGCTACAATTACACACACCTACATCTAATGGTTAAAGAACATACTGTTTCTGTGGATGACAAATTTCTGCCTCACGAAACGATTATTGTTAAATATTCTTTTAACACATTCAAAGGTGGCCATTAAGATGAAAATATATTTATATATGATATATAATATTTTTATGTTTTACTTAAGCTTCTGTATTTTTCATTTATGGCATACCTTTATGGTTTCCATTATGGGTAAACGTGATATCTTCATTTTAGGAAGTGTGGACTACCGCCCCCTCAAAGTGATTTGATTCGTTAATGCCATATGTGGGAAATATAAAGGATTTAATTAATGATATTATATTTTATATTATACTGGAATTATAATATATGTTTATATCATTATGATTCCATTCCATAAAATATGAAATAGAAATGAAAGTAGCATTCATGCGTATGTACGGCTTATCGTCTCCATGAACGGTGCATTTCATTTCTTACCTCTAAACGTTATGAAATATTATAAATTCATGTATATACTGGATATATATGATATATATGATATCTAAATCATGAGTATAACTCTGTATATAATGGATACATGAGAAAATTGTAATTATAAAGAGTTTATTTTTGACTCAAGTACCAATGATCGTTAAAACGACCGTTATTAACTTAAATAATTACATAGTGTTCATGACATGGTAATAAGTGATATAAAAGGAATAATGAACTTGAAAAGGTTCTTAAGAAAGTATAAATTAACTCAAGTTTATTATTCAGGAGATTAAAGAATGATCGAGTCAAGTCGGATACGAGGTAAGGGAACTTCTTAACCCAATTTCTGTTCTTTAGGTTAATCTCCTACTTTCAAATTATGTCATGATATTATTATGTCATATCTTGTATCTTTACTTTATTTATGTGTAATTATAGTTAATACACATAATAGATCTATTTAATTTAAAAAATGATCTTTGTATGGGACTTCGTCTCAATCTCCTTCCATTGAGGCATATTTTGTTTTATACACAACTTTCTTTTATACGGTGTATAAACCCCTTTGACTTTTACGTTTATTCAAAAGGAATATTTTTATACGAAGCATTTAATAAACAATAAAAGGGAATGTTTTTTTGTCATACGTATGCGGTGACAACGACTTCTCTGCCGCCATGACCATTATTTGACTTTCGGCTTCCTCTACAAGCCATAACTTTTTTTGAATGAAAAATAAATACCATGTTTTACTTTTCTTTTATTTTGGTATTGAAAATGGTTTTCATAATGTTTTTATATCAATGTGTTGTATTGATATCTTGTGATTGAAAAGTGGAAATGTTATGTTTCCTTTATGCATGTTTTATGTGATACGATTATGTTATGGTTCTTGGGCATTGTTATGAAGACGGGTGGTTCCGTGATAAACTAAGGGCGGGTGAGCCCAATATAGCTCTCCAATGCATTGGGTAACGCGAAGGAGTTAAACGTTAAGGTTTCTCTGAAGAGATTTAGGGAATATACTGTGATGAGTATTCCAAATGTAACCAAGAGGGTTACTCCCTACGTAAGAATGTTATGAATGCCTCAAGTTATCTTTATGTCTTATGATTTATATGATTTATTCATGATTTTATGAGGTATGTTAAAGTGATTATGTTTTATGAGTAGAGTATGATTTCATTGATTCTTATGTATACATGTACTCATGTTTCCTTTCCATATTTTTATATCCCTTATTGAGCTTTTTATGGTCATCCCAAGTTTTTGTAATGTTTTTCATAGGTCAAGGGAAGGGTTCATGATATCATGATAGTGTCAAGGAAGTGTCAAGAAAGAATCCATGTTTTATTTTAAATATATTTCCGTTGATGGGAAAAAATGAATACTATCTTTTATTGTAACCACTTTGTTTAAATGTGGGATGTAATGCATGTTTTATGATCTAATTCTCCAAAACTCTAAACCTGGAAAGATCCTCAAGGTGTATTCTTGAAATATCTCAAGATTAAGTAATGTTTAAGGCTGGGGCCTTATACTACTACTACTCGCAGTGTAGAGGAGTGCCCTTATACACGTGATGGTGCTCCCATTACTATGGAACAACAGGTTTCTAAACCTTATGTTACTCCCAGTGTAGAGGTACAATGACTATCTACAAATGTCAATGCTACCACTTTAGAGAAACATATTGATGATGTTGATTCTGGGAAAATGATAGGTGATGAAGGACTAACATTGCAAATAAATAGGAGCATCGTAGTTTGATGGTGTTAGCAAAAATAATTAAGGAAAAAGTCAAAGGTATCAAATTCAAAGTAGGATGGAATGAGAGGGGTCATCATGTTGACCCCAACAAGGCCATGTTCAACATTTATATTGTAAATGCTTTCTTATTGATGTAGATTCATGGCTCCATGTAGTGTCCGGGCTGAATACACTGATGTGGGAAGAGATTATGGTAACATTATGAAATTAGTTATTTATTTTAATAAAAATGAAAATAATAAAACATTAACTTAATCTTCATCAAACGTTGCAGATTTATTTTATAGTAGATGACTCCCATAATAATTATGTATTAATGCTTTCTTAAAGGATTCACAGAGGATTCCACACAATTATAACAAGACGTTATCTTAAAGATGTTTAAAGGAAAATAAACATTCACCCTCCAGTTATCTATTCACAACTAATAACCCAAGAAGTGTAGGATTCTTTCACTAGATGTTGTGCAGATGCATATTTTCAAGTACATTGTGGATAGTAATATTTTGTTTGAAAATACATGTATTAATCACTTTTATTGACACTTTTTTATAAATGAAACAGCAAATGTGTGCTGGAAATAAATAACAAGTAACAAAACTAGTATACCCCTACCATAAAGCAAGGATGGGGCATGCTTCACTTGAAAAAAAAATTGGTATGTATTTTAAATCGACCGTAATACTTTTATGTGACATGAAACAACACCATAATTATGTTCCTCTATTTATATACAGACTAACAACTCAAAATCCAAAGCCACTTCCATCCCATTTCATGTGCTATGCAAACAGGAACTTGTAAATAAATATGGGATACTAATAAATGAAAACACACAAAAAGTGTGGGAAACATATGTAAGTATTACATAATAAAGAAATACTTTAAATCTCTATTACTTATCAATGATCAATTATTTTCCTATATTTTCTACTTGACATAGTCATAGGAATTAGCAACACCTATACCAAATGAACACATGCTATCAGCGTCCTTGAAGTGGCCAGAATAGTATGGCCGCATCAGAGGGTGGGTTTTAGGGTGACACCCTAAACATATTTTGAGAAAAAAACAAAAGGACAGACAAAGTGAATTAATAAAACAGATGATATAAAGAATATCTTCCCTTGAAAGAAAATTACAATACCATAGATACATGATGCAAACATTAATGGGGGATAGGCAAAGAGAAGAATAAACTCAAGAATAGCCACCATGTGGACCCCCCCCCCCACCAGCTATGAGGCCAACCATTACTCTCAAAAAGATGTCTTAGTAGAGGTAATCAATGTTCCAATAAATGTTTCTATGAAATGTGAATCATAAAAACATTTTTACATTTACTGTAATGATATTCTATAGGTTGATAATGACTGTGATTGATATATAGAAACACCCACCCATCACCTTGGGGCAATGGCTACGGTGTTCAATATTCAAAACAACACGCTACACACCAGACCACTTCTAACATCGCATGTGCAAGTGTCGATCCGCATAGCCCATGAGACGAGCACAGAGCTACCTATTCCAATTCATGAGGATGATATTATTACAATCAAAAAATATGTTGTAACATTCATCGCATTTCCATAAAATCATGTAAAAACATGTCGATAAAGAGGAATTAATTTCCAATTTAATTTTCAAGATAAACCTTTAACAATTAATTAAAAAATGTTTGAACCAATGAATGTTATTATAGACAAAAAAATATAAGGGGATGAAATAAAATACCATTTCAAAACCATCTAAAGGGTTGACCAACCAACCAAAATGATATACAAGAAGCTCCATTACCCCACCTGTTCTATATCCACATTTGATATCATTCAAGGCTCATGTGGATACAAAGTTAAAAGATGGTGGAAACCACATAATTAATTTGGAAGAAAATATGTATGAAGAGAAAGATCAAGAATTCATTGGTCTTGGGAGTGCAACTGAAATCCTCAACTATGATTGTATAGGTGCCTCAGTTATAAATGTAAACATGAGGTATGTTTTTATGATTTGATTTTCCAAAAGATGAGATATTTTTTAAATTATGAATAAATACATTTCATATTTTTTGCAGTCGTATTTATGAAAAAAAAATTGAAGGTATTTTCCATGAAATAAAATTCAGGATCATTATTACTTACATCTCCTCTATAAAAAATGTAATTAAAGGCCAAAAAGAAGGATGAAATAGTGAAAGTTCTGATCAAATCATTTGAAATTAAAATATAAATGATAAAATCTATTTAATACTGAGGATGTAGAGGTCAAACTCTAAAATTTAATCATATCAAATATATTTTCATTTATTTTATTACTTATTTCTTTTTGTGTTTTTAGGAAGCACTGGATGCTCATTATAGTAAATTTGGATACTCCAAATATTTATTTCTTAGATTCAATGCATGGATATCCAACAAACCATCCACACATAATAGAGTTTGTCAATTTTTAATACATTTAATCTAGTGTTTTAGAACTAAATATCAAGTTATATAATGGATATTATCTTTTAACTGGGGTTTTGTTATGATAGGGGGGTGTATCGATATCTTGAAAACAAGGAATGAGGCCAGGGGCTAAGCATGAGGATGAAGACAAGTACTAAAACTAGATGAATATCAGGGTATATATAATAATATTTCACTATCCAAACACAAATTAAAACAAATTAAATATTCTCCTCAAATTTTCTACAGTGTTTGAAACAAACCAATGGAAAAGATTGTGGTTATTATGTTAGTAAATTTATGAGATGGATCATATTCCATGAACAAACCAGCATCCCTGAAGAGGTATTTTCAAATAAAATTACTATTTCATTTAAAATATTTATTAATACTTTGTGTATTAATATTTTTCCATTAGTACCATGATTTTTGAAAAGAATCGTATTCACAAGATGATATAGATGTTTTCATAAACAAATGGGCAGAATACCCGATGAAAGAAATTACAAAAAATAGAATGAAGATGTGACTCGAAGTGTATGTTTTTAGATTATAATATTCTTCGATCTTTTAAGGTTCATGTCTTATGAAATACCATACTTTGATCCATGAATTGTGATTATGATCAATGATATGCAGGGTATGAATTTATAATTCTAATATCACCTTCATACATCTTTATGCTCATGTTATCCTTATATAATCATTTATATCTCCCTTGTTTACAATTATTTAGCATCTATGATCACCATTTATTATGTTTCATATATTTAGTTTATTAATAAAGGTTTTATAAATGATACATCTATGTAGGTTTCTAGTAAAGAATAACTTAATAATGGACTCTTGGGGACTATGTTTCTATGTTTCCATAACCACTATACCTAAACTATTCTGGCATGGATCATTATGTTATGTAAGGAATATTAATCGAATAAGATGTGATATCTATATATGAAATGTCTTGGTCAATATAGTTGGTATCAGATCAATTGACCTACCCAAAATTGAGAAACAATAACAAGTGATGGGTATCACTCAAAGTGTATTTTTATTTAAAATTGACATTAATTTTAGTAAATAAAATTTGAAAAACTAAAAACTGATAAAACACATTAGGATTGTTTTGAAATTTTATGAAAATTATACTTGAGTCATATGTAGTGTGTAAGAATCAACCTCACCTCAATTTGATGCATGGTGTGGCCAGTAAGACTTTAAGATTTTATTTTTATATTAAATTGATATTAAATTAAGAAAAAAATAACAAGTGACAAAATGAAAACTAAGAAAACACATTAAGATTATTTTGATAATTTATCATAGTGATCCATGAGTCATTTTTTATGTGTAGGAGTCAATCACACCTCAATATAATGCATGGTGTGACCGGTATGACTAAAAGTGTTCATTATTTGTTTAAAATGGACATTTTAGTTAAAAATGTGTCACTCATTGAAAACCAAGAAAACACGCTCTAATTATATTGATAATTTTTTAAAAAAATGATAATCGATTTTTGATGTGTATGAAGAAGTCTCACGTTAGACTGATGCACAGTGTGACTGGTATGACTCATAATGCGTGTTTCCGGTTTGAAATGAAATTTTAGTAAAAAAACACAAATGACATACTAAAAATTGAGAAAACATATTGAAATTGTTTTAATACTATAATAAAACGATCTATAACCTCACCTTAATACAATGCATGGTGTGTCTGGTA
The DNA here is from genome assembly GCA_963277665.1 of Viscum album. Lineage (NCBI taxonomy): Eukaryota > Viridiplantae > Streptophyta > Magnoliopsida > Santalales > Viscaceae > Viscum > Viscum album. The sequence goes on from OY728129.1 coordinate 416,240,465, forward strand.
TAACTCAAAGTTTCTCTTTTTATTTAAAACTAGCATCAATTTAAGTAAAAACAAGTGACATTCCAAAAACAAAGAAAACTCATTTGGATTATTTTTATACTTTACGATAATGATACATGAGTCATTTTTGACGTGTAAGAGTCAACCTCACCTTAATCTGATGCCCGGTGTGACCGGTATGGCTAAATGTTTCTCTTTTTCTTTAAAATTGACATTAATTTAAGTAAAAACAACAAGTGGCTTACTAAAAACTAGGAAAATGCATTAAAATTGTTTTGATATGTTAATAAAATGCTATATAAGTGATATTTTATGTATAGGGATTATCCGCGTCTCAATACGATGCATGGTGTAGCTGATAATAACCCAAAGTGTCTCTTTTTATTTAAAACTGAAATTAATTTAAGTAAAAACAAGTGACATACTAAAAACTGAGTAAATGAATTTGGATTGTTTTGATACTTTATTAAAATGATCCATTAGTCATTTTGGATGTTTAGGATTCAACCACATCTAAATCTGACACATGGTGTGACTGGAATGACTAAAAGCGTCTCATTTTATTTAAATTTGACATTAATTTAAGTAAAAATAAGAAGTGACATACTGAAAACTGATCAAATGCATCTGTATTGTTTTTTTATTTTTGGAAAATGATATATTGGTGATTTTGGCATGTAGAGATTAGTCAAACATCAATAAAACACACAATGTGGCTGGTATTACTCAAAGTGTCGCTTTTTATTTAAAACTGACATTAATTTAAGTAAAAACAAGTGACATATTGAAAACTGAGAAAACACATTCAAACTATCTTGATACTTTAGAAAAACAATCAATGAGTCATTTATGATGTGTAGGAGTCAACCACACTTCAATCTGATGCATGATTTGACCGGTATGACTAAAAGTGTCTTTTATCAGTTTAAAATTGACTTTTTAGTCCAAAATGTGTCACTCACTAAAAACCAAGAAAACACGCTTTGATTTTCATGATAATTTTGGACAGAAATTCATAATTCATTTTTGATGTGTATGAAATAGTCTCATATCAAACTAACACACACTGTGAGAGGTATGACTCATAATACGTGTTTCCAATTTGAAATTACATTTTCGTAAAAAGACACAACTGACATACTGAAAACTGAGAAAATATATTTGGGTTGTTTTGATACTCTAGTGCAATGATATATAAGTTATTTGTGATGTGTAAGAATATATTTCACCTCAATATGATGCATAGTGTCACCAATATAACTCCAAATGTGTCATTATTTAGAAGTTGACATTAATTTTAGTAAAAGAACAAATGACATTCTCTATACTGAGCCAACACATTCGGATTGTTTTGATATTTTAGGACAATGATCCATAACTCTTTTTTAACGTGTAGAAATCAACCCCTCCTCAATAGGATGCACAATGTGACCGGTATAACTCCAAATGTGTTATTTTTATTAAATATTGACATTTTATTAATGTGTTCTTTCATATTAATGTTTAATATATTTCTTTATAGTATTACTAACATATTATTTGTTTTCTTATTTAGGTGGAATATTTTTCTTAGGTTGAGATGATTTGTTCAACAACTGATACCATGGGTGGAGATTTTTTAGAGGAGTTTACAGACGTCAAAAGATGAAATATTAATGTTTTAGAATGTTTGTTGGAGAATTGTAAATGTAATTATATAAAAAATTTTGTTTGAAATGTAAATAGCAGTGTTTATTTTTGTATATACCATTGGCGGACAGTTTTTTATTCATGATGTCAATTAAATGTATATAGTAGGTTTGCTTCTGATGTAGTGTTTAAATTTCAATTTGATTCTGGGTGTGCTCTGTTTAAATTGCAGGTTTGATTGTAGGTTTGCTTCTTCTAGGTGTACTATTATATAAACAGAACACTGTAGGCGGGTATCCCTTTATCAGTGCTAAATATAGCACTGATAAAGGAGGTCATTAATAGTGCTATAAAAGCACTATTAAAGGGGACCCCCCTATCATTGCTGCAATTGACAACACTTTTTTAGCACTATTAAAGGCCATTTTTCACATTGTTAAATGCCATATGTGTAGTAGTGTTTGAATAATAAGATTTTATGGGTGTCTTCCCCATGGATGTAAGTCACCCGACCAAACAACATAAATTTGTGTGCCCCTATTTTATTATTTCTTTGTTTTTTTGTGAGATTATTGAGAGGGTGAGGCTTCCACAAAAAAGAAAGTCAAACCATTGAAATGCTAAAACATGAGACCACAACACTCAACATGTAATATCATGTTTATTATCTTAGTCAACATTGGTTAATGGGAGATGTCAATATGACAATTAAAATTGGTCCCTTCTCCCCGATACAGAATTTTTCTATGAGTTGGTGTCAATTTGGAGTAAAAAGATGCACATTTGAGAATAGTATCATGTGAATGTAGTTTTCTATTGTCACAACAACAGTCATTCCATTAAACTCAGGTGGGTCTATATAATATTGTGTTGCCCAAATTTTTTCTAGACTTCTACTCATAAACAGGATAACGCAGCTGGCCTCCAACATGAAATATCGTAAATGTCCATAATTAACCCACAACAGCCAGCTTTTGTGTGGAGTGTAGCATGGAACTTTTCCAATCCAGCAGGATGGATCCAATCACCCGCGATGCTTCTGTGTCATTCCTTATCCTACGTTGGGTTGGTAGGAACTCATAAATTCACACTACTATAGAATGGGGAAAGGGAAATGATAGGTTTTATCAACGCTAAGCAGAAAGCACTGATAGAGGGGGGGCTTTATCAGCGCTAACAAAAAACGCTGATAAATCTACACTTTATCAGTGTTAAAAAGGAACTAATAAATGGGCACCCTTTTTCAACACTTTCTTTAGTGCTGATAAAAGTATTTAATAAAATATATAATTAATTTATATAAAATTATTATATTTATATTCAAAAATAATGTTTATTTGTATACATTAAATAAAAAAATTCATGTTTATAATTAATATATATTTTTTAATAATTCAATTTTATATATAATATTTTAAGAAAATTATTTCTAAGATTATAATTTAATATATATATAAATATAAATATATATATATTTAAATAATTATAAAATTATAAAAAATTTCATTAAATGATGAATATATTTATTATATTTATTATATTTAAAATATTTATTATATTGATTAAATTCATTAAATTCATTATATTTGTTATATTTGTTATATTTATTTTATTTATAATTAATATATTAATTAGATTTATTAGATTCATTAGATTCATTAGATTTATTAGATTTATTAGATTCGTTATATTTATTATATTTGTTATATTTATTTTATTTATTTTATTTATAATTAATATATATATATATATTATAATTATTAAATATATATGTGTTTCCAATGAATTCAGTCAATAAATATATTTATCGATCATGCGTGCATATATGTTATGTATCATCATGAATGTTTATTTATACACTAAACCCTTCTTATTATTCCTGATGTCCATTGATGGCTCATTTTTTATTAGGTATATTTTATTACTAGGTATATATGATTAATACATGTTACCCATATATACTACTTGATTCTAAATAAAAACTTATAAAATTTTATTAAATATAATTAAATAATAAATATATTTATTATATTTATAATTATTAACTTTTAATTATATATAAATACTTTACAAATATATTTATTTTTATTTATAATTATAACAATATATATATTTAAATAATTTGAAAATTATAGTAAATACATATATTATAATTATATATATATATATATTTATAATTATATACAAATATTTTTAAATCTATTTATATATAATAATTATAACTATAAATAAATAAATATATATATATATATAATTATAAAATTATAATAAATATTTTTATTATACTACTTATAAAGTTATAAATATATAATTAAATAAATATATTTATAAATAAATACAAATATTTATAAATATAATTCGAAATAAATGTAGATATATTTAAATAATTAAAAAATTATAATAAATATATTAATTATATATATTTATAAAATTATAAATATATTTTTTATAATTTTATAATTATTTATATGTATATTTATTTATACTTACAACTATAAATAAATATTTACTTATTATAATTTTAAATTAGAAATAAAAATATATTTATTTAGTATTTATAATTATAAATATGTTTATATTTATATTTATTTAAATAATTATAAAATTATAATAAATATAATAATCAAATAATAAAATAATAAATATATATTTGTTATAATTTTATAATTATTTAAATAAATAAATACATATTCATTTATAATTATAATTAAATATAAATATATATTCATATAAATTATTATAAAATTAGAAGAAATATAGTTATATATATCTATAATCTAATAAATATATATATAATTAATATGTTAATTATATAAATTTCTAAAATTATAAATATAATAAGTATATTTCTTATAAATTTATAATTATATAAATTATAATTATATATAAATATATATATATAGTTACAATTATAAATAAATCAATATATATTTATCATATTTATAATATTATAAATATATATAATAATAAAAATAAATTAGTAACATATATCTTTATCAGTGCTTTTTTAGCGCTGATAATGGCCTATGATTATCAGCGCTTATAAAAGGAGTCTTTGCCTACGCTACATTTTTAGCTCTAATAAAGGCATGTTTTATCTGCGCTTTCTATTTTAGCACTGATAAAACATACCTTTATCATCGCTTTTTAGCCAGCGTTGATAAAAGGTTCACTGGGTTTTATAAAAAACCCTAGCTTTCTCCTCCTTCCTCGCACCCCTTAAGCTCTCGCATAATCTGATCGTCGCCCGCACACCTCTTCCTCCTCCTCCTCCTCCTCCCTCATCACCTCTCCTCTATCGTGAACCACACCTCCACCGTGTGCCTCTCCTCTACTGCGGACCAGATCATTGTGCGCCTCTCCTCTGTCGTGCGTGAACCAGACCATCATGCACCTCTCCTCCGCCGCGCACCACACCTCTATCGTGTGCCATACCACTATCATGCATCTCTCATCTATTTTTCACCTCTCCTCTATCGGTGAATCTCCTCCGCCGCACTCCCCTCCTCTTTCAGAGGAATCCTTTGTCGTGTGCCTCTCCTCCGTTATGAACGCACCTCCATCGTGCGCTGAACCACACCTCCACGGTGAGTTTTCTCCCCTTTGTCATCTGTTTTATCTTGTTTTCATGTAATTTTAGTTTGATATTGATGGAATGTTGTGAATTTTATGGGCTAAACACCCCCACTGAAATTTTGGATGTTTTTGGTCCTTGTTTGTGCACTAAATTAATTGAATGTTGGTTGGTGTTCCTCTTCATATTTTTTCCTTTGATTTTGTGGGACTCGCTTATGGATTTGAAGTATGATTCCACTAGATCATAGTTAAATTTCTATTTAATGATGAGTATTTTTGTCGTTAGTGGTTGAGTAGTATGTCACTTAACATATTTATGTGTTCTCCATTAATGTCGACAAGTTTTAACTCCAATTTTTCTTGAGTGAGGTAGGTGTTTCTTTGGAACTCCATTATAATACATTTTATAAATTTCTCAGATATTTTTAAATGATTTCTTATGAAATTATAATCCTATTTTATGACTTTTTGGGTTTTAATTTGATTGAAAATGGTTTAAATACTTGGCATAGACTTATTTCACATGCCAAGTGTTTTGTAAAATTCCTGAGTGGATTTTTTAATTGAATTTAAATATTTTGAAAGTTTGGTCATATTTTTTTCTTTAACGTGAACATGCGATATTTTAAAGTCTTGTTTTGTAAAAAGAATGGAATTGACCTTCAGCCTATTTAAATGGTATTGAGACCCAGAACTCTCATGGTGGATTAATATGTTTTCAAAAGGATATTGAAGCTTAATAAAAGGGTTCTTAGCACATATTTCCTTAAAAAATAAAAGGCTTTATTATTTTAAAAATTTATTTATAGAAAATGATTGGGTTTCAAAATGGGATTTCTAGTGAATTTTGATAAATGGTTTTTGGATGAAATTTGAAATGTTGTTTTCAAATGGGGTGAAAATGGATTGTCTTCTCGAGCACATTTGTAAAATACTAGTTGGTAATTTAAAAGAAATTATTTTATAAATAAGGGAGACCCTCAATTGAGATTCATGCATTTATTTTTTCTATTGTGGCTCATGACCCCATATGGTGTTATTTATATTCTTATACTTATTGTGAATCTTATAAAACGATGTGAAAAGGGTTGTTTCTTCTGATGGTGTAGGAGGTTGTGTGAGATTAAATTTAAAATTTTTGAAATTACATTTATGTGATGATCTATTATTTCATTGGCTTCTCACTTTCACTATTGAAATGTAATGGGTGTCATAAGAGACTGGTAGGGATCCAAATAAGTGAAATCTCTAGTGTGGAGTGCGCTAACTAGTGTAAGGACCTAGTTAGTTTGAGTGAGTTTCTGAGATGTTTTAGTGTCCCTGGAATATACAGGAAGGGACTAGGGTTTCTTTTGATCCCCTGATCATGATAGATCCTAGTGAGTTTTATAGGACTACTTGGATATGAAAAGTTAAATAGTATCAACCTAGGTTCCCCGTCTTCAATTCAAGATCCAAATACACGAGTCTTAGGTTGTTTTACGTGATGGGTACATCATTCTTAGGACACTTTAGAGGATTTATTTTCTTAGATGGATTTTATACCCCTAGTTTTTTATTATATGTCACCATCATTTGTTTTTTTTTAGATTATGTTTCCTTGTTTCCTTAGTGCCTATGTATGATCATTGTTTCACTTCGAGTGTGTTTCTTACTTTCTAATAGATTGATTTAAATGGTTAAAAGTATTATTTAAAATGGAAAAAAATAATTATTTGTTAAATTGGTTTTAAGAAAATGGATTTCCATTGTGGTTATTTATGGAAAATAGTTTTTTATAAAATGTTTTAAAAGATGTATAAACTATAATTTGACATGTCTTATATGGTTTTAAAGGCCCTCTTTCCATTTTTTTATATTTTTATTTCAAATTTTTAGTCATCCTTGTTTTTATATTATAAAAAGGGTGGTTATTTGAAAATGTGTATGTTTTTTTACACTTGTTTTATAATTCATGTAAAAATATATTTTATACCTTATGTTCAAACTAGCACTTTATGAACTATATTATAAAGGGATTCAAAGAAAATTCTTTCTGAGATTATATAAAGAATTTTTAGCTCACACCCTACATATGAACTAGTGGATGGGAGTGTATGCCACTCTTATATCTCCTTTTTTAGTGACCTATTTTGTTTTGTTCTTAATGATCAGATTGGTCCATGGTTGGACAATGGGATGTAGTGAGTTACTGGGGGTCCCTAGTGTTGATTTTGGAGTTATTTGTGTTTTTATTCCCTTTTAACTTACCTTTTATGAGGTTTTAGTAATAATGTGTTATAATTTTTTTAGGAATCAGGTGATTGGTCTGGAATTGGTTCTTAATAACAACACTTTATAACTATGATTAAGTTTCCATAAGCTAGTTATACTCCCTACATTGATGGTCTTGATAAGGCCAGGTAGTAGATAAGACTCTTTATGAGATGGTGGAGGATTCTAAGATGAGATTTGAATTATATGAGATAGGGATGAACTACTTACTTTAAATTTCTATCTATGATAATACCATTGAAATAGGCATGGAATTATATGAGACCTGACCTATGTTTTGTAGATCAATATGGTTATTTAGATTTTCATGAGTGATCCTTCTATGATCTTAATGGTAGAATGATGAAAACACCAATCTTAACCATAAATGAGCTGGGTAATGAGTATGGCTTATATTGTAATGTATGAGGAGTCCATTTTTGAACATTTTCAGTCTATTATGGTAATGTTGTTGTTTGTGGATCTAAAAAATTAATATCAAATAAGAAAAACTTCCCAAATCCTTTTATATATTTGGAAATAGTGGTGCTTTCCATGAGGTGTTATTGGAATACATTAAAAAATTGTTTGAAAAATATGTTCAACATACCTTTTTTTGTTTTAAATAAATTTAAAATGATTAAACATCTTTTATGGACTTAGATCGAAGTGTTTCTCAACTCACCTGGATAGATTTCATAAAGGTATGTGAATGTTTTGAAAGTGTATGTAATGCTGGTTTCATTTTAACAAGGGGTGTGTGATGTTTTAAATGAAAATTTGTAAAATGTAGAGGGTTGTCGCTCTTTTTAAATGATTAACATTATTGGGTCATGAGTTTTCCTTGAATTATTTATAAAAATGAATTGGGGTTTTGAGAAATAGTGTTTGAAACTTATTGGTTTATTTTAAAAATGGCATGATATTTTAAAGAGGAATTTATGTAAATGGTTGGTTTTCTAATGCGATTTCAACTGTGATTTTATAAATAGTTTTCAAAGGATGATTAAAGTCTGTAACTATTTTAATCCATGGTTAATTATTATATCAACGTTTTGTCTATTTATTTTGTAAAATATTAATATCACTGAATCAAATAGGATGGAAATGAATAAAGACTAGATGGATACCAATCATTTGATAATAGAGTATGAAGATGGAGTGAAATAGTTCATAAAGTTTGCAAAATATCATGCATGTGACCCTTCTCAAATCCTTTTTCCATGTTTACACTATTTTTATTCAAGAAAAGTTGGTCTAGAGGAGTTGGAAGAACACTTTATATGTCACAGAATAGATCGAAGTTATAAATTTTGGAATAAACATGGGGGGAAAGTTACTATAGCTAGTGGCGAGGATAACATTGCATTTTATGGATCATTTGATATGATTATAAGTGTGTAAAATGAATAATACCATATCGAGGATGTTATTACATATGTGAATGATGATGAATATCATATTAAGTAAATGAAAAGAACGGTTTAAGATGAACTTCATGATTGCCCAAAATTGTTTGAGTAGTTAAAGAGTTGTGCAAAGACACCTTTGTATAGTGGTTGCACTAAATATATAATACTGTTAGCCATACTGAAGCTCTATAATTTGAAAGAAGGCAAAAATTAGAGTGATATTAGTTTTACATAATTACTTTATCTCTTGAATAGAATTCTCCCACAAGATAATGAGCTCTCAATCCAAACATACGATGCCAAAAAAATGATAAATTTGATAGGCATGCTCTCTAAATGAATACACACCTACCTGAACTATTGTATATTGTTTCACAAGGACCAAAAATTACATAGGGAATGTCTAAAGTGTGGTACTTCTCGATACAATAAAGATGAATATGGTACTACGAAATTTTTATGGTACTTTCCAATCATTACAAGGTTTAGGGACCTATATGGAAGTGAGGAGACCACAGGGAAATTGACATGGCATGAAAATAGAAGAAATAAATATGGGAAACTACATCACTTGATAGACTCTCCTCAGTGGAATAGAATCAATCATGAGTATCCTAATTTTGGAAATGATCCAAAAAACCTTCATCTTGCAATATCTACAGATGAGGTGAATCATTTTGTTTCTCAAATCAGCACTCACAGTACATGGCCGGTTATGTTTGTAAATTATAACATTCCACCATGGTTATGCATGAAATGAAAACACATCATGCTATCTATGCTTATATGAGGACCGAAACAACTAGGTAATGATATTGATGTTTATTTGGATCCATTGATCGAGGATTTGAAATTATTGTGGAATTTAGGTGTTATGTTGTATGATGCATATAGAAATGAAGATTTTACATTGAGATCCATGTTGTACGAGACGATAAATGACTTTCCAGCTTATAGAAATTTCTCAGGATATAGCATTAAAGGAAGTCATGGGTGTCCCATCTGTGAACAAGGTACATATTCAATTAGGTTTAAATATTCATCAAAAACCATTTTTCTAGGACATCAAAGATTTTTACCCCGACGACATAAGTACCGATCTTGGACAACATCATTCGATGAAAGTTTAGAAGAATGTACAACACCGTCTCCACTAACTGGTAATCAATTTTTTCAGAAAGTAAAATATGTGGACACTGCTTTTGGTAAATTGATTTCGATAAACTTTACAAAAAACCAGTTAGAAGAAGATATCAGTTTTTTTGAATTTTTGTACTGTAATTTTCTGTACATCAGACACTTTCTTTATGTTATGTATTTTGAAAAAAATGTATGTGATAGTGTCATCGACACATTGGTAAATTCACTCAGCCAAACAAAGGATGGAATTAAGGCTAGGTTGGACATGGTTGACATGGGAATATGAGAATAGTTGTCACCATTGAAGGGTGAAAAACAAAATTCTATTACTACAGCTACTTATACTCAATATAGGTAGGATAGATATCAGTTTTTCAACATCTTGAATAACATAATGGTTCCATATGGGTATTCATAAAATATCAAGAACATCATGTCAATGACAGAATTATAGTTAAAGTGTTTGAAGTCACGTAATTGCCATTTTTTGATGCAAGATTCAATTCCTATAGATTTACTTTTCATTTTCCCCAAGAATGTCCATTATACATTAATGAATATCTGTTTCTTATTTAAAACTATATACGGAAAAGTTATAGAGCTGGTAAAATTACCGAGTATGGAAAGAGAAATTTCTGTCATATTATGTGGATTGGGAATTTTCTTTCCACATATATTTTTTTGATATGATGGTTCATTTGATGGTTCACTTGGTGAGATAGATTTGATTATGTTCTCCTAAACACTATAGATGGATGTACCCCATTGAATGGTATATGAATATTCTGAAAGGGTATGTCAGAAATTGAATTTGGCCAGAGGGTTTTATTGTGGAGCTATATATTGTTAAGGAAGCTGTTGAGTTATATATTGAATAACTGTCTGGTCTGGAAAGAATTGGTCTACCGAAATCTTCTCACACTGGGTGGCTTGTGGGTGAAAGAATTTATAGAAGAGATGTTTTCATAATCAATATTACAGATTGAGAGAAGTCCTACCTTTATGTTTTTCATAAAAGTTTTTAGGTTTAATAAAATGTTAAAACCCAAAAGGAAATTCTTAGTAATTTTAATCCATCAAGGGATGAAAAATGGATATCAAATACACATAATAGATAGTTTATAGTATGTTTTTGGGACCATATATTTAAGGATTCATATGAAAATCTGGACTCAATTTTAGAACGACTTCGATGGATAGCCGGAGGACCAAGTGTGTATGTATTATCTTATAATTCTTATGTAATTAATGGTTATACATTCTATACTAATGAAAATGATGAAGACAATACCATGAAGAATAGTGGAGTTACACTTATGGATGAATAAATGCATATTTCTGGTGCTAAGGATAGAAATCCAATTTATGAAAATATGTCATACTTTGGCATCATAAACAAATACAGGTGTTGGATTATATGAACTACCAGGTGATGGTTTTTCAATGCAAATGGGTTGATAATAGGAGTGCTGTTAAAATAGATGAGTTTGGATTTGTGAAAGTTTATTTCAGTAAGGAAGGGTACAAATAAGGCCCATTTATAATCGCATCACAGGCAGTACAAGTATTTTATGTTCCAGATCCTGCAAACTGAAACTGGTCAATTATTCAATTATCCACCAAACCCATTGAAGAGTCAGATGAAACTTCAATGGAGGGTGACCCTTTCATTGGGAATTCATGATTATTTCACAACAACCCTAATGTAGATGGTGTTTTTTATGTCATAGGATACCACAATAAAAAGATATGGATAGTTGATAGAGGGTTCAAATCCCTTCAGCCTTTTAAAAAAGGGAGTTCAATAATCATGTTCTATTTTTTTGTAATATACATTGTGTTACCATATGTTATTATCTATTTTTGGATGCTTTTATATAATCTAAATTAAATTTTGAACCACTTCTATAGATGATGGCTTTTACACATGATGATGCTCCCAAATCCAAGGCACAACAGGTCTCTTAACCTGCTGCTACTCGTAGTGTAGAGGACCAACAGGTTTCTCAACCTGTTGTTAGTGCTTCTCCTGGTGTAGTGGTACAACCCCTATCTGTACATGCTGATGCTAACACTCCGAAGTAACATATTGATGATGTTGAAACAGAGTAAATGGTAGGAACTGAAACACTAGCAACCCAAAAAAACCGGAGTGTCGTAGTTTGATGGTGTTAGAAAAAATCCTTAAGGAAAAAATGAGAGGAATCAAATATGAGGTTGGATGGAATAAGTAGGGTCAACATGTCAACCACAGAAATTCCATGTTTAGTAGTTACATTGGAATCATCACTCGACAACGTGTGCCGATTGATGTACAGTTGTGGCACCATGTTGTTACTGGGCTTAAGACACTAATTCAGGGAGATATTATGATAATATTATGATATAATTTATTTAATTTACTAAAAAATATAATAATGAAACATTGACTTACACTTCATCATCCCTTGTAGAGTGTATATATAGTGGATGACTCATACAAGGACAATGTATTAAGGGATTCTAGAATGATTCACATAAACTTTAACACAATTTTAACGAAATGTTATCTTAAAGATTTTAAAGGGAAAATAAACCCGCACCCACCCCTTATTTATGCACACCTAATAAGCCAAAGAGTGTGGGATGTGTTTACTAATCTTCATGAGGAGAAGTCTTTTCATGTACATTGTGTTTGGTAATATGTTTTTTGATGATATGTGTATTCATCGCTTTTATGGATATTTATTTATTTATGAAATAGAAACTAAGAGCTAAAAATAAGGAACGAGCAACAAAAATAGTGTACCCCTACTGTAAAGAAATAATGGGGTACACTTCACTTGAAAAAAAAATTGGTTCGTATTTTAAATCTACTGTAATAATTTTATGTGACATAAAACAACACCATAACTATGTTCCTCTGTTTATATACATATTGATGAATCCAAATCCAATGTCACTTCCATCCCATGCCATGTGCTATGGAAGGAGGCATATGTAAATAAATATGGCATACTAATAGATTAAAACACACAAAAAGTGTAGGAAACATGTGTAAGTATGACATAATAAATATTTGTTTTACTTTAAATCAATATTCCATAAAAATGATTACTTATTTTCCTATATTTTCTATATGACATAGTCTCAGGAATTAGAAACACCCAAACTGAATGCGGGCATAATTTTGGTGGCCTTGAAGCATCCTGAAAAGTATGGCTACGTCAGAGGTGTAGGTTTTTGGGTGATACCCCGAACATTTTTTGAGAAAAAAACAAGAGGATCAAAGTGTATAAATAAAAATGATGAGAGAATACATATCTATTCTTGAAGAACATAAGAAATTGCAGAGAGTGTTCATGGAAAATATGATGGCAAGGGGGGAGATAAGAAACAACTCAAGAACAACCAGTTCATGAATATCCCGCCCCACCCCCCACTAGCATTGAGGCAAGTCATTCCCCTCAAAAATTTGTCTTAGATGAGGTAATCAATGTTCTAATAATTGTTTCTGTTAATTTTATATTAGATAGACCCTAATACCTTTCTTGTACTGAAATTTTATAGGGTTAAAATGAATGTGATTTATATATATTAATACTCACTCATCACCTTGTAGTGAGGGCTACGATGTTCAATATCCAGAACATCATGCTACACAAAAGACCACTTCCGAAAGGTCATTTCAAAGTGTTGATTAACATATCCCATGATCTGATCACCGAGCAACCTATTCCAATTTATGATGAAGATATTTATAAGGTTTAACTAGATCTTGGAACATTCATATCATGGTTGTCACATCTTGTAAAAAAACATGTCGACAAGGAGGTATTCATTTATAAAAAAAATTAAGATAAACCTTTAACATTTTATAAAAAAAGGACTAAACTGATGAATGTTATTAAAAATGAACATAGGGAAGGGTGTGAAAAGAAAGAACATCTCAAACCATCTCAAGGATTAACCAACTGATCAAAATGATCAACCTAAAGCACCTTAAAACTGGTCATTCTATATCCGTATTTATTATCATTGCAGGCTCATGTGAATACAAAGTTACAAGATGGTGGGGTTCACACAATTATTTTTTATGAAAATATGTACAGCAGTGAAGATCCATATTTCATTAGTGTTGAAAATGTAAGTGAAATTCTAGAGTATGATTGGATAGGCGACTCAGTTGTAAGTGTATACATGAGGTATGTTTTTAGAATTTGATTTTACAAAAGCTGACATACTATGATAATTATGATTAAATACATTTCATATTTTTCACAGGTGTATATATGAAAAAAAATTGAATGGATTTCACCATGAACAAAAATTTGTACTTGTTAGCCCTCACATCACCTCTATAGAGAAAAAAGAAGTAATATCCAATAAAGAGGGTGAAATATTGGCAGGCATGCTCAAATTGTTTAACAACAAAATTACGAATGACAGATTGTTCTTAATACCAACGATGCATGGGTAAAACTCTTCAATTTAATCATATCCAATATATTTTAATTTATTTCATTACTTATTCTTTTTTGTGTTCTTACGAAGAATTGGATGATCATTACGGTAAATTTGGATACTCCAAATATTTATTTCATGTATTAAATGCATGGATATCCAACAAAATCACCACACATGATGGCGTTTGTCAATTTTTAATACACTACATCAAACATTTTAGAACTGAACAACTAGTTGTATAATTTATATTTTCTTTTAATGAGTATTCTATTATGATATAAAGGTGCATGAATATCATCTAAATCATGTAATGAGGCCAAGGGAAAAGGAAAAGGAACATCACAAGTACTAAGACTAGATACAAGTAAGGGTATATACAATAAGATTTCACTATCCAAACACATATACAAAAAATTAATTATTTTTTTCAATGTTTCTGCAATATTTGAAACAAATAAATTATTACGATTATGGTTATTATGCTTGTAAATTTTTGAAAGATATCATATTCCATGAACAAACCATCATCCCAAAAGATATATTTTTGAAGATAATTACTATCTCATTTAAAATATTTATTAATCCTTTGTGTATTTATATTTTTGTCAGTACTACCATGATTTTCAAAAAGACCCATATTCTAAAGATGATATAGATTTGTTTATAATTGAATGGGAAGCATACCTGATAGAATAATGTACAGAAATAGAATGAAGATGTGACTGGTATGACTCGAAGTATCAATTTTTATTTAAAATTGTCAGAATTTTTAGTAAAAAGAACATGTTTCATACTAAAAACCGATCAAACGCATTATTATTGTTTGGATACATTAGTAAAATTATTCGTAAGTCATTTTTGATGTGTAATAATCAACCGTACCTATATTTGACACACGGTGTGACCGTTATGACTTTAAGTGTGTATTTTTATAATAAATTAACAATAAATTTAGCAAAAAGAACAAGTGAAATACTGAAAATTGAGAAAACGCATTATGATTGTTTTGATACTTTAGGAAAAAGATCCATCAATCATTTTTGACGTGTATGAATCAACCACACCTCAATCTGATGAACGGTGTGACCGATATGACTAAAAGTGTCTGTTATCAGTTTAAAATTGACATTTTAGCTCAAAATGCGTTACTCACTGAAAACCAAGAAGACTCTCTCCTATTGTCTTCATTATTTAGGAGAACTATTCTTAAGTTCTTTGTGACATGTATGAAGCAGTCTCATGTCAAAATGATGCACGATGCGATCAGTATGACTCAAAATGCATGTTTCCAGTTTGAAATGACAGTTTAGTAAAAAAACACAACTGGTATACTAAAAATGAAAAAAACACATTTACATTGTTTTGATACTTTTTTAAAACAATTTATAAGTCATTTGTGACATGTAGGATTCAAACACACCCCAATCCGATGCATGGTGCACTTGGTATGACTCAAAGTGTCTTATTATTTAAAATTGACATTAACTTTAGTAAAAAACACAACTGGCATACTGAAAACTAAGAAAACGCATTTGGATTATTTTTGATAATTTATGAAAATGATCCATGAGTTATTTGTGACATGTAGGAATCAACCCCAACTCAATCTGATGCACGGTGTGACCGGTATGACTAAAAGTGTCTGTTATAAGTTTAAAATTTACATTTAGCTCAAAACATGTCACTCACTAAAAACCAAGAATACTTGTTTTGATTGTATTCATAATTTAGGATAGTGATTTGTAAGTCCTTTATGACATGTATGTAGTATTCTAACATCAAATAGATGCATGATGTGACTGGTATGACTTAAAAATCATGTTTTCGGTTTGATTCATTTATGATGTTTAGGAATCAACCACACATAAATATGACAAACAATGTGACTGGTATAAATCTAAATGTGTTTTTATTTAAAATTGACATTAATTTAAGTAAAAAAGAACAAGTGACATACTGAAAACTGAATAAACACATTCAGATTGTTTTAATACTTTAAAACAATGATTCATGAGTCATTTTTGATGAGTAGGAATCAACCACATCTCAATCAGACGCACGGTGTGATATGTATGACTAAAATTTTCCGTTATCAGTTTAAAATTGACATTTTAGCTGAAAACGTTTCACTCACTGAAAACCAAGAAAATGCCCTCCGATTGTCTTCATAATTTAGGAGAGAAATTCGTAAGTACTTTGTGAATTGTATAAAACAGTATCACCTCAAACTGATTCACGATGCAACCAGTATGACTCAAAATGGATGTTTCTGATTTGAAATAATATTTTAGTAAAAAAATACAACTATTATACTGAAAACTGAGCAAACCCATTTGGATTGTTTTGATACTTTATAGAAATGATCCATAAGTTATTTTTGACATGTAGGAATCAACCACATATGAATCTGACAAACAATGTGACTAGTATAAATCCAAGTGTGTAATTTAAATTTGATATTAATTTTAGTAAAAAATGGAGACATACTCAAAACCAAGAAAAACCATTCGGATTGTTCTGATATTTTAGGACAACGATCAATAACTTATTTGTGACATGTAGAAATCAACTTCACCTCAATACGATGCACGATGTGACCTGTATAACTCCATATGTGTCTTTTTATTAAAAATTGACATTTTATTAATGTATTCTTTCATATTAATGTTTAATTTATTTCTTTCACTGCTACAAAAAACGGGCTTTATCAGCACTCAAAACGAGCTTTAACGGTTCTGAAAAATCACTGTAAAGATCAGCACTAATAAAGGGGGGTCCCCTTTATCAGTGCTCACAAATCATTGATAAAGGTAGCCTTTATCAGTGCTAAAAACGCGCTAATAAAGGGATCCTTTATCAGCGATAAAAAGTGTTGATAAAGGGCTCCTTTATCACTACTAAAAAAGTGCTGATAAAGGGCTCCTTTATCAGTGCCTTTTTAGCGCTGATAAAGGAAACCTTTATCAGCTCTTATTTAGCACTGATAAAGGATCCCTTTATCAGTGCTAAAAAAGCACTGATAAATGTCATGCCTACTGTAATAGAAAATTATATACCAGCACACCCAAACAAGACCTACAAACAAATTAGCATATCAACAAGTATACCCATACAAAATTAACACATAATTCATAAGGTAATTACAGAAAGTATACACATACAAAAAGTATAACCATACAACAAGTAAACCCATACACCATTAACACATAATTCATAAGTTAATTAAATACATAAAGAATTCAATTCAGAATTCAAGGGGTTAGGGGGCTGTTCAGGGGTTTGGGGTGGCTGTCCAAGGGGGGTAGGGGTGTCCAGGGGTGGGGTGTCTGGGAATATGGGGGTGTCCAGGGGGGTGGGAGCTGTTCATGGTGGTGTCCATGGGGGTGGGGTGGTGTCCAGGGGGTTGGGGGGGGGGGCTTTCTAGGGGGTGGGGGTGTCTAGGGGGTGGGGTGGTGTCCAGGGGAGTTGGGGTGGTCTAAGAGGATGGGGGTTATCCAAGGGGGGTGGGTGGTATCCAGGGGGGTGGGGTGGTTATTAATGGGGGTGGGGGTGTCCAGGGGGTGGGGGTGCCCAGGTGGTGGGGTGGTGTCTAGGAGGGGTGGGGGTCGTCCAAGGGTGGGGGTCGTCCAGAGGGTGGGGGCTATCCAAGGGGGTGGGGATGTCCAGGGTGGTGGGGGGATGGTTGTCCATGGGGGTGTCTAGGGGGTGGGTTGGTGTCTAGGGGGTGGGGTGGTGTCCAGGGGGTGGGGGGATTTAATGGTTTTAATGGAATCAATTTCATGGATTTTAAGATCATTGGTATTTTTAAAATGGTTTTATAATAGTGTTTATTTCAATAGTATGTGTTTATTTAAGAAAAAATGAATGCTTTTGGTGTGTATTGTAGGAAGGGGGTTTTCCGTACGTCAGTTGTTGTTTTCACTTAAAATTTTGTCCATTTTAAACAAAAGAGATACACTTTGAGTGATATCGGCCACACCGTGCCCCATATTGAGGTGGGGTTGACTCTTACACTTCACACATGACCCATGGATCGTTCTCCTAAAGTATCAACACAATCTGAATGCGTTTGGTCGGATTTCTGTACATCAGTTGTTGTTTTCACTTAAAATCCTATCCATTTTAAACAAAAGAGAGACACTTTGAGTGATATCATCCACATTGTGACTTGGATTGAGGTGGGGTGGACTCTTACACATCACAAATGAACCATGGATCATTATCCTAAAGTATAAACACAATCTGAAAGTGTTTGGTCATATTTCCTTATGCCAGCTGTTGTTTTCACTTAAAATTCTGTCTATTTTAAACAAAAGAGAGACACTTTGAGTGATACCGGACAAACCATGCCTCGGATTGAGGCATGATTTAATTTTACACGTCACAAATGACCCATGAATCATTTTCCTAAAGTATCAACACAATCCAAATGAATTTGGTTGGATTTCTGTATGTCATTTGTTGTTTTCACTTAAAATTCTGTCCATTTTAAACAAAAGAGATACACTTTGAGTGATATCAGCCACATTGTGCCTCATATTGTGGTGGGGTTGACTTGTTCACGTTACAAATGACCCATGGATATTTATCCTAAAGTATCAACACAATCTGAATGCGTTTGGTTGGTTTTTCGTATGTCAGTTGTTATTTTCACTTAAAATTCTGTCCATTTTAAACAAAAGAGAGACACTTTGAGTGATACCAGCCACACTGTGCCTCATATTGAGGTGTAGTTGAATCTTACATGTCACACGTGACCCATGGATTGTTCTCCTAAAGTATCAACACAATATTAATATGTTTGGTTGGATATGAAGGTATTTTGGAGATTTTACTGGGGTTTCTTATCCAAAGCTCAATAAAAGTGGTTCATCATTCTTGCATGTTGCTGGTAAATTTCATCTATTAAAATGAAAAAATGACTCATTGTATAAAGGATGTTTTATTTAATAACAATTAAAATTTTCTTATGAACATTTACATACAATAATGTTTCATCTTTTGATCTCTTTAACCCCTCTCAAAAATGGCCGCAAATTGTACACGTCCCCAAGTCAGATCTTCATGCTATTTGTGTGCAATATTTCATTAGGTATGCAGCCCACTCCTCAGTAAAAGATAATATAAATTCATTCCATACTTCTTGGGATATCAGGTGAGCATAGAAAAGGGGTGGGTGCGGGTTTATTTTACCTTTGGAATCTTTCAAGTGACATTTTGTTAAAATAGTGAGAAAACCTCGATGAATCCTTACTACAAGACTTAGTATATAATTCTTGTGTGAATAATCTACTATAAATATACTCTTAAAGATATTGAGAAGATTAATACACCATTTCAGTATTTTATTTTCTTGTAAATTAAAGAAATAATATCATAATGTTACCATAATTTCTTCCGAGATCACAGCCTTCAGCCCGAAAACAACATGGTTCCATGAATCTATATCAATTAGCATGCGTTGCTGAGTGAAAATTACAATTTAAATACTAAACATAGCTTTGTTAGGATTCACATTTTTCCTCGTGCATTCCATCCGACATAAAATTTGATGCCTTTGCTTTTCACCTTAAGAACTTTGGCTAACACTATCAAACTATGACGCACCTGTGTTTTCTATGAAGTCGGTCCTTCATCCCTGATCATTTCATCGATATCAACATCATCTAGATGTTCATCTGAAATGGTAGCAATGGCATGTGTTGATGGTTGTTAGACCTCAACACTAGGAGTAGCAATAGGTTCAGAAACCTGTTGTTGCTCTGCACTGTGAGCAGCTGCTGCTGCTACTTGAGAGACTTGTTCAGCATCAAGGTTAGGAGCACCATAATGTATAGAAGTCATTATCTACAAAATTGGTTGAACAGTTAATTTAGATTACATAAATTCCATAATTATTAGATAATAACATGAGATAACAATATCTATATTAAAAACAAAATATAGTCTTTTTATTGAACTCTCTTTTTTTCAAAGGCAGAAGGGATTTGACACCTCTATCGATTATCCAAATCCCTTCATTATGGTCTCCTATAACATACAAAACATCATCTACATTGGGACTGCGGTGAAATTATTGTGATGTACCACTGAAAGGATCATCCTCAACTGAATTTTTATCGGACCCTTCAGTAGTTTTGAATGATAACAGAACAATCAACCACTTTCAGTTTGTAGGATCTGGAACATAAAATAATTGTACCGTTTGTGATGCCATTATAAACTATTCATATTTGTACCCTTCTTTACTAAAATCAACTTTCACAAGTCCCAATTCATTTATTTTAACACCACTATTGTTATAAACACATTTTCATTGAAAAATGGTCAATTGGGATGTCGTATAATCTAACTCCCATATTTTTTTGATAATGCCAAAGTATGACATATTCACATAAATTGAATTTCTATCCTTACTACCAGAAACATGCATCGCTTCAGCCACAAGTGTAACTCCACTATTTTGTATGGTACTATCTTCATCGTGTTCATCTGTATAGAATGTATAATCATTAATAACATAACCATTTTAAGATAATACATACACACTTGGTCTGGCAACTAGCCATCAAAGTCATTCTGAAATTGAATTTAGATTTTCAGCTAACTCCTTAAAAATATGGTCCCAAAACCATCCTATAAACTGGTGATTATGTGTATTTGATATCCATTTGTCAGCCCTTGAAGGATTCAAGTGCCTAAGAATTTTTTTTTGGGTTTCAATATATGGAGCAACCTTCCAACTGTTATGTAAAACATAAAGGTGGGTCTGCTCCTGATCTGTAATACTGATTGTCACAACATCTCTTCCAGAAATTTTCTCACCCTCAATGCATCCAGTGTGACGAGATTTTGGGAGACCAATGATTTCCACATCAAATAAGTATTCGGTACATAATTCAATGGCTTCCTCAACAATATATCGCTTCACAATACAACCCTCTGGTCACCTTCTATTTTTGACATACCCTTTCAAAATCTTTATATACCGTTCAACGGGGTACATCCATCTATAGTACATAAGAACACAAAGTCGAATCTCTCTCACCAAGTGAACCATCAAATGAACCATCATATCAAAGAATGATAGTGGGAAGAACATTTCTAATTCACATAATATGATGACAATTTCTCTTTCCATAGCTGGAAATTTTCTCGGGTCTAGAACTTTGTTACATATAGCTTTGAAAAAGAAACAAAGTTTGGTTAACACATGACGAACATTCTTGGGAAAAATGCAACGTAAAGCTATTGGATTAAATCTTGCATCAAAACATGGCAGTCATGTGATTTCAAACCTTTTAATTTCAAATAATTCATTGATACAATGTTCTTGATATTTGATGAATACCCCTCTAGAACCTTTACATCATTTAAGAAGTTGCAAAACTGATATCTCTCCTCCCTGGAAAGAGTATAAGCAGTTGGAGGAAGAAACATTCGATTTTCACCCTTCACAGGAGCCAACTCTTCTCGTATTCCCATGTCAACCATGTCCGACCATGCCTTAATTACATCTTTTTTCAGTGGAATTTAACAATGTTTCGATAACACTATCACATATATTTTTTCCCACATGCATCACATCAAGAAAATGCCTGACGTACATATAATTCTAGTATGGTAATTCAAAAAAACTAATCTCTTTTTCCAAACAATTTTCGTAAGGTTTTTAGAAAATGGTTTACCAAAAATATTTTTCACATCTTTTACTTTCTCAAACAGCTGATCACCTGTTAGTGGAGATGATGTTGTGCATTGTTCTAAACTTTCATTGAATGATGTCGTCCAAGATCGGTACTTATGCTGATGAGGTGGAAATCTATGATGTCCTAGAAACATATATTTCGATGAATGTTTCAAACTAATTGATTTTGTATCTTCTTCGCACATGGGACACCCTTAAGTTATTTTAATGCTATAGCCTGAAAATTTTCCATAAGTAGGGAAACCATTTATCATCCCATACAACATCGCTCTCAATGTGAAGTATTCACTTTTATAACCATCATACAACATAACACCCGAATCCCACAATAACTTAAAATCCTCGATCAAAGGAGCCAAATAAACATCAATATCATTACCTGGTTGTTTTGGTCCTAATATAAGCATAGATAACATGATGAATTTCCGTTTCATGCATAACTGGGCTGACAAGTTATAATTTACCAACATAATAGGCCATGTACTATGATTGATGGTTTAAAAACCAAAAGGATTCACTCCATCTATAGATACCGCAAGACGAAGGTTTCTTAGCTCATTTCTAAATTCAGGATATTCATGATCAATTCTCTTCCATTAAGGAGGTTCGGCTGGGTGACATAATTTCCCATCTTTATTTCTTTTCTTTGCATGCCACAGAAATTGTCTTACAGGTTCTTCACTTCCATATAGATGCCTAAACCTTGGAATGATTGGAAAGTACCATACAACTTTTGTAGAACTAGATTCATCTTTCTTGTATCGAGAAGCACCACACTTTGGGAATTCTGTAAGAGATTTATTCTCCTTGAGAAACAATATACAGTCTTCTGGGTAGGCATGTATTCTTTCAAAAATCATACCCATCAAGCGTAGCATTCGTTTAGCTTCTTTTGTTCAGCTTGAGAGCTCATTATCTTCCGGGGGCATGTCATTCAAGAGAACAAGTAGTCCCGTAAAACTTACATCACTCCATCTATTGCCTTCTTTAAATTTATACAACTTCAGTACAGCTGACAATGCTGTATATTTTGTGCAACCAGCATACAATGGCGTCTTTCCACAACTCTTTAACTTCTCAAACAATTTTGGGCAATCATGGAGTTCATATTCAACTGTCCTTTTCATTTCCTCAATACGATATTCATCATTATTAACATCTGTAATTACATCCTCCATACGGTCTTCTTCATTATCCATATTTGTATTCATATCTGATGATCCATAAAACACAGTTTTATCCCAGCCAGTAGCTACATTCACTTTTTTCTCTATGTTTATTCCAACATTTATAACTCTGATTTATTCTGTGACATATCAAATATTCTTCCAACTCCTCTGTAGTAATTAGTCTAGAATAACAACAATGTAAACACGGACAATGGATTTGAGAAGGATACTTTGCATGATCCTTTTCAAACTTGATGAACTCTTTCACTCCATTCTCATACTCCATTGTCAAACGATTAGCATACATCCAATATTTATTCATCTCCATTCTATTTGAATCTGAAATATTATTATTTATGATTCAAATACACAAAACTAGACTTCCAAATACAGTAGAAGAGAACCACTTATAAAAATAAAGATTAATAGAGCCTAACCATTTCCAATAAAGATTTGGAAATCATCAGAACCAGGATAGACCCCCCATCAAAATCAACACACTTTCCAACCCCCTTACCAATAGTTCTAGAACCCACCACCCTTGCAGAAAAACATTAAACATCCTTTTAACCATCCCTACCATCCACCTCATTCATAATAAAAAAACACATTAAACAGCCCAAAACTAGTGACCAGACTCAAAAAAAATGAAAACAAGGATACAATTTTGTTGAGAAAACTAATATAGTAGATACATTTCCAAACACAAAGGGGTTCACGGGGGAGACAAATAACCTAGGTTTATCCAAAATTACTATGGAATATCATAGGTTTTGTTACCCAAATTAACATAAGAAATAGAAAATTGAGGTTAGTGAACATAAATTCTATCATGAACATCTAAAGGATATGCAATAACTCTCCCTCACCTTCCCCAAACTTGTAACTAATATCCACAGGCACATCTTACATCCATTCTATAAAAAACGCATTCCCATACAAAGTGGTAAACAACAATCCCTTAGTGTAAGAAAACTCACACATGAGGGAGAATGACCACATTGACTATCCCTATCCAAAACTCAAACCTCCTCTCACTAACTGTTAATACCTTCCATAATATTAATACCTACCATAAATAAATTATTTTTCAAAATCATGACCTTTAGATAAGAAAACTTCCCATCCATTTAGGTAAAATAGAAATATGCTTCCTTTTTTTCATATGAATCATTAAATTTGGACAAACACACTAACCAACTCAATAAAATTCATATTTTCACAGGAATTTGATGGTAAAGAGAGATAAATAATTCCATTGAAAATAATTCCATTGAAAATAATTCAACTGAATCTTTTAGTATCAATTGAAAGAGGGTATTGGTTAATAAAGGGATGAGGTTAATAACTCAAGACATAATCATGCCAAGACTCTCAAACCAAACTCACCACATCCCAAAATTTTATCAACTAAAACATGATCATCCGACTAAATAAAACTACACCATAATGAATATAAGCATAAGAACAAAAGGAAACGGATGAGGATGAGCAGAGAAATCACCAAAGATCAAAGATGGGAAGCTGAGAATCTAACCTCGTTGAAAGAAATCTCAAGCACTTGAAGTAGGGTTCGCGGGGAGTAGGGTCCAACAGGGAGGAGGAGAAGTAGGGTTCACGGGGAGGAGGATCCGCAATAAGGGTTTGAGGGGGAGGATAAGGAGTAGGGCTAGTGGTAGCGGAGTAGGGCAACCGCGGCGGAGTAGGGCAGCGGCGGCGGAGAAGGGTTAGCGGCAGCGGAGTAGGGCAGTGGCGGCGAAGTGGCAGTGGCGTCGAAGTAGTGGTTGACAAAAAGAAGATCAGGGGGAGGAGAGTTGTTGCAGGGGTACAGTCCCGTGAGAGCTTAAGGGTGGGATAAACAGAGGGCACAATGCACCCTATTTTATAAAATGGGACTATGGTTTTATCAACGCTAAAATTGTATCGCTGATATATGATGCCTTTATCAGTGCTAAAATTTTAGCACTGATAAACGGTCACTTTATCAGCGCTTTTTGCTTAGCGCTGATAAAAGGTGACGCTTTCCTTGCCCATTTTTGTAGTAGTGTCTATAGTGTTACTAACATAATATTTGTTTTCTTATATAGGTGGAACCTTTTGTTTGAGTTGGGATGATTTGTTCGGCAACTAATACCATGGGCAGACATTTTTGAAAGAGGATCACGAATGTCAAATGATGAAACATTAATGTTTTTAACTGTTTGTTGGATAATTGTAAATGTAATTGTATAAAACATTGTTTGAGATGTATATAACATTGTTTGTCAAACCCTTGAACGCGCTGCTTGGTTTTTGTGTGCGCTGCTTTGTTCTTGTGTACACTGTGCAGGTACTGTTTTGTGTAGGTGGTGTTTGTGTGCTTTGCAGGTGCTGCTAGTGTGTGTGCTATTATATAAACATCACATCACAGGCAGCTAGACTTTTATCCACGCTATTTTGAGCCCAAATAAAGGCCATTTTTATCAGCGATACTTTGAGCGTTGATAAAGGCATCCTTTATCAGGGCTATTTCGAGCGTTGATAAAGGCACCATTTATCAGTGATGATAAAAATGTCTTTTATCTGTGTTACAAAACGTAGATAAAGTGGGGTCTTTATCAGCGTTTTTTTAGCGCGAATAGCGGATACTCTTTATCAACGTTTTTTAGCGCTGTTATATAGAACTCCCTATATCTTTGATGATATTAACATCGTTTTTCTATAGTTGTTAAAAGCGTTTTCTAACACTGATAAAAGCAATATTTGTAGTAGTGTAAGGATCTAACAACAACTAATCAACAATGTAATGACTACAAGTGTACAAAAGTTTGGTCGATGGGGACAAACCCATGTGATTATTTTGACATTGCTCCTCTCTCTCGATATCAACATATACTGCCGACACAGACTCCTGTATTAAAGCCGTATCGTCTTACCAGAGAATAGCAGCCCGGGAGGATGAAGAGTGCGTGTCATGCTAAGCGGATCCTGCGCCGAGTTTTTTCCATTCCCCGTTCCACCCTCGATGATGTTCCCAAAGGCCACTTTGTTGTGTACGTGGGAGACGAATGCAAGGAGAGGTTCGTGGTTCCGATCTGTTATTTGAAGCACCCGTCCTTCCAGGACTTGCTGGCGCATGCTGAGGAAGAATTCGGGTTCCACCATCCCACGGGGGTCCTCACAATCCCATGCACAGTGGAGGAATTCGTGGACCTCGCCCACAGTTTGAGTTGCTGAAAAAAGGGATGAAGTTGCAGGGGGGAGGAGGGGATTCGGTTTCTGAGTATATTTTTGGTTTTCCCTTGTTGTAAAGCTGTAATCAGTAACTAAACGGTTGCTGGATTGTGTTCCCGGCGAACATTTGAGAACACAAATTATGATAACAAAACACAGTCAGTGTAATAACTGTAGAAAAACCCGAGACTGTTAGAATCGTAGTATGAAACAACGATACAGTGGGTTTAGCATATGCCACTCTTCTGTTTCCTTTAAAGAAGCCCTGAACTACCCTACTGCCATCCTTCTCGCCGCCTCTCGGGCCACCTTGGGAGCTTTGGGATCAATCCTTCTTGCCCACCGTGTTAGGTTATCGATTTTTGCGGCTCTGCGGTGGCCGGGCCTTCAGGTCCTGCAGCGGGTTGTGGGTCCGGCGACTAGCGAGAACGAGCCCCTCCGCCGTGCACGGTGCTGTCCCGTTGGGTCTCTTTCTGGGCCTTATCCGCACCCTTTGTCTTCATTAGGAGATATTAAATTGCAGAAGCGTGTGTCGGCAGCTTCCTGTAGGCGTGAGGGCGACGCGGTGGCGATCTCCTCCCCTGGCCGTTTCACGGCCACACACTGTAATATTGTTCTCGGGATATGTAGACAGTGTTACAATTCCGTCCGGGTGGTTTTCAGAAAGGAGATCATGTTTTTTAAAATTTAAAAGTCGCGTGAGATACGAGATATCTCTATTTACTTTTTTTTTTTTTTAAACGAGATGTGCTAGGTTTTAAAAGTGGCATGACGCATCACATTCCCAGTGCAGTAGATACATGTGGGTGACGGGTGTTTTGGGCGTGAGTAGCAAGGTCTAGTGGGACAGCAACCAGCGATTGGAACACCTTATTTTTGAGGTGCTGCTACAATGCCGCGTTTTTTTAGTTTGATCTCATAGGAGTAAGATTTTGTGAAGGACGTTTTTTTAGTTTGATCTCATATGAGTAAGATTTTGTGAAGGACGATTTTCAAAGAGGCGATGGCGGCTTATCATGGTACGGATTTTTATACAAGTTTTTCTACACTATAGATGCAATTCAAATCTCGAGCTTTACTTGGATTTCTTTGTACTGTATGATTCATTATGGACTTTATGGGAGTTGTCTCCTGGTTTTTTCAAAATTCCACATTGGTGGGTTTTCACCTTAAATTTCTATATCCCATTATTTTCTGCTATTTGGTTTTATGTTTTGTTTACATTGGTGATTATCACAATTATTGTTGTCACAATTGAGTGATTATCCTGCGACTGATCCGCATCCAACCCAACAATTGGTATCTATTAGAGTGAAAGGTGGTCCGGACAGCACCAATACACCAGAGACCAAATAGGATCGAACAATAATTTTACAAGCAGAAACCAAACTTCACACAAAATCAACTTTCAGAATACAAGAACCAAAAGGAAACACCAAAGAACACCAAAACACGAGGATTTACATGCTTTGGTCTCGTGGGGACCTACGTGCATGGCAAGAACCACTATATATACCTGCGCAAAAAGGATTTTAACAGCGCTAAAAAAAGTTGTTAATCTCAACGCTAATAAAGAGGGTCTTTTTTCCGTGCTAAAAATGGGATGATAAAGTCCTCTATCAACGTTATTTTAGCGCTGATAAATTCCACCTTTTATCAGCGTTATTTTTAGCAATGATAAAGGCCTAGGTTGTTGCAATGTGCTGTTAATATAACAACATATCCGACTAAAACCTGTAACCTGTCTACGCAAAATATATAATTTAATTGAAATAAAATTTACTACATGAATACAAAAAAACACTACTTTATACAATTCAAACAATATTTTATATAATTACATTTACAATTACCCAACAAACATTTAAAAACACTAATGTTTCATCTTTTGATGCTCGTGTTCCCCTCTCAAAAATGGCCGTCAATGGTATTAGTTGACAAACAAATCATCTCAACCTGAGAAAAAGATTTTGCCTATATAAGAAAACAAATATTATTATTAGTAATATATAAAGAAATAAATTAAACTTTAATATGAAAGAATACATTAATAAAATGTCAATTTTTAATAAAAAAGAAACTTTTGGAGTTATACCAGTCACGTTGTGCATCGTATTAAAGTGGGGTTGATTCCTATACGTCACAAATGAGTTATGGATCATTGTCCTAAAATATCAAAAACAATTCGAATGTGTTTACTCGGTTTTAAGTACATAACTTGTTCTTTTAAAAAAATGGATGTCAATTTTAAATAATGGCACATTTGGAGTCATACCGATCACACCATGCATCGAATTGAGGTGTGGTTGATTCCTACTTGTCACAAATTATTAACGGGTCGTTGTTTTAAAGTATCAGAACAATCTAAATGTGTTTTCTCAATTTTCATTATGTGAGTAGTGTTTTATTTACTAAAATGTCATTTCAAACTAGAAACACGCATTTTTGAGTCATACCAATCACATCGTGCGTCAATTTGATGTGAGACTGCTTCATACACGTCATAAATGAAATATGCTCAACTCATGAGTTCATGCTCATGAAATATGCTCAACTCAGTCATGACATAACTAAAATAAAAACAGACAAAACCACCATCAATTCTTGGGTTCTGACCTCGATTAGACATACATACTTCAAACAACGCAAGGGTGTCTCTAAGCACACCTTAATGATCGTGCATCCGAAACAACATACAAGCTCCACTCTATGGAAGCCCGAACCAGATCCCATGACTTTCCCGTTATCTTTTACTCTGTACCTAGGTACGTCACACTACCACAGATCGGTGCAAGGACAACACCAGCCTTTATCAGCGCTAAGAAAAATGCCCTGATAAAAGGGGGACCTTTATCAACTCTAGTTAAAAGCACTCAAAAATCTACCCTTTATCAACGCTAAAAAATCACTGAAAAAGGTGTACCCTTCATCAGTGTTTTTTTAGCACTAATAAAATGTATATTTATCAATGCTATTATTAGCGCTGATAAAAGTTTACAATAAAAATACAGTTAAATTACATAGAATTATTATATTTATCATGTGGGGTGGTGATGCAGGCATGACATGCAGGTGGTAATGTATACATGATGCAAGAAGGCACTTCAAGCCATCCAATGGTGGGTCTATGGGCTATGTAATGGGCTTCATGCCCACTGGACCTTCAAGCCAAAAATATATAATGTAATAAAACGATTGGTTGAGTGAGTTATCCCTTCAGGGGGGGCTATGACTTGCCTTTCAGATCTACGTTTGTGTGGTGTGTGTGTGTTTAAAGGTAATTGTACCCCAAACACCAAATATATATAATTATATATTTATAATTACATATAAATAATTTTTAAATATATATTATTATAATTATACATGTTAGGTGCTTAGGGGTACAATAACATTAAACACACACACACACCACACACACAAACTGGAAAGACAAACCATAGCCCCCCTAAGGGATAACCCACCCATTAAGGCTTATTTATTCAATAAATGGCATGAATGCTTGGTGGGCGTGAAACTCATTACATGGCCCAAATGCCCGTAATCTGGCCCATAGACCTAGTGCAACATCATGTCTGCGTCACTGTCACTACTACAAAAACGGGCAATGGAAGCGCTACATCTTTATCAGCGCTTATAAAGGAGGTCTTATCAACGCTAACAAAAAGTGCTGATAAAGGGGCGTTTTTTTAGTGCTGATAAATGCCCCCCTTTATCAGCGCTTTTTTAGCACTGATAAAGAGGACCCCTTTATCAACACTTTTTTTAGTAGCGCTGATAAAGGGGGGACTTATCAGCGCTTTTTCCTATCGGTAATAAATTTTATGTTTAAAAAAATCATGAAAAATAAATTATTGTTATATAAGTATATTTATATCGATATAAATATAATATATATATTTTAAATATGTTTTAGATATGTATAAATAGACTATTAAATTTAATATATAAGAAATTTAATGAAAATGGCTTTAAAATATTAAAAAATATATTATTAATTAATAATTTGCTAATTATTATCGATTAAAAATCATTTAATAACAATTTGAAGACACAAAAAATCAAAATAATTAATAAAAGATCTAAAATAAGTTGAAAATGTAACTCCAACTTCAAACGACCATAACTTTTGATCCGGGTGTCCGTTTGAGCTCTACAACATATCAAATCGAAGCCTGCGACGAGCTCTACGCGTTGGTTATCCAAGAAAAGCCTCTGTCACATTTTTTTAGTCCAAAAAAGTCCCAGAAGAGCTCTAAAACTGAGTTTTTAGTCAGGATACACCAATTTATTAACATTCAAACAGGTATAACTTCTGATCCGGATGTCCGTTATCCCTGTACTACATATCATATCGAATATTGTTTCATTTTATTTGATTTGACTGGTTGTGGAGTTGAAACGAGCTTCTAGATTATAAGTTATGATCGTTTTAACATTCTATAGCTTTTTAAATACACATATATATGTATTTATTCGTAAATATATGTGTGTGTGTGTGTGTGTTGTATATATGTATGTATTTATTTATTTATTTAATTATAAACACAAATAAAAAACATATTTCTTAAATGTATTTAAAACTAATCTTATAAGTATATATTAATATGCAAATAAATATAGGGATAAAAAATTATAACGAAATATATATATATATAAATAAATAAATATAAATATATATTAATATACGAATGAATATATGTATACTAATATATGAATAAATATATTTATATTAATATGAATCTATATCAATATACGAATAAATATAACTATATATATATATAAATAGATATATCATTAAATAGAGAAAAAACGAAATAGCTTAGTGGTAATGGTGCAACCGCGAAAGGGGGAGGTTTCAGATTCGAGTTCGGGTGGAAGCAAAGGGGTGTGCGTGTGTGAGGATGCGTGGGAAGGGCAGCGCGCGGGAGACCTCATAGCGCTGATAGGGGGGTCAAGCGCTATTAAAAGCTCTCCCTGAATTATTTAATTCTTTCTTTTTTTTTTATTTTTTTTTGACTTTTATCAGCGCTTTTTAAAAGCACTGATAAAGGTCACTTTTACCAGCGCTAAAAAAAACGCTGATAAAGGGGTCTTTTATTAGCGCTTTTTTTTGCACTGATAAAAGTGACCTTTATCAGTGCTTTTCGGAGCGTTGATAAAAGGGACCCCCCTATATTAGCGCTGAGCTTTACAACGCTTTTTTAGCGCTGTTAAAGCCCGTTTTGAGCGCTGATATAGGACGTTTTTGTTGTAGTGTGTCTACTTATGTCATGCCTGCATCACCGCCTGCCAGTGGAAATTCACTCCCACCCGGATTTGAACTCAGGTCTGATGCGGAATCACGGGGCACCTCTACCACTGAGGCACACCCCAACTGCTATAATTATATATATATATATATATATATATATATATATATATTCCAATGAACTTGGTCAATAAATATGTTGATGTGTGAGTATAATTGACGTGCTTATGTTATGTATTCATCAGGAATTAATGTTCATTTAAACATTACACCCTTATTATTATTATTCATGCTCTCCATATGTGATGACTCGTTTTTTATTGTCTATATATTTTACTAGGTATATGATTCATTCATGTTATACCCATGAATCTATTATCATAAATACTTTTAAAATTAAAATAAATATATTTATTATATTTATAATAATAAATTTTTAATTATATATAAATACTTTTTAAAAGTAACTTTTTGGGTGGGTTATCCCTTGAGGGGTATGTCGTGCCTTTCAGGCATGTGTGTATGCGGTGTGTGTGTGTGTTTAATTTAATTGTACCCCAAAAACCTAATATAATATTAATAAATACCGTATTTATATTTGTAATTATAAATAAATAGAGATATATTTAAATATTTATAAAATTATAATAAACATATTAATTATATATATTAATAAAATTATAAATATAA
This sequence comes from Viscum album, assembly GCA_963277665.1. Taxonomy (NCBI): domain Eukaryota; kingdom Viridiplantae; phylum Streptophyta; class Magnoliopsida; order Santalales; family Viscaceae; genus Viscum; species Viscum album. The sequence continues at coordinate 416,272,952 of OY728129.1, forward strand.
TAAATATATCTGTAATAATTTTATAATTGTTTATATATATATATATATATAAGGTGTTTGGGGTTATAATTACATTAAACACACACACACCACACACACAGGCTGGAAAGGTAGACCATAGCCCTCCCAAGGGATAGGCCACTCATCTAGCATTATTTTATTTAGTATATGGCCCGAAGGCCTAGTGACCATGAAGCTCATTACATGGCCCAAAGACCCACAAACTAGCTCGAATGTCCAGTGTAGCGTCATGCCTGCATCATCCCTCAGTCACTATCTGCCAGCGGAAATATATATTGATAATTATATATAATAAATATATTAATTATATATAATTATTATATATAATTATAAATATAATAAATATAATAAATATATTTATTATAATTTTATAATTATAAATAAATAAATATTTATTTATAATATTTATAATTTAATAAATATATATAATTATAAAAATATATTTATTAAATATATAAATATAAATAAATAAATAAATAATTATAGTTATAATTATAAATAAATAAACATTTATTTATTATATATATAATTTTTTTTATATATATAATAATATAAATAAATTATTAACATTATAGCTTTATCAGCATTTTTTAACGCTTATAAAGGCCTTTCTTTATTAGCGCTTTTTTATTTTAGCACTGATAAAACATACCTTTATCGCCATTGATAAAAGCTTTACCCAATTTTATAAATGAACCCTAACAGTTGGCTTCTTCTCTCGCACACCTCAAGATCTCACAGAAGCCGACCTCTACCGCCGCTGACCCCTCCTTTATCGCCAAACCCTCCTCTGCCCCAACCCCTCCTTCGTCGCCATGAATCCCTCTTCCACTGTGAACCCCACCTCCGTCGCACATCGAGCCCACATATGCCACAAACCCTCCTCCGCTACAAACCCACCTTTTCCGTGAATACCACCTCTACTGTGAACCCCTATGTGGCCTCTGATGCTGCCACCACCACCATCGTTGGACCCTACTGCTGCTGTCGGACCTCCAAATATAATGTACATTATTATTTGATTTCGAATGCTTAGATAGAGAAAGATTAATTATAGGGTTTTAGTATTCAATATCTTTTTGATGTATGAATTATTGGTTTAATTTGATTCATTAGTGTGAGATAATGGTTTTTTGATTGGTAAAATTTTTGATTGGTTTTTTGGGCATATTCTAGGAAAAGTTTGATAATTTTCTATGTATAGTTGTCTAGGAATTTGGTACAATAAAAATTGATGAATTTGGATTGACCAAAATGTCAGAACATGTTTGGATGAGGTGATTTAATATATTAGAAACATTATAGGGATTGTTTTAGGTGAAAAGTATCTTGATTGGTATTATAATGAAGTGATTCTAGTGAGTAGTTTGGATAAAATATAATTTTTTCAATGGATAAATAAGATAAAACACTTTTGAGTTGGAACTTATAGTGAAAGTGGGATCTATGTTTGGGTTTTGATTAACATTTTGATGATTGATTTGGGATGAATCGAGATTTTTTCTATGTATGGTTTTCTAATATATATTTGAAATTTTATCATGTTTAATTATGGGTGTTGATGTGTAAGTGGATGCTTCAATGTATGTTATACCATGTTGACATGATAGTTTTATAAATGTGTTTCAACAATTATTACTCTTGGGATTTTAGAAAAACACCTTGGGAATATTTAGGTAGAGTTGCAGTAATTCTAGAGACATGAGCTATAATATTATGGTCACACATTTATAGTACCCCTATCTTAGGTTTCACAATCACTACTAAAATTTCCTTCTTGATGATGCCATTAATTGCGAGGTGATTATGTTTCATTTGTATTGCAACAATATTCTAGTGTCCTGATTCCCTTAATTTTTCAACTTTTATTATCTCCTTAGGCCTTTGGTAGGTACCCCTTAATGGTGGATGATGGATATTTTACTATTATTTTATCATATGGTTGTATCTTGGTAAATTATATTTTCTTTAAAATAAAAAAATATGTTTTTTAGTTTTATTAACTCTACCATATGTAATAAAATTATTTTCATTATTTCCCCTTAAACTAGATTTTTTTTTGGTTTGTCTTAAAAATGAATGGTATAAAATATTTGATGATATCCTACTAGGATATTTTCTCACTCCATAAATATACATATTGGTTTGTATATAGACTTATTTTTCTATGATATATGTAAAAGGAAAGGGTCACACATTTATAGTGGTGTTCCATAGTCACTTGTTAAAGATATAATGATAATGGGATGTAGAGGTCACCATAGGGTATAAAGAGACAATATTCATTTTGGTTATTTTAATATATTTACTACAAAGTGCCTCTCTTACAAATAAATTTATTTTTTGTTCAACTTTAAATTTTGGATCACGTGTAAACATTTTATAGCTTTATATTTTATAAAATGTTGGTTATTTTTATTCATGTATCTTTTATAAAGTGTATCTCTTGGGATTTATGGATTTGTGAAAATGCCTAAGTGGATCTTTTAAAATGATTCAAGTGTTCTAAAATGTTTCTTAAAAAATTATGTGTGTTCAACATACCCTTTTTTGGTTTTAAATAGCTTTAAAATGATTTAAAAACTTGGCATGGACTTAGGTTGCATGCCAAGTGTTTTTTGACCCACCTGATTGACTTTCATAAAGGGATGTGAGTGTTTTGAAAGAATATTTAATGTTGGTTTCATTTTAACAAGGGGTTTGTGAAGTTTTAAATGAAATTTTTTAAAATATATAGGGTTGTCACTCATTTTAAATGATTAATACTTATGTGTCATTAATTTTCCTTGAATTATTTAAAAATAAGGAATTGTGGTTTTGTGAAAGAGTGCTTGGAATTGATTTGTTTATTTTAAAAATAGTGTGTTATTTTAAAGAGGAATTTGTGTAAATGGTTGGTTTTTTAGTGGGATTTCACTTGTGATTTTATAAATAGTTTTCAAAGGACATATGAAATGTAGTTTTTCTATAATCTTTTATGTACAAATTTTTATAGAATTAGGAAAACCATTACATTATATAGGGAAGACAAATAGATTGATAATAACACCCTTTAAAGGGAATCTATCCAACCCATAGTATATCCATCATGACCTCACTCTCGCAAAAGGTTAATTAATGTTTAACCCCATTGAAAATCTCGAACATACTTTGTATCTAACATCACATACATGATTTAAATTAGGGGAGTCCTCTGCAATTACATCTTCCTTTGGTTTTGGTGTTATCTTATAAAGGGACGAGTCTCAGGAAAAAAATACAATAATAACTATAATTCAAATGTTGAGTTACCCTTATTTTAATGATCCATTTTTTGTATTTATTTTGTTAAATATTAATACTATGGAATCAAATAATATGGATATGAATAAAGAATGGATGGATGTCAATCATCGAAAAAAAGAGTATGATGATACAGTGAAAGATTTCATTAAGTTTGAAAAATATAATGCATATGAACCTTCTCAAATCCTTTGTCTGTGATTACGTTGTTTTTATTCAAGTCTAATTAGTCCAGATGAGTTGGAATACAACTTGAACTTTCACGGAAAAGATCAAAGTTATAAATGATAGAATAAACACGGGGAAAAGATAATGTAGCTAGTGGCTGTGATAACACTGTGTTTTATGGATCAACTGGTATGATTACAATTATGGAATATGAAGAATACAATGTCGAGGATGTGATTACATATGTGATTGATGATGAAGATAGTATTGAGGAAATAACAAGGATAGTTGAAGATAAACTTTGTGATTTACCAAAATTGTTTGAGAAGTTAAATAGTTATTCAAAGACACCATTGTATGTTGGTTTCACTAAATATACAACATTTTCAGTCATACTAAAACTCTATAATTTGAAATAAGGTAACAGATGGAGTGATTCTATTTTTATGGAAGTACTTTCCCTATTGAATGACATGATACCAAAAGATAATGATCTCATGAGCTGAACATACGACTTCAAACAAATGTTACACTCAATGGGTATGATCTTAGAAAGAATACATGCCTTTTTGAATGACTGTATATTGTTTCACAAAGACCAAAAACCACTTACAGAATTCCCAAAGTGTGGTACTTATCGATATAAGAAAGATGAATATGGTGGTATGAAAGTTTTATGGTACTTTCAAATCATTGCAAGGTTTAGGTGCCTATATAGAAGTGCATAGACTGTAGGGAAATTAACATGGCACACATATATAAGAATTAAATATGAGAAACTACGTCACCTGGTAGACTCTCCTCTATATAAGAGAATTGATCATGAGAATCCTGAATTTGGAAACAATCCCAAAAACCTTTATCTTGCGTTATCTACAGATAGAGTGAACCCTTTTTGTTTTTAAAGAAGCACTCATAGTACATGATTGGTTATTATGGTAAATTATAACTTACCACTATGGTCATGCAGAAATGAAAATACATCATGTTATCTATGCTTATATCAGGACCAAAACAACCAGGTAATGATATTAATGTTTATTTGACTCCATTGATCAAGGATTTGAAATTATTGTGGCATTTAGGTATTACATTGTATGATGCTTACAAAAATGAAGAATTCACATTGAGAGCCATGTTGTATGGGATAGTAAATGAATTTCCTACTTATGGAAATTTTTCAGGATATAGCATTAAAGGATCTCAAAGGTGTCCTATTTGTGAACAAGTTATACAGTCAATTAGGTTGAAACATTAATCGAAAACCATGTTTCTAGGAAATTTCATATTTATTCCCTGATGAAACAAGTAACAATCTTTGACGAAATCATTCAATAGAAGTTCATAAAAATGTAAAACACTATCTCCACTAACAGGTGATCAACTATTTGAGAAAGTAAAATATGTGGACACTATTTTTGGTAAACCATTTTCAAAAAACCTTATGAAAACTGGTTGGAAAGAGATTAGTTTTTTTAATTACCATATTGGAATTATCTGTATGTCAGACATTTTCTTCATGTTATGCATGCTACAAAAAATATATGTGATAGTTTCATTGGAACATTGCTAAATGCATTTGAAAAAAAATGATGGAATTAAGGATAGGTTAGACATATTTGACATGGGAATACGAGAAGAGTTGGTGCTAGTGAAGGGTGAAAAAAAACTTTTCTTCCTCTAACTACTTACACTATTTCCTGGTAGGAGATATGTTAGATTTTCAACTTCATGAATGACGTAATGGTTCTAGAGGGGTATTCATTGAATATCAAGAACATCATTTCAATGACTGATTTAAAGTTAAAGGGTCTAAAATCACATGAATTCTATGTTTTGATGCAATATCTAATTCCTATAGCTTTATATGGGATTTTTTCTAAGAATGTTTGTCATACATTAACTAATCTCTATTTCTTATTCAAAGATATATGCAACAAAGTTATATACCCAACAAAATTTATGACTATAAATAAGAAATTTTCATCATATTATGTGAATTGGAAATGTTCTTTCCACCAACATTATTTGATATGATGGTTCATTTGATGGTTTACTTGGTGAGAGAGATTTGACTATGTGGTCCTGTACACTATAGGTGGATGTACCCCATTGAAAAGTATAGGAATATTTTGAAAGGGTATGTCAAAAATCAAATCCAACCAGTGGGTTGTATTGTGGAGCGATATATTGTTGAGGAATCCATTGAATTATATACTGAATACATGTCTGATGTGCAAAGCATTTGTCTACCGAAATCTCATCACATTATGCATCTTATGGGTCAAGGAATTTATAGAATAGATATTTTCACAATCAATATTATAGATCAAGAGCATACCCACCTTTAAATTTTTCATAATAGTTTAGAGGATTCCCTATATGTTGAAACCCGCAAAGAAATTCTTAGTCATTTGAATACATTAAGGGATAAAATATGGATATAAAATACACATAATAAACTGTTTATAGGATGGTTTTTGGACCATATTTTTTAGGATTCAGATTAAATTATGGATTTTATTTCAGAACAAATTTGATGGCTAGCTGGAGGGCCAAGTGTGTATGTATTATCTTACATTGGTTATGTAATTAATGGTTATACATTCTATACAAATAAACATGATGAATACAATACCATGAAAAATAGTGGAGTTACACTTGTGGATGAAGCGATGCATGTTTCTGGTACTAAGGATGGAAATCCAATTTACGCAAATATGTCATATTTTTGCATCATCAAACAAATATGGGAGTTTTATTATAAAAAAATTCCATGTTTCGATTCTTCAATGCAAGTGAGTTGATCACAAGAGTGCTATTAAAATAGATGGATTGTGATTAGTAAAAGTTGACTTCAATAAGGGTAAAAAGACAAACCATTTATAATAACATCATAGGTAGTACAAGTATATTATGTTCTTGATCCTTCAAAATGAAAGTGGTAAATTATTGTGTTATCAACCAAAACCACTGAAGCATTAGATGAAAATGAAAATGATGATGGACCTTTAATTAAGATGTCACAATCATTTCGCAGTAGTCCCAATGTAGATGTCATTTTTTATGTTATAGGAGACCACAATGAAGGTATATTCATAGTTGATAAAAGGGTTCAAATCCCTTAATCCTTTAATAAAGAGTTCAATAATTAGTTTATATAATTTTTTAATATACATCGTTTTACCTTGTGTTATTATCCATTCACTTCTAAATTTATTAACTCTAAATTAAATATTAACCACTTCTGTGGATAATGAATTATACATGTGTTGGTGATCCTAATCTTGAGGAAAAACATGTATCTAAACCTGTTGTTGTTCTTAGGGAAGAGGAACAATGACCTTTTACATGTGTTGGTTCTACCAATCTTAAGGAAAAATAGTTTTTTTAACCTGTTGTTTCTCCCAGTGCAGAGGTACAACAACCATATGCACATTCCAATGCTACCACTCTAGTGGAACATTTTGACGATGTTGAATCTGAGGAAATAGTAGATAATGATGGAACAAAGACGCCAAAAAAAATAGGAGCACCATAGTTTAACAGTGTTGGAAAAAATCATTAAGGATAAAATCAAAGGTATCAAATACAAGGTCAGATGGAATGTGTGGGGTCAGCATGTTAACCCCAAAAAGTCCATGTTTAGTAGTTACATTGGAATTGTAACTCGGAAACACATGCCGATTGATGTAGATTCATGGCACCATGTTTTTTCCAGGCTTAAGACCCTGATGAGGGTAGATATTACAGTGACATTATGAGATCATTTCTTTATTTTACTAACAAATAAAATAATTAAACATTGTATCACTCTTCATCATCCCTTATAGAGTGCATTTATAGTAGATGACTCCCACTAGAAATATGTATTAATGATTGTAGTAAGGATTCAAAGAGGTTTTCAAAAAATTCTAATGAGTCGTCATCTTAAATATGCTGAAGGGAAAATAAACCTACACCCACCGCTTATCTATGCACACCCGATAACCCAAGAATCATGGGATGCATTTATTGATCATAGTTTGGATGTGTATTTTCATGTTTATTGTGGCTAGTAATATGTTCTTTGATGATACATTTATTCATCACATTGATTGAATATTTTTTATTTATCAAATAGAAACTAAGTGTTGAAAATAATGAATGAGCAACAAAACCAATGTATGCCTATCATAAATCAAGTATGGGGTATGCTTCACTTGAAAAAAATTGGTACGTATTTTAAATATACCATAATAATTTTATGTGACATGAAACAACATAATTATTTTTCTATATTTATATAAATATTGATGAATTCAAATCCAAAGACACTTCCATCTCACACCATGTTCTATGAAAGTAGGAATGTGTAAATAAATATGGGATGATAATAGATGAAAACACAAAAAAAGTGTGGGAAACCTGTGTAAGTATGACATAATAAAAAAAATGATTTAAATCGCTATAACATAACAATGATTACTTATTTCCTTATATTATCTATCACAGGAATCAACAACACCTATACCAGATGGAAACATACTATTATTGGCCTTAAAGCTTCCAAAACAGTATCGTCATGTCATATGTGTGAGTTTTGGGGTGACACCCTAAACATATTTTGAGAAAAAAAAGAGGTGGATCAGGGTGAAGAAATGAAATAGATGAGAGAAAGACTAGATACCCTTGAAGAACAATTCCTAAGAAAGAGAGAGATACTAGTAAATTATATGGGGGGAATCAAAGAGAATAAAGAACTCAAGAACAACCATTTCCTGATGCCCCCACCCCACCAGCTTTAAGAGGATCCATTCCCATAAAAGAGATGTATTGGTTGTGGTGATCAATGTTCTAATATTTTTTTCTTTGAAATTTGAATAATATAGACATTGATACCTTTCTTGTACTAATATTCTATAGGGTGATAATGATTGTGATATATATCTATCAACATCCACCCATCACCTTGTAGTGAGGGTTGCGGTGTTCAATCTCCAAAACAACATTCTACACAACAGACCACTTACAACAGGTCATGTGAGAGTGATGATTACAATAGCCCATGAGCCGAGCACTGAGCTACATATTACAATTGATTAGGAAGATAATCACAAGGTCAAAAAAGCTTTTAGAACATTCATTTCATGACCGTCAAATCTTGTAAATTTTTTTTTCAACATGGTGGTATTCATTTCTAATTTATTTTTCAAGCTAGAACATTAACAATTAATGAAAAAAGGCATTAATCGATGAATTTTATTATAGAATGAACAAGGTAAGAGGATGAAATGAAAGACCGACTCAAACCCATTTAATGTAACTACAAAAAGATAAAAAAGATCTACTTAAAGCACCTTTACCCCACCCATTCTATATCTGCATTTACTATCATTAAAGGTTCATGTGGATTCAAAGTTAAAAAATGGTTGTAGTCACATAGTTTATTTTGAAGAAATAATGTGTGGAGAGGAAGTTAAATACTTCATTGGTGTTGAGACTATAAGTGAAATCCTCGTCTATGATTGGCTTGGCGCCTCAATTATAAATGCATACATGAGGTATGTTTTCTTTATTTAATTTTCCAAAAGCTGATATACTATGTTAATTATAACTAAATACATTTCACATTTTTGGTAGGATTATATATCAAAAAAATAAAGGGATTCCCCATGATAAAAAATTTGGACTTATTAGTCATCACATCTCCTCTACAGAACAACCAAAAATAGAATCCAAAAAAAGGATGAAATAGTGGAAGGCTTGGTCAAATTGTTTGAAAGAAAACTTTCGGATGATATAATCTTCTTAATACCAATGATGCATGGGTAAACTATAGAATTTAATCATATAAATTATATTTTAATTTCATTCATTAATTATTACCTTTTGTATTTTTAGGAAATATTGGATGCTCATTGTAGGAAATTTGGATACTCCAAAGAATTATTTCTTGAATTCAATGCATGGATATCCAACAAACTAACCACACATGATTGAGTTTTTCAATTTTTAATAAAATAAATTAACTTTTTTTTATTTAAGAATCAAGTTATATAATTTAGATTACGTTTTAATGTGTATTCTACTATGATAGGGTGGCGCGTCAATATAGTGAAAAATAAGGAATGAGGCCAGGGGCTAAGCATGAGGACCATGACAAGTTCTACGATTAGAAAAGTATAAAAGTACATATAATAAGATCTCACTATACAAAAACATATGAAAATAAATTACTTATTCATCTCAATGTTTCTGTAATGTCTGAAACAAAAAAAAATAGAAAAAAACTGTTTATTATGGTTGTAAATTTATGAGATAGATCATATTCCATCATTAAACTAGCATCCTCAACGAGGTATTTTTTAATACAATTACTATTTCATTTAAAATATTTATTAATCCTTTATGTATTTAAATTTTTCCATTACTTCTATGACTGTCAAAAAGACTCATCACTACTACAAAACTGTGTCTATCCAGTGCTAGGGATTTAACAGCGCTAGCTAAAAACGTTGTTAAAGACACCCTTTGTCAGCGCTAAAAATAGTGTTGTTAAAGTGGGTCTTTAACAGTGCCAAAAAATCACTGTTAAAGGTTTTCCTTTATTAATTCTTGTAAAAAAGTGTTGATAAACCCCCCTTATCAGCACTATTAAAAAAGAACTAATAAAGGGGGGGGGGGGGGCTTTACCAGTGCTAGTAAAAAATCACTGATAAAGAGTATATTTCAAAAAAATATTATTTCATTCAAAATAATATATCAATATATATATATATATATTGATATAAATATATTATATATTTTTTAAATATATTTTAGATAAGGATAAATTGGCATTTACACTTCATATAAATGATATTTAGTGAAAATGGATTATAAAACAATTAAAAATATTTTTATTTAATAATTTTATAATTATTAACATTTAATAGTAATTTAATAACAATTTGAAGATAAAAAAATAAAAAAATTAATAAAAGATCTAAAATAAGTTAAAAATGTAACCCAAACTTTAAACAGATATAACTTTTGATTTAGGTGTCCATTTGGGATCTACCATATATAAAATGGAAGTCTGAAATGAGATCTATCCAATTTTGACTTGGGGTTACCCCAATAACTATTTCTTAGAGGTCAAAGGAGGCCTATAATTCCTCCAAAACAGAGTTTTTAGTCGGGGTACCCCAATCTTTTAGCATTCAATGGAATTTCATCATCTTTTAAGGAGTTTTTAATGTCTTTTTTCAGTGAGGAATGAATCTATTTCAGGGATTAAATTCATATTGATATTATGGTTTTTAATTTTTATCATTTTTCACAATGTGATATTATTTATAATCAAATATATAACAATATATACAGATTTTTTATATATTCACAAATAGACACTCACAAAAAACATATTTTATATATGTATTTATATATATATAAATATATATATTTAAAGATATATATAAACATATATATAAATATATGGATTAAAAAATGAAATGGAATATATATAAATATATAGATATATAATAAAATGGAATCAAAAACAACATAGGGTAGTAAAAATGGCGCTGAGATGTGAGCAGGAGGTCTCAGGTTTGAAAATGGCTAGAGGCAGGGCATGGGAGGGTGAAATTATCTGAAGTGATGATAAAAAAGTGGTTTGAAGTGCTTATAAAGGGAGTGGGATACACATATCAAAGGTAGAGTGGGAAGCGGTTCGAATTAAAAAATCCCCTTTATTAGCAGGGCCTTTATCAGTACTAAAAATGCTATTAAATGGGGCATTTAACAGCACTAAGAAACACTATTAAAGAGGGCCTTTATTAGTGATTTTTATGATCACTATTAAAGGGGGCCTTTAACATCACTTTTTAGCACTATTAAATCCAACCGTTTAACATCTCTCAAATTATCAGCACTTCTAAAGTACCGATAAAACCCTTTTACTAGCGCTGTTAAAGGCCATATTTGTAGTGGTTCATATTCACAAGATGATATAGATTTTCCTATAAATGAATGGGAAACATATCTTATGGAAGAGTGTACACAAATAGAATGAATATGTGAATTACACAAAATTAGTGGAGTGTTTCATATTTATGTTTAATTTAACTCTTTTTAATACTACACGCATAAAAATTATTTTTTTATACAGGTGGATTCCTTTGTTCGAGTCGGGGTGGTTTGTTCAAAGATTCTCATGCTTTTGATAGATTGGGCTTCGAGGATAGAAATCATAATTCAATGATAAGTTAATGTTTTTTTAATATACAATTTCTTCCCTCGTAATATTAAATGTTCTCTACTACACTAACATAATCTAAATCAAATGTTTGACTACTTGATTTAAAAAGTGTCTCTCCCTAAAAACCAAGAAAACATGCTCATATTCTCTTGATGTTTTTGGACAGTGATTTATAAGTCATTTTTTATGTGTAGGAATGAGTATCATTTCAAAATAATACACAACGTGATTGGTATGACTCAAAATGCATGTTTTTAGTTTTAAATGACATTTTAGTAAAAAAGAACAACTAGCATACTGAAAAATGAAAAAACACATTAGTATTGTGTTTATACTTTAATAAAATGTTATATAAGTCATTTTTTATGTGTAGTAATCAATCACACCTCAATATGATACACATTGTGGCTGGAATAACTAAAAGTGTCTCTTTTTATTTAAAATTGACATTAATTTTAGTAAAAAGAACAAGTGATATACTGAAAACCAAGAAATTGAATTTGGATTGTTTAGATGTTATATGAAAATGATCCATGAGTCATGTTTTACATGTAGGACTCAACCTCAACTTAATATGATGCACGGTGTGATCAGTATGACTCCAAGTGTGTATTTTTATTTAAAATTGACATTAATTTAAGTGAAAAGAACAAGTGGCATACTGAAAACTGAGAAAAAGCGTTATGATTGTTTTGATACTTTAGGAAAATTATCCATGAGTCATTTTTATGTATAGGAATCAACCACACCTCAATATAATGCACGGTGTGTCCGGTATGACTCAAAGTGTCCATTATTAGTTTAAAATTGACATTTTAGTTAAAATGTGTCCCTCGCTGAAAACCAAGAAAACAAACTCTTATTGTATTGATAATTTAGTAAAGTGATTAATAAATCACTTATGACATTTATGAAGTAGTCTCACATCAAATCGATGCATGTTGCGACCAATATGACTCAAAATGTGTGTTTCCAATTTCAAATGACATTTAAAAAAACACAACTGACATATTGAAAAGCAAGAAAACACATTCAAATTGTTTGGATACTTTATGAAAACAATCTATAAGTTATTTTTGACATGTAGGAATCAACTTCACCTCAATATGATGCACAGTGTGGATAGTATAACTCAAAGTGACTCTTTTTATTTAAAATTGAAATTAATTTTAGTAAAAAGAACAAGTGAAATACTCAAAACAGAGAAAACACATTAATATTGTTTTGATATTTTAGTAAAATGATACATGACTCATATGTGATGTGTATGAGTCAATTTTACCTCAATATGATGCATGGTTTTACGAGTATGACTCCAAGTGTGTCTTTTTATTTAAAATTGACATTAATTTAAGTAAAATGAACAAGTGACATACTGAAAACTGAGAAAACACATACATATTGTTTTGATACTTTAAACCAAAAATCAATGAGTCATTTTTATTGTGTAGGAATCAATCACATCCCAATCCAACACACGATGTGACCGATATGACTCAAATTTTCTATTATCAGTTTAGAAATAACATTTTAATTCAAAACATGTCCCTCACAGAAAACCAAGAAAACACTCCCTAATTGTCTTAACAGTTTAGGAAATTGATTCATAAGTCATTTGTGACAAGTATGACGTAGTCTTAGGTCAAACCAATTTACGATGACACCAATATGACTCAAAATTTATGCTTCTAGTTTGAAATGACATTTTAATAAAAAAACAACTAGCATAGTGAAAACTGAGAAAATGCATTCGAATTGTTTTGATACTTTTAAAAAATGATCCATCAGTAATTTTTGATAGGTAGGAAATAGGATCACCACAATCTGACACATGGTGTGACCTATATAACTTCAAATGATTCATTATTTAAAATTGATATTAATTTTAGTAAAATAATAAGTGACATACTTAAAACCTTGAAAACACATTTGGATTTTTTTAATATTTTTAGAAAACAATCCATAACTCATTTGTGATGTGTAGGAATCAAACATGCCTCAATAAGATACATGTTGCGACCTGTATAACTAAAAATGTGTATTTTTTATTAAATATTGATATTTTATTAATTTATTCTTTCATATTGATGTTTAATTTATTTATTTATAGTATTACTAACATAATATTTGTTTTCTTATATAGGAGAAATATTTTGTTTGGTTTGAGATAATTTTTTAGAAACTGATTCCTTGGGTGGAAATTTCTGATAGGGGATCACAGATATCAAAAGATGAAATATTAATGTTTTAACATGTTTATTTGATAATTGTAAATATAATTATTTAAAACATTGTCTGAAATGTATATATCATTGTTTTTTTATATGCCATGGGTGAAATTTTTTGTATTTATGATGTTAATTAAATGTATATAACATTGTTTGAAATTACAGTTTTTTTTCTGGGTGTGTTGTTTTATTAAAAACACATTGCATCCAGGTAGTCATTTATCTGTGCTAAAATAGCACTGATAATGGGGTCCTTTATCGATGCTTTTTTAGCACTGATAAAGGGAACCTCTATCATCATTGTGATTAATTAAATTTTTTAGCACTATTAAAATCCTTTTTTAATTCTATTAAATGGAATATGTGTAGTAGTTTCAGTCTCAGATACTCATATCATGCTAAAGTACCACAAAACATGGAGCATCAACACAACATCTAGCCCATATAACAAAACTATAGTTTTCATAGCATCAGTCCAGTATGTAAACCATACATTAATATAATGGTGCCTAGAGCATCAGTCTGAAACCTAAACCATGGATGAGGAATGCCATGTTAAGAACCATAAACCATGGATGAGGAACACCATGTCTAACATCCCAATATCTGGACAATAAATTCCATGTCCAACACCTTAAACCATAGACATGGAATGCCATGTTTAGTACCCTAATCTATGGATGAGAAATACCATGTCTAGAACCCCAAAATATGGATGGGGAATTCCATTTCTGGCACCCTAATTCATGGTTGAGGAACTCCATGTCCATCACGCTGATCCTTGAATGAATAATTCCATGTCCAACACCCTAAACCATGGATGAAGAATGTTATGTCCAATATCCTAAACAGTGGATGAGGATTTCCATGTACAACACCCTAAACCATATATAAAAATTCCCTATCTATAAATTGCATATATATTTATGGAATACCTTGTCCTCAAATATTGATCTCATCTATGGAACTCCATGTCCACAAATCTCAGTCCTAACCATAGAACACCATGTACACTATCCTTAACCATATAAAAACTCAAATGTTCTTAGACCCTCATCCTTCACCCAAACCATGAACAACCCATCAGTCCCAATACAAAGTGTCTTGCCCAATATTCTCAATCCTGGATATTTATAACCATACATGTGGAACATCATTTCTTTCTCTCTTAAACAAAGCAGTCCAAACCTGGCTCCCATCGAGGTAACTCAACTATATCACAATAGCCCTATGATGTAATCCAAGTCTCAAACTCAACATCTTAACCTCATTAGCTCATACATCATCTTAGTTCCTAAGGAAACACACACGACCATACCACCCAACCACAATTACTTTCTTAGGGATAACTTATTAACCAGGAACCCACTTGGACCTTTGAGTCCACATATCAATAGAGGCATCCCTCTTTGGATCCCGAATACTAGAACTCAAGTGAGCACATCCCACCTTAGATCCTATTGGTCATAAAATAAGTGGAGACATCCATATCCCCATTCATGGTCACAACCAAACTCTCAGGCCAACAACTGTATCTTAGGGTAACACATCCCACAACCTAATCTCTTGAATCTCATAGCCTTAAAAGCCTCCATAGAAGTAAAAACTGATAAGGTAGATAGCCTCAATACCATCCCATTTCAAATCCACTCTAGGTTGGTTCATATATCTAACATATATATCACATCAATTCATAGCCTAGTCCCTATATGTAGAGTAAATCTCATTCCAACACCCTTCAAGGTCTCCATTGAACTCATTCAACATTAACTAATTATTGTCATGACTCTTGCCCAGGTATCATCACATGTGTAACACCCCCCAAAACTTATACCTCTCATATTGATAAGTTTAAGTTTTAATTTTTGTTTGAGTTCCTTAATAATTGAACAAAATTTTTTCTCTTGGGAACTAATAATATGGTCTTATTTTATATTAGAATGAAACCGAGTAAAACAGGCAAATGGACACAAGGCTTTACATAATAAAAAGAACACTGTAGTGTTTACAATGTGTTAAGATCACAAGGAAACATCCTACCAAAGAATTCCTAATAAAAATCCTATCAAAACTATAGGAAGGCCCCCTACAAAGAAAACAAGAAATGGTAAATAATGGAGATCCTCCGGGTCAGTGAAAATAAAGAAAAACACCTTCATGATCATATAAACCTTTATAATCATCAACGATATGACAAGCATCATCTCTTTCTTTTTCTTGAGTTTATGAAACTTTGAGTAATGGTTTTATAGGGAATCAACCTGACAGTGGCTCTGGTGACTGTTGAAAGCTAACAGTTATAATTATAGTCATTGGAATTTGTTAGGATAATTGAAATTATTTAAATATTAATTAGTTTCCAAATATTTAAGTTATGATTAAAATTATAATTAAACCATAATTTATGAACTCTAAAAGGATACGAGTTAAAACTTCGTTTCACCCTTAAGTGATTTTGAAAAGTATTAAGGAATTAAAAACACTTTGTGAATATTTCAAATACAATATAACGATTTTCATTTCATAAATAATGTTGTAAAATATGTTTAAATTATTCAAATTAAATTAAGTTTTTTGATTAAATTAAGTTCTCTAAGATACTAGCACAAAAAAATTATCATATAGTTTTATGAAAATCCTTTTTTATATAACTTTTGAGTTAAAAAGGTTTAGTATTTATACTTTTAGAAATAATTTTAATTAATAAAAAGTTTATTTTGTATTCATTAATTTTTAAGAATATAAATTCTATATAGTTTTAATAAATGAATTGTTTTCTCTTCTTTAAAAAATTTTAATTTTGAGTGTAGGATTTTATAAAAATTTAGGCCTACTAGGGCCAGCCCTTTATGGCTAGGGATGAGGGAGGAAGCTCACATGAAGTGGATGAGCCTAAGCCTTCAGCCCAAGCCAAGGTTGGCCCGAGCTTGGGCAAAGGTCCCCCCAAGGGCGCTCAGGATCAGGAGCGCGGAGGCGCACCACTGCGGGGGAAAGGCCGCGGCAGAGTATGGGTAGGCCAAGGCCTGCGAGGGTGGGGCAGGATCCCATATATAGATCCCCCTTCGTGTGTGTTGTGTGTTTTCTGAGCAGTCATTGGGAGAATTGGGCTTATAAGGGAGGTGAAAACAACTTTCCGTTTCAATGTGGGAAGTGTTCTTTTCAGGCGAAACGCAATCTAGGCCATTGGATCGCGTCGCACGTGATCTGGACTGCTAATCATGATCTTGTTTTTGACCTTCAGCAATCGTGGTTTTCCACCGTGTTTTTCTACGCCGTTCAATCTACCACAGATCTAATCATGACCGTTAGTGTTTTTTAAAATACTGCGTTGAACTAGGACCGTCCGATGAAACTCAGATTTAATTTTAGCCACCTATTTCTTTTTAAAAGTGTGGATGAGCCTCATCCCTTGGATCAAGATATTGATTGATCTGGACCATCCGCTTTTCTCTAGATTTCCATTTTTCCGCGTCTTCTTCTTCCTCCTTCGTGTGGGTTTACACCAGTAACCCTACACCTATGGCACCCTCTCGTTTTCTTCACCACTGACTTTCGGGGACCCTCCTTGTCTCCCATTTACTTCAAGCATGACACCACCCATTTAATTCACTACAATGGGGCATGTTTTTGCGTGAAAAATTGTGTTTTCATTTTTGTATATAAGTAACCGGTTGCACCCAAAGAACTCTCAGTTCTTCTCCCCATTCAAGCCTCTAGCAAGTCCCAAACAACCTTCCTCGAGTTCTCCTCCCCTGGTTTTAACATAAGGGTTTTAGTTTTTCCTTATCTTGTCTCTTTGAGAGTATATACACATATATTCTCATAAAAAAATGTATTTATAATTTCACGTTATAGTTCAAACGTTCATCCCTGCTGAACATGGCCTTCGGGTTTTTTGTGTGTGTTCAAATGGCATAAAAGATGTAAGGGCTATACTTTTCCTTGTTGTTTTGTTTTGAATATACATATAAATCTGTGTGTGTGTGTGTGTGTGTCTACTCATAATAATATGTATTTTAAATAGCTATACGGGTTAGTTGAGATCCTTCTTATAACCTAACCTAAGTCTCTAAACTTTGTATTTTCAGAGTATTTGTAAGTTGTTTAATGTTTACAAATATTAAGTCGTAATATATATATACATATATGTTTGGTTATATGTACTTAGGTTATATATATATATGAATAGGCATGGCCTTTCGTTTTTGAGTATAGGCCCACGAACACTCCATCCATTAAGAAAAGATTTCAAGATAAGAACATAAAATACAAGAGTAGTATTTATGCATGGATTTTTTTATATAATTGATTATGCACTATGAATATACATACAAACATAATTTCATATATATATATATATGGAAAATGTTATATATGTTTGGTTTTTAATAGAATTGTATGGGTAGGTAGTCATAAACAAAATTTTATAACCAAGGGAATGACTTGCCCTATATAAAACATTTTTAAACTAATATCCTTAGGGGGTTAATGCACATGGATGTTCCAATATTTTTAGTATGAGTTTGGTTACATACATATATCTTATATGTTTCATGAATCTTTATTATACATAGTTTTGAGATCTTTATACTTAAGTCTCGAGTTTAAGTGGAGATTTTAAAACATAAGAAATGTTGTGTTGTTCAAAACTTATATCCACATTTATGAGTCACTTATTTTCTTATACTTTAAATGATATTGATTATGGTGAAGATTCACGCTTTCTATTATAGACATTATTCTGGGGTATTCAAAGGCTTATCAACATTGAATGATTTAGCATCTGCAATCTTAAAACCCTACATGAAATGTTTGGTTTACATTTTTAATTAATTGGTTAAAAAGGTTTTAGAATTATAAGAATAACATTGCATGTGACAAATTCTTTTTTTTCTTTACTCTCTTTTAGTATCTTGGATGTCAACGTACGTGCCATAATCTGCCTTTCTTCGTACCATTTAATGACAGTCATATAATTGTTAGCTCGATTTTTAAACATCTAGATGCATGTCTCACTTTATAAAATATGTAAATGTTTAAGGATGAAATTAAACTACTATGACCAATTATGTATGAAATTATCCAAAGTGGTATGGGTCACTTTGAATAATTGGAAATGAGTAATTTAATATTCAAAATGGTATGGGGCATTTTGAATATACAACCCTTTTTTGGCATATGAGGAATGTATCGCACTATTATGTTCTGAGTTGGGGACCGGTAAAAGTAAGCCCTCCAGGATGGAGTCCGGTTATACATGCTCTCTGGGTTGGGGTCTGGTTACAGTAAGCCCTAGGTCTTGGCACAAGGCCTTGACACAAGAAGTCTATAATTATACATTCCCTCATTATGTGTATGATAATTAATTAACCAATAGATATTCGACTAGTAGAATATCCTTGGTTAAGATCCAGTACTTATGAGTATCAGAAAATAAAAAGCTTATGGAATGACTTGTGTTTAGCACTCAGTGGATTATCACTCAATGTATGAAATTGAAGTTGTTTCCTTTACATGCAACTATGATTATTCTTTACACTTAGCTATTCAATTTTTGCTTAAATATTCATATGTCATAAATTTTTAGAACATATTTTATTTATTAATTCAATGAGAATGCAATTAATTGAATCATGAACTCTTAGCATGTTTTATTTGAGCATTGTGATTATGATCCATTACATATGTTACAATTTTTCTGTAAGAAAAGCATTTTATGGAAATTTTAAAGAGTGTTTTCAAAATTTATATTGGTTTGCACTACTGGAAATGTGTTTTTTACCCATGGTTGTTTACCAACAGTTTGATTAAAGCATTAGTAATGAAGGCCTAGGAAACCCTTTCCAAACGGTTCAGTAGAACTGTTGGGAAAGTGTACCCTTTGCCAACGGTTTTTAAAAACCGTTGGCAATGGTGTGTTCAAGTTACCCTTTCCCAACGGTTTTATAAAACCGTTGGGAAAGGGAACCCCTTTGCCAATGGTTCATGAGAATCGTTGGGAAAGGGTACCCTGAACACCCCTTTACCAACAGTTTTTAAAAACTGTTGGCAAATATTTTCCCCAAATACAATCGGGTCGCTGCTCTCCCCCAGTCACGATAGAACCCTAAAATCAATCCGGTGCTCGGCTCCTCTCTCGAACTCCCCCATCCGAACATGTGAAAATCCAGCTAAATCATCTCAAATCAGGTATTTTATTCTTTATACACATATGCTACCTTGTTTTTATTGTTATTGATCTAATATTTTAGTTTTAAGTTTTTATTTTGATGTGATTTCACCCTGAAAAATAGGAAAATGAACAAATATTTTGTTAATTAATTAGTTTACCATGGAATGTCATTTGTGTTATAATGTCTATGCTAAATAAAGGGGTAATGTAATAGAAGACCATGAATAAATTGTGGATGTTTGGGTATGTTGCTTCTATGAGAGGTTTTTTGTTGTGTTTCATTGTATGTTATAGGCTGTTGTATGGTGATTGAGGTGTCCAGTTGGGCTTTGTGATATGTGGGGTTGTAATGTGATGGTTAGTGGGCATGGATGTGACATGTGAAGTTGTGTGATAGTGATTATGTGTGGTGGTGTTGTGCCGTGTAGAGGTGTTGTGTGATGAGGTTGTGGTGTATGATGTGGTGAGGTGGTTTTCGTTGGGCGGTGGTTTGTGATGTGCAATATTTTTGTTGTGATATGTGGTTTTTTTGGTGAGATTGTTGGCCGATGTAACATGGAGAAGATGGTTATTATGAGACGGTGAGTTGTTGTGTGGTGGTTTTATTAGTTTCCTGGTTATCTATGGAATAAATTATGCTGTTAAAACAAAAAAACAAGATAGTAAATAAATGAGATGTAATAGAAATGGATGTGTGGTAAATGGATTTAATTAATTTAACATTAAATGAATGTACAATGTAAGTGTGAATGATGTGGCTTATAAATGAAAGTGGGAAATGATATGTGTCTTGTGTGGTGGGGGTGTGGTGTGTTGCATATAGTGGTGAAAGTGGTTGTGATGGTTTATGTGTAGTATGGTAGTAGTGAAGTGTGTGATTATGTAGTTAATGTGAACCCATAGGTTGGGTATTTTGTGCTATCAATATATCATGTATTTTATGTTATTTCTACACATTCCCAACCAGAGTTGGATAAACTTACCAACAATTAGAGGTTTTGAGTTATGGGTATTTTTTCTAATATCTAGGATGGTGGTTATATGGTTGGATAGCTTCCATGTCTTCCCTACTCTTCCTTCATAAGTGATTGACCATGCGTTTTTAGGAAAGATGCGATGTGATTGTCCATGTGTCTTCAGGTGAGATGTACAATGATTTCCCTAGTGTTTTTAGGTGAGGTGCGATGTGATAAGGCTATAATAATATGTGGCATATGGTTGGGGTCATGTAGGGTAGGAGGATGGAACAAGGTTGATGTTATTCATGTTCATGATACCCTACTAATATGGTTATGGGATGAGGCATGCTGTGATGTGATAACACATTAAGTTCTTGTTGGTTTTACATTTTTTCAATAACATATTAGTATGTTTTTTTCACATGTGTAGTTGATACCTTGATTATTTTCTTCCTTTATCGTTTACTTAAATGTATTTTCTATTAAAGTTCAGTCCTATTGAATTGTTTATGAAAAAATGACTTATATAAATTCTTTTTACATAATGGACAGAAGTTGGATGCATGAAACCGATCGGATCTCAAGCGATTTTCAAAACAATTTGCAGAGCTTTATAGAATTTTCATTTCACAATACTTCAGATAGTGGTCGCATACACTGACCATGTTCCAATTGTGTTGGTAGACCTTGGTTGAGCCGTGAAGAAGTCAGCTACCACATAACCAAAAATGGTTTTCAAGAAAACTACTTTGTGTGGTATCACAATGGGGAGAAAATGAAATCTCAAATTGGTGATGATCGAAACGAAAGGACCGGAATAGAGAATTTGTTAGATGAACGATTTCTGTTTATTCGTCATCATGAAAAAGAAAGGATTTTGACTCAATAATACTTCGATATGAGGAAAGTTGATGCATCTAGTGAAAATTATGATATTGATAGGGTGAAAAAATTGAATGATGCTGCCACGACTCCAGTATATTGACAATGTGATAAAATGAAAAATCTGGAATTTTTAATCTGATTGTTTCATGGGAAAACTATGTATGGGATTTATAATACAACAATCGATTAAATTCTTACCCTCTTAAATGATTTACTTCCATATGATGCAGATATTCCCTCAAACCACTATATAGCATGGAAGTTAGTTGAGGAACTTGGATTTTCAAGAAACAAAATTCATGCTTGCCCGAAAGATTGCAGTTTATTCTAGGAGGAAACTGCTGAACAAAATGATTGTATAAAATGTGGCACATCCCACTGGAATTCAAAATCTGATGGAACACCATCCCACGTTCCACAGAAAGTAATGTGGCACTTTCCATTGATCCCGAGACTCCAGAATCTTTTTATGTCTGATGACATATCAATAAAAATGATATGGCATGATACCGAGAGAAAGAAGACTAATGTTGAGTTGGTTCATCCTACAGATGGATTTTCATGGAAGATATTTGATGCTCGACATCCTGATTTTGTAGCTGATGTGCATAATATGAGGCTGGGTCTTTCATGCGACAGTTTTAATCCATTTGGGCAGATGCTTACTTCTCACAACACATGGCCTGTTTTTATACACATTTATAATCTTCCCCCATGGTTGTGTATGAAAAAACCTTTCACTTTAATGAGTATACTCATATCTAGTCCTTTTGATCCCGACATTGATATTGATGTATACATGCGACCTTTAATAAAAGAGTTGAAACTTCTTTGGGATGTGGGTGTGCGCACATATGATGCATGTTCTAAAAACATATTTCATATGCGTGTTATGCTTATGTGGGCGATCAATTATTTTCTGGCTTATGCAATGATGTCTGGATGGAGAACGAAAGAAAAACTGTCATGTCCAGTTTGTATGAAGAATACATGATCCAAAAGACTGAAACATCACTGTAGTTTCAGTTTTATGGGACATCGATGATTCTTGCCAAAGGATCATCCATATAGAATGAATCGTCGAAGATTTGATAATACCATAGAGACCGATGATCCACCTCAGCGTATGTCTAGAACTGATGTGCTTAATGAATTGAAAGATTTCAGTTTTTCATTCAGGAAGGTTCAAATGAAATATAGAAAGAGAAAGAATGTTTCCACTGAAACCTGTTACAATTGGAGGAAGAGGAGTATATTTTTTGATTTTCCTTATTGGTCAACCAATTTGTTAGGTCATTGATTAGTCATAATGCATATTGAAAATAATATATGAAAAATGTTGCTTTCAGTTCTTCTAAATGTCAAGGGGAAGAAAAAAGATGATTTACGATCTCAGCATGACTTGGTGGATTGGGGTATCAGACCAGAATTGCATCCTGTGAATATCTGTGAAAATAAATGGAAACTTCCATGTGCTTCTTAGTGATGAAACCTATGGGAAAAAAACAATTTCTGGAAGTATTAGAGACTATTAGAGTTCCTAATGGCTATTCAGAAAACATATATAAATGGGTCAACAGAAGAGAGTTGAAGCTAAAATCTTTGAAGACTCATGATTATCACGTTCTACTGTATGAGTTGCTTCCAATAGCAATCCATCATCTTTGGTCCAATAATGTAAGGGTGGATGT
Source organism: Viscum album (assembly GCA_963277665.1). Taxonomy (NCBI): domain Eukaryota; kingdom Viridiplantae; phylum Streptophyta; class Magnoliopsida; order Santalales; family Viscaceae; genus Viscum; species Viscum album. The sequence goes on from OY728129.1 coordinate 416,296,582, forward strand.
TATTAAGTTGTGCCATTTGTTTAGAGATATTTGTGCTAAGAAGTTGTCCAAGTCTTTCTTAAAAAAAATGTTGACAGATGCCCCATTAATTTTTTGTGAGTTGGAGAAAATATTTCCTCCATCATTTTTCACATGCATGTTGCATCTTAATGTCCATATTCCCACTGAAATACTTCTCGAAGGACCTGTTTCTTTTTGTTGGATGTATCCAACTGAAAGAAATATGTTCACATTAAAGCCTTATGTCCGAAATAGAAAACATCCTGATGGTTCTATCGTGAACGGTTACTTGGCTCAAGAAAGTATGGATTTATGCTCGATGTATTTGTCTGATCTTACTAGAAGATTGAACAGACCAATGATAAATGAAGTAGAATAGTATGAGAAAATTGAACCTAGTTTTCCATCACTTCTCAAACAGAAGGAATTCCGGGATCATATACATTGAAGACATTAAGACATGAAGAGCGGGAGATGGCACATTGCACAGTTTTGTTCAAATGTGATTTTTTCGATGACAATATCAGGTCACTAAATTGATTATGTATATCTTACATATATATCTATTAAAATATTCATATTTTTTATCCACAGGGAACATAAAACAATGATAAATAGGAAGCATCATTCTTTATCTTTAAGAAGGAGAGAGACTTTTCATAACAAAGAGTTTTCTGCTCGGTTAAAATTAAAGGTAAAAATATTAATATTTAAAATAATTATATCAATATTTAATTAAGTTTAATAGTCATTTATACTGCAGGTATTGAGTTTTTCTGCTGACTCTGTCTCTAAGGAAATAATAGCTTTGGCTTTTGGTCCTAATACCGTGGTTCGTGACTGTAAATCAATTGTTATCAATGGGTACAAATTTATTTTCACTGAACGGGAAAAGAATATGAGAACACAACATGATGGTGTTATGGTTACTGCCACAATAGATTGTTATGCCAGTGCATCAGATAGTAGATCACGATTTGAAAATGTGGGTTATTATGGAGTTGTTGAGAAAATAATAATATATGATTATTACTCTCATGTATGAGTCACAATGATGAAATTCCATTGGTTTGATTCGATGACAAGACATGGCACATTTATTGATGATTGTGGATTTTGAGTAATTAATATGGCTCACACTCTTGCTACCAAAGAACCATATGTGTTGGCATCAATGGCTAAACAAGTTTTTTATGTCAAAGACCAACTTCGACCTGAATTTGTTGTCACAGTTAAAGTAATTCCAAGACATATTTTTGATGATGGTGATGATGGAATTGACACTGTCCCTAGTTCCATTGGAGCCAATCCATTTATTTCTTTTCATGACTCCAATAGCTCAATTGTCAGAGTTGATTGTGAACCTGAAGTTGTGGTTGAAAATATATAGAATCATTTATCCATGTTCTCAATTCTTTTGGTTTACCTCGATTTGGGTTGTTAAGGTTGGTAATATTAAAATTTATTTAGTATTGATCACAAATATGTTTTAGCTGACTTGACCATTATGTGAATTTTCAATTTTTATTGGTTGTAGTTTTATTTGAATTGCATTTTCTAATTTGGAATTGAACTGTATTCAAACCTAGTCAAACAATATTTCTAACTTGGTTAACATTACAACTTATATGATTTATTAAATCCATTAAAGCTCTTCTAAAACAATTGATAGCTAAATTACCAATGAATCCCCCTATTCCCTCATATATTTAGTTTTTTGGGTTACACCTTAGTTTCATTTTTCTAATTAATTACATATTTGTTTTTAAAAGCAGGAAATGCAGCCAATTGAAGAGAGACGAAGGAAAAAAATGATGGAGAAAAATCGTCGAATGGAGGAGTTGTGAATTCCATCATTAGTGCCTGTAGTGAGTACTTTATTTCAAATTGATATATTTAAAGAATATATAATTTCATGTGATTAATTTTTTTGTAAACATTTTTGTAGGATCCACCTATACGTCGACAGTTATTCGACGAGGAGCCTAGTACTAGTCCTAGTACTCAAGTTGGTGGTACAAGGAGGGTTCGTACCAGAGGTGGAGGAGCAGCTGCGCGTACCCGACTAGACCCTGCCCCTCCCACTGAAATTTCATCCTTCCCACATTCTGATCCCAGTGTTTCGTTAGGGACACACGAGATATTTAGGCCTCCCATGTTTTTGCTACCTTCTGCATTTTCTGGCCCATCATTTTCACATCCCATGATGATTCCCACTCCCCAGTCAGAATACGGTCAGACAGCTATCCCATCTTCTTTTCCTTCTACTTCTATCTCTCCGAGCTTCTATATTCCATCATCTTCGACTCCTGTTCCACCACAGGGTGTTCCATCAGTTTCTGTGGATCCAACGACGCTCAGTGATCAGACCGGCGAATGTATATTTATAGAACCCTAACAAATGTTTATAGAAATATTTATTTTCATTATAACATGTTTTGATAAAATATTTGTTTTTCTTTCATGAAAGATACATCTACTGACAGGAGGTGTGGGAGGGGGTGTACACGCATGCATTTGGTGTGGAACCTCCGCACACAGGTTATGGTGGATTATAATGAAGACAACCAAATGGTTGAGAAAATAGGGTAGCAATGTCGGAGTTTTTTGGCAACGCTCGCCAAATACTCCTACATCATTCCTTTCAGCCCGCTATCGTGCAGACATTTGCCACATGAGGTTAAGGATAGAGCTTGGGTAGAGATATGGGTAAAAAAAATCTTTTCTATTTAATTCCATGAATTATTTTTGTATTTATATGAATTAATATTTTGATGTCAGCTTCGATTTAATTTTCCCAATGGTGAGGGTGCACGACCAAAATGTCTAAAGGATTTAGGCGAGTTGTATATTGGATGGGTTGCTAGAGTTGGCACTGAGTTAGAGGTGGTACCAGTGGTGGATGATTGTCCTATAGAGCAGTATCTTCAGATGATTACTCATTGGATGAGTACCCAATTTAAGGTATTAATTACATTTGTGGTATTTAAATAATAAATTTCATGTTTTTCATTAATAATATCTGTTGCATTTTCAAATTTTATTTAGGAATCATATGGAAAAAATAAAAAGAACATTGATGCAAAAAAAATACCTCCACACACTGGGACGCACTAACGATTCCTGATCATGAGAGGAAGCAGATATGACAATTGTTTATAAGTTTTCTTTACGACTTACACTTTCTTTTGTTTTCTCAATTATTTAATTGTTTGCTAAATTTTTCATATAACTTTAGTTTTCAATGTCATTGTAGAGGAAAATACAAAATATTGAAGGACGTGTGCCTCGAGAAAAACTGTTTTGCTCGAGTAGACAGAAAATGGATGAAAGTGCCGTCAACGAAGCGACTCAGCATCAGATTGTAAGTTTTAATCTGTTGATTTTATATTTTAATATATATTCTGTAACTTAATAATATATTTATATATTTAACAGGCTTCTTTAGAGGCCCTCGATGCCCAAGAACCAGATAATTTTGGGCCCACTGATCAATTACATCGGGTTTTGGGAGAGGAGCATCCTGGAAGAGTACGCTGCCGACCTAGGATAGCCCCGACGAGGTATTGGACCTCCTCAGGTATGAGTTGTAGTGCCACCGAGCTACATCAAGTTATGGCACAGGTAGAACCGGCTGACAAAAGGGCCATAGAGATGGCAGAACAGTCTGCTAGGGAAAACAACGCATTTATGAAATTTATTGAAGTTCTACATCCGACACTTCCACCAGAGGCCAGCCTAGCTTTTGATGAATATATGTCATCAATAAGTTCTATATATGGAGAACCAGGTGGAAGTTCTAGTGGTGGTCAAGAAGATTTCCAGGCTGATGATGATGATGGTGAGGAGTCTGATGTGGAAGAGGAGGGAGAGGAGGAGGGTGAGGTGGATGGCGAGGACGAGGCGGAGGGCAAGGGAGAGGAGGAGGGTGAGGAGGGTGAAGATGATGATGGGGATGAGGACGAGGGTGATAATGATGGTGATGATGGTGATGGTGATGATGGTGATGGTGATGTGGGACAAGTTGATCCGTTACATTTTTGACTAATATTACTGATATTTGATGTTTAATCTATTCTAGTTGTTGGTTTTATCCAGACCTGTAGTATAGTATTACAGTTGATTTATTTTTATATATTGCTTGTTTTCATGGATGTTGATGTATTTTAGTGGTTGTGTGTTTGTGAACTCCCTGGACAACCCCCCTCCTTCCTGGACCCTGGACAACCCCCCACCATCCTCTTTGGACCCCGGACAACCCCCCCCCCCCCCCACTCTCCTGCCTGGACCCCAGATAGCCCCCCGGACAGCCCCCCAGACAGCCCCCGGACAACCCCCACCATCCTCCTTGGACCCCGGACAACCCCCTGGACATCCCCCCACCATCCTCCTCGGTCCTCGGACAGCCCCCCAGACAGCCCCCACCCTCCTCCCTGTACCCCAGAAAGCCCCCCGGATAGCCCCCTGGACAGCCCCCCCACCCTCCTCCTTGGACCCCGAACAACCCCCCGAACACCCCCCAGACAGCCCCCCGCACAGCCCCCCCCCCCACACTCATCCTTGGTCCCCGGACAACCCCCGGACACCCACCAGACAGCCCCCCGGACAGCCCCCCATCCTCCTTGATTTCATTTACTACTATAAAATCTATAATATATATTTTATTTATTATCATCATGATAATCAATGTAAATCACATTTACACATCTAATCAATATCATAGATTCTTGGTATGCTATAAAAGGTATGTATTCATTGGGAATGACATTGTTAGCTCTGAAATGTTTCATAGCATGATAAAATAAAATCTAATCCATACTAAGAATTATATAAAAATATTCTATATGAATTTACACAAGATTTTAAGTAAATACCATTCCACTATTAGATTATGGTCGGGATCAGTCTATGTGTCTCTCTTTTGTTTAAAATGGATAACATTTTAAGTTCATAAAGAAATCCAACCAAATGCATTTGAAATGTGCTAATGCTTTAGGAAAAAGATCTATGGGTCATATGTGACGTGTACGAGTCAACCCCGCCTCAATCCGAGGCACGGTGTGGCCGACACCATTCATAGTGTCTCTCTTTTGTTTAAAATGGACATGATTATAAGTGAAAAAAACAACTGGCATACGGAAAACCGACCAAACACATTCAGAATCTGTTGATAATTTATCACAACAATCCATGGGTCATATGTGACATGTACGAGCCAAACCGGGCTCAATCCGAGTCGCGGCGTGACCGGGATCAGTATAAGTGGCTCTCTTTTGTTTAAAATGGACAACATTTTAAGTGAAAAACATCAACTGGCATATGAAAAACCAACCAAACGCATTCAAAATGTCTTGATACTTTATCACAACGATCCATGGGTCATATGCGATGTGTAAGAGTCAACCCTGCCTCAATACGAGGTGCGGTGTGGCTGACACCACTCTAATTGTGTCTCTTTTGTTTAAAATGGAAAGGATTATAAGTGAAAAGAACAACTGGCATACGGAAAACTGACCAAATAGATTCTAATTGTATTGATACTTTAGAACAACGATTCATGGGTCATATGTGATGTGTAAGAGCCAACCCGGGCTCAATCAGAGTCGCGGTGTGGCCGGGATCAGTCTATGTGTCTCTCTTTTATTTAAAATGGACAACATTTTAAGTACATATGAAAAACTGACCAAACACATTCGGTTTATATTGAAACTTTAGGATAACGATCCATGGGTCATATGTGACGTGTACGAATCAACCCCGCCTCAATCTAAGACGCGGTGTGGCCGGTACCACTCAAAGTTTCTGTCTTTTGTTTCAAAAGGACATCATTTTAAGTGAAAAACATCAACTAACATATAGAAAATTGACCAAACGCATTTGTATTGTGTCGATACTTTAGCACAACGATCCATGGGTCATATGTGACGTGTACGAGTCAACCCCGCCTCAATAAGAGGCGCAGTGTGGCCGACACCACTCTAACTGTGTCTCTTTTGTTTAAAATGGACAGGATTATAAGTTAAAAGAACAACTGGCATACGAAAAACCAACCAAATGCATTCTAAATGTGTTGATGCTTTAAAAAAATGATCCATGGGTCATATGTGACGTGTATGAGTCAACTTCACCTTAATCTGAGGCACGATGTGGCCGAGATCACTTTAAGTGGCTCTCTTTTGTTTAAAATGGACAACATTTTAAGTACATATGGAAAACCAACCAAACGCATTCGGTTTCCATTGAAACTTTAGGATAACTATCCATGGGTCATATGTGACGTTTAAAAATCAACTCCACCTCAATCTGTGACGCGGTGTGGCTGGAACCACTCAAAGTGTCTGTCTTTTGTTTCAAAAGGACATCATTTTAAGTGAAAAACATCAACTGGCATACAGAAAACTGACCAAACGCATTCAAATTGTGTTGATACTTTAGGAAAATTATTCATGGGTCATTTAAGATGTATAAGAGTCAACCCCGTTTAAATCTGAGACGTGGTGTGGCTGACACCACTCTAACTGTGTCTCTTTTGTTTAAAATGGACAGGATTATAAGTGAAAAGAACAACTGGCATACGGAAAACTGACCAAAAAGATTATGATTGTATTGATACTTTAGCACAATGATCCATGGGTCATATGTGACGTGTACAGGCCAACCCAGGCTCAATCCGAGTCACAGTGTGGCCAGGATCAGTCTAAGTATCTCTCTTTTGTTTAAAATGGACAACATTTTAAGTATATTTGTAAAACCAACCAAATGACTTCGGTTTCCATTGAAACTTTAGGAGAATGATCCATGGGTCATTTGTGACGTGTACGAGTCAACCTCGCCTCAATACGAGGTGCGGTGTGGATGACACCACTCAAAGTGTCTCTCTTTTGTTTAAAATTGACTTCATTTTAAGTGAAAACCAAAACTAGCATATGGAAAACCGACCAAATGGATTCTGATTGTGTCGATACTCTATCACAACAATCCATGGGTCATATGTGATGTGTATGAGTCAACCCCTCCTCAATAAGAGACGCGGTGTGGCCGACACCACTCTAACTATGTATCTTTTGTTTAAAATAGACACGATTATAAGTGAAAGAACAACTGGCATACGGAAAACCGACCAAACGCATTCAAAATGTGTTGATACTTTAGGAAAACGATCCCTGGGTCATATGTGACGTGTACGAGTCAGCCCTGCCTTTATCCGAGGCACGATGTGTCCGGTATCACTCTAAGTGTCTCTTTTTTTTAAAATGGACAACATTTTAAGTACATATGGAAAACTGACCAAACGCATTCGGTTTCCGTTTAAAGTTTAGGATAATGATCCATGGGTCATATGTGACATGTAAGAATTAACCCCGCCTCAATTTGAGACATGGTGTGGCTAGAACCACTCAAAGTGTCTATCTTTTGTTTCAAAAGGACATCATTTTAAGTTAAAAACATCAACTGGCATACGGTAAACCGACCAAACACATTCGGATTGTGTTGATACTTTAAGACAATTATTCATGGGTCATTTGAGATGTGTACGAGTAAACCTTGTTTAAATTAGAGATGCATTGTGGCCGACACCACTCTAATTGTGTCTCTTTTGTTTAAAATGGACAGGATTATAAGTGAAAAGAACAACTGGCATACAGAAAACTGATCAAACACATTCAAAATCTGTTGATAATTTATCAAAACGATCCATGGGTCATATGTGATGTGTATGGGCCAACCTGGGCTCAATCTGAGTCGTGGTGTGGCCGAGATCAGTCTAAGTGTGTCCCTTTTGTTTAAAATGGACAACATTTTAAGTACATACGGAAAAATGACCAAACACATTTGGTTTTCATTGAAACTTTAGGATAACTAACCATGGGTCAGATGTGATGTGTACGAGTCAACATCTCCTCAATCCGAGGTGCGGTGTGGCCAACACCACTCAAATTGTCTCTCTTTTGTTTAAAATTGATTTCATTTTAAGTGAAAACAACAACTTTCATACAGAAAACTGACCAAACAGGTTCTGATTGTGTCGATACTCTCTCACAACAATCCATGGGTCATATGTTACATGTATGAGTCAAGCCCACCTCAATCAGAGACGCAGTGTGTCCGACACCATTCATAGTGTCTCTCTTTTGTTTAAAATGGATATCATTTTAAGTGAAAACAACAACTAACATATGAAAAACTGACCAAATGCATTCGAAATGTGTTGATGATTTAGGACAACGATCCATGGGTCATATGTGATGTTTACGAGTCAACCCCACTTTAATATAAGGCACGGTGTTGCTGGGATCACTCTAAGTGGCTCTCTTTTGTTTAAAATGGACAATATTTTAAGTACATACGGAAAACTGACCAAACAGATTCTGATTGTGTTGATACTTTAGCACAAAGATCCATGGGTCATATGTGACGTGTACGAATCAACCCCGCCTCAATCTGAGATGCGGTGTGGCCGACACCACTCAAAGTGTCTGTCTTTTGTTTCAAAAGGACATCATTTTAAGTGAAAAACATCAACTGGCATACGGAAAACCGGGAAAACTCTTTGGGAATATGTTGATACTTTAGGACAATGATTGATGGGACATTTGTGATGTGTAACAGTTAACCTCGCCTCAATCTGAGGCATGGTGTGGCCGGTATCACTCCAGGTGTATGTATTTTGTTTAAAATGGACATCATTTCAGGTAAAAATATATGGTATACAAAAAACCGATCAATTTATGAATTGAATTCCGGATTCCACATATAATTGTCATCTAAATTTTAAATTTAATTCTAAATGAATTATGTATGTTTATAATTATGTTATGAATTATAATTTAATTATGGATGTGTATAGTTCCAGGATGCATTATCTGTTAAATGTGTATGAATTTGTTCTCTATATGTATGTGTTAGTTGGTTATTACAGGTACAATAATTGTATATGTATGTGTTAGTTTATTGTAGGTACAATAATTTGATATAAAATGGGAGGGAATGCACAAAATGAGGCATGTTGTGAAAATTGCAGAGCTGCTTTGCAAATTGCAGGCTATTGTGCAATTTTCACAGCATAGGCTATGCCAACGGTTTCAAACCATTGTCATAGAATCTATGATTCTTTTTTTACCAACAGTTCAAGACAAACCGTTGGGAAAAACTATCCCAACGGTTTGGCACAAACATTGGTATAGGTTAGGCTTTCCCCACCCTATCCCAACAGTTCATAGTAAACTGTTGGGAAAAGCTTTCCCAACGGCTTACTTCCCTACGGTTTGCAGAACCGTTGGTATAACATATACCAATGGTTCTTCAGCCTTTCCCAATGGTTCAGAACCATTGGGAAAGACTGTATTCCCAGCAGTGTTTTTTTAAAACCCCTTACTGGTCATTCATATGATCACCCTACATTTTGATTTAATTTTTTTTTCAGGTAACATATTTTAACAGATGAAACATTTTAGAAGTAGCCGGTTTCCTAGATCTCGAACCGAATTTGATCCTCTGTATGGGACATGATGTGTAGTTTATCAGTGCATGTTTTTGTTTGAACATGACACATCATGTTTTCAAGGCACTGAATACTGGTTTATCTGGGGTTGGGTCTTCATATTTGGTATCAGAGGGATCAGTTTAGATAACTCTAGAAAACCAGAACTGAAACAATGAAAAATTTACTTAAGTATTACTAAATATTAAGTTTTCAAATTTTCAAATGGAAGATTAAGGTACTAATATTCTGTATCTTCCCAATGAGGCCCTAGAAACCATAATTTCAATAGCTATCCATGAAAATTATATAAACTTTGCCCATATCAGTATGTCATGAAAACATCACTATGATATATCAAATTCTCCCTGAGTACTTCAACTCCACCTAAGAGCATGTCTGGATTACATCTTTAGGATGCAAGGACAATTTCCATTCTATGCACGATGGGGAAAGTACTATGAGGGACTTTTCAGATGTTTCACTACAGCAGAAGGCACCTAGTCCCTCACGGCCTTCCAAGAAGCTGCAGCAGTGGGAGACCTTCGCACGTCGTATATGTGTCAAGTCCTATCCTATAGCCATTATGGTCAAGTAATGGACTTCGAATTTCTTGAATACAAAGCCACCCGATCAGTGTATAGACATCAAGTGCTTACTGATGTCTGTCAGCTATACACCCCTCATGTCAGACTATGGATATACCATAAGTGATCCCACGATATTGAACCTTATTGCTCGGATTTCACATGGTTTAGGGAGATCTAGAGTTTTTGAACATGATCTAGGGATTCGTGTATTATGGAAGTGGGGAAACAATTAACCTTTATCTTTTTATGAACATGTGGTGATATGAGAACGAAATTTGTTATTCCTCCTTTACTTCTGATATCTTTTCTGTGTTTCTGTTTCGGAATAGGTTTCACCGATTGAACCTTAATCCTAAATTTTTAGATGGAAGGACTAACCCACATGTTATCTCTTCCTACTGAGATACTGGAGATCATTGCGATCAAAACCTGTGAAGGAGAGTATCGTCCCTTCGCAAATCTATGAAGAACGTGCAAGCAACTATACGAGGTGACAAATAGTCTATATATTCTCCACACTTGTCAAGGGAATGCTCCATCTACTACCACATAGGTTTAGCACAATTGGCCGAGTGTAGGTGAAGAGGAAAATACCTTGAAGGACTCTTCCTATGTTTCACCCTAGGCCGGAACTATACGGCCAAGGTAAGATTTCGAGAGGCTTCTTTAGAGGGAAATATTTGAACAATCTACATGTACCAACTACTTAGTGTTAGCCTATACGACAATGTCTATAACTTATATGTTCTCAATCAAGACTTAGTTCGGCGAGCTCTTCGTGTGTTGGTCCATTCAGAAATTTCCAAACTTGCTACCGTTCGAGCCTCCCTATGGAAGCCCGAGTTTCTGATGATTGATCTCAACCCATTCTTTCAAATATGTGTCTATATCAGAGAACTAGAGGATTTGAGCATCAATTTGGGTTTCCCGTTGAATGAACCTGAGGATCCTCTATGATGGGGGATGTGGTGAGAACATCGGAGAACCTTTATGGTTATATGAAATGAATTACGAGGACACAATTCTTCATGGGGGGGATAATGTAACACCCCGAATACTTATACCTCTCCTGTTGATAAGTTTAAGTTTTCATTTTTGTTTGAGTTCTTTAATAACTGAACAAAATTGTTTCTCTTAAGAAGTAATAATCTAGCCTTAATTTATATTAGAATGCAACCAAGTAAAACACACAAATGGAAATAAGGCTTTTCATAACAAAAAGAACACCATAGTGTTTACAATGTGTTAAGATCACAAGGAAACATCCTACCCAAAAATTCGGAATAAAAAGCCTCTCATAACTACAGGAAGACCCCTAAAAAAGACAACATGACATGGTAAATAAAGGAGATCCTTCGGGTCAGTGAAAATAAAGAACACCACCACCATGATCATATAAATCGTGCTAAGCATCAATGATATGACAAGTACCATCTCTTTCTTTTTCTTGAGTTTAGGACACTCTAAGGCATGGTTTTATAGGGAATCAACCCAACCGTGGATCTTGTGACCATTGAAAGCTAATGGTTATAATTATAGCCATTGGACTTTGTTAGGATAATTGAAAGTATTTAAATATTAATTAGATTCCAAATATTTAAGTTGTGATTAAAATTACAATTAAACCATCATTTATGAACTCTAAAAGGATATGAGTTAAAACTTCATTTCACCCTTAAGTTATTTTGAAAAGTATTAAGGAATTCAAAACACTTTGCGAATATTTCCAATACAATGTAAAAATTTTTATTTCTTAAATAATGTTGCAAACTATATTTAAATTATTCATATTAACTTATGTTTTTGATTAAATTAAGTTCTCTATGATACTAGCACAAAAAAAATATCATATAGGTTTATTAAAATATTTTTTATATAACTTTTGTGTTAAAAAGGTTTAGTATTTATAATTTTAGGAATAATTTTAACTAAGAAAATGTTTATTTTGTATTCATTAATGTTTAAGAATATAAATTCTATATAGTTTTAATAAATGAATTGTTTTCTCTTCTTTAAAATTTTTTGATTTTGAGTGTAGGATTTTATAAATATTTAGTCCCTCTAGGGCCAACCTTTTATAGCTAGGGCTGAGGGAGGAAGCTCACACGAAGTGGCTGAGCCTAAGCCCTTAGCCCAAGCCAAGTCCAGACCGAGCTCGAGCAGAGGTCCCCTGAAGGGTGCTCAAGAGGATGAGTGCGGAGGCACACCGCCGCAGGGGTGAGGCCACGTCGAATCATGGGTAGGCCCATTCCTGTGGGGGTGGGGTGGGAGCCCATGTATAGGGCCCCCTTTGTGTGTGTTGTGTGTTTTATAAGTAGTTATTGGGAGACTTGGGCTTATAAGGGAGGTGAAAACAACTCGCCATTTCGATGTGGGAAGTGTTTTTTTAGGCGAAACGTGATTTGAGCCATTGGATCATGTTGTGTGTGATCTGGACCACCGATCACGATCTCATTTTCGACCTTCAGCAACCGTGGTTTTCCACTATGTTTTTCTACGCCGTTCGATCTACCACAAATCTAATCTCATACATCAGTGTGTTTTAAAATGTCGTGTTGAACCGGGACCATCCGATGAAACTCATATTTAATCTAAGCCACCTGTTTCCTTTTAAAAGCATGGATGTGCCTCAGCCCTTGGATCAAGATCAATATTGATCTGGACCGTCCGTTTTTCTTCGTATTTTCCTTTTGTCGCGTCGTCTTCTTCCTCCATCATGTGGGTTTACACCAGTAACCCTAAACCTATGGCACCCACTCGTTTTCTTGACCAATGACCACTAGGGACCCTCCTTGTCTCACCTTTTCTTCAAGCATGACACCACCTATTTAATGCACCACAAGGGGGTACATTTTTGAGTGATTTTTTTTTTCTTTTGTATATAAGTAACCGGATACACCCAGAGAACTCTCGGTTCTTCTCCCCGTTCAAGCCTCCAATAAGTCCCAGCCAACCTTCCTCGAGTTCTCCACCCCTTGGTTTTAATGTAAGGGTTTTAGTTTTGCCTTTTCTTGTCTCTTTGAGAGTATATACACATATATAATCATAAAAAATGTATTTATAATTTAATGGTATAGTTAAAACATTCATCCGTGCTAAACATGGCCTTCGGGTTTTGTGTGTGTGTTCAAATGGCATAAAAGACGTAAGGGTTATACTTTTCCTTGTTTTTTTGTTTTGAATATACACACACACATATATATATATATGTGTGTGTGTGTGTGTGTGTGTGTGTGTTTGTGTGTGTGTGTATATATATACTCATAAAGCTATGTATTTTAAACAACCCTACGGGTTAGTTGAGATCCTTCTCATAACCGAACCTAAGTCTCTAAACTTTGTATTTTCAGAGTATTTGTAAGTTGTTTAATGTTTACAAATTTTAAGATGTACTATATATATATATACATATATGTTTGGTTATATGTAATTCGGTTATATATATATTAATAGTTATGGCCTTTCATTTTTGTGTATAGGCCCACAAACACTCTATTCATCAAGAAAAGATTTCAAGATAAGAACTTCAAATGCAAGAGTAGTATTTGTGCATGACGTTTTTTATATGATTGATTATGAACTATGCATATACATATACACATAATTTCATATATATATATATGTGTGTGTGTGGAAAATGTTATATATTTTTGGTTTTTAATAGAATTGTATGGGTAGGTAGTCATAAACAAAATTTTATAACCAAGGGAATGACCTGCCCTATATAAAACATTGTTAAACTAATATCCTTAAGGGGTTAATGAACATGGATGTGCCAATCTTTTTAGTTTGAGTGCGGTTACATAAATATATCTTATATGTTGCATGAACCTTTATTATACCCAGTTTTGAGGTCTTTATACTTAAGTCTTGAGTTTAAGTGGATATTTTAAAACATAAGAAATGTTGTGTTCTTCAAAACTTATATCCACATTTATGAGTCACTTATTTTATTATACTTTAAATGATGTTGATTATGGTGAAGATTCATGCTTTCAGTTATGGACATTATTCTGTGGCATGCAAAGGCTTGTCATCATTGAATGATTTATCATACACAAGCTTAAAACTCTACATGAAATTTTTGGTTTAACTTTTTAATTAATTGGTTAATAAGGTTTTAGAATTATAAAAATAACATTGCATGTGACAAAATGTTTTTTTTCTTTAATCTATTTTAGTGTCTTGGATGTCAATGTACGTGCCATAATCTGCCTTTCTTCTTACCATTTAATGATATTCATATAATTGTGAAGTCATTTTTTAAACATCTAGATGCATGTCTCACTTTATAAAATATGTAAATGTTTAAGGATGAAATTAAACTATAATGACCAATTATGTATGAAATTATCCAAAGTGGTTTGGGACACTTTTAAAAATTGGAAATGAGTAATTTAATATTCAAAATGGTATGGGACCTTTTGAATATTCAACCCTTTTTTGGCATATGAGGAATATATCAGACTATTGTGTTCCGGGTTGGGGACCGGTAAAAGTAAGCCCTCCCGGATGGAGTCCGGTTATAAATGCTCTCCGGGTTGGGGTCCGATTACAGTTAGACCTATGTTTTGGCGCAAGGTCATGACATTAGAAGTTTGGCATTATACATTCCTTCATTATGAATATGATAATTAATTAACCAATAGATATTCGACTATTAGAATATCCTTGGTTAAGAGACAGTACTTATGAGTATCATAAAAGTAAAAGCTTATGGAATGACTTGTGTTTAGCACTCAATGGATTAGCATTCAATGTATAAAATTGAATTTGTTTCCTTTACGTGCAACTCTGATTATTCTTTACTCTTAGCTATTCAATTTTTGATTAAATATTGATATGTCATACATGTTTATAACATCTTTTATTTATTACTCCAATGAGCATGCAAGTAATTGAATCATGAACCCTTATCATGTTTTATTTTAGCATTGTGATTATGATCCATTACATATGTTACAGTTTTTTCTTTAAGAAAATCCTTTTATGGAAGTTTTAAAGAGTGTTTTTAAAAGTTATATTGGTTTTTTTAAAACCCATTACTGGGCATTCGTATGCTCACCCTACATTTTGATTTTTTTTTCAGGTAACGACTTTTAACATATGAAACATTTTAGAAGTATCCAGTTTCCCAGATCCCGAATTGAATTCTATCCTCTGTATGGGACATGATGTGTAGTTTATCAGTGCATGTTTTTGTTTGAACATGAAACATCATGTTTAGAAGGCACCATCTCCTAGTTTATCTGGGGTCGGGTATTCACAACATGTCCCACCCTCAAGAGATAGCTGACATCACTTTCTGGAGGAAAACATCTTTATATTTATGTATTCTTAATAAAACCACCTCTTATAAGTCATTAAAACCCCTAAAGGGTTCCACCCTCATGATATACATGGAAAAAAACTCAAAGTTGACTCTTCTTGTATCTAGTTCCGACTTAGGGGTGAAAACACACTCAGAATCCTCCAAAAATAATCAAAGGGGAAGTACACAGTGTGTAGTCCAAAACCTCTATCCAGACCTTGTGCTCCCACAAGGCCTAGGTCACCTGGGGTTTGGTATTAATCTAATTCACCACTACGACATACACGAAGTATGTCTGTGTACATCCACGTGACCATGTCCCCCTTATATTGGGTGTCTTCCCATATACCCGACCACCCAACCATGTCCTACTATATGTCATGTTCCCATACTACAAGACATGTAGTCTAAAAAATTCAACCTCCCTATGTTCTCATCCACATGTTTATGCAACATGGTACAATGTGTACCCCTAGTATATGGAGTGTAGTTCCAAAATTTATTCTTCACTGAATGGTAATAACACATGGTGTGTGTTCTGAAACAACACCTCTTGTGACTGGGATTTCCGATCAAGAATCCCCTGTGAACCCTCAGAAACACCCAATTTTACCTAATTAGGAATATATTGTTCCCCATGGGGTCTTCAGTTGTCATAATAGGGCTCTAAAATGAAAAAAACATTCTATGGGGATTTAAGAATAAAAAAAATCAGCCTAACTTGTGGTGTAAACTCCAAAGATTTAGGTCGAAATCCGCACTTAAGAGATACTGCACCTCAATATGGCCTTGATAGCTTCCATGAATGATGTTTGGTAGAACCTCATCCTCATCCCACCATCTTATTTCTGAAACCTCATGCAAGGGATATCACCCCCCCTTTCCTATCATGTGTGGGTATCCCCAAATTGGGAAAAACTGTTTTGATTAATTAAAACCCATTTAAAACACCTCTCTCAAATCCTAGAAACCTAAGTGAGTTTATAAATCACCTTAGAAAACCCCCATTTTGGACTCAAATAAAGAGTCTGAATCTCATTCCAAAGCTCCACTCAAAATATATTTCCACCTGAACACTGGTGAATACTTTTATATTTAATTAAATAAATAGTAAATATTCTTCCAAAACTATAATAGCTTAGAATTCCACCATACATCGATTATAGGGTAAAAACCATATTTTGTGTCCCAAATAGTGGTAAAAAATTATCTAAGATCATATTATATGGTAAAGTTACCATTTTACCCCTCATGAGCACCCTAAATAAAAAATTCAATTTTCTAGCCAAATTTCAAATTTGAAAAAACTCAGCTACCAACAAGATATATGTGATATTGTAATTAAAAAAGTATAAATATATCATAGATAATATATATATATATATAATTAAATTCATCATTATATAGAATCGTGAGATGTGGTGATGGAAAACGAATTACATTGGTTTACAATGTGGTAGTCTTCCATACACACAATTAACATTTTCATTTCCTATTTGATAGAAGAAGAGATAGATGTAGGTTATTCCCTTTAAATAATAACATCATAGTATATAGTAGATATTATTGTCGTTGTTTCGTCCTGCTTAATCCTGCTTTCTCTCTGCTCTGGATCCAAGAGTCCCCCATTCTCTCCGAGGTGGAGCTGCATGGAGGTCTTCAACGGTCTTTGGGATGTGAGTCTGAGGACGACTTCTGGAGGCTGATGATGAAGACATTTCAATCATCGATGGCAAGGTTGTGTTCAGCCTCGGCGATGCTAAGTGATGGGTTTCTACATTCTAGAAGTGAACGTCGGTGATGCGGTTGACGACATTATTCTGGTGAGGATGATGCCTTTGATGATGTGAAAACCTGATGGCAGTGACGGATGAGATGTTAGGCCGGTGACATGATTATGGGGTGGTGTGGTGTGGTTCGAGGTCTCCCAAGATATGGATCAAGGTGGGTAGCTCATGGTTCAAAGTTTCCTTTTTCGGGTTTCTGAAACTTGGCTTTGAAATTTGAATGTTGTTTTCTTGTTTTTTTGAACGAGTGTCTTGTGGATGGGGTTATGAATTGATGGGCTTTCGTTGTATGGTTACCACTTTTCCAAAAAAATTATTTTAATAAATTAAAAAAATAGATTGTGGATAGTATATGGTAGATAATTTTTTTTTAGTATGGTATAAGAATATTTGGATGATGTATAAGATTAAGTAAAACTAAAACGCATGCTTATGAACTATACCTCTTCTTCGGACAACCTATTTATAATTTTACATAAACCCTTACTAGGATGGTTTTATGTAAAATATAGGGACCCTGTGTCATGGGGAGGGATATAAGTAAGGTATTTTGTTATGTATTGGTAGAAGCAAAAGACTATTTAAGTGTGGAGAGGAGAGGATAAGGGGTTCCCTTGTATAATTGAGGTCAGTAGTACACTTGTAATTTCTCAATGTTTTAAAATAATTCCAAGTCAATTTCTTGAAAAATGGCTCTAAAATGGATAATATTATGAGGTGATATGTTTAAGATAGAAATAAAACCAACCAATGGGTTTTAAAAAAAAGGTTATTTTTACCCTTATATTTCTTGTTTAACCCCTAGTAAAACTGTTTTAATCTTAATGACGACAATGAATTTTTTACTATTTTACTGTTCATTATGACCATAAATTATGTTGAAATTATTAAATAATATTAATTATTATTATTCCAAATATTAAATTCTTTTTTATCAAATTCAATTCACATAAATAACATAATTTAAATTAAAACTAAAACCATAAATTCTTCAAAAAAAATTTTTTAAAACAAAAAGTTTTCTTAAGTATAAGAAGTTTTGGTAAAGAGTTCAACATAAAATTAGTTATAATAATAAAAATTGGAATGATCATAAAATAATTGAACTAATTTTAATTTTAAAAATCTTTCCAAAAAATTGAAAATTTTAAATGTATTAAATGAAAATATAATTGTAATAAAAATTAGTATTTTTAACTATTAATCAAAAAATTAATCCTCTGAGAAAAGTATCAAAAAGTCACTGTTAGATAATTTTGACATGTTGATTTTAAAAAATAAATTTCATTATTTAAAATATATTTTATAAAATTTTAACAGATTATTTTGAAAATAAGTGCTCAAAACGCGGTGAAACATCGTTTAAAAAAATACATTTTTAGGCAAACAATTTGATTTGTTCTTATCTCATGCGTAGAAAAAATATTAGATAAATGATAAAAAATTTGATCAAAAATATAATATATATATTTCATTAAAATTATTCACCAATATTGAATAATTTAATTTATAAATAAAAAAACACATTCCATGGAAAAAAAATTCAGAAAAAATATTTATTTTACTTTCAAATGATATTTATTTTCATTTATAATCAATTGATAACCAATGAATTTTATTTATAAACATTTAAACAATAAATTATTCATAATGAAGTTATTATTATTCATATATGTCATTCAAATAACTAGGATATAACTATCACATTAAATAATAATATTTTTAAAGTATATGGAAAATCATTTGTACTCGGTGTTGCGTGTAACAAAAGATATCGAAGAAATTAAATTTATTTGAAAATATTTAATAAAATATCAAGGTGTTAAAAGAAATACTTAAATATATAAAAAATCTCTTGAAACAAAAAAAATATCTTATTATCTTCATTTCTAATGAATCGATGGACTTTTTCACACCTTATTTATTTATGGTTGTGTTGTCATTAATATTCTCATGATCATTCATATTATTGTAATCAATATTCTTTATCCCTCCTCATAATTTGTTAGAAATTAATGTTTCCTAAATCTCAATATTTTCACATTCCACTAATATTCTCCAAAACAAAGTATGTTTTATTTAAGATGACCTTTATATTTTCTTTTCCCTCTTTTTAAAAGGAGGTTTTATTAAACCTTCTTACAATAAGGGATTTCAAAAAAGGTATTTTCAAATTTCAAACTATTGATTAATGAACTCAAGTTAAAATTGTGAAGGATTAATTTATTAAAGTTGGGATAATGTAATATACATATATTTTAAAAGAACTATATGTTTGATAGCATATACAACAAGCAAAACCAAACTTAAACAAACCATTAAATAGTATTATTTAAATGATTTAGCTATAACCTAGTCATTAAATTAGGGTATATGAATAATATTAACCACAATATAAAATATAGATAAATTTACTAATCAATAAAAATGTATTTATTTATTTTTAGGAAATAAGCACTCGATTTTTCAGTAATTTAATTTTATGCTACAAAAATATATTTACTTCAAAAATGGTTCTTATTTAATTTTATGACTGATTATAAAATTTATTTTTTTTGAAAATTTATAAATTTTATTGATAAAATTAATATATTTTTTGAATTAATAATGAAAAAATTTATCTTAGGATGAATTTTTTAGAATTTTTTAGAAATTTTTATTTTTTAATAAATAGTGGAAAATATTAATTTTTATTGAAAATGTATTTTATTTTCAATTTTTTAAAAAATAAAATTATATTTTGGATAATTTTTTAAATATAATTAGTTCTTTATAATTAAAAAAATCCAAATATGGTCTTCATAATGAATTTTATAAAGGAATCTGGTTTAAAATAAGTTTTTGTACTTAAAAAGTAATTCTTCTGAAAAATGTTTTTTTCATCACGTTTTAGTGGTATAATTTTAAATTAAATTATACCACCTGTTTGAATTAAATTTGAAAAAATGGGTTTAATATTTTTAATTATAATAATTAATATTAGTTAATAAGTTCCACTTAATTTTCGGTCAATATGATTTGTAACAAAAGTAAATTTTTTGTTACCATGGTAAAGTTAAAATGGGTTATTTAGGGCTATAACTATTGTGATAAAGCTTAAAATTCATTAAAAAACATCAATTAATTTAATTTTATGAGAAACTTTCATCCATAATCATAAAAAATTCAAAAAATATGACCTTTTGATTCCATTTATCTTTGATTTTTACCATTATAATATTTTAAATAAAGGAAAACGTAAAAAATGTCAATATTTTATTTTTAATATTTTTAATATTTTGTGAAATAAATAAAAAAATTATGGTTTTTTATAAATGGTTATTTTACAGATAAATTATTATTTTTATAATATAAATTTATTTTTAATTTTTAAATACCTTAAATTCTTACACAATGATGACATAGTGTATGTGTAAGTAGTTTAAAAGACAAGTGAATGATTTAGAAACTCCAAGTAATAATTTTTTAATGAGTTATAGTGTCCCAATAATTTTACATATCATTATAACATATTAGGTATATTTTAAAGTTTTTTATTTTAATTATAGTACTATATTCATGACTTTAAATTCAAATTAAAGGAATAGTGTAAAAATGACAATAACGATATTTTATGTTAAATAATATTTTATTAAATCATTAAAAAATGATAAAAATATTTCTATAGAAAAATTATGATTAAAATGGTATAAAATTTTATACCTTTTATATTTATGACTGAATCATTACCTTATAAGTAAAATTATTACCCTTTAATATTGAAAAGTCATTACCGTGGTTAAGGTAAAAATTGGTCAACAAAGGGGTTAAACCATGGAGATAAGATGAAAAATGATATCTAAACCTATCTAAATTTGATTGGATAATTATATTAAAACTATATCCTTCTTATCTTCAAATTATAATAATTTTATAACCATGATACATGATTTAGACACATATTATATTATGATATTTCATGTATGTCCAAAAATAGCATTAATGATAATTTGTAAAAAAATATTTTATCAAATGATTTAAAATTTATAAAATATGTATACTATTATAATTTAATGAAATATGTATTATAATATCATCCATGTTCTATTTTTTGGGTTAATTTTCATTTTATATTAATTTTCATGACCATTTAACGGTAAAAAACTTTGATATCACTGTAATTGTCAAAAGGGTTAACCGTGGGTTAAAACAAAGGGATTAGGGTGAAAAAATCACCTAATCATTGAAAAATATTATTATAAGAGAGTATTTAGACTCATAATATTCATATATTATAATAATATCAATTTAGATTTATTTTTTCATGAAAATTAATATATATTAATCAAATATATTATGTAAATCTAAAAGTGCCCCTCCCCTCATTTTTAAAATGATACCCCTTATCCTCTCCTCTACACCCTTAAATATCCATTTAGATCAGATAATACCTACCCAAATACCTTAAAAAAATCCCTAATGACTTTATTGATGTAATATTTTTTGGCATTATACCAAACTTAGAGGGATTATGGTGTAAAGAAAAGGAAATTGTCTAAAGTAGAGGTATACCTTTAAACCGAATGCTTTATTTTTATTTCTTTTACCTCCATAAAATATTATTGAAAAATTATGAAATAATAAAACCAATATATTTCATATATATATATTTTTATTAATATAATCACCTATATCTATCTACTCATCCATCAAATGAGAAAACATTCCTTCGTTTTTTTGTATGGCGGACAACCGCCTCACAAACTGATGTAATTCATTTTCCATCACTGCCTCTCACAGTTGGTTATAATGATTTATTTAATAAATATTTATATGAAATTAATAACATAATAATAATTTTTAAAGATATTATATTATCTATTAACTTACCTTTCCAATCTTTTAAAAATTATCACATCGTTCATGCGTACATGTGGATTACCACCTCCACACGAAGTGATGTGATTCATTTTTCATAACCACATAACATGGATTATATATATAAGTATATTTAAATAAATTATATGATATTTATTATTTAATAATCATTATATAAAGATAAAATAACACTTAACTTTTTTCTATCATGGTTTTTGAAAAATTGAAATGTTACTCAAGCATATGCACGACCTACCGTCTCCATGATTATAACATAGTTATTTTTTCATAACCACATTATATGGTTGGTTTAAAATTTATTCTTTATATATAAAAATTATAATTATTTAATAATTATTATTATTATATATAAAATGGAATAATTACCTCCTTTACCAAAGTCAACATACAAAATTCATTTTGGACATATGACCTGAATATCATCAAAACATCGATGCGAAATTTATTGATCAAGTAATTGTATATAAAATGGTAATAAATAAATTGGAATAATAATCAGCAAAATGGTTATTAATAAATTAAATAGATTACATAATTTTAGCATTTATTAAGTTAAATAACATATGCGATGATTCAGAAATGAGCTAAGAGACAATTTACATTAAAAATCACGTTATAGATGATTTAAATATTTATTATATAATTTTTTTTCTTCTATGTCAACATTTATAAAAATAATTTTTTCATGTATTTATATCAAAATAAATGAATTATAAAGTAAATTTATGTCTATATTTATTTTTTTTTTCAGATGTTTTTAAAAGTAATATTTTTACATAATTTATATGGAACGAATTGACTTTCATTAAAAAGGGAATAAATGAATGTTCTATTTTAACGTATATGATGTCGATGTATTTTCCATATACCAAAAACATTTTTTTATATTTTTATTCTTTTATAGAATCCCATGTTTTCATTAAATAAAATTACCCCTTCACTTTTTTCCGGTTCTTTTAGTTTTGAAAAATGGGTATTAAAATAAAGGGATATATCAATATCCAAAAATGTTTTACTTATGGGTTCAAAAGGATATTTTAATGATCCAGATGATGGAAATACAATATTATATGTGTTTTATTCATTTTATGGTCCTTATAAATTGTTTTTTATTAGGTGAGCACAATATATCTCTCTAATAAATTTGGTAATGATTTTGTTCTCTAAATTATTATATTGGATGATGATCATGTTGGTTATTCCACTTATAAGGTTTCTTGTTATGGTTATATGAAAATGATGTCCCAAATAACCGACATGACTTTTCTATGCCTTTTAATGATTTTTCATAGAAATTTTTTAATTTTAAAAAATGTACCATAATGATATTTATTTTTAAAGGAATTATTATTCCCTTTTAGGGTAAATATTTATGTTTTTTAGAAAATATTTTTTCAGGGTTTCTCATGTTTTCTAAAAAAGTCTCATATTTATGATTTTACTTTTATATTTTCTTATAATGTGTTTTATAAAAAAATTTAAGTAGTAAAACTAATTTCATGTGTTTGTAAATAATTATTTGTGCTCAATGGTTATAATGTTAAAGGAAAACTCTCTTTTATGTTCTCATGGTTTTAAAATTGGATAAAGAGTTTCATTATTTATTGTTATGTCACTTGCTAATTGTTTTGTTCTCATTTCATTTTTTTACATTTTTTACAGGGTTTAAGGATGATTAGGAACAAATAGGAAGTCATGTTAAAAATTATAAATATTTTCATGAAATAAAACATGTTTTATTCTAAAAGTTTTTGGATTTTGGAAAAAATGAATACTAAGAGAATGTTTCAAAATTTCTATATATGAGTTTGTTATGTAATAGTTTGTAACTAATTCTCTAAAAATCTAAAAATTAAATGATATTCAAGAATGAAATAAAATTTATTCCTATTTAGAAATGAAATTAATTTTAGTTTTAGGTAGGATCCTAATTGTATCGGAAATTCAATGCTTACGATGTTTTTTATATTACCACAAAGTTGACTCAAAATTATTATCATAAAAATTTATTTACAATTCATTATTGGTGTGACATTGTATTTTTTATTCATATGAATAGCGTTGATGTATAGACATGGTGCGTCTTAAAAAAATAATACTTACTTAGTGATTTTACTATTTCTGTTGAATATGAGTACTCCAATAGTATGAAATGTATCCTTGGATCATTAAATGCAAGGAAATGATTAAGGAATTGGATTAATATGACTTTTATTAGTAATTGAAATATAATTTGGCATTATCATATTCGCTCATCCTGACTCTTCATCTTTATTGCAAGAATTTATATTTAAAATAATTTAGTTGTTCTTTGATTTTATTTAAACCAATAACACATAATCAAACTAAAAATATCAGGTAGTTTTCAATTGATATAGTTCATAAAAGTAAAAAAATTATAAAGTGTAATTAAAACCATTTAAATGATAAAATAAAGGTTTGAAACACTCAATATGTAATATTTCATTTACTATCTTAGTCTCGGGTTTATCATTAATGTTAGAGTTGTGTATGGATCTAGCAAAGCCTCCATCACTGCCATTGTTTCTTTAACACCCAATACAAGGGGAGATATTTCTTGCTGAATATACTTAAACATAAATAAAAATTCACCTATAAATAATTATGAATTAATTTTAATTTATTTATCAAAACAAATGTATTATTAGATCATGGATCCAATATCTATTAAATCAAAAGGGGAAACAGAAAATTTACAGATGAAGGAAATCACACATATTTGACCACATTAAAAAATGTTAATAGGAGATGTCTATATGATAATTAATATTATTTCTTATCTATGGGTATAGAAATTTTCTATGCTTTTGTATCAATTTTGATTAAAAAGGTAAGAATTTCAAAATAGTATAATTTGACAGTTGTTTTCTTCTAACATAGGAATAGTCCCATCATCAAATCTAGGTGGTTATATCTTATATAGTTTTTTACCAAAATTTGTCCTTAGTTATATATATAAACATGATAAGGTAGGTTTCATTCAACATGAATGATCCTAAAAACAATAATCTGTCCACAATAGCTAGATTTTATTGGGAGTATATCCTAGAACTTATAAAATCTAGTAGGATAGATCTGATCACTAGTAGGATAAAACTTTTCAACCAAGGAGATCATCAGAAGCCATAATGTGATATTTAATGAAGGTGTAATGTAAAAGAACCATCATGTAGTTGAAGATGGTGGCATGAATAGACAATCAATGTTTCATAAACACATATAGCTTGAAAGTATACCAGAAAATGTGCCAATAGAACTAGTGGAGCCTACTCTTCAAGTAGAGTTTAGTATATCAACAAGGATGATAAAAACTTTGAATAGGTATTCATCATCCCTATATGATATGATATTAACTGATGGTAGAGATCCTGAATTACATAAAGTGGAAATTCATGAGATGCAACTCCTTTTCCGTATGGAAGGAAAGCATTATACAAGAAAGATCCAAAATCCTCAACCCCATAGCTAATAAAGATACATGGTTTGAGAATAACATCAATATTAAACCTTGAATAAGAATAATGTATTTATATTCCAAACAAATAATGACTCATAAATGAGAGACTCTTACCTACATTCCTAAACAAATCTCATAAAGTAGAGATTCTCTCATTGGTACAAATAAACTCTTGTTTATGAGTTATTCTTCCAATTTTTTTGCAACTTCCCAGAAGGTCTTTAATAATCATGTGTTTATACTCATACTCTTGGAACATTTACTCGGTGTACTATTCATCATTTATGAAACTCTATTTTTTATGGTGTACTTGGAAGAGTCTTCTCCCATTGAATTCAATTATTATCACAGAATCACTTAAATCGTTACTATCATAATCTCCTCCCTTTGCAGATCTCTAAAATTTCAGCATTGATCCTGTCTCATTCTCCTCCAAAGTCTTACACTTATAAATCATGGTAAATAAATTATATTTTCTTTTTTTAAAGTAAAATGATATATTCCATGTGGATTCATTGATAAATATCACATAATATTTTGACCCTCCAAGGTAATGTACTTCTGCAAGCCCCCAAACGGTAGTGTGCACCATGTCTAGCTACTCAACCTTCGTTGTTCTACCTCCTTACATAAAGGATACATTCTTCAAATTACCAAATATCGAATATTCACATAAACTGATGTACATTGATTTTAGCTCCTATTAAATTCCTTTTGTTTTTATCACCTTAATCCTTTTATCACCCATGTGGCATAACCTCTAACTTCATGGTTGTGAATCTCCAATTGAATTTATTGTTACAAGAATGATGATGTAATTTTATATCATTTTGTATAGGGTTATATTATTTACTACATGATCTATGACAACATATCCCTTCATAATTTTAGACACACCACTAGTAAACATGGTTCTAAATCCACTTTCACCATACTCCCCAAGGGAAGTAAAATTCTATCATAGTCCAAGGATATATCACATATTCTCTTGAATGATCAAACCCTCATTGTTTTTTGTGATCCTTGCATCACCTTTTCCCACAATCTATATGGGTTTATAACCATAAATATGTACCCTGAATTTTTTTCCATAAACCTAATTATTCAGTATACCCATCTATAAAAAATTCCCTTGAGTCTAAAATCTAATACTTCCTATGGATATCCATAGTCGGCAGCAACAAATCATATTATCCTTAAGTTATTTTGTTTGATTCATGGATTTTAGGTTCCATCTATTTTTTTTCTAAACTTTTTATCATCTCTTTTCTTCCAAAAACTCTAGCGGGTATGACCTAAACCATTCACCATATCTTGGATCTTTCCTCTTGATTTTGATCATCCTCTATGATTATCTTGTTTCATGTTTCAAACTCTTAATTTAATGTGTATATAAAAACCAAAGAATCATCCTAAAACTATTCTATGGATACCCATACTATGTATCAAATATCATAAATCATTCAACATAAACGTTATATTCCCTAAAAAACTTCTCATACTATTATAATAGCTTCCCAAATATCAGGTAATGAAGATAGTAAAACCAATGAAAATATATTTTCTTCTAGAATAATTTTCTATAATATCAATAAACACGTGATAGTATTGAATTCATTGACACAATCAATGAAAATATTCCATAAAATCATTATTAAATTTAATGAATGGAAAATAAGTTATACTTCTTTCAATACAGATGGTATATCATATATATTATCTAGATCTTTCTTCAACCTAGTTGTCTTCTTCTCCACCCTAAAGTTGAATTCCATTTTTTTCCATCAAAATTACCCAAGATACCAAAACATTTTGATCTAGTAAATACCACTAGATATTATCCATTCCTATTATTTTAACACATAGAAGTTCCAATTTTATATTTTTTTAATAAAGATAATTTCAATTTTCATCCTCCCAAAACTAAAATCAAATCAACAAAATTGATCGATATTCACCTTTAATTTGTCAGTGGACATTGTTCATTTTGATAAATATAATTTTGGTTTACCAAACATAGGCTACAATACTAGTTGTTATGGAAATTCTTGGAGTGCCAATGCTAATTGATTCTATTAGAGAAGTGAAATTAAGAAAAAGAAAGAAATTAGAAGAACATATGATTTACATAGTTTTTGAATAATACCTACATCCACAGAGAAGAAAAAATTCAATATATCCAAGATAAAATTAAATAGTATAAACATAGAGTATATAAAAACTACCATGATATGAGATCCTAAATAAAATTGGTTCAATAGATAAAAATTTGCACAATAGGTTAAATATGCTACAATAACGGTGGTAGTAAGTTCTTAGAGAAATGTATCAATTCCAGTAAGGTTCATACTAATATAATACTATGTCTACAAGGTCTACACTACTACAGTACCAGTTTTCGGTTCCTCAAATCAGATCTACTATAGTTGGAAACTGAAGAGGTCAAACTGCAAGAGTTTTAGGCTGATGTATAGTATGAGCCGCTAGCAGTTGGCTTAACTTCCTCTAATGAATCAGGATCCACCATTCCAAAACCTATGCACCATAATATTTCTCCTTTGTGAGGGGATTATAGGGATGAGAAGATCTTTATTATAAAGTATTCAGGGTTCCAAAATACTTCTACCAATTCATCCCATAAGGGATGGGTGAAGTTTATATTTTATCACATCACCTTGGTTATTGATTCGGAAATCACAAAAAAGAGAATTTTAGGGTACATGGTAATTATGATTATTATTCCTGAGACTATGTGTTTTGTGTGTGAACTTATTGTTAAAATTGGTTGTTGGGGACCCTTTATAGTCAATATCTAACATGGGTACCCAACCCCTAGAAGTAACCACTTAGGAATATAGATGCTCTATAATGGTATGCACATGGAACTTCTTTAGGCTCCAGGAAAGGAATACAATAGTCTGTGCATAGTAGGGAACAAACAACATGGAATATATTTCTATGTACTTATAACAGGGCATGACTATATTAACACCCATATCTGGGAGAGAATGGCTAGATTCCCATAGTAGGGCATGAATGTCATGGTTCCCATAGTAGGGAATGAATTGTTGGATGAACATAGTAGGGAATGAATAGTAGTGCCAAAACATATGTCACACATGATTCCTTTTGAAAAAAAATCCATGGAATTTCCATCATAAAATATCCATTAATATTTATTTGTCAATTTTTTTCACTCCACAAGCATTCATATTGAGGATTAAAAATAAATCTACACATTAGTTATATAGTTACCCATATAAGTTGTTTGGTGAAGAAAAAAATTAGCTTGTAATAGTTCTAATGATGCATCTTAAGACAAGAGAAACATTTTCTCTAATAATGGAAAACTTCATGGCCTACTCCAAGTGAAAGGATATCATTACCACATCACTAGATTAGAAAATATTTTTGAAGGAACTTCAAACTTCAATGGGTGAGCAACCATGTGACACATGGAGATCCCATTTGTGTCTTCTTCCTCAAGTATGACATCATTTAATCTTAAAATATAATCATATACATCAAGTAAGACTCATACCATTTTCCTAATGGGTAACTGCACACAAAATTATTGTAAAAAATTAATAGTTTGAATGGAGGATTCTATATAAGACGTTTTTGAGATCATGTTAGGAATATATTACGTTACTTAAGGAATATTGAACCTCAAATAAGCTATTTAATATGTAAAATAAATTTCAAAAGACATTTAATCATAGATAAATGGGTTATGTAATAAATTATTTGAAGAAATCATCAGAGTTAGGATATAATTAGAGTGCTCTCACATGAGAATAAACTGACTGGTAAGAGGATATGTGTGATTGATTCAATGTATCTAGTAATCACATTAGAATATATCACATGTAATTAAAATGAGAAGGAATTACATATCATGTTAGATTGAATTAGTTTTATATATTATCATGTATTATTTAATATATGGATAAATCCATCATATTAGAATAACAAACTATAGGGGAGAACTTTGTTATAATAATATTGAGTCTCGGAATACTACATATGAATAACTTGATATATGGAAAGGGAGTTCACATATAATTAAAAACTCATGAAAAGTCTATGTGATATTAACTATAAAATTAAAGGATATTGAATTAAATGTTAACTCAATATATGTAGAATTAATTTCAAAGATGCATGAGATTAAAATCGAAATTAAACTCATAGTAAGACCTAGTTATTATGAAAATCACACTCTGGAGAGATGAAATAAAAGCATGAAGTTTTTCATGAAGGGGGATAATAACAAGTTTGTTTAATGAATATACTGAAAAATGAATTGAGAATATAGATGCATGAAGATGCAGTTTACTTTATGTATAAAATGTAATCACATGCCAGAGTGTTTTTAGTTATAGGGGTTTAGATCGAGTCACTAAGGTGAAGAATAAGAAAGTGTTAGTTTTCACATGATTTATTCCCATATATGGTTGAAATTTGATTGATTTTATTAAAAAACATGGAGATTTTAAAATAATTCCACAATTCATTCAAGAGTAGGACTTCCTTCGATAATATGATTTTGGGGAATAAAGAAACTATGAGAAGTGTATAGGAGATTAAAATTTTATCTTTATTTTTTCCATGTTTGGATAAGTTGATTATGGTGATGATTCATTCTTTATGTTGTTTTTTATTAATTCTTTAATTTACAATATTACTCCAATATTTAAATTTCCTAATAATGATCAGGATTTAAGAGAAAAAAGAAACTGATTTCTTATAGTTGTTTGGTAGTTGTTAAACAGTTAGACCACTCCTTTATAAAGAGATTCAAATGAAAACTAATGTCTCAATGTATTCACTCAATTTATGATCATGTGTTTATTCTATGGTAATAAGTTTACAATTTAATAATTTTAATCAATGGAAATATATATTGCAAATTTAAAATATGATTACACAAGATTTAAACTAATTCGCCATCATTTTCCAACACTTGTTCACATATACATTTTTCACTTTTGTTTTTGTTTCCACAACTATTTCATAGATTTCATTCACATTTCGCCATTCTTATTCAAAAACATTAAAAATAATAACATCAAAAATTAAAATTATATTGAAACTTCTACATGAGAAAACCTTGGGGACTAAAATATTGAATTGCATATGGGATAAAATTTGAATAGAGATTCAAGAAAAATATCAACCTTTTGGTCAACCCTCTTATGGTAAACCAGATTATCCAACTATTCCACATCAATCTGAATCACACATGGATAATGAACACTATATATTTATATTAGAAAAAATAAAAATCTCGTAATCCTAGAAACATGGAATTCATTTAATATCATCTAATTAGATTAATTTTAACTTTCCCAAAATGACCCCCAATTCCATCACAAGCACCACCATGCATGATACATTCACCACACCTAGGTATATATACTATAATTAGAAACATCTTTCATTATATTCTCTTTAAGTTCATGATCTCTTCATCAGATCAAAAGGTACCCTAATTTCATATACATTAGCATGTCTCACTTACTATGTCACATGCTATGTTTGACTCTTACTATTTCCATACCATCCAATATAATCCTCATTAGTGAATTACACCAAACTCTATCCTTACACTCATTTTTAGTTTTTATACCACTATGTTGGGACCCACCACCATTGGAAAGCTCTCCTACATCATTAGTTACGATGAGTGCATCCCCTGAAGCTCACCTCTAATAGGTCATGGGTTGGTGAATAGAACCAAGGGTATAAAACACACAAATGAGAGGCAATTTACACATAAATATGATAAAAAAAGATAAATCATCAATAAATTACATATAATATAAATTAAAACCCATCCCATAATTCATTTAACTACTATACATAAACAATTTATCTAAAATAAATTCCAAAACCAATTACTACAATTGTGACTCCAAAAAATCTCCAAGTTTTGAGGTAGTATTTTCTATATTAGTAAATTACTTCCTCCCAAAAACTAATAAAACCAATTTATATATTTAGGGGTAAGTGTAAAATTTAATTCAGTAGGATCCTCCCTAAAAACTCTCATGAATATTTAGAAAAATAATACTAATACTACAGTGAATAAATAGTAGAACCAATTAACACACACCTATATCCATCCATCTCTCATCAAACATCATTATGGTCCTCTCACCCAACATTATATCCAAATATATGAATGTAGATTCAAAATAATATATGTCATAAATATACCCAACATCCACTTCCCTACTGATCTAGTAACTCTCACACCCAAATGGTAAATGTATTGTGCTTTAATCCCTTCCATATCCATGAATACCCATAACCATATATCACATCACATTCATAGAAAAATATTGACAACCACATATCATATCACTAAATAAAATCCTTTTCATATTAAGGTATTTTGAATATAAAGGACATCAACCTCATGCCCTCCTCCTACCATCCAAATCCCCTAACGAGAAAATAAATCTCAACCACATAACCATGTCCCCTAGTATGTATATGTTTCTACCACTATCCATGATATACCATGTGTATATACCCTCCATGAGAAATCAAATCCCATGCTATATTTGAAGGTAGATTGGGGGGAGAGGGAGCAGTTATCTCTCTATTCCCTCTATAACATGGATATTGGGGAAAACACCTGGATCCTATTTCTTTCTATGGTTTTTGATCAGTTTACTTGACTCATGTGTTGGTTCATAAGAAATAAAATGAAAATACAAGAATATAGTATATTCAAACATGATAAAACTAAGGATTAATACTCCAAGAAACACCATAGGGGCCTATAATGTCCACCCCACCATATTCCTCTCCAACCAATGACTGCTTCCATAACTACAACACAGCTTGTCCCATCTTCTCACACATAAAAAACCATGAAGATGTTCTCAACATCCCATTTCATTTATCATTATTAAATTAAAATTTTAATGTTATTAGAAACATTACATTAAATTATACATATTTAATTTCAAACTATTAATTAAAACACATTATATAGAAAGACATTCATTAATCATTAATCAAATTTATTCCAACCTTTACTATTTATTAAAAACACTAGTAAAAAATCTATAATTATTCATTTTAAAATGTATCATTTATAAATTCTAGTCTATGTCCCCTTATAGATTTAATTTACTCATTAAATATTCCATTAAACCGAGTAACAATAACACAACCCAACATCAATGGAATTCATCCCCACATTAACTGCCTCATAATAAAATCCAATAGCCACCATAACTATCACAAAAATAACCTAGTCCACATAACCATACATACCACCACTAATAAAAAAACACATATCATCCATCACTACCACAACCAATACACACCCCATAATTACAATAAATAATAAAAACCAACAAATAACAACGTATCATAAAAAATAATGACCCACTATGGAGAAATAGACAATTTTAATTAAATAAAAAAACATTTTTATAAACCGTTTAATAATCATTATTCCATTTAAAATAAAAATTAAAAGTTAAAAAACCATGACATAAATTCTATATTCCAATGTGACCAATATTTCATTAAAAACATTAAGTGATCAACCCATTAGGAAAGATCATTAAAAATAATCCATAGTAGTAATAAATATGTTTCACTAAATTAATCATGATCCCTTGGAATCAACATCAAAAAAACCCTAAAGATATAACAATATCATGGAATTTCATAAAGAACATGTGACTAAAACTCTTCCATTCAATTGTATAACCCAATTTTGAAAAATAAATCTCAACCAATCGTTACAACTCAATCATAGATACATGACATTATAGAAACAAAATTAAAAAGCACTACTAAAGAATAGACTTTTAAAAGTGCTAAAAATAGTCATCAAAAGTTCTAAAAAAGTGGTAATAATCAAAGCAACATTAAAAGGTTTCCATTTTATCAATGCTGATAAAGGCTCCTTTTATCAGCACTAAATTTTTTTGATAAAATGAGTCTTTTATAATTTCTAAAAAAACAGTGATAAAAGTAAAAAAATAAATTTTTAAAAAGAAAAAAACTCATAAAATTACATATTCAAAGGTCGAACCCCTTATCAATGCTCAAATTCCCCCCTCCCCTCCTTTATCAATGCTCAAATCACCCTCACCCCTTTCTTAGCACTCAAATCCCCCCCCCAACTGCACTAGGCCACCTGCTTCACATTCCTAGGCACACCGTCCTTCACTGGGTTTCAAACCTAAGACCTACCCCCTCACAGATCTGCACCTTTACCACTCATCTATATTTTTTTGTTTTGTATTATATGATATATATATATAATCATAATTATAATTTTTTTGTTATATATATATATTTAAATTCAAATATAAAATAAGTTTTGTGTGTATGTGTGTTTATAAATACATACATACATATATATAGGTGTGTGTATATAAATATAATTATACGTACTTATATTTATTTACATATATTATATATATATTATATATATTTATATATATTTATATATATATATTAGAATACATAGATAAATATATATTTGTTTTTCAATGAACAAACACAAATATTTATATATATATACATTATATATACACTAATTGTATAGGTATATAAATATACATACATTTTTATTTTAAATAAAATGGAAATTATTTTTATTTAGAAATGGTTTATATATATGAAAAGATATTTTATATGTAAATATGTATACATATTAAATTATAAAATTAATTTTTTATTTGTGAATATATGAAAATATGTATATATCCATATATATTTAATTTTAAGTAATAGTAAAATATAAAAAATGATAAAATTTTAACCTTATAATATCCATATGAGAGTAATACTTGAGAATAAATTGAGTCTCCACCAAAAAAATATAAGAAGACTCTCTTAAACAAGGATGAAATTCCGTCAAATGTAAAAAAATGGGGGTACATAAAAAACACAGTTTTAGAGGTCTTCCAGTCCTTTTTTTACCCCAAAAATTGAAGCCTGTGGTTCTCTATAATCATAAAGGCTGGTTGTTTTCACAAGATCTGATTTGATATGTGATAGAGTTCAAATGGACACCTGAATCAAAATTTATGGTCGTTTGAAGTTTGAGTCATGTTTTCAACATATTTTAGAGTGTTTACTAATTTATAAAATTTTTATATCTTCAAAGTTTTATTAAACAACTATTAATCAATAATAATTAGTAAATTTTTAATTAATATTATTATTTATCTATTTTATAAACTATTTCCCACTAAATATCTTATATATTAAGTTTAATCAGAAATTTCATATTATATAAATCATATTTTATAAAATATATTATATTTATATCAATTTAAATATATTAATATATTAATATATGATTTTTAATGCTATATAACTTTTTTATGAAATATAAATTTTATAAGTGTTAAAAACAATCATTATAGCACTGATAAAAGACATAATTTTACCAGCTCGACAAAAAAAGTGTTGATGAAGGATAACGTTGGATAATTCCAATGTGATAGTGAATGTAGTGTGATTGAAATTAAATGATCTTAGTAAATATTACTCCTATAGTTCCATTCCTCATCCATTTAAAAATGCAATTAGAACATTGATGTCCTTCCATATCCACAGGGTTTCCATATATAAAACCAATGGTTTACTTTCACAATTTCCAAATTGGGGAACTCATCATTGGTGCCTTAAATAATGATCACATCACATGCCCCATTTAATAGTGTGTTTATTTTATTATGTTATCCATAGAACTAACTTAATAAATAATTAAGTCAGATCACAACAACTACTGTTACTTGACTTGGTCATCACTATATAACATTTTTTTCATCCACATGTTGAAATGAAATTCTCCCTCAAATTCTATTCTGTAGTAATTCATGATAAGTTGTTGAAACTCTAATAATTACAGAGTTGTTTATCTTGAAATAGTGTTGACTCAACGTTGATGTCCCTTAAAAGTTATTGTGAATTGTGACATTCAATTATGTTTTCATATAGAATTTTTATGTCACTTATTCTATCAATATAGATTGCTCTATTCTCATGAACGCAAGTTGATTAGAATTATTTGAAATTATTAAATTTCTATAATATATAATTTTTATTTGGGATGCTCATTTTCCATATGGGCTTCTTGCACTGGGACTTGGACTTTGACTGAACTGTTGCCTACGTGCTCCGATGACACCATGGCTATCCTCTTGTTTTGATTCCTAGTTTTTGATAAGCCTTTTCACCCATTGCATTGTCACTGACCATATGTACTGATGTATTATTGATTCATTTTTTTTTCAGTTCCATGACATGTGTGCGGTGAGTGTTGGTTGGTCATTATGTTTTGTGGAACAAGCTAGTGTCCGGCGGAATTGATTCCCCACTGTGCCTCCATTTCTTTGGTGGATTCATTCTTGGTCTCCTTCGCTTTAGTGCTTCTCTCCAGCTCCGACTTCAGGTTCTAAAACCCAAATCAGGAATTCTTTGATCTCTGGTGTGAACCTATACACCTATTGAACTCTACAGTACACTTTTGGTGTACCGCTCATGGTGTAGCTTTAATGGAAATGTTACTTGTGCTAGGAAAATTACCCAAGGAAGATGATCCAGTACAGGGAGGTACCTCTTGAAATATTTTGGGTCTTCAGTGAGATTTGATGATTCATAAAAGGAAGGTGAAGGTTTTAAGAGATCAGTACGGCTATACCTATCTCTGTCTATCACTGTAAGTTATTTATGAATTCTTTCTTGAATCTTGTTTGTAGTAGTTATATCTTCTATGCTTCTATAAATGTCTCTTCATCTCAACATTGTATATCTGATTCTATTTTATAGAGAATTAATAAAACACATGTGTGAGTGAGTGGTGTTCTTTCCATGAACATAGGTCCCCACAACACTAAATCATGTTAAATCATCATGTTATTTACTTTTTATTTTAATCTATTTTTCTTGTATTTTATTCACATTGATATGTAATTTTCATCTCCACACTATAATGATACAGTTCGATCATTTTTTTGGTATTATTCCACTATTCATATTACCACTCAACCACACAAAGTGGTATCAGAGCCTCGCTGTTTTCTTTTTTTATCTAATTCAACTGTTGTTTCCCACTTTCCTTATTCATAGTTTTCGTTTCTAGTTTTATTTACACATGATGATCTCACTCTTAAATCACCAATTTATTTCTTGATTTTAATTTATTAAATCCACTTCCCCATCTATATTTCTATTAATTTTACATCTCTTTGGATAAACATTGATTACCTAAGATATTGGTCGGTTGTTGGGGGCGTATACTTAACATTGTCTGCAAGAACTTGGCAACTAGTCTAGGGGTAAACGTGTCAACATTGAGATATGAAGTCAAGAAATTTGATAGTGACAATGAATTTAACTATTTGAAAATTAAGATGAGATCCCTTATTATACAGTAGGTCCTAATTGATGTCCTATGTGGGACTAAAAAAGTTATTATTATTGTAAATGAAACTAGAAAACCTACTACAGAATACATAAATGTTTCCCTTGATGTGTTAGTTAAAGAACATAGCTTCCTTTTCTATTTCATTAGGTGATAAATTCATTATTTAAGTACCTTATGAGTATACTTCTATTTAAATTTGGATTAAACTCATGAAACTTTACATGACTTATTCATTAGTAGGTAGGATTTACAAAAAACACCACATATTTACATTCAAAATAAAACCTACTAGTTCTATTAAATCCCATCTAGATGAGTTTAATAAATTCATGTTAGATTTATCCAACATTAATGTTTATGTTGATTATGAGGATCAATAAATGATCTTCTTAACCTCTTTAGAAAATTTTGGTGGCACACTTGTTGAGACCATGATGCATTGTTGAATGTTTTTAACTATATAAGAGGTTAAATTGGCCCTTATTTCTAAGGAACTAAATTCTAAACCTAAAACCAAAGGTGTGGTCAAGAGATAATTCTCAAGGGGTATACCTCAAGCTAAAACTAAGAAGAAACA
Source organism: Viscum album (assembly GCA_963277665.1). Classification (NCBI taxonomy): domain Eukaryota; kingdom Viridiplantae; phylum Streptophyta; class Magnoliopsida; order Santalales; family Viscaceae; genus Viscum; species Viscum album. Next base: position 416,334,100 of record OY728129.1, read on the forward strand.
ATTTAATAAATATAAGAAAAAATCGATAAATAACCCAATCCAAGGTCTAATTCTAGGGATAAAAAGGTCAATTTTTCATTTTGGAAAACCAGGGAACATTAAACCTAGATGTAGGAAACTCAAACATGATCTATATTCTAAATAACTCACAGATTAATCCTTTATTATTGACTCTAGTTATGACACTACTAAGGTCCTTAACATGTCCACCCATTCACTCAATTGAGAGTGGGTCCTTGATTTTAGATTATCTTTTCATATGTTTCCTTTTATAGAATCCATTCTAGAATTTATTGGGAGGGTAGAAGGATATTTACTTTTAAATAATAAAAATAGGTGTAAGTTTGAGGGTAGAGGTTATGTTTTGCTGGAACTTGATAACCAAACTATCATTACTTCAGTTTATGTTAGCTGGTTTCCCAACCTTCAGAGAAACATGGTTTCTTTCGGGGTCCTAGACTAAAAGGGATTTACCTTCAGGTCTGAAATAAGTTTTCTCAAAACCTCTAAAGGATCTACAACCATTATCAATGGATATTTAATAAATGTTCTATATGTATTGGATGGAAAAACCCATTCAAGTAATATGGGTAGTTTCTATTCAACTAATAGAAATAATACTATTATTTGGCATAAAAGATTGGGGCATGTTAGCTCTAGAGGCCTTGATGAACTCAATAAAAAAGGGCAGTTGAGTGAAATCACACCAAGAAGTCTTCCATTTTGTGAAGATAGTGTGATGGGAAAGTCCAAAAGGGTTATTTTTGGTTGGACTAGTTTCAAATACACTATCCCCTTAGAACATTTCCAATCTAATATATGGATTCAATATAGGAATTCCTCCCATGGTGGAGTCTCCCACTTTGTTACTTTCATAAATGATTTTTCAAGGAAAGTGTGTATTTACATTCTTAAAAGAAAATATGATGTTTTAAAAACATTTAAAACCAAGAAAATATTATTTGAAAACCAAAATGAGAAGAAAGTTAATACTCTATGAACAAACAATGGGCTTGAATACCTATCCACTGAGTTCATACAGTTTTGTGAATCTGAAGGTGTTAAAATATATAGAACAATTAAAGAAACTCCCCAATAAAATTTATTATTAGAAATAATAAATATGACTTCCCTAGAAAGAGTCTGGAGCATGCTTTCATGCTCATGCCTCCTCAAATACTTTTGGGAAAAGGTGGTTATCACTATTGTATACCTAATTAATAGGTGTCTCACTTATGATAATTAGTTCAAAACACTAAAGGAATTGTAGAATGGTAAGCCCTCATCATGTAACTACTTAAGATTATTTGGTTGAATATCTTATGCAAATGTTAAAATTGATAAATTAGAACCTATAACTCTAAAATGTATCTTTTTTGGGTATCTCGAGGGTGTTAAGGGGTATAAACTTTGGGTAGATAAATCGGGTTATCAAAATTTCATTATAAGTAGAGATGTTTTCTTTAATGATTCTTACTCTCACAATAACAAGACCACCACATGTGAAAGTAGGAAACCAACCTATGAACAAGCTGATTAAACTGATATTATATTCCATTTTGAGGCTCATGTACATCCCTTTCCACATGATGAAGATCCTACTACATATGATGATTCTTCTTCTGCATCTAATTCAGATTCTGAATCTAGACCTAAAACCTCTAATAGAGACTAACAATTGACATGAGATAGAGAAAGGAGGGTTCCAAGATCACCTGATTGGTTTAGTTATTATGATATAGAATTTTATTCCATTTATTTATCCTAGTATCTAATAGATGATGATCCTAAAACTTATAGGAAATCCATAAATGAAAGAGAATAAAATTAGTGGTTCCTTTCCAATAATGAAGAGATGTACTCTTTTAAAAAGAACCATACTTGGAGTGTTGTAAACAAAAAAACTAATTCTAAAATAATTGGTTCCAAATATATCTTTAAAAGAAAAGAAGACAACACTGAGGGAAATAAAATCAAATATAAAGTAAGGTTGTTTGATAAGGGTTTCCTTCAAATTGAGGGAATTGATCACTCTGAAAGTTTTTTCCCTATTGTTAAGAATTCTTTCATTAGGATTTTACCTGTTGTTTCTACCTATAATGATCTACATATTAAAAAATTAGATGTTAAAATTTCTTTTTTACATGGTTATTTGAATGAGAAAATTTATATGGAACCTCTTAATGGTTATCTTATTGAATTAAAATTAAATCAAGTATTCCTTTAAAATAAATAATTTTATAGCCTAAAAGAATCCTCTAGGAAGTGGTACTTGAAATTTGATTCATTCATGTTAGATAACTAGTTTATTAAGTGTCAATATTATGCAAGTGTTTATTTTAAATCAATAAAAAACTGCATTCTTTATTTGCTGCTTTATTTTGATGAAATTATTATCATTTTTAAAAATATGAATCTCATTTCTGTTGTTAAATCACATTTAAAAGGAAAGTTTGAAATGAAAGAATTAGGTGCAGCTAAGAAAACTTTATTTTTTGATATAATTAGGTACATACCAAACAACGTAATTTATTTATCTCAACATGATTATGTTTTAAAAATATTCAATAGATATATGTTTGAATCTCACAAACCAATAAGTATGAATATTAAACAACATTTTAAATTTTATTTAACATAGGCGCCCACATATGTTGATGATGTTCACTTTATGTCTCAAATACCTTATGCTAATATTGTGGGTAGTGTCATGTATTGCATGATTTGAATACACCGAGATATTTCCTATGAAATCTGTACTTTAATCATATTTATGGCCATATCTGGGAAGATGTATTGGAATTCCCTTTATTGGATTTTAAGATACCTTTCTTGTAAATCAAATATTGAATTATGTTATGGTAAAAATTTGGATACTGCTAAAATGATTACTGGTTATATTGATGTTGATAAAGCTAGAAACATTGACACTCATAAGTCTTTAACTAGTTATGTATTTACTGCCTGGGGTGGTCCTATTTCATGGAAATGAAATATATTGTATGTGGTTTTTCTTTAAACAAAGAAATATGAGTATATTGCCTTAACTAAGGTAGTTAAAGAGGATTTGAGGATTAAAGGTGTGTCTTCTGAACATTTCCTTTATAATTATGTTATCAAAGTGTATTCTGATAGTTAATCTGCAATTCACATATCCAAAAATTTAGTATGTCATGGTAAATCTAAGCACATAGATATAAGACTACATTTTATTAAAGATGTTGTAGAATCTAAAATCATGTGTGTCAGTAAGATACATACTGAAATAAACTTGGCTGATAGTTTGACTGTAGTTATGGTGTTTTCTAAATTCAAGTTTTATTTAGATAGGTTAAACATGGTTCTGATTCTATAACCATAGGTGCAAAAATATTTCCAAATTCAATTGATAATGGTGGAAATTTTTGAATTGTGACATTAAATTATGTTTTCATATTGAAATTTTCCTCATTTATTATACTAATATAGATTGGTCTGTTTTCATGCATGCAAATTGATTGTAATTTTTTTTAATGATCAAATTATTATAATGAATCATTAGTGTTTGGGGTGCTCATTTTCTGTATTGGATTCCTGTACCAAGACTTGGCCTTTGGTTGGGCTTTTGCATGCATGCTCCTATGACACCGTGGTTATCCTCTTGGTTTGATTCCTGGCCATTAACAAGCCTCACTTACCATTGCATCATTTTATTCCATCTGTACCAATGGATTATTGATTCATTGTTTCATCAATTTTGTGGCGTGTGTGTGGTGGGTGTTGGTTGGTTGTTCTATTTTGAGGCATTGGATGTTGTTAGGGAGAATTGATTCCCCCATGTGCCTCCATCTCTTCAGTGGATTAATTCTAGATCTCTTAAGATTCGATTCTTCTCTCTAGCTCTGGATTCTGGTTCTCAAACCCTAATTGGGTGTTCTTCGATATTTGATGGTGAACCTTCTTTCCTTCTGAACTCTGTGGCACATTGGCGGTGTACCTATCCTGGTGGAGCTTCGAAGACGGTCTTCCTAACGCTAAGAAGAGTACCCGAGGAAAAAATCAAATCTATGGAGGTATCTCTTGTGAGATTTGGGGTCTTCAATGAGCTTTGACAATTTGGAATAGGAATACGAAGGCTTGAAAAGATTAGGATGGTCAGACCTATCTACGTCTAGCACTTTGAGTTCTTTATGGGTACTTTCCTAAATCTCATTTATAGGAATTGTATATTATGTGCTTCTATAGATGTTTCTTCATATTTGTATTATAAATTCGCTTATGTTTTATTGAGAATAAATAAATTTTTTTGATGAGTGGATGGTGTTCTTATAGTGCATGTAGGTCCCCATAGGACCAAAGAGCATTAAATCATCGCATTATTTACTTTTTCTTGTCATATTTTGTTTCTTGTATTCTATTCGCATCAATATGTAATTCTTATCTTTGCACTAAAAATATTCAGTTTATTCCTATTATTGTTTGGTATTCTTCCACTATTCGGATTACCACTCAACCTCATAGTTCTCCATGATGCAAATATTGGGGAGACATTCTTTTGCGAAAATCTTAGGCATAATGTTGATTTATGGAAACAATATGTGTTAAAAAATTAGTTCTCCTTATCACTATTTCCGTTAAATATTAGTATTTTAATAGCATGAAATGTTTCATTGGTTCATTCAAATACAAGGGAGTGTGTAAGTCAATGAATTAATAATGTCTTGTGAAAAGATTTGAAATATCATTGACTATTATCATGATCCCTTACCATAACTTTCATCTTCATCGCAAGATTTTAGATTCACTAGAATTCAGTTCTGTATTAATTTTATTATAAATTAATAACACAAAATAAAGATCAAAATATCAGATATTATGTAATTAATACAGGTTAGAACAATAACAAAAACTTAGGTGAAATTCAAACCATTGAAATGCTAAAATAGGAAATCACAACACTCAACATGTAATTGTTTGGGGGAGAATCCCGATATCATGATGAAAATCACTTGAGAAACAATTTTCAAGAAACCCAATGAAAATATGGAAGTAATATAAAGTAGAATAAATAAATCAGTACACGTGATTTTTAATGTGAAAAAACCCTCTGATGCGGAGGATTAAAAAACCATGGGGCAATTCATAAGTATTCACTTTGAAGAAAATAGTACAATATTTAAATTATGCCTGAACTTGAATTACAAATGAGAATGTAGAAAAACTATGTGAAAACCACACCCCGATATGCCTCTTCCTTTTATGTGAAAAACATCTCACCAACGCCATGCTTGAAAGATCCATCTGTGACAAAACGTCACCCTTCTGTCAACGAAACGCCACTACCTCAGAGATCAAATCTGAACATGCATCATCCTCGCATCGTCTTGTATCACCCGAGTGATTTCTCTCTCTCATGAACTTCTTCCCTTTCCAAGAAGCATGAACTGGGTTCACGCTTCCTTTGGGAGTTTTCTGAAGGAAGAGTGAACGACATTCACTCTTCCTCCAGATTTTTTTAAATAGTAAATATTACTAAATATTTATATATATAGATATTTATTTAAATATTAAAATAAATATTAATAAAAATTAATTAAATTAAATTAATTTTAATAAATAATAATTAAATATAAATAAATATTAATTAAAAATTCATCAATATTAATAAAATATCAATAACTATTAACTAAATTTTTTATAAATATTAAAAAATATTAATAAACAATAAATAAATATTCATAAATATTGATAATAAAAATAAATATTAATAAATATTTTTTAATTATTAAATAAATATTCATGAATAATAATTAAATATTAATTAATATTAATTAATATAAAGAAATGAAAATAAATATTAGTAAATATAAATAAACTATAAAAAAGAGTAATGAAATATTAATTAAATATTCATAAATATTCATAAAAAATAAAACAAATACTATTAAATATTAACAAATCTTATTAAATATTAAATAAATATTCATAAATACTAATTAAATATCAATCAAATCTTAAAAAATATTTAATAAATACTCATAAATATTAATCAAATATTATTCAAACATTAATTAATATTAATAAAAATTAATAAAATTTTATTAAATATTCATAAATATTCATAAATACTAATAACTATCAATAAATATTAATAAATATAAAAAAAATACTAGAAAATATGAATAATTAATAAAAAAATATTTTTCAACATTTATAAATATTAACAAAACAATTAATAGACATTAATAAAAATTAAATAAATATTAATAAATATCCATGAATATTATTTAATAACAATTAAATATTAATAAATATTAATTAAATATTCATAAATTTTAATACTTTTTTTAAAAAGTTGAGGTTCAAGCCCTCTTTTATTAAGAATATAAATATTAGTTATATATTAATGAGTAAAAATAAATTTTAATTAAATATTAAAAAAAATTAAATAAATATTAAAAATATTAATAATTATTAATAAATATTAATAAATAATAGATATCCATTAAATAAATATTCACAAATAAAAAAAAATATTATTAAATATAACTAAATATTAATATTTTTTAATATTTTATAAAATTTAGTAATATTAAGTAATATTTAGTAATATTTATTAATATTTATTAATATTTATTAATATTCAATGATATTTAGTCATATTTTATAATATTTATTTATTATTTATTAATATTTTTTAATAATTATCTATTATTTATTATTATTTATTTAAATTTAATAATATTTAGTTAATATGTATTAACATTAATTTATATGTATTAATGATTAATTATTAATTATTAATATTTATTTAATATTTAATTAATATTTATTATTAATTATTTAATATTTTTTAATATTCATTAAATTTTAATTAATATTTATATACATTAATAAATATTGAAAATTATTTCACTGCTATTTATTAATATTTGTTATATATATATATAAGAATATTTAATTAAAATGGATTAATAATTATTTTATATATTTATATTTATTGGAATTTATTGGTATTTAATTAATATTTATTAGTATTTATGAATGTTTAATTAACTTATATTACTTTTTTGTGTGTATTTGATTAATATTTAATTAATATTTATGAATATTTATTTAATATTTATTAATAATTGTTAATATTTAGTAGTATTTATTGATATTTTTTAGCATTTATGAATATTTATGATTTTTTAATTAATATTTGGGAATAATAAATAAATATTAATTAATATTTTATTATTCTTTTTTACTATTTATTTATATTTATTAATATTAGTTTACATTTGTTTATATTCATTAATATTGATTAATATTTCATTATTATTTAGGAATATTTATTTTATAGTTAATCAATATTTACGAATATGTATTTGTATTGTCAATATTTATTTAGTGCTTGTCGTCGGGTCCTCGCCCACCAGGTACCACCAGTTGCCCTACAGACATGTGGTCCCCACCCTAGGGCCCACCCACGCGCCCGAACAGGTCATCTAACTAATGATAGTCCCCGTAGGCCAACACATGTCATTTCCAGTGTGCTTTTTCCTCACTCACACACACCCTGAGAAACTTCCCTGAAGGTCACTCATTCTGATCACTACTCCAAACCAAGCACACTTAACTGTGGAGTTCTAATCCGGTGGTCTCCTGAAAAGGAAGGTGCACCTTGTTGACATGAGGCTTATCATTTAGTCATTTAACCCTTTATCATTTTGGGGTGTTACAATCACCCCCCCCCAAACCAAGCACGCTTAACTGTGGAGTTCTAATCAGGTGGTCTCCTGAATAGGAAGGTGCACCTTGTTGACACGAGTCTTATCATTTATTCATTTAACCCTTTATCATTTTGGGGTGTTACAATCACCCCCCCTCCTTTAGAGAACAATGTCCTCATTGTGGGCCCTACATCTCAACCCAGGCAGTGCACCACACATAAGGCTGGGTATCACCTCTGATACCAAATATAACAACTAGGTCTCAGTGACATCACAAACACACTGCCTTAACATAGCCGTCATTGACCCTTTATCATTTTGGGGTGTTTCACCCCCCCCCTTTAGAGCACAACGTCCTCATTGTGGGCTCTACATCTCAATCCAGGCAGAGCACCGCACTTAAGGATGGGTATCACCTCTGATACCAAATGTAACAACTAGGTCCTAGTGATAGCACAAACACACCACCATAACATAGTTGCTGGTTCCTGGCCCACCAGGTACCACCAGTTGCCCCGCAGACACATGGTCCCCAACCAAGGGCCCACCCACGTGCCCGAATGGGTCATCTGACTAATGATAGTCCCCACAGGCCAACACATGTCATTTTTAGTGTACTTCTTCCTCACTTGCACACACCCTGTGAAACTTTCCAGAAGGTCGCCCATCCTGATCACTACTCCAAGCCAAGAACGCTTAACTGGGGAGTTCTAATCAGGTAGGCTTTTGATAAGGAAGGTGCACCTTTTTGACATGAGTCATATCATTTAATCATTTAACCCTTTATCATTTTGGGGTGTTACAAAAACACACACACAAAACACATAGACTAGAGAGGCAGGACATAGCCCCCAAAAGGATAACCCAGCCATCAAAACTTATTTATTTGTTACAAACCCCGTAGGCACAGTGAACAGGTCATCTGACTAATGATAACCAAACCATCAAAATATTAATTAATATTTTATTCTTCTTCTTTACTATTTATTAATATTTATTAATATTTATTTACATTTGTTTATATTCATTAATATTGATTGATATTTAATTATTATTTAGGAATTTTTATTTTATAGTTAATCAACATTTATGAATATGTATTTGTATTGTCAATATTTATTTAGTGTTTGTCGTCGGGTCCTGGACCACCAGGTACCACCAGTTTCCTTGCAGACATGTGGTCCCCACCCTAGGGCCCACCCACGTGCCCGAACAGGTCATCTGACTAATGGTCACCCATAATATTGATTAATATTTAATTATTATTTAGGAATTTTTATTTTATAGTTAATCAATATTTATGAATATGTATTTGTATTTTCAATATTTATTTAGTGTTTGTTGTCGGGTCCTTGACAACTAGGTACCACCAGTTGCCCTACCGACATGTGGTACCCACCCTAGGGCCCACCCACATGCCTGAACAGGTCATCTGACTAATGGTCACCCATTTTGATCACTACTCCAAACCAAGCACGCTTAACTGTGGAGTTTTAATAAGGTGGGCTTCTAAAAAGGAAGGTGAACCTTGTTGACATGAGTCTTATCATTTAATCATTTAACCCTTTATCATTTTGGGTTGTTACAATACCCCCCCCCTTTAGAGCACAACGTCCTCATTGTGGGCCCTATATCTCAACCCAGGCAGTGCACCACACTTAAGGATGGGTATCACCTCTGATACCAAATGTAACAACTAGGTCCTAGTGACATCATAAACACCCTACCTAAACATAGCCTCCGTTTAACCTTTATCATTTTGGGGTGTTACAATCAACCCCCCCCCCCCCTTTAGAGCACAACATCCTCATCGTGGGCCCTACATCTCAACCCAGACAGTGCACCACACTTAAGGATGGGTATCACCTCTGATACCAAATTTAACAACTAGGTCCCATTAACAGCACAAACACATCGCCTTAACATATCCGTTGGGTTCTGGCCCACCAGGTACCACCAGTTGCCCCACAGACACGTGTTCCCCAACCAAGGGCCCACCCACGTGCCCGAATGGGTCATCTGACTAATGATAGTCCCCACAGGCCAACACATTTCCTTTCCAGTGTACTTTTTCCTCACTTGCACACACCATGTGAAACTTCCCAGAAGGTCACCCATCCTGAACACTACCCCAAGCCAAGCACGCTTAACTATGGTGTTCTAATCAGGTAGGCTTTTGAAAAGGAAGGTGCACCTTGTTGACATGAGTCTTATCATTTAGTCATTTAACCCTTTATCATTTTGGGGTGTTACACAAACACACACACCACACACACAGACTCGAGAGGTAGGACATAGCCCTCAAAAGGATAACCCACCTATCAAAACTTATTTATTTGTTACATAGCCCGTAGGAACAGTGAAAATGAAGCCCATAACATGGCCTGAAATCCCATTGTAGTGTCATGCCTGCATCACCAAACCTGCATCATTCATGTGTCACTGTCTTCCTGTGTCAGCGTCTGTCTACATCATGCATGCATCACCACCAGCCTGTATCATCATCTACATCACCTCCTTAATAATACTATAATAGTACCAGCGCTCACCCGGATTTGATCATGAGTTTGATGTATAATTATAGGGTGCCATTACCACTTGGATTAACCCCCAACTATCATTTGTGTTTATATATAAATATATATTATTAAAAAATCTAGAAGAGGGAACGTCATTCACTTTTCCTTCAGAAAATTCCTAAAGCGTGAACCTCATTCACACTTCTTAACAAGGGAATCATAGTGAAAGAGGTTCACAATTCTCGAGATTCATTTCTCAAAATATCCCCAACCCTATCCCTTTTTTAAAAGTAAAAAAATTTATAAAACCCACTTAAAAATTACCCCCATTGTTTTGACATTGGTCCATTCTCTCTCTCCCTCCCTCTCCCTCTCACTCTTTCTATCTCGATATCAACACATACAACACACACATGGACTAGTGTATTAAAGTCGCATCATCTTACCAAAGACTAAAAATTGGGGAGGATGAAGAGTGTTTGTCGTGCTAAGAAGATCCCCCTGTGAGTTTTTTCCATTAATCTTTCCACCCTCAATCATGTTCTTAAAGGCCACTTTGTTATGCACGTGGGAGAAGAATACATGGACAGGTTAATGGTTCTGATCTGTTATTTGAAGCACCCTTCTTTCCAAGACTTTCTGATACATACTGAGGAAAAAATTTGGTTTCCATCATCCCTCGGGGGCCTCACCATCCCATGCACAGTGGAAGAATTTGTCGACCTCACCCACATTTTGAGTTACGGAAAAAAGAGATAATGTTGGAGGGGAAAATTCATTTTTTGAGAATATTTTTGGTTTTCCCTTATTGTAAAGCTATAATCAATAACTAAATAGTTGATGGATTGTGTTCCCAGCAAAAATTTGAGAACACAAATTATGATAATGAAGGACAGTGGGTGTGTTAACTGTAGTAAAACCCTAGACTGTTAGAATCATAGTATGAAATAATGATATAGTGGGTTTAGCATATGAAAATATTCAATTTCCATTAAACAAGACCTGAATTACCCTACTTCCATCCTTCTCATTGCCTCTCGGGCCACCTTGGGAGCTTTGGGATCAATTCTTCTTGCCCACTGGGTTAGGTTATCGATTTTTTTGGCTCTACGATGGGCAAGCCTTTAGGTCCGGCAACAGGTTGTGGATCCAACGACTAGTGAGAACGATCCCCTCTACCGTCCAAGTGATGGGTCTATTTCTGGGCCTTATATGAAACCTTTGTTTTCATTACATGATATTAAATTACAGAAGCATGTGTTGGAAGATTTATATAGGCGTGAGAGCAACGTGGTGGCGATCACCTCCTATTGCGGTTTCACAGCCTCATACAGTAATATTGTTCTGGGGATGTCGACAATTACCTCAGCCAGATTAATCAAGTTGTCGGTTGTGTGTGCGTTTGTATCTTGGAATTTTCCTCCTACCCCCACTCCCACTGATTCTTTACAAGATTCGAGCTAGAACCACCAAAGTTTAACATTTTATCTATCATGATTATTTAAAACAACACAACAAAGATGCATGCAGTTTTGGACCCCATCAACCTGCATGAAACCCAGAATCAAATTTTGGTGGGTACATGTTACCTGGTACTGTAGCAGTACTATATCAGTACTGTGGCAGGTACTATAGTAGCCGAAACTATTCATTTGTTTGGGACTTCAGGCCATCAGTTTGGGCCTATGAGCCATAGGGCCTTCGGGTCACCCAAAGGGCTTCAGACCACAGGACCTTTGGGCCACAAAGACCTTGGATCAGCACAGATTCCATGCAGAGTAGGCTCAGAAGAAGATTCATAGTACAATATTAGCCACCAATGTAGAGTTAAATGGATTAGAAGAATAATAGTGTATGACAATAGCCATTAGGACCAAAAACTGTGCAACTTCACACAAGGTAGTGCTAGATAATCAGCAATGTGATGTGGGGAGTGAGGCGAATTTATTAATATAGATGTTGTGGAGGGGGTAGTTCTATTGGGTTGGGCTTCGGGTCATGTATTGGGAATTGTGCATCTGGGCCTTCAGGTCATGTACTGGTCCTTATTCCACTAGGCCTATAGGACATGTAAGGGTTCCCCCTTAACCCATAGAAAGGGGAATTATCCAAAAATCAATAAAAAGAATTCCTTTGGGCCATTTGGTCCAAACAAGGATTTATGTGATTGTATAAGTAGATGTTCAAAGTTCCAGGTGCAGCCGAAGTGTCAATCCCATGCACAACTTGGCTTTTGTTGGATACAACAAGTAATTTGCAAGAACATGATAAAAAATCATCATGTTAAACAAATGTATCCAAAGAAAATTAGACAAATTATATCCCATAATCAAAACTAGAGGATAATTCACATTAATTTTATAAATAATTTAATAAAGATAAATCCCTCAATCATGAGATTCTTTGATGAAGATATTGTTAAAACCTTTTTTTAGTTTCAACATATATTCCAAATATAATCCCTTCATACCATTTCCAGGATCTTTGAATGATGTAGAATAAAACATTGAGTGCTAGTGTGGATGATCCCAAAATCTTGTGTTGCTCATCATGATCGTAACACAATATTTCAAGATTTATAAATTATCTCGTTTGTTCTCTTGAACTTGAGGGGGGGAAAGAGGTGGAATTTTCTTTTGTTCTTGAAAGAAAACCAAGATATCTTCTTCTTTAGTTTTGAGAGAGTTCTCTAGAGAGTAAAATCTATACAACCACACTCTTAAATGATTTAAAATACGAACATATAGATATAGTGTTTAATATTGATAATGGTATAAAATCCCTTAATAAAATACTTGTTGGAGTGCCTGCTCAACTAGCACGTCACGTGAATAATTTAAAATGAAAAAAAAGAAACAAAAAATAGGATTGAGGGTTATGATATTTTTGGGATATGGCCTTTTAGGATGATTGTTTTGAGTAGCCACACTCTATCCCTTCTTCTTCTTGCACAGTGAAATTAGACTTTCAGGCAATGGTTTTCAGATCCACAACTAGTGAAATTTTCCAAATATGATTGTCTTTCTTCTATGGTGTCCTTGGATCTGATTGTGTTGTTTTTCTTATGCACATTTTATTTAGAAGGAGAACATCCTCATTTTATGTTTATAACTATTTGGGTTTCGTTATTAAGATATGTTCTTCGTTTCAGGCTCCTTTTAGACTACATCTGCTTTATACCTTTGATCATCTATTTTATCTAGATATTATTTTTAAGATCTCACTCATCATTGGAAGTCTCCTCTTTTTACTATTAAATATTAGTGGATTCTAATTTTTTGACATGTTCTCATGGTTTTTCCCATTTGGGTTTTCCACGTTAAAAATTGCTAGTGTCAACATTTATTTTTCTGCACATTTATTTTTTCATTGTGCATCTGCTTTTATTTTTTAGGCTTGTTCGAAGGGAGGGAAAATGTATTTTGGTTGTACATTAAAATTGTTGTTCACCTGTGCATTCACCACTTTCTATCTTTCCAAACATATAGTATTATAGGGTTTGAATTTTATTCAGATAAATTATGGAAGCTAATTATAGTCAGATGATTTTTTTGAATGATACCAACTATCGTATATGGAGATTAACAATGAAGGATCTTCTTTTTGTCAATTGAATGTATCTTTAAATGCTTAGTACTAATAATCTAGAAAGAATATATGATTAATAATGAGATTTTTATCATTATATGGTTTATCGATTCATTTATCATAGGGTTTAATACAATGTGTTGAACCATATTGTCAACGTCTCTCATGCTAGAACTTTGTAGGAGAAGCCTAAAAATACATATGCTTCTAAGATTGGAAACAATAAATTTTTTTCTCCTCAAATAAGTGATGAATTTAAGGTACAAAGAAGGTACATCTATTTATGACTATTTGAGTGAATATTGTGGATTTTTTTATCAATTTTCTAGTATGAGTATTACTTTTTAAGATAATGTTTTAAGGCTTTTGTTTCTAAATACTTTACCCGATTATTGGGAGAATTTGTGTGTTGATCTAACCAATTATGATCCTAATGGTGTTGTAACATTAAATTTTGTTAAGTCTTCTATTTTTAATGAAGGGTTTAGGAGATGTACCTAGGAGAAATCTTCTGTAGAGATTTTAGTCAATAGAGAATAGGGAAATAATTTAGGAAAGCAATTAGGGACAGAGTAGCCGAGGAAAGAACAGAAGAAGAAGGAAATCTAGGATTTTGAAGAGATAGTTTTAATGTCATTATTATGGTTAGAAAATACTTGTTATTATGTATTTATATTAGCTAAAATGTTAAAAAAATAATTAAGGAAAATAAGAATAATAAAAATGGTGATAGAGATGATCGTGTTGTCACTGCTATCGGGGGTGATCTTGTTATTGTTTATGACTTCATTGATATTGCTTCTGATGATTCTTGTTGGGTTGTTTACAGTGGTGCCTATTTTTATGTGACATCGAGGAAGGAGTTCTTTACATCTTATATCATAGAAAATTTTGGTATTTTGAGGACGGATAATTATGGCCATGCAGATGTTGAAAGCATTGGGGCTATTTTTTTGGAGACCAGCACATGAAGTAATTTCATTTTGAGGAATGTTTGACATGTGCCTAAGGTTCCTATGAATCTTATTTCTACAAGTGTTCATGATGATGAAATTTTTATCATCACTTTTTGTGATGGAAAATGAAATCTTTCCAAGGGATCCATGATTGTGTCTAGAGGGAAGAAGCAGTCAGGTTAGTACCGAATAAGAGATTCTATTTCTTGTGATAATGCTTTTATTGTCGAGTGTAGTTTGTATTAGAAGTTATGGAATAAGAGGCTCAACCACATTAGTGGAAAATGTCTTTTTTTTTTTTGGAAAAAAAGAAATCTAATTCCATATTTTAAGGGTGTCAAATTGGATATTTGTGATCACTGTATGGATAGAAAATAGAGTAGTGTGAGTTTCAGTAGTCATCCTTTGTATAGAAAGTCATATTTACTTGAATTAGAACATTATGACATTTTTGGTCCTTTGAATTCCAAGACCATTAGTGTAGGTGTTTATTTTAATATTTTTATTGATGAATACTCATGTAAGATTTAGGTGTAGGTTTTTATTGTCAAAATTGAGGTTCTTTTCTTTTTAAGAAATTTTAGGTTTCAACTGATAGGGAATCTGGTAAGAAGTTGAAATGTATTCTCACTGACAACGAGGGTGAGTATTGTGGTCCATTTTATTAGTACTTCAGGAAGATAGGTATTTGGTATTAGAAGATGCCTCCTAAGACACCTCCGTTAAATGTTGAAGATGAGTGGATAAAAGAGACTTTATTGGAAGAAGTTTAATGTTTTCATTCAAAAGAAAAGCTGTTTGGAATTTTTTTGGGTGAAGATTTATTTAATGCTACTTATATTATCAATTTACCACCTATAGTTTCTTTATAGACAAAAACTCCAAAAAAAATTCGGTATCACAAATAGATCATGTATGGTCATTTATGTGATTTTCGCTGCAAGGTTTTTGTTCATGTTCATAGAGATTATAGATTCAAGATGGATGGTAAGTCATGATAGTGTATTTTAATTAGTTATCATTATAAAAATATTTATTAGTGGCGGTTATTTCATGGTCTATAAGAGGTTTAAACCTACACCTATTAGTTTTGTGATTGTTTTATTATGTGTCATTTTTGGAGCATTTAACAGTGGTTCTTTTATAAAAAATATCCATGGGAAATAAGAATAAAATTAAGGTAACCACTACTAAATAAATTACATAAAATAAGTTTAGAAGAAGTTAATAAAAAACACTTCTAAATCAGTATTCATTTATTTGAATTTTTAATAAAAAACTATAAATATAAAAAACTAACATGCAAAAATCTAAAACATAAATATATGATAAACTCATAACACATACGACATACATCCAAAATGAAATACAAAAATCCACAGTCATCATAACCTCAGTCTTAGTCAACATATACATCTATCAACCAATTCCTCAATCATAAATATATACATATAAAATATGTCCAACAACAACCCATGAACAATATACATCCATGTCACAACCTCCACTACATCTGTCTGCCACCACATCATCTCATCAACTGAAACACACCATGTCATCTAATCAAATGTAACAAAAAAATTTAAACTAAACATAAAAAATAGAATTGTAGTAGAATAATTGATAAAATTTTATAATATCATGGAAACTAAGAACCGTTACGACTTCCTTTTGAAGAATGTCATGGATCAGAACGGTCAACCTCCTGCCTACTACTGGCATCTGCCACCTAAAATGAGAACCAGAACATTTAATAAAAAAATATTAAATAGAAAAGACATAATATATTCAGAATGTTGCAAATAATTTTTTTTATTTTTTTAATCAAACAGAATATATTTTAACATAAAAAATAATATATAATGAAAACAACTTTTAAAACATAAACATACCAATTTAAGATAAGATTCAACACATGAAACTGAAGAGGGATAAGTAAATATTCTATTTTATTTTTAAAGAGATGTGCGTCGTGATTGAAATTTACTTAATAAATTTTTTTTTAAAATTTTGATATCACAACATGTCCTATATTTTAAAAACAAATTAGTGGTTGTTGTCCCATGATTGCACATCAATCAGAGATCATTTTCAATGGTTTTTCCCGTTCAACAAACATTTTAGTGTTTTAAAAAAATTAAAATTTTTTTATAGTAATAACAGGAAATTAGTAATTCATAATGATGTGTCATTAGATTCTAAATTTCATAATTAAATCCATGGTCATTATCCCCTGATTTCAGGGCAATCTGACATTGTTTTCATAGTTTTGACCCCCAACATCGGGTTTTGAATTCTTTTGTACCTTCCAAAAGTGTTTATCAAGTAATTGCAACCACACCAAATGTAATATGATGTTTTGTCTATGTGTACACATCAAAAAAAATTATTGGTGGTTTTACAATGATTTCAAATCAATTTGAGGTTGTTTTCTATGGTTTCAACCATTCTACGCATGTTTTAGTGTTTTAAAACACTAAAAACATGTTTATAGCCATAATGGGAAAACTGTAATTCAGAATGATGTATCTTTAGATTCTACATTTAAAAACTAAATCTATGGTCATTGTCCCCTAATTTCATATAAATATTACATGATTTTCTTAGTTTTGACCCCCAACACATTTTTAAAGTCTTTTGTACCTTTAAAAAGTATTTACAGAGTAATTTTGACAACACCACACATAGGATTGACATTTTTTCTACACATACATGTAAAAAAAAATCAACAGTGGTTTTAATATGATTTTACATCAATCTGAATTCATTTTCTATAGTTTTTACTATTACACACACATTTTAGTGTTTTAAAATGCTAATAACGTATTTATGAACATAACTGGAAAACTATAATTCATAATGACTAGTCGTCAATTCCAAAATTTCAAAATTAAACCCATGATAATTTTCCCTATTATTTTAGGGAAATATGATTTTTTCCTAGTTTTTACCCCCACCACGTTTTTAAAGGCTCTAGTACCTTGAAAAAGTCTTTACTAGGAAATTCCGACCACACTACACATTGGATTGATGTTTTCTCTGTACGTACAAATTAAAAAAACTTAGTGTTAGTTGTCCCATTATTTTACATAAATATGAGGTTGTTTTCTATGGTTTTGAAAATTATATGCACATTTTAGTGTTTTAAAACACTAGAAATTTGTTTATTGACATAAAGGAAAAAATATAATTCGGAATGGTGTGCAATCAGTTCCTAAATTTCATAATTAAATCTATGGTTTTTGTCCACTAATTTCAAGGAAATATGATGTTGTTTTCTTGGTTTTGACCCCTAAACACTTGTATTTAAAGTCTTTTGTTGATTTTATAAGGGTTTACCAAGTAATTCCAACCATATCGTACATCATATTGATGTGTTTTTGATGAGTACACATAAAAAACAACTCATTGGTGGTTGTCCCGTGATTGCACATCAATCAGAGGTCATTTTTTATGGTTTTGACCATTCTACAAACATTTTAGTCTTTTAAAACAATAAAAATTAATTTATGTCCATAACGGGAAAACCATAATTTGGAATGATGCATCGTTAGTTCCTACATTTCACAATTAAATCTATGGTCATTGTACCCTGATTTCAAGGTAATACGACATTGTTTTCTAGGTTTTGAGTCCACGACCTTTTTTATTAAATGCTTTTGTACATTTCATAAGTGTTTACCAAGTAATTATGACCACACAAAATGACATATTAACACTTTTTTTGTGCATACCCATAAAAAAACACAGTGGTGGTTGTCCAATGATTTCACATTAACCCGAGTTTTTTTTCTATGGTTTTGCATATTCCACACATGTTTTAGTGTTTTAAAATACTAAAAATATGTTAACATCCATAACGGTCAAAATGTAATTCAGAATGATGTGTCTCCAGTTCCTATATTTCACAATTAAATCCACAGTTGTTTTCCCCTTATTTCAAGGCAATTTGACATCATTTTTTTTGGTTTTGACCCCCCAAAACTTGTTTTTAAAGGATTTTGTACCTTCTAAAAGTGTTTAATGAGTAATTATGACCACACCGCACATCAAATTAACATTTTGTTTGTGTATACACATAAAAAACAACTCATCGGTGGTTTTACCATGATGTCTCATCAATATAAGGTCGTTTTCTATGGTTTTAACTATTCCACACATATTTTAGTGTTTTAAAACAATAAAAATGAATTTACAGCCATAAGGGAAAAACCGTAATTCATAATGACATATCGTCAATTTTTGTATTTGATAATTAAATTCACGGCCGTTTTCTCCCAATATTTAGGGAAAATATGATGTCTTTTCCTATTTTTAATCCCCTAACACTTGTTTTTAATGGCTTTTCTACCTTTCAGAAGTGTTTACCAAGTATTAATGATTACACTGCACGTCAAATTGACATGTTATCTATACATACATGTAAAAAACAAATAATTGGTAGTTTTCCCATGATTTAACATTAATCTAGGTTTTGTTTATGTTTTTTACCATTCCACACACATTTTAGTGTTTTAAAACACTAAAAATGTGTTTACAGCCATAACAGGAAAACCGTATTTCAAAATGATGTGTCATCGATTCTTACATTTCAAAATTAAATCCATGGTTGTTTTCCTTCAATTTCATGGAAATGTGACATCATTATTTTTATTTTTGACCCCCAAAAACTTGTTTTTAAAGGCTTTTATACCTTTTAGAAGTATTTACTGAGTAATTAAGACCACACCACATTTCAGATTGACATGTTTTATGTGTATACACATCATAAAAACTTAGTGGTGCTTATCCAAATATTGTACATAAACCTGAGGTCATTTTCTATGGTTTTGGCCATTCCACACATGTTTTAGTGTTTTAAAACACAAAAAAATTACGACTATAACGAAAAAACCATAATTAAAAATGAAGTTCTATTAGTTACTATGTTTCACAATTAAATATTCAGTCATTGTCCCCAAATTATAGGGTAGTCCGATGTTTTCTTCCATGTTTTGACCCCCTAAAACTTGTTTTTAAAGGATTTTATACCTTTCAGAAGTGTTTACTGAGTAATTCTGATAACCTCACACATTGGATTGACATGTTTCCTATGTTTACACATAAAACACAACTCAACAATGGGTTTTCCAAGATTTCACATCAATATAAGGTCATTTTCTATTGTTTTGACCATTCCACTCACATTTTAGTGTTTTAAAACACTAAAAATGCTCTTATGAAAATAAAAGGAAAACTGTAATTAAGAATAAAGATCTATCAGTTCAAACATTTTAAAATTAAATCCATGATCATTTTCCTCTGATTTAAGTGAAATATGATGCCATTCATCTAATTTTAACCTCCCGAAACTTGTTTTAAAGGCTTTTTTACCTTTCAGAAGTGTTTGTTTAGTGATTTTGACCACACCGCACATTGGATTGCACTACTAGAAAAACAAGCTACAACCACGAACCTATATCCATGGTTTTAAAAACATGGTTGTAGGTGTCTACGACCATAGTTATGTGGACAATAGACATGGTTTTAAAACTGTGGATATAAGTCTTTTTTTCATGGGTTATAGCCACGGTTTTCAAAACCGTGGCTATAACCCAAACATATAGCCACGATTATGTGTCCTATAGCCACAGTTTTCAAAACCGTGGCTATAAGAATTTTTTTTGAAGAGATATAGCCAGGGTTTTGAAAATCGTGGGTATATGTCTCCCACCCTTTTGCAGGAGAAAAATTTTCCCACAAAAAAAATGCCGAGAAGAACTATTGCCACAATTTTCCAGATACTACCATGGTTTTTCATAATATATATAATATATTATATATATATACACACAAAACATCCTTGGTGGTGTAGTGTTTAGGTCACTGAAATGTGAAAGGAAGGTGTTGGGATCAAATTCAGGTAGGAACACATTATTTTTAGGCTATTGCCTCAGTTTTCTAAGGTTATAGCCATGGTTAAAATCGTGTCCAAATGTCAACTTCCATGTTTTAAAACAAGGACACCTATGGCCACAGTTTTGAAAACCATGGCCAGGGGATATGGCCACGGGTTTTGGCCCTATTTCTATGGGTTTGAACCATGGAAATATCCCATTTTTCTAGTTGTGTTGATGTTTTTTCTATGCGTACACATCAAAAACAACTCAAAGGTTATTGTACCATGATTTCACATCAATCTGAGGTTGTTTGTTATGGTTTTGATCATTCCACACATGATTTAGTGTTTTAAAAGACTAAACATGTGTTTAAGGTTATAATGGTAAATCGTAATTTGTAATGATGTGTCCTCAGTTTATATATTTCACAATTAAATTAACAGTCATTATCCCCTATTTTTAAGGAAATATGACATCATTTTCTTGATTTTTACCCCACGACACTTGTTTTTAAAGGATCTTATACCTTTTAAAAGTGTTTACCAGATAATTATGACCACAAAGTTTTTTGGATTGATGTGTTTTATATGAATACACATAAAAAAACTCAATAGTGGTTTTACCATGATTTCAGATCAATTTGAGTTTGTTTCTATGGGTTTGACTATTCAAAACAATTTTTAGTGTTTCAAAACACTAAAAAAGTGTTTATGGCCATAACAATAAAACCATAATTCAGAATGACATGTTGTCAATTCCAATATTTCAAAATTAAATCCACAGTCTTTTTCCCCTTATTTCAGGGTAATATGGCATCGTTTGTTTGGTTCTGACCCCCCATCACGTGTTTTTAAGGCTTTTGTACCTTTTAGAAGTGTTTACTGAGTAATTCCGACAACACTACACGTCAAATTGACATTTTTTATATGAATAAACATCAAAAACAAATCATCAGTGGTTTTCCAATAATTTTACATCAATATGAGGTCATTTTCTATGTGTTTGACCATTCTACACATGTTTTAATGGTTTAAAACATTAAAAACAAATTTATGGTAATAATCGGAGAATTGTAATTTGTAATGATGTGTTTTTAGTTCCTACATTTCATAATTAAATACATGTTCATTGTCCCCTTATTTTAGGGAAATATGACATATTTATCCTAGTTTTGACTCCCTAAAACATGTTTTTAAAGGCTTTTGTATCTTTCAGAAGTGTTTTCTGAGTAATTATCACCACACCTCACATCGAATTGGTGTGTTGTCAACGCATACACATAAAAAACTCAAAGGTAGCTTTACCATTATTTCACAATAATATGAGTTTGTTTGATAAGGTTTTGACTGTTTCATGCTTGTTTTAGTATTTTAAAACACTAAAAACATGTTTTCGAATATAACTTGAAAACCATAATTTATAATGATATTTCATTAATTATTTCTTTTCATAATTAAATTTGTGGTCATTGTTCCCTAATTTAAGGGTAATATGATGTCTTTTTCTTGGTTTTGACTACCAAACACTTTTTTAAAGGCTTTTCTACCTTTCAGAAGTGTTTACCGAGTAATTTCAGTCACATCGCATGTCAGATTGACATGTTTTCTATGTGTACATGTCAAAAACAATTCAATGGTGGTTGTCACATGATTTCAAATCAATATGAGGTCATTCTCTATTTTTTGACCGTTCCATACACATTTTAGTGTTTTAAAATACTAAAAACACATTTATGGCCATAATGGGAAAATCATCATTTGGAATGATGTTCGATTGGTTCCTAGATTTCACCATAAAATCCATGATTGTTTTCCCCTTATTTTAGGGTAATTTTACATAATTTTCCTAGTTTGGACCCCCAACACTTGTTTTTAAAGGATTTAATACCTTTTAGAAGTGTTGAGTAATTCCGACCACACCACACATCAGACTTACATGTTTTATATGTGTACACATCAAAAAAACTCAATGGTTGTTGTTCCATGATTTTATATTAATTTGAGGTCGTTTCCTATGGTTTTGATGGTTCAATTAATGTTTTAGTGTTTTAAAACACTAAAAATGCTTTTACAGCCATAACAGGAAAACTATAATTATGAATGACATGTCGTCAGTTCTTACATTTCACAATTAAATACATGGTCATTTCCCCATCATTTCAAATAAATAAAGAATATTTTTCTAGTTTTTACCCCTTAACAATTGTTTTTAAATACTTTTGTACCTTTCAGAAGTGTTTACCAAGTTATTCTAACCTCACCGCATGTCAGATTGACTTGTTTTCTATACATACACATCAAAAAAAATCCTTAATGGTTTTACAGTGACTTCACATCAATATTATGTTGTTTTATATGTATTTGACCATTCACACATGCTTTAGTCCTTTAAAATACTAAAAATGTGTTTACGACCATAGTGGGAAAACCATCATTCGGAATGACGTGTCGTTTGTTCCTATATTTCACAATTAAATCTACAGTAATTGTGTCCTAATCTTAGGAAAATAAAACATTTTTCCCTAGTTTTGGCCCCCTGATACTTGTTCTAAAAGTATTTTATACCTTTTATAATTGTTAACTGAGTAATTCTGACCACAACACACGTCAAATTAACTTTTTTTCTATGTGTACATGTAGAAAACAACTCAATAGTGGTTTTACAAGGATTTCATATCAATTTGAGGTCATTTTTTTTGTTTTGACAATTACACACATGTTTTATTATTTTAAAACACAAAAAAGTCATTTACAACCATAACAAGAAAATCACCATTCGAAATGATGTACCATCACTTCCTAAATTTCAAAAATAATTCAATGGTTTTATTCCATTATATAAAGAAAATACCATATTATTTTCCTGTTTTTGACCCCCTGACACTTATTTTTAAAGTATTTTATAACTTTTAGAAGTTTTTACCATGTCAAAACCAAGAAAAAAAGATCTTATTGTTTTCAAACTTATAGATAATGATCTATAATTCATTTTTTATGTGCAAGAATCAATAACACATCAATATGACACAATATGTGGTCGGTGTGACTCAAAATGCATTTTTTATATAAAAGTGTAATTTTAGTTTTATTTATGGGTGTTGTATTTGTTTTTTGAAAATGTGTGAATGATCTATGTAATTTAAAATTTACCTTGGAGGGATGAGTTATAAGGATGGAAATTTCTTTAGCGATCATATTGATCATTCATTGAAATATAGATACTAAAGCATTTTTTATTTTTCACTTCCACTGATCACTTTTTTTCTTATAAGAATATTGTTCTTTCATTTTTTTCTTTTAATATTTAAATTTATTTTTATAATTCCCAATCAACAACACTACTTAAACCCCCACTAGGTGTAGCAGTAATGGATTAAGACACCCTGCCAAAGAAAACTGATAGAGTGGGCCCATAACCCATCCCTAATACACATCTGGGATTCTGCTTCCCTAAAAGTATTCCAACTAAGTCATTCTTGGAAAATGATAATGATTATGAAGAGTTCACATCATATAATTCTTTAATTTTAATCTATTAATACAAAAATATTAATAACGATTTTTAAAATATTCAAAATTCATAATATTACAAAATTAATAAAATTTTCATTAGTATTTATTGTTATATAAAAACTATAAAAACCTAATAATGAAAATTATTTTATCACAACAAACAAGCCGTAAACAAAATTAATTGGGGTCAACTAGATGTATCAAACGATTCCAAATTAGCATTCTTTGGTCCATGTAGTCGACCCCATTTAATTGTGTTTAAGACATGTTAGTTGTCATAATATATTTTTCATTATTATATTTTTATCTAAATGGAGCACTAAAATTAGTATTTTTGCTTGGTGTATCTATCCTCCATGATGTCCATGACATATTGGGTGCCAAAGAGTACTCAAATTTAGATACACCAGTTGTTGTAGTTGTTCTTCATTATTTTTGGGGCCAAATTTTGTGAAATTGAACTATCCATGAAGATTAAATGTTATTTGGATAAAAAATAGTTTATTCATACTACATTTTTTTATTACATGACTTTATATTTCTTTAAGAATTACAGACTCCTTTTTTTTGAATTACAGCCAAAAATATTATTTTTTTGTAATAAAAATAAATGGGAATTGTTTTTTTCTCATGCAACAAAATGAAATATGGATGGCGAGAGGATAATGGAGTGAAATAGGGTTTTTTAATTGAAAAAAATATGGAAATGAAAAGAGATATGGAGGGGGTAAAGAATAAAAACAAATGGAGGACCCCTTTATTTTGTTTTTTTTAACAAAAATGGAATTAACATGAATGAGAGACAAATTGATTTTTTTCCAACCACCTTTTTGTCAAATGGGGATAGAGGAGGTAAAACCAATTAGTTACACAAAGTGGGAGGCATGTAGACCCAAAAAAAGAAATTTATGTCCCTTTTTCATATAATTCTAAAAATCAAACCAAATACCTAGTTGTTCTAGTCATCGTCTTCTATACAACTCTATCGCTGGTGCAACTAATCAGGTTGCAGATCTCATGGATCTTTCTTGAAACTCTTCACCTTTAAACCCTTTGATACCACTAAAGGTGGTTTTTTGAAATTAAAGAGGAAGTAGATGTAGATCACTGGAGGTGATCATGGTAACAAAAATAGTAGTATGGAAACACAAGTTTTCTTTATCTCTCATATGATCTTACAGTGCTTAAAACAAACCTTATTTATAAGGATAAAACCACACAACAAAATCAAACAAAGGGTATAGATAAAATAAAATTTCAATGTTTGGTTATAGTATGTGCCACCCAATCCTCCAGATCCACACACATCAAGCATCCAAGCTTGAAGTTATCAAGCCTCCATTACTGCAGTATATTTTGGTATAGTCTTTGGAAAAATAAGTTTATTATCCAAGATTAATAACATGCCAGAGACTTTTTAGTTATAGGGTTTATCTTGAGTCACCAAGGTGAAGAAGAAGAAAAGTTAAAATTTCCCCATGATTGATCCCCATATATAGTTGAAATGTTGAGGATTTTATAAAATAAAGGGCTTAGATTTTAAAATAATTTCCTAATTTATTCAAGAGAATGACTTCCTTCCATAAAATGATTCTAGGGAAGAGAAAAACTATGAGCAGTGTATAAGATATAAATATTTTATCTTTTATTCCATGTTAGGATAAGTTGATTATGGTGATGACTCAGCTGATATTTTTGGTGAAATTTTCTAAGTTTACTCATACTTTCACTTTTAGATTTAATTCTGTAATTGAATATCTATAAAAATTACATTTTTTTATTATTGAGAAATAATCTACACTAATTCTGATAAAACAATTTCTTCTTCAACTATTTAATTTTTTCAATTTCCTTATTAAATTATTTATTTTTTTGTAATTCATTATTTAACTTCCAATATCACTCCAATATTTAATTTTATTAATAATGATCAAGATTTAAGAGTAAGATGAACCTTCTTGATTATAGTTATTTGGTAGTTGTTAAATAATTAGACCATTCCTTTATGAAGAGTGTCAGATGAAAACTAAGGTCTCAATGTATTCACTCAATGTTGGATCATGTATTCATTTTATGGTAATAAATTGAGCATTGAATAATTTTAAGAAAGTGAAATATATCTTGAAAATGTAGAATATGATAACACAAGATTGAAACTAGTTCGAAATCATTATCCAAAAAGTTTTCACATATAAATTCTTTAATTTTAAATTTTTTTCCACCATTACTACATAGATTTCATTCACATGTACCCATTTTACTTTGAAAAACATAAAAAATTAATAACATTGAAAATTGAACTTAGATTGAAACTTATACATGAGAAAACCATGGGGACTAAAATATCGAATTACATATGGGAATAAATTTGAATAGAGTTTCACAAAAAAAACCCACCTTTTAGTCAAACCTCTTATACTAAACCAAATTATCTTACTTCACCATGTCAATATGAACCACACATGGATGATGACCACTAGCAATCTCTATAAGCAATGAATGAAAGGTCCTAAACATAGAAACATGGAATTAATTGAAGATCATGTAATTAGATTAATTTTAACTTTCCCATAATCACCCTCAATTAAAGAACACTCACAACCATTCATGATGCGCATAGCACACCTAGGTCTATACCCTAAAATCAATAATATATTTCCTAGTATGCTCTTTAATCTCAAGGTCATTGCATCAGAACAAAAGTTACTCTAATTACATGTACCTTAGCATGTATCCCTTACTATGTCACATGTTATGTTTGAATATTAATATTTAGATACCATGCTATATAATCCTCATTAGTTCCTAATACTGAATTCCTGTAGGTTCCGGGTGTATTGGAAGTGCGTTGGTGGGTTTACCTAACTTTAATTTTAGCATTAACAATGATTAATCTGATATCTTCCACAATAATAAAACGCCGGATCTTAGGAATAGAATGAAGAAAAAAAAGAAAGAGGGAGTCCTGGAACCATATAGAGGATCAACATATATTGGTTATAATTAATTTAATTAATTGACAAGAATTACCTTGATGGAATTCGTTCTTCATTAATTTCTCCGGTCATGATCTGATGTGATCCATCATTGCATCATAGAATCCAAATGTAGGATTTCTCTAGTGGTGATCCACACATGCTCCACGTATCTCTATACATCACCGAAGGGATCTCTGGGTGCTAGCGTAGAAGAGCCTTTTCTTGTAATGTCCACCTCTGATCGCCTTGATCCGGTGGAGGTGGATCTCTCTCACATAGATTGAGAGCGTTCTTGGTGGAAAAATAATTCTCTCTTGGCTTGAAAACTTTTCCAAATTCATTGTGCACAACTACAAAAAATGGATAGGATAATGAGAAATATATAATTGGGATTTTTAATTACATAGAATAATAAAATAAATTAATTACCCGAAATCATTTATTCATTTTGTTGACCTCACCTGTTTTGATAATCTCAATCATGTATTCATATGTGTTGAAAATCCCAATTATGTTTTCATTCTCTATGATATTTTTAAGTATCATTGATCTATACTTTAATTCTTTCAAATCTGTGATCAAACCAATAATAATTTTTAAAATAGTCTTTGGAATATGTTAACCCTCATTTATCCATGTTCATACAAGTTATAAATTGATTCTAACACAATCGGATTTGTTCTGCATAAAACAGATAAGTAATCTGCCTATAGCTACTGATAAAGAGCTACCGGTACCCAGTTTACCGATAGAATTAGTCTACCGACAGACAGAGTCACCGATATACTTAACACAGAGCTACCGATGTACTTATAAATGTAAGCTACTGACTTACAGACAGCTATCGATACAAACATAGAGCTACCAGTGTAAGTATAAATAGCTACCGATGGAATAAGAGTCACCGATGGACGAAGCTACTGACAGACTCACAGCTACCGATACCGACGCATGAAGCTACCGACGCATGGAGCTACCGACGCATGAAGCTACCGACGCATGAAGCTACCGACGCATGGAGCTACCAATAAACAAAGTCACCGATACAAGCATGTACCAACCGACGCATAGAGCCACCTATAGAGTCAAAGCAACTAATGACATTGAGCTACCGATGTCCAAGCTACCGATGCTGATTACCTACCGATCACTCGACTCACTGCTTGAATTTCTTTATTTCCTATCTTTATTTAATCTATCCAACGGTCATATCATGTACATTTTAATGATTTGTCATATATCTGATAAAGGTTGTCGGATGTCAGGAACCCGTACCTCGTACCTGCAGAAAGGAAATCTTTTCTGTCCCCTGTTGGGAGATAAATACGAGAAGACTACGCTGCCCAAAAAAAAGAAGCGTGTGGTGGATGAAATATACCAGAAACACAAGAACAAGAAGAATCAAGAGCAAAACCAGTTCCATCAAGAACACAGAGAAGCTCATAGACAATCAAGCATACTCGAGAAGTGTTCTGTGCATATAAGAAGAGCACTGAAGAACTTCAACCACTACATTTTCACTGTCTGTGAACCTAGAGCATATGACACTCTGTTTCTCAAACAGAAACGAGAAGAGGACTCAGAATCACTTCTGATCGAATCCAAAGGAGTCCAGAGCTACACTGAAATCACCAGAACCACTTCTAAACTCTACATCTCTTGTTCTGTGATTTATTATTATACTTTTCGAGCAGTGTGTGTTATCTGCTGTATCTAACACATAAACTGTCTCCTGTACTTAAACTGGAGGATTTGTAAATCCTTACCAAACTCTTTCATTCTATTCTTTCCCACGAATAACAGTGGTAGAGGTCGTGTGTGACCTGGACAGCTGGTTGCTGTTGTACTGTTTCCCACGAATAACAGTGGTAGAGGTCTTGGACCTGGACAGTTGTAAACTGTTGAACCCCGATCCAGGGTGTGGATCATTTTTATATAAACTTTTGAGAGGACTAAGTCTCGGCTTGAGACTGAACCTCTTGGTTACATTTGTTGTGCCATCTCTTTCAAAGTTTTATTCCGCTGCTAATCACTTTAAAACCAATACTGTTTTTAAAGTTACTTTGATAATTAAATTAGCAAGTGTTTATGTTAAGTGTAGATTAGTAAGTTAGTTTCAAAAGATAATCATACACTCCTGTATTGATTAACTGGGAATTAATCAATCCCTTGAGAATCTAACAGAACCTCTACATTAATAAAAATTCACTATAGTTTAATTTATTATTTTATTTGGGGGTCTTTAAGACAGTGTTTTTAAATACATAAATTTTAATTGGTACTCAATTCACCCCCCTCTTGAGTAAACCACTCCGACCAACACTTGGTATCAAAGGATCGAAAATACTCTCTAAAAGTACTCTGCTTTTGAACTGTGATTTTAGTTGTATTTTAAAGTTCTTAAAATTTCTGTTATATCTAAATTTTTATCTCTTTAAAATTTTCTCATCATGGACAATAGACTTGAGGGTGCTGCTACTAACCGGCCACCTTTCTTCAATGGAACTAATTATGCTCAGTGGAAACTGAAAATGAAAATTCATCTAGAAAGCATAGGTTTTGATATTTGGACTGCTATTGAATCAGAATACAAAATTCCCACTACTGCTAGATCTACTTGGGATGAACCTATAAAGAATGCTTACAATAACAACTGTAAAGCTATGAATGCCTTGTACTGTGCTCTAGGAGATGAAGAGTTTAATAGAATTTCTTCTTGTAAAACTGCATATGAAATTTGGGATACCTTAGCTGTTTATCATGAAGGAACAACGAATGTTAAAGAAATGAGATTGAACACTTATACTATCAAGTATGATAATTTTAAAATGAAGCCTGACGAACCCATTTCTGACATGTATCTCAGGTTCAATGAAATTGTCAATACAATGATCTCGCTGGTAAAGGATGTCTCATCGAAGGAACAAATTATGAGAATTTTGAGATGTCTACCTGATAGATGGAGGGGCACATATGTCTCAATCAGAGAATCATGTGACATTGCTGCTCTACCTGTCAAGGAACTAATTGGAAAGCTGATGATGTATGGAGAAGAGCTTAAAGTGAATAAAGAGGAAGAAAATGAACCTCCAAGAAAGTCTGTCGCTTTCAAATCCTCAACTTCAAAGAATAAGGACAAAGAAAAGCTTCAAGCTGTAGTTGAAAGTTCAAGCTGTGAAGATAGTGAAAGTGATTCTGACAGTGATGCTGAGATGGCTCACATTGCTAGAAGATTTAAGAAATTTTATAGGAAAAAGAAGTTCTTCAGAAAAACAAATTATAAGGGTAAGTATGATCACCAAGGTAGATGGAAAAAGGATTGGAAGAAGAATGACAAATCAGATGATGTTGTCTGCTATGAGTGCAAGAGAAAAGGACACATTAAAGCCGACTGTCCAAAGATGAAGTATAAAAAGAAATATGAATATAAGGACAATAAGTTTAAGAAAGCCATGAAGGATACTTGGAGTGCTTCTGAGGATAGCTCTACTGAATCTGAAAGCTCTGAATCTGAACACAAAAATAAGGCAAATATGTGCTTTATGACAAACACTTCTCAGGTAACTGCTGGAACTCCTGCTTTAAATTATTACTCTGGAGATAATGCAGAATCTGACTCTGATTCTGGAACAATGTCTAAAAATGAATTGTTTGAGTACTGTAATATACTGGAAGAGACATGTAATGAACTTAAGGATAAATAAAAAGGTTTAAAGAAACAACATTCTTTAAGTGTTAAGCATAAATCTGATCTTGATATAGAAAAGGAAAAGAATGCTCAACTGTTAAAAGAAAACACTGAACTGAAACTATCTAATGAGCAACTCAAGAAAGACTTAGAGAAGTTCACCAATGGCAAAAATACACTAACACAAATGCTAGGAAAGCAAATAGCACCTAAATATACTACTGGTATAGGATACCAACCTGGACAGAGGAAAATTTCCAAAACTAGATTCATTTCTAAATCTGGACAGAATGAAGGTAATTCTGGAACTTCATATGCTTCAACCAGTTATATACATAGCTATGGATCCAATAAAGTTTATCTTTCAAAGCATGTCAATTCTACAAATTATATGAGACCCATTAGACAAATATGGGTACCTAAAGTGTTATTGTCTAACCTCTCTGGACCCAAGAAAATCTTGGTACCAAAATCATCTCCCATCTGAATCTGTTTTGTAGGGAACTTGCTTAAAGAGCTCCTGTAAAGAGACCTGGTATTTGGACAGTGGATGTTCAAGACATATGTCAGGAGACTTCTCTTGTTTTAAGAGTTTAATAAAAGTTGATGGAGGCTTTGTCACCTTTGGTGATAATTCAAGAGGAAAAATCATCGGCCTAGGCCAGATTGGTAACACTGATTCAATTTTGATTTCTAAAGTTTTATTTGTTGATGGCCTTAAATACAATTTATTAAGTATTTCTCAGTTATGTGATGATGGTTTTCATGTTAAATTTGAAAATGATTCTTGCAAAGTTTTTAATTCTAAGAATGTTTTGGTATTTTCTGCCTTAAGAAATGAAAATGTTTATGCTGTTAATCTGAATTCTTTAGCTAAGAAGAATATTACTTGTTTGAATGCTTTTCATAAAGAATCTTGGCTATGGCACGGAAGATTGGGACATTGCAACATTCACTCACTTAGAAAACTCTCTAGAAAAAACCTAGTTAGAGACCTACCTAAATTAGAATTCCCAAATGATAGAGTGTGTAACCCCTGTCAAAAGGGAAAACAACACAAAGTTTCTTTTAAATCAAAGAAAGGAGTTTCGACTTCTCAACCACTTGAATTGGTTCACATGGATTTGTTTGGACCATCAAGAGTTTCTAGTTTAAATGGGAAGCACTATGTTTATGTTCTTGTAGATGATTTTTCTAGATATACTTGGGTATATTTTCTAGCTCACAAAAGTGAAGCCTGTTCTTCTTTTGTTAAATACTCTAAATCTGTAGAGAACCTTAGTGGACTTAAGATTAAAACTTTGAGAAGTGATCATGGTTGTGAGTTTGAAAATCAATATTTTGAATCTTATTGCTCACACAATGGCTATACTCATAACTTTTCTGCCCCTAGAACACCCCAACAGAATGGTGTAGTAGAAAGAAGAAACCGAACCCTTCAAGAAATTGCTAGAACCATGCTCAATGAATATGACCTGCCTATTTATTTTGGGGCTGAAGCTGTAAATACAGCTTGTTATGTCATTAATAGAGTCTTAATCAGACCTGTTCTTAAGAAAACCCCTTATGAATTGTGGAACAATAAAAAGCCTAAGGTTAATTACTTTAAAGTTTTTGGTTGCAAAGTATTTATTCTGAATACTAAAGATAATCTGGATAAGTTTGCTTCCAAAAGTGATGAAGGAATTTTTCTGGGTTACTCTATTTCAAGTAAAGCCTATAGAGTATTCAATAAGAAAACCAAATGTGTGGAAGAATCTGTTCACATCAAATTCGATGAAACTGATCCACATGAGCCTAAAACCTCCCTTGAAAATATTGAAGAAGACTTATCTGTTCTGGACATTAATGATAAATCTAAAGAACCTGTTATCAAAACATCCAGTTCTGGACTTTCTCCAGAATCTGCTTCTGTTGAACCTGAACCTATAGATGAACCTGAAATTTCTAGTCCAACCTTTACCAGATCAACGAGGATTCTAAAGAATCATCCTTTAGAAGCTGTTGTTGGTAATCTTGATAGAGGAACACAAACTAGAGCTTCTCTAAGAAACCAGGTTGAACATCAAGCTTTTCTTTCACAGCTAGAATCCAAAAATATCAATGATGCTATCAATGATGAATTCTGGGTAATAGCTATGCAGGAAGAATTAAATCAGTTTGAAGGAAACAAAGTCTGGGAATTAGTTGACAGACCTAAGGACACTTTGACAATAGGCACAAAATGGGTTTTTAGAAATAAAGTAGATGAATCTGAAAATATAGTTAGAAACAAAGCTAGACTATTTTCACAAGGATATAGTCAAGAAGAAGGTATAGACTATGAGGAAACTTTTGCACCTGTAGCTAGACTAGAAGCCATTAGGATCTTACTTGCATATGCGGCACATCTGGATTTCAAGTTATATCAAATGGATGTGAAAAGTGCATTTCTAAATGGTTTTATAATTGAAGATGTTTTTGTAGAACAACCACCTGGATTTACTAACCCCCATTTTCCAAATCAAGTCTTTAAACTTTCTAAAGCTCTGTATGGTTTAAAACAAGCTCCAAGAGCTTGGTATGATAGACTTAGCAATTTCCTTATCTCAAATGGTTTTACTAAAGGGATTGCTGATCCAACTCTTTTCATTAAAAGAATTTCTAAAGATGTTTTAGTTGTACAAATATATGTTGATGATATTATTTTTGGATCTTCTAAACACTCTTTATGTACTGATTTTTCAAAAAGTATGCAAAATGAATTTGAAATGAGCTTAATGGGAGAACTTAAGTACTTTCTTGGATTTCAAGTATTTCAAAATGAAAATGGTATTATTTTGAATCAAAGTAAATATACAAAGGATCTTTTAAAACGTTTTGGTCTGGATAGTATCAAGGAAAGTGAAACTCCTATGAGTACTACCTGTAAATTGGATTCAGATGAAACTGGGAAACCAGTTGATCAAACAAATTACAGAGGTATGATTGGTAGTTTACTTTATCATACTGCTAGTCGACCTGATATTATGTTTAGTGTGTGTATGTGTGCTAGATTTCAAGCTAATCCAAAAGAATCTCATTTGCTTGCTGTTAAAAGAATTTTTAAATATCTCAAACACATGGTTAACTTAGGTTTGTTTTACCCAAAAGGACAATCCTTTGAGTTAATGAGTTATTCAGATGCTGACTTTGCTGGTTGTAAGTTAGATAGAAAAAGCACATCAGGAACATGTCATTTGCTTGGAAAATATTTAGTTTCTTGGTGTAGTAAGAAACAGAACTCAGTTGCATTATCTACTGCCGAAGCAGAATATATAGCTGCTGGTAGTTGCTGTGCACAAATTCTGTGGATGAAGCACACTCTTTTGGACTATGGATATGTTTTTAAACATGTTTCAATCAACTATGATAACACCAGTGCAATAAAAATCTCTAAGAATCCTGTATCTCACTCTAGAACCAAACACATAGATGTAAGACACCATTTCCTAAGAGATCACTATAAAAAAGGTGACATTTCTCTTAAATTTATTGGCACTGAACATCAATTGGCTGATATTTTCACTAAACCTTTAAGTTCGGATAGGCTAAGTTACATAAGACACGAATTGGGAATGTTTAATCACAACCGATGATAAATTCTCACCGATGCGAAAATTCTCACCGATGTGAAAATTCTCACCGATGCGAAAATTATCACCGATGTGAAAATTCTCACCGATGCGAAAATTCTCACCGATGTGAAATTCTCACCGATGTGAAATTCTCACCGATGTGAAATTCTCACCGATGTGAAATTCTCACCGATGTGAAAATCCTCACCGATGTTGAAAATTCTCACCGATGTGAAAATTCTCATCGATGTGAAAATCCTCACCGATGTTGAAACTCTCACCGATGCAATTGACTTTAAAACTTCTGTCTGCCGCCAAGAATATGAATTGTTTTATTTATTTGTTGTTATTTTACTTTATTTGTATTTATGATTCCTAAATGATAAAACTAAGCCTAAGCCACTTCCTACCTCATCGAGCTCAAAATCTCTCACCTTCGAACCTTTGCTCCCAAATCGGCCAAGAACCCTAAACCCGCGATGGCAAAAACTAAGCTTCCTACAGTCAGAGAAGAAAGTGTAGAACCAAACGCCAAGAAGCAGAAGACACAGCATAAAGCCAGTGTTAGTGAAGTCAGAACTAGATCGGGAAAGCGACCAGTGAATCCTCACTTGCAGAATAGAGACATAGTAATCGAGAAGGAACTGTGCGTGGAATGGCTACTGCCTAGCAAATCGTTAGTACTCGAGATTCTAGAGGACCAGAAATGGGTGGATTGTTTCTCGAATAACAATGGCCCATACTACACGAAGTTGGTAAAACAGTTCTATGAATTTGTAAGCTTCGAGAAGTCTAAAAATGAGAATCGGGTAAGCTCTTTTTTAAATGGAAAAGAGATGTCTTTTTCTTCAGTAGAATGGGCTGAGTATTTGAAAGTACCACATGAAGGTGTCTCTGGGTACGTATCAAGAGAAATTCCACCTAGCAGTGATATATTTGATTATGAAACCGCCTTAAAAGAACTGACCGGTAATGGGAATCAAAGGCAAGTGGTTGCTGCTGAAATGGATGGAGAGAATCGACTGCTCTTCAAGTTTGTTCAGCATGTGTTGATACCGAGGCGAGGAGATTTTGCAAATCTGAGATATCAAGATATCTATCTTCTTCATTTTCTAAGACATGGTGTAAAAATCAATCTGCGCAGATTGTTAATGCTTCAAATGGAAGACATGATTAGACCAAAGTCAAAGACTAATTCTTTATTCTTTGCCAAGCAGATTTCAGTAATGATAAAAGTGAAAGGAATAGCCGAGTCTCAGGATGAGACAGTTGTAGTTAGGAATAATTTCTGCATCACCTCGACTGTTTGTAAGTACATGAAAATTAACTGGAACCCATGGAAGGGAGAATGGGTCAGTGATGATCAGAAGATATATGATAAGTTTAATCCTGTGGATCATCCCTCAAGACCAAAGGATATGAGAGATCCGAGTCTGAGACATGATGAAGAGGAACTTGTTTATAGTGATGAAACAAAAGAAGAAGAAGAAGAAGAAACTCCCATGGATGTTGGAGGAGATCCAGACTTGCCCCCAAGTCCTGTTGCAGAATTGGTTTATTCTAGGAAATGAAAGGTAGAGGAAATTGTGTCTACTCATGAGGAAGACCAGTCTGTACCTCACCAAGAAGAAGAGGAAAAGGAAAATGTATCTGAATCGCCTGCTTCTGGTAGCTTAAGTATGAGTCCTTTGATTGGAAGCTCAGCTATGCCGACTCCTGAAGTAGAAAGAGATACAGAAGAAGCTGTACCTGTAACAGAAGATCTTCTAGATGCTGCACTGATGGAACTTGTAGTAGAAGATTCTGATGAAGAGAATCTAGCACTGAATGCTGTTGTGACACATGAGAATGCACCCATTGAGGGGGAGCATCAATCTGTTCTTGGAAATGTTACAGTAGCTGTTGAGCTTGGAGACTGGGTAGAAGACCCAGGGTTTATAGTCTGTGGATCGGATTATCCGGATTCTGACAATGAGATGTCTGTGAATAGACCGAAGAACAATTATGATCTTGCTTCTGAATTGTTGCCAGATAATGTGGTCAGATTTCATGATCTGAATAAGCTGAAAGAGGACCTCAAAACCAGTTTTGTTAAAGAAGTGAAGTTAATGGAAACCTCCCTTGCATTCTCAATTCAATCAATAATGATTGATTCTGTAGTTAGTTTGGCCTCAGTAAAGGGATCTGCTGCAGTTGTCCCTAATGATTTTGTCTCTAAATCTGATCTTGAATCCATGAAGAATGAGCTGAAAGAATCATTCAGTGTATCAGTTGCTGAGATGAAGCAATGCTTTAATGAAGAAATGAAAATGTTAGAGAGATCCTTCGAGCTATCTCTGGCCTGTAATTTATCTTCTTTTGTGTCTGAGCTTATGGAATAAGTGAAAGAGTTCCAGACTCAGTCTTCTAGAATCGAAGTAGATCTTGAAGCTCTCAAGACAACAGTTTTTGCTTTGGATTCTTATATGAGCTCCAAGTCTCAAGTTGACAAGGACCTAGCTTATGTGAAGAGTGTAGTAAGCCAGTTTGTCTCGGTGTTTGAAAGTTTCAAAACCTCAGTGAAGGATCACGTTCAATTACAGGACTCTCAAGTTCAAAGCCTAATCAGTGGTTTGTCTAAGAGTTTCAAAGAAACTGTTTCCTTCTCTCTTGGCCCTCTCACATCCAAACTATTAGTTGACCTGAATCAAGTTCGAGCAATGTTGAAGGAGGAGATTGGTTCTATTTCAACCAGTGGCTCTGTGGACTCATCAGAGTTGAGCCGAGTGGTGCTTTCTACAAAAGATTATGCTAGAGAAATAATGAAGATTGTTCAAGATTATATGAGAGAAGCCTCTGCCTCTCAGGAATCCATAAAGAGCAAAGTGGACTACAACTTCACCAGAATTTTCACCAAGCATCAACTCGAACACCACTTCAAGCTGATGTTGGAAAACATGAAGCTCCCTCCAGTAACTCAAGCTTTTAGAGAACAAGTGAGCCAACTAAGACAATTGACTCCTGCCTTGGAGAAATTCATGGAGAACAAAGATGATTTCATCTCTGCTATGGAAAGAGGAGGAGGAATTATTATGGATTTTAGAAATTTGTTGCCGCCCTTCTTGCATGTTGATGCCAGACCAGTCATCATACCTCCTGCGTTGCCTGTTTCTGCCTCAGCTGCTTCCACAGTCCAGCTGACTCCTGCTCAAGCTATTCGAAGCCTCACACCAATGATCACCCAAAGATCTTCAACCTACAGGCCTGACTCTGTGTCAGTAGCTCAGCCTCCTTTCATCATTTCTGGCATTCCAAAACCTTCACCTACATCCTCACCACCCGACCCTTCTTCTGATCCCAAAGGAAAATCTCACGTGGATGATGTGGATTGATCCAGTGGCTAGGATTTTTGATAGGAATTCATTTGTATTCTGTTTCTGTACGTTCTGACTGCTCTAATACAGAAGAACTCTTTTTTACTTCTCATGTTTTATTTGTCTCCTATATATGCTTTCCCACTTTTTGATTATCACAAAGGGGGAGAACAATAAGGGGGAGAACAAAATGAGAGAATGAGAAATATTTTCAATGAAGAAAAATAACCTTCTTTTCAATTTTATCTATGATATTATTATGTTTCTTTTTACCTTCGGTACCTTATGATTGTTACCTCTGAGAACAAAATGAGAGAATGAGAAATATTTTCAATGAAGAAAAATAACCTTCTTTTCAATTTTATCTCTGATATTATTATGTTTCTTTTTACCTTCGGTACCTTATGATTGTTACCTCTGATAACTTATGTCTATATCATACTATTTCTATTATCTCTGATACTGTTTTCTCTGAGAAACTTGAATTCAATATTATACTCAATACTATTATATTTTCACTATGTTAAATGCCCATATCATAAATTGTGATTATCAAAAAGGGGGAGATTGTTGACCTCACCTGTTTTGATAATCTCAATCATGTATTCATATGTGTTGAAAATCCCAATTATGTTTTCATTCTCTATGATATTTTTAAGTATCATTGATCTATACTTTAATTCTTTCAAATTTGTGATCAAACCAATAATAATTTTTAAAATAGTCTTTGGAATATGTTAATCCTCATTTATCCATGTTCATACAAGTTATAAATTGATTCTAACACAATCGGATGTGTTCTGCATAAAACAGATAAGTAATCTGCCTATAGCTACTGATAAAGAGCTACCGGTACCCAGTCTACCGATAGACTTAGTCTACCGACAGACAGAGTCACCGATATACTTAACACAGAGCTACCGATGTACTTATAAATGTAAGCTACTGACTTACAGACAGCTACCGATACAAACATAGAGCTACCGGTGTAAGTATAAATAGCTACCGATGGAATAAGAGTCACCGATGGACGAAGCTACTGACAGACTCACAGCTACCGATACCGACGCATGAAGCTACCGACGCATGGAGCTACCGATAAACAAAGTCACCGATACAAGCATGTACCAACCGACGCATAGAGCCACCGATAGAGTCAAAGCAATTAATGACATTGAGCTACCGATGTCCAAGCTACCGATGCTGATTACCTACCGATCACTCGACTCACTGTTTGAATT
Source organism: Viscum album (assembly GCA_963277665.1). Taxonomy (NCBI): domain Eukaryota; kingdom Viridiplantae; phylum Streptophyta; class Magnoliopsida; order Santalales; family Viscaceae; genus Viscum; species Viscum album. The sequence continues at coordinate 416,373,107 of OY728129.1, forward strand.
TCTTTATTTCCTATATTTATTTAATCTATCCAACGGTCATATCATGTACATTTTAATGATTTGTCATATATATGATAAAGGTTGTCGGATGTCAAGAACCCGTACCTCGTACCTGTAGAAAGGAAATCTTTTCTGTCCCCTGTTGGGAGATAAATACGAGAAGACTACGCTGCCCAAAAAAAGAAGCGTGTGGTGGATGAGATATACCAGAAACACAAGAACAAGAAGAATCAAGAGAAAAACCAGTTCCATCAAGAACACAGAGAATCTCATAGACAATCAATCATACTCGAGAAGTGTTCTGTGCATATAAGAAGAGCACTGAAGAACTTCAACCACTACATTTTCACTGCCTGTGAACCTGGAGCATACGACACTCTGTTTCTCAAACAGAAACAAGAAGAGGACTCAGACTCACTTCTGATCGAATCCAAAGGAGTCCAGAGCTACACTGAAATCACCAGAACCACTTCTAAACTCTACATCTCTTGTTCTGTGATTTATTATTATACTTTTTGAGTAGTGTGTGTTATCTGCTGTATCTAACACATACACTGTCTCCTGTACTTAAACTGGAGGATTTGTAAATCCTTACCAAACTCTTTCATTCTATTCTTTACCATGAATAACAGTGGTAGAGGTCGTGTGTGACCTGGACAGCTGGTTGTTGTTGTACTGTTTCCCACGCATAACAGTGGTAGAGGTCTTGGACCTGGACAGTTGTAAACTGTTGAACCCCAATCCAGGGTGTGGATCATTTTTATATAAACTTTTGAGAGGACTAAGTCTCGGCTTGAGACTGAAACTCTTGGTTACATTTGTTGTGCCATCTCTTTCAAAGTTTTATTCCGCTGCTAATCACTTTAAAACCAATACTGTTTTTAAAGTTACTTTGATAATTAAATTAGCAAGTGTTTATGTTAAGTGTAGATTAGTAAGTTAGTTTCAAAAGATAATCATACACTCCTGTATTGATTAACTGGGAATTAATCAATCCCTTGAGAATCTAACAGAACCTCTACATTAATATAAATTCACTACAGTTTAATTTATTATTTTATTTGGGGGTCTTTAAGACAGTGTTTTTAAATACAGAAATTTTAATTGGTACTCAATTCACCCCCCCTCTTGAGTAAACCACTCCGACCAACACATTTCATTTAATTATTAGTAACACCCCATGTCCAATAATAACAGTTTATTATTATTATTACATGACATGTGCCCAACGAATAACACATAATCTTATTTAATTCAATAAATATTATTATTTCTCATAAATTCCCAGAAAAATCACATGGAGTGTATATATTAATATACATGGCGTGTACTTTTATTTTCCATTTTTCTTAATTTCCTCCTCCACATTTATTAGAACTTAAATAATGACTATTTCTTTCTCAAATAAATATCACTACATTACTCATTAATAAATATATTATTTCACCCATAATATATTCTCTCGAATAACTAGTGTTAAAATAAATGCGATCAGGAATCCTTGAATTATTATTAAACCACAGTCAGGAATAATATTTATTCAACTTGTTACATTAATATTTAACTGAGACACTTGGACACACTTTGTATGTGACCCTCTAGGCCTCTTTCTCAGTGGCATTAGGTGGAGCCTGCCTAAAGTCCAAGGTTAGAATCTAACAACATGCCAAGGGACCCATATATAAAGAAGTTAACACCACAATGATGTTTCACATCCTACGAATGCTTACTGTGTAATGTAATCCCTTTATCACGATATCTCGAATCAAGCAGGTTACATGCTAGTTCCATCAACCCATGTTCTTGATTATTCTTTCTTTTACTTTTTGGAATTGATCTTGACCATTCCTCACCATGGCCATTGATTTATTTAGGCTATATAAATTCCATCAAAGGTCCTGAGATATCTACTTTCGTTATGGAATAGAATTGAAAAATCCTTTCTCGCATTATCTATTAATGCAATATCACTCATAACGCACCCAACGTATCCAACCTCACTACGAATAGTGTTTCATCACAGTTTTCATCAATACATCTAAGTGCGCGAGTTTTAATTCCCATTAATAATAATCTTAAAGTCTAAGGACCAATACACACGTCTGCAGATATGAACATCCAATGACACTATGAAATATGGATTTCCTACTAGCGGGTCTCATTCTCATAATATCCTAATAGAAATTACCAAGGGTGCACACCATGAGAAGGTGCCTCAAAGTTTTATAAGTCCACAACCCTAATGACCTTTATTATTTGTGTCCCTCAAATAACACCATCCGACCATAGAACATATATTCAAGAATAGTGTTATGACAATTCCAGGTTCTCATCATAGCAGGGATCCGCTATGACCCTTTAATGCAACAGCTATCCTTAGGATATTATCACATGAATTGTCATGAAAATGAACAATAAAGATGTGATAAGCTTTTATTAATGATTAAAGTACAAATTAGTTGGTTCTAGGCCACAAAATCCAACAGAATCCCACTTGGACTAGATCCAACTGCTAAAAACCTTTAACCTGCTATCTCTCACATGATATTCATGATTCTACTAAGATATGCCTTTTGTCATGGGGTCTACCACGTTTTCTTCTGTGGACACTCTACTCACTACAACTTCACCCCTTTGATAGAAATCCCTCAATAGGTGATACTTACAGACTATGTGCTTTGTTCATTGATGTGACCTTGGTTCTTTTGCAAGATCCCCCACTACAGTATTATAACAATACAACGTCATAGGATCTTTACTTCTAGGTACCACATCAAGCTCTTGAACAAAGTTATGAATATATATATCTTCTTTGGATGCATTAGAAGACGCTATATATTCGGACACCACTACAGAATCAGCAAAAATTGTCTGCTTTAAACTCTTACAGCTCACAACTCCTCCATTGAGACAAAAAAACATATCCAGATTGCAACTTTATATCGTTCCGATCTATCTAAAAACTAGCATCAACATACCCTCTGATGACAAGATCCTCATATCCTCCATACAATAGGAACATATTGATGTTATTAATTTATTAATATCATTTTATATACCCCCTCTACTTATTTTCAATTAAATTATCATAACTTATATGAAATACTCGTGCTTTAATATTAAATATTATTTTGGAGTATTGTTTCGAATAATACAGATTCATGTCTGTTTAGTATTTTAAATATAACTCTCACCCTACTAATCCAAATTGTATGATTCTTGTCTTTTAGGGTTCTAAATTCAATTTCCTACAAATCACTCAACTGGAGCATTGGCTAATTCGGCCATTTGAAGGGCCATATGGACCACACAAGATGACCCACCAGATCTGCCTAATTTCAGGACCAGCCTTGAAGATTTCATTAATGGGCTCAATTTCCCAGCCCAAATGAGTGGATATTATTTTTCAAGATCGTTAATTTCCTAAGGAGTCATGGATTAAAATTTAAAGGCCCAACTCTATCATTTTTGGGCCCAATGGATCCATTGAAATCAAGCCCACCATTCTGTCCGGGATTTTAAATCATCCCACCATTACTGACTTTTCAACTAATACAATTGTCCAAAGAAGCTCATATTTTGTGGTGTGAAAGATAAGATATGGAGGATACAATTTCCAGAATAAATGGTTCGGATTTGAAGGAATCTCCATAGCCATAAATGCATTCACATTTAGGCCATGGAAACTTTCTGGAACAAATTGGACAGTAGAAAAGTTTTTAGTAATCCGGCCATAACTTTGGCCAAAAAAGTCCAATGACAGCCAAATTTTGAGGGTGACTAGTCCACACCCATATATACAATATTTAAGAAAGATATCTCTCGAGATTCAGCTGTCTGAAAGGTCAAATTGGCGGGCCAACTTGAGGGGCAGTTTGGGAATGAAAACAGTCCACTACCTTTGGCTATAAATACACTCCCCTCTTCTCCTTGAAAGAGGTTGGCACTTTGGCACTTAGGAGGATATATTGGCACGACCAAGTCATTGAAAAGGGATTGGGAGGATCTGCCATACTCAAGTTTTTACTTGAAAAACATTTCCTCCTTCATTTCTTTCCATGTATTTCATGCTCTTTCCTTTGTAATTGTTTTAGTGTACTTGTAATTTCTTTTGAGTTTTAATGCAAGTTTCTCCTTCATCACTTCTAATTATCATACACCTTCTATAGTTTAATATTAATAGTTTTTAATTGTTAAAAATCAATCTTAAAACCATTTCCTTTAAGTGATTTCTCATTCAATTAAAACACGAGTTTCATTCATGTTCTTTGTAGTTCGTGTGTGTGTTCAGCACACCACTCTTTTCTTGTTCAATTATTCTTCCTCTTCTTCTCATACCCTAATACTACAAACATCCCTACCAGATTAATAAACATACTAATGGCTGAGTAAATCTCTCATTGGGGTGAGTTATAATTTAGGTATGTTAAGCGATGAAGAGCTTTTGTTCGATGTGTATTCTTTGAATTAACATTGCGTATGTTGGACTTAGCATGTCATGGATTAATGACTTGTTTTGTTTAACATGTGGTTTCCATGGATTATTGGAACCATAAATATGCTACCATAAACAAGATATGATTAAGATTAGAACCCTGAGTTAAGTCAAGTCTTGGATTAAAGCCTTAACACTTGGGAATTCCAATCAATGTCAACTTGTGACATGGGTGTTAATTCAATGCAATATAAAGCAAAGCTCAAGGATATCACAAGCTTAAATACCTAATGATGAACTCACCCCAATATTTATCAAATTGTTAAATCAATATTAATCAATCAATCATTTCAATTAAAACTATGCAAACAAACCCTCAAATCAAAACACAATTAAAAAACAATCAACTATAAAAAATTGTACCATCGCCGATGATTCGACCCGAGTGTTGCTATACACATTAGCAGAGAACCAGAACATTGAACGGTCGATAGGCGACAATCGGCCGCGATTTCAAATAGGATCTTTGCCGGGGATGGTGCATAATTGTAGTTGATAGTTTCTGATTTTTGAATAAAAAAGACCAAAAAAATCAAATAACCCACAAAAAAAAAAATAAAAAAAAATATTACACAGAGAAAAGCCCTCCATCATCTTCAAGTCTTACTCTCCTCTTGATGCCCCGTAGCCTCCCAAAGAATCCCTCAAATTTGTTTGATCCTGAGATTGAGCGAACTATTCACCGAATTAGGAGGAACCTTAGGGACAATCAAAACAACCAAGGCCCACTCATTCCTAGACCAATTGATTTAGAGATGGCTAATCCTAGGGAACAGACCCTTAAAGAACTCGCTGCCCCCGATATGAATTACCAACCTCTTGGTATTCAATATCCAAACATCAAGGCTGATTTCAAACTCAAATCGGGTTTGATTCATCTTCTTCCTCATTTCCATGGGCTAGCTGGTGAGGATCCACATCTTCACCTCAAAGAGTTCCAAGTGGTCTTCTCAACCATGAAACCTCAAGGGGTTTCTGAAGAACAAATCAAGCTTAGAGCATTCCCCTTTTCCCTAGCGGATTCTGCCAAGTCTTGGCTCTACTACCTCCCACCTGGTTCCATAAACTCATGGGTTGAAATTAAGAGACTTTTCCTTGAGAAGTTCTTTCCCTCTTCCCGAACAGCTTCTATCTGAAAGGAAATAAGCGGCATCCGTCAATTCCCTAATGAATCACTCCATGAGTATTGGGAGAGGTTCAAAAAGCTTGTGACAACTTGCCCACACCACCAAATTCCTGACCAACTCTTGATCCAATACTTCTATGAGGGGTTATTGGCTATGGAGAGAACCCTCATTGATGCTGCAAGTGGCGGTTCTCTTGTTGACAAAACTCCAGCAGCTGCAAGAGATCTCATAAGTAACATGGCTGTAAACACACAACAATTCCATACTCAAGCACATGATCAAGTCAAACAAGCCCAAGATAATCAATACATAGAGCCTAACAAGATGGCTGAGTGGATGAGTGAACTTACAGGTCTTGTGCGTCAACTAGCGGTGGCTACCAAAGCCCCAACCTCATCTTCTCCACAGTCACTATTCCCTGGACCTATCAAGAATTGTGGAATCTGTAGCTCCCCAGCTCATCCAACATACACATGTCCACAACTTCAAGAGGATCAATCGGATTCATCTGGACCAATGGAGCTCAATGCAGGATATGCTCAAAGGAACCCCAATCCTCAACTATCAGGTCAGTTTGTTAGAAAATTCAACCAACCTCACTGCGAGCCTTTCTATTCTCCCTATAACCAAGGCCTTAGGTATGGTAATCACCATATCTCACCCCCCTCAATTCCCTCCTCAAAACCCAAACCAATTCCAATATGTTCAAGGTGGTGGTAACTTCCATCAACCTTATCCTTTTGTTCCTCAACCTCAAAGGAACAATCCTCCTCCTGGATTCCATCATCCTAGTGAGCCTTCCCAATTCCAAAACCAATTCAATCGATTTCCCAAGAACCAAAATCAAGGCAATCCCAATTCAGGAGCCTCTTCTTCCAAGCAACCATGGGAAAGTGCAGTGGAATATCTTGCCTCCTTCACCCGTTCTAGCCTTAAAAACATTGAAACTCAAATAGGTCAACTTGCATCCCACCTGAGCCAGCAAAAACAATCAAATTCTTCCCAACTCCCAGCTCAACCATTACCCAACCCCAAGGGTAATGTAAGTGCAATTGCACTTAGATCAGGAAAGCAACTTGCTATGCCTCAAGATAAATCTTCAAACCCTCCTTTGAATGTTGACCTAGAAAATGAAAAGAAAAAGAAAATTGAAAAGGAATCTGAATCCATTCCATCACCTCCTTCCATTCCACTTAGGAATCCAATTCCTTTTCCTCATGCCATTTCTAAACCAAGGAAGTCCTTTGAACCTGATCCAGAAATGCTCAAAATGTTTAGACGGGTTGAAGTCAACATTCCCCTCTTAGATGCCATAAAACAAATTCCTAAGTATGCCAAGTTTCTCAAGGAGTTGTGTACCCACAAGAGGAAACTTAGGACCTTTGAAAATGTTTCCACCCAGCAGTCTATTCCCATAAAGTTCAAATATCCAGGGACCTTTGCAGTCCCATGCCAAATTGGAAGTTCCAACTTTGATGATGCACTCATAGACCTAGGAGCCTCAATTAATGTAATTCCCAAATAAATATTCTCCAACCTTGGTCTAGGTCCCTTGCACCCAACGGGTGTTTTCATTCAGTTAGCCAATCGAATCACTGCTAGTCCTGAGGGGATAATTGAGGATGTTCTTGTTTGGGTCAATGATCTTATCTTCCCAGCTGATTTCTATGTCCTTGACATGGAAGGTGAGACGACCTCTTCTCGATCTCCCCTAATTCTAGGAAGACCATTCCTCATGACTGCTAGAACCAAGATCGATGTCCATTCAGGAATCTTATCCATGGAATTTGGTGACCAAGTGGTCAAGTTCAACATTTTTCAAGCCATGCGATACCCATCAAAGAATCACTTTGCATTCTCTATTCATGCATCTGATGAAACTTATGAGAATTAACTCACCTCCATTTCTTCATGCTCATCATGTTCTAAGGATAGTGGAGACTGTGAAATCTGCTCAATGATTAACCAAGTTATAAATGGAGAAGTTGATGTTGACCTTTCTTTCTTAGACTCCATCAATCAAAGTGAACTTGAAAAATCCCTTGAATCCCACATCAACTCTGATCTCTACTGCTCCACCTTGGACAATGTTGAGGAAAATGACCCAAACCCATCTGGAATCCCTTATCCTGCTCCTAACTTGTCTAGCTCTCAAATCAAGGCTGAAACTGATCTAAAACCACTTCCTTCACACCTCAAGTATGCATTCCTTTTCCATGATCCCTCCTACCCTGTCATTATCTCTGCTTCACTTTCTGAAACTGAGGAGTCCCAAATTGTTCAAGTGTTAGAGGAAAACAAAAACTCCTTAGGTTGGACCCTAGATGATATTCCAGGAATCAACCCTGCCCTTTTCATGCATCACATCCATCTAGAGGAATCATCCAAACCAATTAGGCAACCTCAAAGAAGACTCAATCCACTCATACTTGAGGTAGTTAGGGAAGAGATTACCAAGCTTCTTCAAGCTGGAATTATCTACCCAATTTCTAATAGTGAATGGGTTAGTCCAATTCAAGTCGTTCCTAAGAAGGGCGGGATAATAGTTGTCAAAAATGAACATGGAGAAGTGGTCACAACTCGAGTGAAAAACAAATGGCGTGTGTGCATCGATTATCGCAAATTGAATGCTGAAACACGAAAAGATCACTACCCACTTTCTTTCCTTGACCAAATGTTTGAGAGATTGTCCGGAAAGTCACACTATTGCTTTCTTGATGGTTACACCGGCTACTTCCAAATTCCAATCGCACCTCAAGACCAAGAAAAGACCAAATTCACTTTCCCCTTTGAAACCTATGCCTATAGGCGAATGCCTTTTGGCCTTTGTAATGCCCCTGCAACATTCCATAGGTGTATGATGAGTATCTTTTCTGAATTCATTGATAATTTCATGGAGGTCTTCATGGATGACTTTACCATTTATGGCGAGTCATTTGAATATTTCTTACATTCACTCTCTTTGGTCCTTCAAAATTGTGTCAAGTGCAACCTTGTGATGAATTTTGAAAAATGTCACTTCATGGTTTCAAATGGGATTGTTCTAGGGAACATAATTTCTCAAGAGGGTATCCAAGTTGATCCAGCCAAAATCGAGGTGATCCAATCACTTCTTGAACCCAAATCAGTTCGAGACATTCGGTCCTTCCTTGGTCATGCCGGTTTCTATCGACGATTCATTCAGAACTTCAGCAAGATTTACCTCCCACTCACTCGTTTACTTCAAAATGATGTCACATTCAATTTTGATGAGGCTTGCAAGAGAGCCTTCATTGAACTCAAATCTTCTCTCACATATTCTCCAATAATCCAACCCCCAGATTGGTTCTTACCATTTGAATTGATGTGTGATGCTTCTGATAGGGCCATTGGGGTTGTTCTTGGTCAAAGAAGAGAAAACATTCCTCATGTCATCTTTTATGCCTCAAAAACATTGGATGAAACTCAATCACACTACACTGTTACTGAAAAAGAACTTTTAGCTGTGGTTTTTGCCTTGGATAAATTCCGGCCCTATCTCTTAGGTGCCAAAATCATCATCTTCACAGACCACTCAGCATTAAAGTTCTTACTTAAGAAAAGTGATTCCAAACCAAGGCTAATAAAATGGATTTTAATGCTCCAAGAGTTTGACCTTGTGATAAGAGATAAACCTGGAAAAGAAATCCCTATGGCTGACCACCTGAGTAGAATTTCTAATTCTTCTCATTCTGAAATAATTGATCCTGAATTTCCAACTGAACACCTCTCATCTCTCACTCTAAAGTTACCATGGTATGCCCCAATTGTCAATTACTTGGTTTCTGGTGTTTTACCTGAATATATTTCAAAATAACAAAAATAAAAGATGAAAAGTGATTCAAAGAATTATTTTTGGGAAGATAATAAACTTTGGAAAACTGGGGCTGACATGGTAATTAGGAGATGTGTTGATGAAACTGAACAATCCTCCATCTTGGAATTCTGTCACTCAATGCCTGGAGGTGGCCACTTTGGACCACAAAGGACTTCTCGAAAGGTCCTAGATTCTGGATTCTTTTGTTCTTCACTCTTCAAGGACTCACATGAGTTCTTTCAATCATGTCCCACTTTCCAAAAGTTTGGCACAATTTCCAAAAGAAACGAAATGCCTCAAAATCCATTAATCTTCTGTGAGCTCTTCGATGTTTGGGGCATCGATTTCATGAGACCTTTTCCCCCTTCTAATGGATTATCCTAAAATCTCCTTACTGTTGACTATGTTTCTAGGTGGGTCGAGGCAAAACCCACTAGGAAAGATGATGCTCAAACTGTGAGTGAGTTCCTCAAAACCCATATCTTCCATCGATTCGGAACACCATGTGCTTTGATAAGTGACTTAGGAACTCATTTCTGTAATAGAACCATGGAGTAACTTTTGAAAAAGAATGGATTTGTACATAAAACATCCACTGCATATCACCCTCAAACAAATGGAATGGCTGAACTTTCTAACAGAGAAGTGAAAAGAGTGCTTGAAAGAATTGTTAAGCCCACAAGAAAAGACTGGCCCGATAGACTTGGTGAAGCACTTTGGACCTATCGAACATCCTATAAGACACCCATTGGGATGTATCCATTTAGGATAGTTTTTGGTAAAGCCTGTCATTTACCAGTTGAAATCCAACATAAGTCATTTTGGGCTGTCAAAACGTGTAATTTTTATTGTGAAAAATCTGGTGAAGAAAGATTGTTGTAGTTGACTTAATTGGAGGAGCTTCGACTCGATTCGTATGAGAACTCCATTCTATACAAAGAAAAGGCAAAGTCACTGCATGACAAGCACATTCTTCGAAAGGTATTTCATGAAGGTGAAAAGGTAATGCTCTTCAATTCTCGATTTCGACTTCACCCAGGTAAGCTCAATTCTCGTTGGGATGGACCTTTTATTATTACTAATGTTTACCCATTTGGTGCAGTGCAAGTCCAAGACCCTTCTTCAAAAAGAAAATTCATGGTAAATGGACACCGGTTAAAGCATCACCATGAGAGGCCATTCACTTCAGGTTCCACATCGACTTCCATTGACCCACTACTAGATGGAAACAACGACCCACCAAAACCAAACCAGGGGGCACCTCTTTCCCTTTAACTCTCTCTCTCAATATCTCTTACCTCTCTTCTTCTCTCTATTTCTTCTTCTTCCTCTCTCCCTCTCATTTTTTACAACATTCTTCCACAACTTTTTTTTATATTTTCTCTTTTGTGTGGATGTGTCATTAAAAATAAAAAAAATTAAAAAAAATTAATTAAAAAAATGAAAATTAAAAAAAGGGGTGTCATAATTACTCATCATCCAATATTGAAATTCTTTCCAACCATTTTGGGGAGTCAAAAGGCTTGTTTTAAACTCAAATATATTGAATTTTTATCTCAAACTTGGGTAAACAATTTTGTGTCAATAACAAAAATTTTGAATGAACAATTTTTGGTGGAAAATGATTCTCCCCTACCGTGAGGAATAACATTAGCCTTCATTCCAAGGTCATCTATGGCCATATTTTTCATTGTGTGTCTTCACCACTGATTGTGAGTCTTGAGTTTGTGGACCTTCGAGCTGAATTTCTATCTTTTGTGTGCATTAATATGATAGAGGCATTTTCTAATCCACATGAGAATCAGAATAGCCAAATAGCCTCCCGTTACCCTTACATTGATCCTACTTTTGAAAGCCCCTTTGAGCCTATGAAAACCTTTCTTTTGATAGCCACATTACAAGCCTAATACCTTGTCCCACCCAACATCTTCATGTATTTTCATTGTACAATTTATTGAAATTTAAGTGTGGGGGGAATGGACTTCATTTTTGGGCGTACTTTCATTGATTTCCAATGTGTCATCATATGCTTGAGGTAAAGCATCCATTCAAGTGTGGGGGAGAGGTTGTAATTCTATGAGCTTTGGGGTGTATATGTGTAATTGTCATTTATACAAAAGTCATTGAAAAGTGTTCAAAAAAAATGAAAAAAATTATATAAAAAAAATGATGAAAAAAATAAAAAAAAGGAATGGGTTGTGTCTTGGGTGGGTCAAAAATCATTCATCATCAACCTTTGTTCGTGTTATAACTACTAAAATTAGTTCCATGAGGTGATCAAGCATGGGTTGGGAGATGACTGTGAGACTTGTTTCAAGCACAACTTTCGAAAAAAAGCAAAAATAGAAAAAAAAAAGAACACTTGAATCATCTCGTATTGTGTCATTATTGGAAGTCTTCCATGTTGTACATATTCCATCATCTCACCCTATTCCGTTTTCTATCTCCCTCACTTTTCATTCATCACACATTCATTCCCTTGTAAATATGTGTTTCTATTTCCTTTCAAATCAAATTTCAAAAAAATGTGCATTGATTTTTCCATGTTGGTGTTTTTAACCCCTCTTTTCCTTTGGACATTATATACCTACCATCCCATAGCCACTGAAAAACCCCTTAAAATACCTCTTGATTCTTGTACACATTATATTTGGGAATGGAAGCTGAGAGTTCTTACAAACTCTTGATTTTCACTTTTTTTTGGTGAATGAGTGAACCTCCTAAAATACATTTTTATCATCTTGAGAGGAGTACGTTTTGAGTGCCTAAATTTTCCAATTCAAACCTTGAACATGAAAAAATGAATTGTTTCTGTTGCATTATTGTGAACCAAATTTGTGATGGAATTCAATATGGATGAGTGAAATAGTCTAAACCTCCCCTGATTGGTGAAAACAAAATTTTAATATTTGTTGGTGAATGAATATGGTTTTCTTTTGATTTTCTTTTGTGTTTGTTGCACATGAGGACATGCACGATATTAAGTGTGGGGGAGTTGATGTTATTCATTTATTAATATCATTTTATATACTCCCTCTACTGATTTTCAATTAAATGAGCATAACTTATGTGAAATACTCGTGCTTTAATATTAAATATTATTTTGGAGTATTGTTTCGAATAATACAGATTCATGTCTGTTTAGTATTTTAAATATAACTCTCACCCTACTAATCCAAATTGTGTGATTATTGTCTTGTAGGGTTCTAAATTCCATTTCCTACAAATCACTCAACTGGAGCATTGGCTAATTCGGCCATTTGAAGGGTCATATGGACCACACAAGATGACCCACCGGATCTGCCTAATTTCTGGACCAGCCTTGAAGATTTCATTACTGGGATCAATTTCCCAGCCCAAATGAGTGGATATTATTTTTCAAGCTCGGGAATTTCCTAAGGAGTCATGGATTAAAATTTAAAGGCCCAAATCTATCATTTTGAGGCCCAATGGATCCATTGAAATCAAGCCCACCATTCTGTCCTGGATTTTAAATCAGCCCACCATTCTTGACTTTTCAACTAATCCACCTGTACAAATAAGCTCATATTTTGTGGTGTGCAAGATAAGATATGGAGGATCAAATTTCCAGAAGAAATGGTTCGTATTTGAAGGAATCTCCATAGCCATAAATTCATTCACATTTAGGCCATGGAAACTTTCTGGAAAAAATTGGACAGTAGAAAAGTTTTTAGTAATCCGGCGATAAATTTGGCCACAAAAGTCCAATGACAGCCAAATTTTTAGGGTGACTATTCCACATCCATATATACAATATTTAAGAAGGATATCTCTAGAGATTCAGCTTTCTGAAAGGTCAAATTGGCGGGACAACTTGAGGGGAAGTTTGGGAATGAAAACAGTCCACTACCTTTGGCTATAAATACACTCCCCTCTTCTCCTTGCAAGAGGTTGGCACTTTGGCACTTAAAAGGATATATTGTCACGACCAATTCATTTCCAAGGGCTTGGGAGGATCTGCCATACTCAAGTTTTTACTTGAAAAACCTTTCCTCCTTCATTTCTTTCCATGTATTTCATGCTCTTTCCTTGGTAATTGTTTTAGTGTACTTGTAATTTCTTTTGAGTTTTAATGCAAGTTTATCCTTCATCACTTCTAATTATCATACAACTTATGTAGTTTAATATTAATAGTTTCTTAATTGTTAAAAATCAATCTTAAAACCATTTCCTTTAAGTGATTTCTCATTCAATTAAAACACGTGTTTCATTCACGTTCTTTGTAGTTCGTGTGTGTGTTCGGCACACCACTCTTTTCTTGTTCAATTCTTATTCCTCTTCTTCTCATACCCTAATACTATAAACATCCCTACCAGATTAATAACCATCCTAATGTCTGAGTAAATCTTTCATTGGGGTGAGTTATAATTTAGGTATGTTAAGCGATGAAGAGATTTTGCTCGATGTGTATTCTTTGAATTAACATTGCGTATGTTGGACTTAGCATGTCATGGATTAATGACTTGTTTTGTTTAACATGTGGTTTCCATGGATTATTGGAACCATAAATATGCTACCATAAACAAGATATGATTAAGATTAGAACCCTGAGTTAAGTTAAGTCTTGGATTAAAGCCTTAACACTTGGGAATTCCAATCAATGTCAACTTGTGACATGGGTGTTAATTCAATGCAATATAAAGCAAAGCTCAAGGATATCACAAGCTTAACTACCTAATGATGAACTCACCCCAATATTTATAAAATTTTTAAATCAATATTAATCAATCAATCATTTCAATTAAAACTCTGCAAACAGACCCCCAAATCAAAACACAATTCAAAAACAATCAACTATAAAAAATTGTACCATCACTGAGGATTCGACCTGAGTGCTGCTATACACATTAGCAGAGTACTGGAACCTTGAACGGTCGATAGGCGACAATTGTCCGCGCTTTCACATATCCTTAGTTCTTCTTAGATACTTAAGGGAAGTATTAATAGTAGTCCAATGTTGTTCTCTAGGATTTTCTTGATATCTGCCTACCATGCTTAGTGCATAGGCAACATCAGGCCTGGTACATAACATGGAATACATGATGGATCCTATAGTCGAAGCATATGGGATATTACTCATTCTATATTTCTCTTGTTGTGTCTTAGGAAAAATTTTCTTAGAAAAATGTAGGCCATGTGATACTGGAATCAATCCCCTCTTGGATTGTTCTATACTAAATCTCTTTAGTATATGGTCAATGTATGTACCCTAAATTAGTCTAAGCAGACTCTTGGATCTATCACAAATGATCTTGATCCCTAGAATGTAGGTTGATTCACTAAAGTCCTTCATGGAGAAACACTTGTCCAACCAGTCCTTATCAGACTGTAAGACTGGTACATCATTTCCAATAAGAAATATGCCATCAACATATACTACTAGGATAACAATCACATTCCCATTAAACCGATTATAAACACATGGATCACATTCATTATTAATGAAACCAAATTCTTTTATGACATCATAAATTCGAATGTTCCATGAACTAGATGCTTTCTTTAATCCATAAATGGATTTCTACAACTTGCAAACCCATTTGGCTTCACCTGGTGTCACAAAACCTTCTGGTTGTGTCATATAGGCATCTTTCTTAAGGTCCCATTAAGGAATGCTATTTTGAAATCCATTTCCCAAATCTCATAGTCATGGTAAGCTGCTATGGCTAGTATTATTCTTATGAATTTAAACATGGAAACTGGCGAGAAGGTTTTTTCATAGTCAATTCCTTGACACAGTTTGAATCCTTTAGCCACTGGCCTTGCTTTATAGGTGCTAACTTGACCTTCCATGTCTAGTTTTCTCTTGAATACCCATTTTCATCTAACATGATTTATATCAACTAGCGCATCAACCCGAACCCAAACTTGGTTCTGATATATGCAATCCATCTCAGAATTCATATCTTCTAGCCATCTTGAAGCTTCTGAGATTTCTACTGCTTCCTTGTAGAAGAGAGGTTCATCATTTACCAATAATAATGATTCACCATCCTCGGTGAGTAGGAAACCAAATCTCTCTGGTTCTCTTACCTCTCTTGAGATCTTACGCAGTACTTGTGTTTCTATAACCTCTTCCATGGGGACTTGTGGAACTTGTTCCTGTACCAACTCCTATGTATCTTGAGCATCAATTTCGTCGAAGTCAATCTTGCTCCCACTATCCTTTTTGAGGATGTGCTCCCTGTCAAGAAAGATGGCTTGTCTAGCGATTGACACTTTCTTGTCTGAAGGGTTATATAGGTAATATCCTTTTGTTTCCTTAGGATATCCTATAAAGATACACTTTGTGCCTTGGGGTGCTAGTTTGTTTCCTGAGATGGCCTTAAAAAATGTCTCACATCCCCATACATGTGTGTGTGAAAAAATGGGTTTCTTTCTATTCCATAACTTGAAGGGAATTCTATTTTTTTGCCTTATTTGGTACTCAATTTAATGTGTATTCCGCAGTTTATAATTCACATCCCCAGAAGGATAATGGGATATCTGCATGACTCATCATCGATCTCACCATGTCCAACAAGGCACGGTTCCTCCTTTCACTATCACTATTCCACTATAGTGTATAAGAAAGAATGAGTTGAGATAGAATCCCAGACTCTCGTAGAAGATCGATGAACTCTTGGTTCAGATATTATCCACCTCAATCTGATCGAAGCTTCTTTATCTTCTTACCACGCTGATTCTCTACCTCATTATAGAATTCCTTAAATTTCTCTTAGGATTCTGAATTATACCTCATTAAGTAGACATATCCATATCTACTTAAATCATCATTAAAAGTAATGAAGTATGAATATCCACCTCTAGCTTCTACTGAAAATGCTCCACACACATCCGTGTGCACCAATCCTAGAAGCTCCGTAGCCCTTTCACCCTGTCCATCGAAAGGTGGATTGGTCATTTTACCTTGTAAACAAGTGTGACATCTATCAAGTGGTTTTAGCTCAGTATAGTCTAAATAGACATCTTGGAAGAGCTTTGTCAAGAGCTTCTTATTTACATGACTGATACGGTGATTCCACAACCAGGTGATGTATGATTCATGTGAGTTTGTTTTGTTATCTATTTTCAACACTTGATTTTCATAATTTAATACATACAAACCATTATTTAAATTCACCATACCATAACATACATTGTTCTTATAAAAGAAGCAACCCTTATTTCCAAACTTGAAAATAAATCCATCCATATCCAAACATGATACATAAATTATGTTTTTAGTAACACTAGGAACATAATAATAGTTATGTAAAACCAAAATCATTCTAGTTGGAAATGAGAGGTGGTAATCACCAATGGCTAACGCAGCCAGCCTCACACCATTGGAAGCTTGAAGATCCACGTATCCTCTTGAAATATTTCTAAATCTACTTGGTTCTTTCATTTGAATACAAATGTGATCCCTACAAACTATATCTAATACCTAATGTGTAGAAATGGAAAGATTACACTCGATAACAAATACACCTTTATCATCCCCATGATTCTGGGTGCAGTTCCTCTTCCAGTGGCTTTGCTTTCCACATGCAAAACATACCACCTCTCATTAATTTCCCTACCTATGGATCTTCCCCTTCTTAGAGGGATGGTTCTTGGGGGCTTCAGACCATTTATAAGTCTTTATCCCCTTTGCATTGTCCTTACTTTTCTTATTCACTATAAAGACTACGGGTTTTTCATTCCCCGTATCTTTATCTACTTGGATAATTATGGTCAGATGTTCTGATAGACTCTTCTCATTGTTTCTCATGTTATAATTGACAATAAAGCTTGAGAAGGTCTTGGGAAGTGATGATAGGATGTGATCTGTACACAACTCATCTAGGAACTTAATCCCTAAGATGTCCAGGAATTCAATGTAGCCAATAATCTTAACTACATGAGGCCTAGTTATCACAGACTCTCCAAGATTAGTTGTAAACTAAACTTTGGATATATCATACCTCTCCTGTGTCACCTTCTCTAGGTAGATATCCTTAAGGTGAGACATCATGTTATACGTTTCCATGTTTTCATGTTGCTTTAAGAGCTCATTAAACATGGCCGATAGCATGAAACATTGGACATATGTGACATCATCCATATGTTTCAAATTGAGAGATAATTCCTCATCACTAGAAACTTTCCCAGGTGCAACTGGAACAGGCTCTTCGAGCACATACAATTTTTCTCTTGTGGAAAAGGATGATGCGTAAATTTCTTTTCCACTCTTGGAAATTGGTGTCGATGAGAAGGTTTTCCTTTTCGAGTATGGTTTGAAATTATATGTTTGAAGTCATTTTCATTCCATTTCTAAATATTAAGATGAGCAAAGTTTTAGTACTTTATTATGAAAAAATTGAGACAAGTAAATAAATTAATACTTATTAGTCTCCCACTATTTTATCGAAATCCAATAGCCCTCACCATTGACTTCGGAATATTCTATTGCATGAATATTCAAGTGGAAAGGATTCATATTTCCTTTATAATTACCTCAAATAGGGTTGGTCAAGAAACTTGAAGGGTTTTAGGTTGTCATTTCAAATTCCAACTACATTAACTCATAGCTCCTTGATCCGTTGAGTGGACTCCCCAACCCTAAAATCCTTTTATTTTGGATTTTCTCAACTTTTGCCTCTTGGTCACACCAAGTCCTGCTGTGGCAGTCAGACCTTGATGTGAACCAAGTCATGTGAACCCAAAACCTTGAATTATACTTCCCTGATAATTGAAAACACCCCAACTAGGGTTGTTCAAGCACTTTGAACTATGGTTCGATTCTAACTAAGATTAAGGAAGGTTATACCGACTTAATATTTCTTTGAGAGATTTTATCCTTATATGTAAATTTCTATTTTATTTTATTTGATTACCTAATTTTTAACATTAAGTGGGATATACTTAAGTGATTAACCATGTCTAAGATAATATTTTACGCATAAGCCGGTCTTATTTTAGTTCTATCTTGCATGCTTGTTTAATTCATTAATTGTGTGATCGTGACAACACACCCATAATAAATAAACCATGCAACTGACAGAAATAAAATAAATGGTATGATCATTATCTTTTTCTATTGGTTAGTTTATATAGCATTTGATAAACTAACCCAAGACCTAAGGGAGAAACTCCTTGAACCTTTTGGGTTTGTGTTTACAGCTTTACACTTGTCCACCTCTGTATCTCCTTCAATTGGTTTCACCTTGGATCCTAACATGAGCCACCTCCACTAGCTTGGGAGCTCTATCCATTACATATGCTTTTATCTCACATGCAGGTGAGGGGTAAAATGGGGTTTTACATAAAAGAAACCATGGGCGTGCATGCCCTACATATTAATGAGGAGAAGGCTCACAAGAAAACACATTTAATTTAAATAAATTAATTAAAAGAAACCATTCACGTACAAAGGTCTTGGTCTAGATCATTTTCATCCATGCATGAAACAATATTTACACATATATAAAACTAGCATTCAATTATTTAATCATTCTTATTTAAGATAAATCTTTCTCGAATCAATTAATTATCTTTAATTAATCAATCCTTTTATCTTAAACCCTTTTCTAAATTTACTTGAGATTCTCATCCATCATAATTTTAAACAAATAAATTTATTTAAAATTATCTTTGTACATAACTTGTACCTTGGAGGCATCCAGGTGAATTTCTGTTCACAACCACCTAATGAGTGGAAATGAACATTACACAGATGTTAAATTAAAAACATATATATAAAACACCTATCATGTGTTGTGCCTCAACTTTAAGCCTGCACTATGGTACACGTCTCAAGGGTTTGTATAATATAATAATAAATTTTAATAAATCTGTGTAATTTGGATGAGTACACGGTGTGTAGTTCTGACTATACAACATGTACTTTTGTTCACCATCCATATGAAGTACACACCTGGGGATGTGGCGTGTAGATGTACTTCAGTAATTTTTAGAGTACATGGTGTGTTCACTGGGACACAAGCCATGTAATATCTGCATTACACGGTTTCTAGTCGGGAAAGCTGTGTACGAGGTACACGGTCCAACCCTAACCCGAAGGGACTACACATCGTGTTCCATGGGCCACATGGTGTGTAATCTGGAAACCGTGTGCCACTTGTTCTTAGCCAACACATGGAGTCTTAAAGACTTAGATAGGATCCATTTACACATCCTGATTTGGCAGGACAGTCCAATGCATTGAACCTAGACTACACAGCGTGTACTTCTGAATACATGATGTGTATTTTGGTGTTGTACGGACAGGAACGTTTGGAACCACCAGATGAGATCCTCTATTTTATTTTAATCAAAATTAAAAGAAAAAATCATTCTTGTAAGGTGAACAAGAAACGAGAGAGGTAGAACTGATCTCGAGATTCCGATTTAAAGAACGATTAAATTGAATTTAAAAAACTAAATTATTAAATGCGTAAATTACCAACAAAAAACTAAATAATTATAATCAACGATATGACTCTATCTCATACCACTTGTAGGTTCTGAGCATAGAAAAAGAGCATTGGTGGGTTTACCCAACATTAATTTTAGCTTTAACAACGATCAATCTGAGATCCGTCACAATAATATAACGCCGAATATTCAGAATAGAACAAAGAACAAAAAAAGAAAGAGGGGAGTCCCAGAACCATATACAGGATCATCATATGTTGGTTATAATTAATTTAATTAATTGACAAGAATTACCTTGATGGAATTATTTCTTCATTGATGACTTCAGTCATGATCTAATGTGATTCTTCGTTACATTGTAGAATCCAAGTGTAGGATTTCTCTAGTGGTGATCCACATGTGCTCCATGTATCTATGGGCATCGCCAAAGTGTTCTCCGGGTGCTAGTGCAGAAGAGCCTTTGCTTGCGTTGTCTGCCTTCGATCGCCTTGATCCGGTGGAGGTGGATCTCTCTCTCGTAGCTTGAGAGTGTTCTTGGTGGAAAAAGAATTATCTCTTGCCTTGAGAGCTTTTGTAAATCCATTGTGCATAACCACACAAAATGGATAGGCTAATGAGAAATATATAATTCAGATTTTTAATTACATAGAATAATAAAATGAATTAATTACCTGAAAGCATTTATTCATTTCATTTAATTCTTAATAATACCCCATGTCTAATAATAACAATTGACTATTATTATTACTTGACATGCGCCCAATGAATTACACCTAATATTATTTAATTAAATAAATAATATTATTTCTCATAAATTCCCAGAAAAACTACACGACGTGTATATATTAATATACATGGTGTGTAATTTTATTTTCCATTTTTCTTAATTTCCTCCACCTCATTTATTAGACCTTGAATAAGGAATATTTATTTCTCAAATAAATATCACTGCATTACTTGCTAATAAATATATTATTTCACCCACAATATATTCTCTCGAATAAATAGTGTCGAAATAAATGTGATCAGGAATACTTGAATAATTATTGAACCACATTCAGTAATGATCTTTATTAAACTTGTTAAATTAATATTTAACTAAGATACTTGGACACACTTAGTGTGTGACCCTCTAGGCCTCTTTCTCAGTGGCATTAGGCGGAGCCTTCCTAAAGTCCAAGTTTAGCGTATAGAAACACGCCAAGGCACCCATAGAGAAAGAAGTTAGCGTTGCAACAATGTGTCACCTCCTACGAACGCTTACTGTGTAATATAATCCCTTTGTCATGATATCTCAAATTAAGAAGGTTGCATGATAGTGCCATCAACCCATGTGCTCGATTATTCTTTCTTTGACTTTCCGGAATAGAACTTTCTCATTCCTCACCATGGCCATGGATTTATTTAGGATATATCAATTCCATAAAAGGTACTGAGATATCTACTTTCCTTATGGAACAAAAGAGAAAAATCATTTCTCGTATTATCTATTAAATCAATATAACTCACGACACACCCAACATATCCTACCTCGCTGCGAACAGTGTGTCGTCATAGTTTTCATCAATATATCTAAGTGAGCAAGTTGTAATACCCATTAATAATAATCTTAAAGTCTAAGGACCAATACACACATCCACATATAGAAACATCAAATGACACTTTGAAATGTGGATTTCCTACTAGCGGGTCTCGTTCTCATAATATCCTCTTGGACATTACCAAGGGTTCACACCATGAGAAGGTGACTCAAAGTTTTATGAGTCCTCACCCCTAATGACCTATATTATTTTTTTCCATCAAATAACATCATCTGGACATAGAACATATATTCAAGAATATTGTTATGGAACTTCCAAGTTCTCATCATTGTAGGGATCCACTATGACCCTTTAATGTAACAACTATACTTAGGACATTATCATATGCATTGTCACGTAGAAGAAAAATCAAGATGTGATAAGATTTTATTAATGAATAAAGTACAAAGTAGTTGGTTCTAGGACACCAACTCCAACAACTCCATCCTCACCATTTTCCATATTTTTTATACCACTATGTCATGAATCACCACCCTTGGGAACCTCTCATGCATCATTAATTAATATGAGTGAAACTCTCAAAGTTTTCCTCCAATAGGTCATGGGTGGTCTACTAGAACCAAGGGTTTAAAACACACAAATGGGAGGAATTTACCTCATAAATATAAGAAATAAAGATAAATCACCAATCAATTCCATATAATATTAATTAAAACCCATCCAAAAATTCATTAAATTTTATACATAAAAAATATATCTAAAATAAATTCCAAAACTAAATCTAATGATAGAGATGCCAAAAATCATCAAGTATTGAGGAAGTATCGTCCATCTTGATCACATTATATATCCTAGAAACAAATAAAACAAATTTATATATTTAGGTGTTATTATAAAAGTGAACTTGGTAGGATTTTCCCCAAAAACACTCATGAATATTTTGAAAAAGACTACTAATTCTACAATGAATAAATAGAATAACCAGTTAACATGTACCTTTCTTCCTCCATCTATCATCCAACCTAACTAGGGGTCACTCACCCAATATCATATACAATTATAGGAATGTAGTTTCAAAATAATATCTGCTATAAAGCTACCCAACATCCACTTCCCTACTTATCTAGTTTCTCTTACACCCTAATGGAATATGTATAATGATTTAATCACTTCAATATCCATGCATCCCCATAACCATATACCATATCTCATTCATATACACATGTATATAAACACATATCATAACACCAAATAAAATCCCCATCATAGTAAGGAATTGTGAATATGAAGGACATTAACCTCATACCCTCCTCCTACCATCCATGCCCCCACCAGGAAACTAAATCTCAACCACATAACCATGTTACCCAGTATATATATGCTTTTTCCACTAGAAATTATAGACCATGTGTAAGGACCCGACCCCAGTTGCCTGGAGTCAGTGCCTTATTTGATTACATTGGCATACAGACAAGGAATACGAATCCCAAAGGACCAAGTATTTTATTATTATTGGAAACAAGATACATACATAAGTTCAACTTTACATATGGAAAGAAAAAACGACACTAAATTGTTCCACTAGCTACATCTTGTCTCCTAGATTATGCTTGCATGTAATTCATAATTTACTTCTTCATGTCTAGAGAAAAATGAAAAATAAGGAAGGGGTGAGCTCTAATGCTCAGTAAGAGTAAGCAATACAGCGGAATATAGCATAAACATCAAACATGGTGAATAATTGAAAACACATGCCTTTAATAATGAACTTAAACACATTATGGTAGAAATAGGAGTTGAATAAATAATTCCATAATAAAACATAATCATGGGTATTATACTAGTCGAATAACCACATGATATTCAAATACTAGCATCATAATGAGGGAAGTGCATGTGCCAGAAATCATAACCATACCGTCCAAGCCTCATGCTAGGACCATAAATAATCATTTTGCCAAGGCCTCATGCGAAGACCATAGTTTGTCTCATGAGACCTACCGATGCATAGAGGGGCTATAGCAGGCCCCACCCATCAAGTAATAAGTCCAATTCATTCCTCATATGATTGGGGATAAACATAAAAAACATATACATTCATATTGAAACTATCATATGAAATGTAATAAACTTACCCCAATCATTAAACATAAAACACTAACCATTCTGAGTAATATGGAAAATGGTTTTATGATAGCTCATACACAATAGAGTTAGTCATAAACCATTAAATAAAATATGGTAGATGACTTCATAAATGATTAAACCCAATAATACATAAGAAACAACAAGAGTGTTGAATCAAATGAAAATACTATTATAAACTCATTTAGCAAACTTGAGATTAATACTCTTTTATTTGAAAAGAAGAGTTCTTTTGGAAAAATATTTGTATAAAATCAGAAGTGAATTAAGATATTATTTTAATAATAACAATGACTGATTTTATAAATATAATGGTTACCAAAAACATATTATAGGTTACCCTTGAAAATAGGTAAGAAGTTGAGAAATTCCCTTGAATCGGGTTTGTATTTTGAAATCAATTTTGAAATTTCTTTTTAAAATGTGAAACTATACATAAAATAAGGAAGGCTTATGGTTGGTGTACATATATATAATACCCAAACAGAATTTATTGGAAGTATACAAGAATACATAAAAATTTCATTGAGGTAATTAGACAATGAAAGTAACCCGAATGAAAATGGAAGTTCGGGTGGAAAAACCCTTACCTTAACTCCAAACGTGTTCCTCTATCGAACTTAAGCTCATGTAATATGAAATTGTACTTATTAACAACTTATTTAATAACCTATTAGACATTTATTTATTTTATCATAGTTCTAGTTAGTTCATTTATGTTCTTATTGATAAGTTATTGTATTGAATTTTGTTGCTTCAGAGTGTTCATTTTCTTTATTTTCATCTTCGGTTCACTTGTTTTTAAGTATGTGGAATGGATGTAAATCTGCAGAATTAAAATTATATAATATTTATGATCATAAATTGGTGTTATTTTTAATTTATATAACTTGGTTACATTGAAATAAGATGAATTATTATATATAACTTTAAGGATAATTTTTTCGGTTAATATGTGGGTTTTGATTACAACGAACTCGTTTTTCTTTATAAATTAATACCTTTTGTACAAAGGGATTACAGAAAATTAAATAAGTTATATTATATATAATAATCTGGTTCAACCATAACAATATTGGTTTCATGACCATAATTGAGAATAATAATAGAAATCGAAAGTCCATCATCCTTGAATGTGTAAAATTGACACATCTCGGATGGTGTTCTTGCTACTAGTATAAAAGAAGGTAAAAAGGGGGGATGATGATAACTTATTCCACTATAATGAAAAAATTCCAGTACATATAAGGTAATGGAGTCATCACAAAATTTGGATAAGGATAGGTAATAGAAAAATAAAACAAGTGAACTTGAAAGGAAAAACAAAGAATTGAAAAGATGAATTTACCACTTGAACCAAACTTACTTGAGAACCTCCTTAAGAAGAGGTTTTAGTCTTTTTATGAGACCAAGGCTTGCTGGAAGTGGGGGAGAAGGTTGGGAAGTTATTTGGATAGAATTTGGAGAAGTCACAAGGCTTGAGAGGAGTGAATGGAAGGGGGAGTGAGATGGGGTTTTTATAGTGGAGGAGAGAGGGGATTTCTTAATATAAAATTCATTAATTTATTATTTCTCCTCAAGAAAAGGAATAGTGAGTATTAATAGGCCAATAATAGTAATTTTATCATGTGATCCCGAACCAATTGGGATTAAATCAGAATAACATCATGAATGACTCTATAATTAGCTTATTTAGCTTATTTTGTAAATTATGGTATTTCACTATTCATAAAAAATTCTAGTATTTCGAAAAAATACCAAAAACTTACCCCAAACATTTTTCAACATGTAGAATCCAAAAATGAATTCCATTTTTTAAAAATAATTTTCTAAATATGATTAATTAAATATTTAATTAAATTCATTTTTTAATCAAAAAATATAAACAATTAAAATATTCATCTTCATTTTTAAGGTGCCTAAATTCATTTATACCTTCAAGGTAATGGATACCATTCATAAGATTTATATTACTATTCATAAGGGTAATTTAATATTTATAATGGTAGGTTACTATTCATAAGGGTAGGTTACTATTCACCAAAAATTAAGTTAATTCTATCAGACTCTAAATATCATCTTGAACACAACCATGTATGTCAGATTTTAAAATTCAAATCATAGAAGTGAAAAAATCAGGTTTTATTTGCTAGGTTATAACAAAGTGGTGTTTTTAGAGACTTAGTGATATATGCATCCATTAATAAATCTATATGAAAATTCTTAGGGTGTTATATTATTCCCACCTTCAAAAATTTCGTCCTCAAAATTTCATTTACTTGTTAAAAAGTGAGGGTACCTTGATTATGGTGTCCATATGGTTTCATCATCATCTTTATCACATAAATAGAAGGTTCATGCGTTGAAATAAAGATTTAGAGATCCTTCGAAATCATTTGCTTCCTTCATCCAGATACACCTTGTACAACTTGGGTCATATGGGTGTTCACAGAAAAATAATTTCAGAAAATAATTATGTATGACATATAATTTCAAAAACATCTGATAAAACTTGATTTTTATAAAACAGTCAGACCAAATTTGAGTTGAAACTTTTAATCAATGGTCCTTTTAAAATTCCATAAGTATGTGATGAAATATTATATTTCAAAAGCAAATATAAATAAGTTGCACAAGGGTCTCCTTCTTTAGCACCTTTTTCAAAATCATAATATGCTTCAAAATCTTGTGATAAGGTAAAATATTTGAAAATTCCTTGATAATATTTACCTTTCTTGAAAATATGAGAATATTGAGAAAATATGATTTGATTAAATACAAACCATGATCCATGATGGTATTGAGGTATAGTAGAGGTGTTTGATATCTCAAACAATTTCTTGCAAGTGAGTTGTATGTTATAAAATTTTTCAGAATTGTTGGGGCATGAATTTGTAATAATTATTTCAAGAAAGTCATCAGGAAGGGATAGAAATGTTGATTGAGGTCCTCCTTCCATTTGTAACTGACTTTCCTTGATCTGAAAAGTTATAAAACAAGGGTTTAACTTAAATAATAGACATAGACAATAACTATATTTTTAATGAAAACTCATAATCCCTAAAGGTGCCATTTATAAATAATGGCATACACTAGATTAGGTTATGAATATAAAACAGAAGGGAACTTAAAATAGATTGACATTATATGCATAACTAATATCAAAAACATGGTTTATATGAGGAAAATTTACATTAAACTCCTTCATAACGGATTGTAAAGAAAATGTGAATTATCCTAAGCCTATCCCCCAGGAGTGCCATAACCAAGAGTGCAGCAAGGCCTGTTGTGGTATACTAGGATATCCCAAGTCAAGCCTGAAAGTCCTTGTCGGAGCTTTCACTCCTAGGTATATCTGTGCTAGATCCACCTCTACCTGCTCGTATCCAGAAAGGGATGTATTGCTTGAATGATCGACATAAGCTATCCCTTACCAAAATACCAGGATGTTCTTGTATGTTTATCATCAACGACTATCTTAGGGACTCTTCCCTAATATACGTGTTCTAAATCTAGTTTCTAAGTTTTCTACTAAACTTCCTCTGATACCAACTGTAAGGACTTGACCCCAGTTGCATGGAGTCGGTACCTTATTTGATTACATTGGCATACATATAAGGAATATGAATCCCGAAGGACCATGTAGTTTAGTATTATTGGAAACAAGATACATACATAAGTTCAACTTTACATATGGAAAGGAAAAATGACACTAAATTATTCCACTAGCAACATCATGTCTCCTAGATTATGATTACATGTCATTCATAATTTAATTCTTCATGTCCTGAGAAAAATGAAACAAAAGAAAGGGGTGAGCTCAAACGCTCAGTAAGATTAATCAATACACTAGAAGATAGCATAAACATCAGACATGGTGAATAATTGGAAACACATGCCTTTAATAATGAACTTGAACACATTATGAAAGAAATATGAGCTAAATAAATAATGCCATAATAAAACATAATCATGGGTATTCTAATAGTCAAATAAACACTTTATCTTCAAATACTAACATCATAATGAGGGAAGTTCATATGTTGAACATCATAACCATACTGTCCAGGCCTCGTTCCAGGACCATAAATAATCATTTTGTCAAGGCCTCGTGTCAAGACCATAGTTTGTCTCATGAGACCTACTGATGCATCGAGGGGCTATAGAGAGCCCCACCCATCACATAATAAGTCCAATTCATTCCTCATATGAGCTAGGATAAACATAAACAACATATACATTCATATTGAAACTATCATATGAAATGTAACTAACTTACCTCAATCGTTAAACATAAAACAATAACCATTCCGAGTAATATGGAAAATGATTTTAGGATAGATCATCCACAATAGTGTTAGTAATAAAACATTAAATAAAATATGGTAGATGACTTCATAAATTATTAAACAAAATAATACATAATAAACAACAAGAGTGTTGAATCAAATGAAAATACTCTTATAAACTCATTTAGTAATCTTGAGATAAATACTCTTTTCTTTTAAAAGAAGAGTTCTTTTGGAAAAATATTTGTATAAAACCAGAAGTGAAGTAAGATATTATTTTTAATGTAAAATGAGTGATTTTAAAAATATAATGGTTACCAAAAACAGATTAGAGGTTACCCTTGAAAATATGTAAGAAGTCGAGACATTCCCTTGAATCGGGTTTGTATTTTGAAATAAATTTTGAAAGTTACTTTTAAAACATGTAACTATCTATAAAATAAGTAAGGATTATGGTTGGTGTAGATATATATAATACCCAAACAGAATTTATTGTCAGTACACAAGAATACATAATAATTTCATTGAGGTAATTAGACAATGAAAGTAACCTGAATGAAAAATGGAAGTTCGGGTGGAAAAACCCTTACCTTAACTACAAACGTGTTCCTCTATCGAACTTAAGATCCTGTAATATAAAATTATACATATCAATAACTTGTTTAAGAACCTATTAGACATGTATTTAGTTTATCATAGTTCTGGTTAGTTCATTTATGTTCTTATTGATAAGTAATTGTATTGAATTCTGTTTCTTCGGAGTGTTCATTTTCTTTATTTTCATCTTCGGTTCACTTGTTTTTAAGTATTTGGAATGGATTTAAATATCCAAAATTGAAATTATATATTATTTATGAACATAAATAGGTGTTATTGGTCACTTATATAACTTGTTTACATGGAAATAGGATGAATTATTATATTGAACTTTAATGATAATTGTTTCGGTTAATTTTTGGGTATTGATTACAATGAACTCATTTTTATTTATAACATAATACCATTTTTACAAAGGGATTAAAAAATATTAAATAGGTTATATTATATATAATAATATGGTTCAACCATAAAAATAATGGTTTCATGACCAGAATTGAGAATGATAATTGAAATAGAAATTCCATCGTCCTTGAATGTGTAAAATTGACACATCTCAGATGGTGTTTGAAGGTTCCGGGCGCAGCGGAAGCGCGTGGGTGGATGTGCCCACTTGGCTTTTTGTCATTAGCAATGATCAATCCGGGATTAATACGACGATAAACGCCAGTCTCCATGGATCGAATCACAGAAAAAGACAAAGAAGATGGTTTTTCCCGGAACCACAAACAAGGATCGTTACAGGTTGATTATAATTAATTTAATTAATTATAAAGAAATACCTTTTGGGTGTTCTTTCTTCATTGATGTTATCAATCACGTTGTCAATGTGATCCGTCGTTGCGTCGCAGAAGCCAAGTGTAGACTCCCTCTAGCGGTGATCCACACGTGTACCTCGTATCTCTGGACGTCGCCAAAAGATTCTCCGGGTGCTAGCGTGGAGAAGCCTTTTCTTGCGTTGTCCGCCTTAGATTGTCTTGATCCGATGGAAGAGGATCTCTCTCGGTCTTGAGAGCGTTCTTGGAGGAAGAGGTTCTTTCGGCCTTGAAAGAATTCTCCAGAGATGTTGTGCACAACGATTCTCTTATATCAGAAAAGAGTTGGGGTTGTGAGGATATTTATAATCGGGTGTGTGGGGTTATAGAGTTATGACAATAAATAAACGCGTTACGCATTTTATTTATTTCATTGACTCTTTATTTAAAACCCCATGTCGAATAAATAATTCCTTGACATGCGCCCATGCTGATTATAATAAATATCATTTAAAACAATATTATATCCTCAAAATCCCAACTAAAAAAAAACTACACGGAGTGTATTAATAAATACACGGCGTGTACTTGTTTTTCATTGAAAACTACACGGTGTGTACATTAAATGTACACGGCGTGTATATCTTGTTTTCATTTATTCATTTCCTTTCCAAAATAAAACTACACGGCATGTAATAATAATACACGACGTGTACTTGTTTTATTTTCTTTTTCCTCCATCATTTAAAACAACTTAGGCTTCCTTGAATAATTATTAAACCATGTACGAGAATAATCTTTATTCAACTTGAGATACTTGGATACACTTAGTGTGTGACCCTCTAGGCCTCTTTCTCGTTGGCATTAGGCGGGCTTGCCTAAAGTCCAAGATTACTGTCTAGCAACGGGTCAAGGCACCCAAGAGAAAGAAGTTGACGCCACATTGACGTATCACCTCATACGAGCGCTTACTGTGTAATTTAATCCCTTTGTCTCAATATCTCATCAAGCAGGTTTCATGGCAGTGTCATAAACCTATATGCTTGATATGTTGTTCTTTGACTACCTGAAATAAACTCATCGTTTACACCATGGCCATGGAATTTAATGCGACAGTTCTATTTCAATCAAAGGGCCGAGATATCAACTTCCATAAATGGAAGGGACAAATCCTTCCTTGACTTATCCATTAACAACATGTCACTCGTGACGCACCCAACGTACCCTACTTCCCGCCAACTATCTGCGTGACAGTTTCCGTCAGTAAATCTAAGTGCGCGAGTCATGACATGAGTTAATGATAATCTTCCAGTCCAAGGACCATTACACACGCTCGTAGATAGCAATATCCGATGACACCAAGACATGCAGAATTACTACTGGCGGGTCTATTCTCATAATCTCCCATCTTGGAGATTACCAAGTGCGAACTCCATGAGAGAGAGTCTCGTCTTCTTAT
The DNA here is from genome assembly GCA_963277665.1 of Viscum album. Taxonomy (NCBI): domain Eukaryota; kingdom Viridiplantae; phylum Streptophyta; class Magnoliopsida; order Santalales; family Viscaceae; genus Viscum; species Viscum album. The sequence continues at coordinate 416,403,772 of OY728129.1, forward strand.
GAGTACTCGCACATGACGGTCTGTATACTATGTGTCCTATCATAGTATGTCATCCAACCGCAGAACTTTATTTAAGAATATTGTTATAGCATTTCAAGGTTCTCATCATAGCGGGGATCTGCTATAACCTTATTAATGCAAAAAATATTTCAGGACATTATTATATTATAGTCATGCAGAACAATGAACAATATATAATAAGTGAACATTTATGTAATCAAAGTACAAAACAGTTGGTTCTGAGGACACCAACCCTTACAAACTCCCACTTGGACTAGAGCCAACTGCCTACGACTTTTAGTCCGCTAGACCTCACATGATGATCATGTTTCTGCTGAGTCAAGGCTTTAGTCAATGGGTCCGCCACGTTGTCTTCCGTGGAAATACTGCTCACTGCAACTTCACCTCTCTGAGAAAAATCCCTCAAGAGATGATACTTCCGAAGTATGTGCTTTGTCCGCTGATGTGACCTTGGCTCTTTTGCAAGTGCCACCGCTGCAGTATTATCACAATAGAGTGTGATAGGATCTTTACTGCTCGGTACAACATCCAGCTCTTGGACGAAGCTTCGCATCCATACCGCTTCTTTAGCTGCCTCAGAAGCTGCGATATACTCGGACTCCGCTGTAGAATCTGCCACCACACTTTGTTTTGAGCTCTTCCAGCTCACTGCACCTCCATTCAAACTGAAGATGTATCCAGTCTGCGACTTCATGTCATCTTGATCAGTCTGGAAACTAGCATCTACATGTCCTCTGATGACTAGTTCCTCATCTCCTCCATAAACCAAGAACATATCCCTAGTACGCCTCAGATACTTAAGGATAGTCTTGACTGCCATCCAATGGCGGTCTCCTGGATCAGCTTGATATCTGCCTACCGCACTTAATGCATAAGCAACATCTAGCCTCGTACATAGCATAGCATACATGACTGACCCAATCGCGGATGCATAAGGGATCCTTGCCATTCTCTTTCTTTCCTCATGTGTCTGAGGACACATTTTCTTGGAAAGATGAATGCCATGTGACACTGGCAACAATCCCCTCTTGGACTGTTCCATACTGAATCTCTTCAGTATCTTTTCAATGTATGTACTTTGACTTAGGCCCAACATTTTCTTGGATCTATCACGATGGATCTTGATCCCAAGAATATATGCCGCCTCTCCCAAGTCTTTCATGGAGAAGCATTTATTCAACCATGTCTTAACTGACTGTAAGACAGGTACTTCGTTTCCAATTAGCAATATGTCATCGACATATACTATTAGGAAAACGACTGCACTTCCACTAAACCTTTTGTAGACACAAGGCTCACATTCGTTCTTAACAAAGCCAAATTCTATAACAGCTTCATCAAAACGAATGTTCCATGACCTTGATGCTTGCTTTAATCCATAAATGGATTTTTGCAACTTGCATACCTTGTTGGCATCCTTTGAAGTCACAAACCCTTCAGGTTGTGTCATGTAGACATCTTCCTGGAGGTTCCCGTTAAGGAAAGCTGTTTTGACATCCATTTGGCAAATTTCATAGTCATGGTAAGTAGCAATGGCCAATACGATTCTGATAGACTTCAGCATTGCAACCGGTGAAAAGGTTTCATCATAGTCAATTCCTTGACGCTGTCTAAAACCTTTTGCAACCAGTCGTGACTTGTAGGTGCTGACTTGCCCCTCCATGTCCAGTTTCTTCTTGAATACCCATTTATTACCAAGAGGCTTTACATCAACTGGAGGATCTACCAAAATCCAGACTTGGTTTTGGTACATGGAATCCATTTCAGAATTCATGGCTTCTTGCCACTTGGCAACGTCTGTGCCTTCAACTGCTTCCTTGTAGGTAAGAGGATCATCATTGTCAACCAATAATGAGTCACCATCCTCAGTGACAAGAAAACCATATTGTTCTGGTTCTCTCACCTCTCTCGTGCTCCTACGCAGTTCTTGTGTCTCTGGAACAGATTGTTCTTCCACGGGGCTTTGTGGAATCTGTTCTTGTACCAACTCATGTGTATCTTGAGCCTCGACTTCATCGAAGTCTATCTCGCTCCCACTATCTCTTCTGGAGATGTGCTCCCTCTCAAGGAATATGGCGTGTCTTGCCACTGTAACCTTTTTTTCTGAGGGGTTGTATAGGTAATATCCCCTTGTTTCCTTGGGATATCCTATAAAGATACACTTTGTGCCTCGGGGTGCAAGTTTGTTACCTGAAGAGGCCTTAACAAATGCTTCTCTACCCCACACATGTAAATTCGATAACATGGCTTTGCGTCCACTCCATAACTCGTATGGAATACCATTTATCGATTTAGTTGGTACTTGGTTTAGTATGTGTGCTGCTGTTTGTAATGCATATCCCCAAAAGGATAATGGAAGACTCGCATGACTCATCATTGATCTCACCATGTCCAACAGGGTGCGGTTCCTCCTTTCACTTACACCATTCCACTGCGGTGTGTAAGGAGGAGTGAGTTGAGATAGAATCCCAAACTCCCGTAAGAAATCAATGAAGTCTTGATTAAGATATTCTCCTCCTCTGTCTGAGCGGAGTTTCTTAATCTTCTTACCAAGCTGGTTCTCAACTTCATTCTTGTATTCTTTGAACCAATCAAAAGAATCTGACTTATACCTCATTAAATAGATATATCCATATCTACTAAAATCATCAGTAAAAGTTATGAAGTACGAGAACCCACCCATTGCTTCAACTGGAAATGGTCCACACACATCTGTGTGAACTAATTCTAGAATCTCTTTAGCTCTTTCACCTTTCCCACTAAATGGGGCTTTGGTCATTTTGCCTTGTAGACACGCATGACATACACCAAGTGGCTTTAGTTCGAAAGAATCTAAATACCCATCTTGATGTAATTTTGTCAAACGTTTCTCATTGACATGACCTAGCCGGTGATGCCAAAGTTGGGTGTGGTATGAGTCATGTAAATTAACTTTGTTATCAATTGCCATTACTTGGTTTGTGTAGTCTAACACATAAAGGCCGTTATATAAATGTGCCCTACCAAAACAAATGCTATCTTTATAAAAGTAGCAACATTAATTTCCAAACTTGAATATGAATCCATCAGTATCTAATCTGGATACTGAAATAATGTTTTTGGTTACAGAGGGTACATAATAACATCCTTTCAAAACCAAGACCATCCCGGTAGGCAATGTGAGGTGGTAGTCCCCGACAGCTACAGCAGCAAGTCTGGCTCCGTTGGCTGCTCGTAGATCTACCTCCCCTCGATCAATCTTCCTGAATCTACTTGGTTCCTGTATTTGGATACAGATGTGAGCACCACAAGCAGTATCTAATACCCAATTAGTAGAAACAGATAGATTGCATTCGATAACAAACGCACCTGAAGATTCCCCTTGCTTCCTCGGCTGGGTGCAGTTTTTCTTCCAGTGACCCTTCTTGCCACATGCGAAACAAACAGCATCCTGTTCCTTTGCCTCCCCTTTGATCTTCCTTTTCTTGGAAGGCCTTGAAGAAGCTTTGGGCTTAAAGCTCTTCGCCTTCCCTTTCCTTTTATTCACCATAAGGACAGAAGGTTTTTCACGCTTCATGTCATTGTCCACTTGGCAAATGAGGATAAGAAGATCAGATAGAGACTTCTCAATATTGTTCATGTTGAAATTAATAACAAAGTTTGAGAAGCTCTGGGGGAGTGATGCGAGAATGAGATCGGTACCCAGTTCTTCAGGGAGTTTAAACCCTAGAACCTCCAAGCGCTCAATGTAGCCAATGAGCTTGACTACATGAGGCCCAGCTGGGGCACCCTCTCCAAGCTTGCTCTGAAACAGAGCCTTGGAGATCTCAAACCTTTCCTGTCTTGCTCTCTCCTGGTATAAACCACGGAGGTGCTCGAGCATGCTGTAGGCATCCATGTCTTCATGAGACTTCATGAGCTCACTAGACATAGATGACAGCATCAAACATTGAACGTCGAGAGCATCGTTCAAATGTTGATCATAGACTAGGAAATCTTCATCACTTGCCCCTGGGGCAGGAGAATCAGGAAGTGAGGACTCCAGCACATAAAACTTCCGTTCATGGCGTAGGATAACCCGAAGGCGCCTAAACCATTCCTGAAAGTTACTGCCGGTGAGGATGTTGTCTTTATCCAGAATTGATCGCAGAGAAAATGTGGTTGATGTGTTTGTCATTTTGATTCTACAATTTAAAAGAGCAGATTCATCAGTACTTTCTTGATTACATTTTATGAGAAATAATAAATTTTATTAAGTCTCCCACTATTTTATCAATTCCCAATGGCCCTCACCATTGAACTCGGAATGTCCAGTTGCTTTGACATTATAATGGCAAGGATCCATATTTCCCTTCGCATAACCCCAACAAGGGTTGGTCAAGCTATTTAAAGGTATTTAGGTAGGCGGGTCTTTGCCAACTGTGAGCTTACAGTTCCTTGATCTGTTTAGTGGACTCCCCAATCCTGAAATCCTGACTTGGATTTCCTCAACTCTTGCCTCAAATATTACATCAAGTCTAGCAAGGGCTACTTCTCTTGATGTAATATGGTTAAGTCAACCCGAAACCTTTCATAAGGGCTTCCTTTATAAAAGTAAGTGTCCCAACAAGGGTTGGTCAAACACATAGTTTTATTGAGTCTTGCCCTTAATCAAGTAATGGAAGGCTTGGTCTGACTTAATATGGTATTTGAGGGATTTTATTCTTTATGCGTATCTTTGCATTATCACATGCTTGTTAATATTAAGTGATGCTTGCTTAAGTGATTAACCATGTTCCGATAATGTATACGCATAGACCGGTTTTTATTTTATTCCATCTTTGCATGCTTGTTCATTTTATTAATTATGTGATCGCGACAACACATGCATAATATATAAACCATGCAATCAGACAGAAATAAAATAAGATGGCATGATCATGAGCTTCTATTTGGTTAGCTTATCTAGCGGTTTTGATAAGCTTACCCTGACCTAGGGAAAACACCTTGAACCTGATGGTTCATGTTTTGCAGCTCCCACCTGTCCACCTTTGTATCTTCTTGTGTCGGTTTCGCCTTGGCTTCGGGATTTGAACCGTCTCCTCTGGCTTGGGAGATCCTCCATTACATGGGTTTACATTAAAGAAACCATGGGCACGCAGGCCCTACATTTTATTGGAAGAAGGCTCGCAGGCCAACAAATTTAAATTAAATAAATTTAAATGAAACCATACACATACAAAGGGTCTTTGGTCTAGCTCATGATCATCCATAGTATGCAACGACATTTACGCATATTTAGAATTCAAATTCTTTTAATCGTTTTATTTAAGATAAGACGCGCTCGAATTCAATTAATTATGATCTTATAATTAATCAATTCTTTATCTTAAATTACTTTCTGAATTTCCTTGAGATTCTTCTCATCCATATTCCTTGTACGAGTCTTTGTACATTGGAGGAAACCTGGTGAAATTCCATTTCTAGAAAGTACACGGCGTGTAGTTTATAATTACACGGCGTGTATTTTTCTTTTCACCCTTTGTCCAAAGTACACGTCGGGGATTTGGCGTGTTTTTCTGTACTTTGGAAATTTTAGAGTACATGGCATGTAGATGAATCATACACGGCGTGTACTTCCTTGTTACGCGGTAACTGGCCTGGCGATCCCGTATACGCGGTACGCGACTTATCTTTGTACACGGTTTCACCTGGGTCGGAACGGACTACACGGCGTGTTGTTCCAACATACACGTCGTGTATTCCGGTTTCCACGCGCCGTTCTATTCTGGTCAACACGGCGCGATTAAAACTTAGGCATAATCAATTCACACGACGTGGTTTGGCGGACCAGTGCCGGTTCGTTGAACCTAAGTACACGGCGTGTAGTTTTAATTACACGTCGTGTAATCCCGTGTTGTACAGACAGAAAGAGCGGCTCCTCCGGATGAGTTCCTCGTTTTTATTTTAATCAAAATTAAAATTAAAAGGTCGTTTCTGTGATATGAATCGAGAAACGAAGGTGGAAGAATAGATCTCGTTAATTCAGATTTATAGAACGATTTATTTCGAATTGAAGCAAATATGAATGCGTAAATTATCAACGAAAATTAAATAACTATAATCAACGTTGTAACCTCCCTCTGATACCATTTGAAGGTTCCGGGCACAGCGGAAGCACGTGGGTCGATGTGCCCACTTGGCTTTTTGTCATTAGCAATGATCAATCTGGGATCAATACGACGATAAACGCCAGTCTCCACGGATCGAATCACAGAAAAAGACAAAGAAGATGGTTTTTCCCGGAACCACAAACAAGGATCGTTACAGGTTGATTATAATTAATTTAATTAATTATAAAGAAATACCTTTTGGGTGTTCTTTCTTCGTTGATGTTCTCAATCACGTTGTCAATGTGATCCGTCGTTGCGTCGCAGAAGCCAAGTGTAGACTCCCTCTAGCGGTGATCCACACGTGTACCTCGTATCTCTGGACGTCGCCAAAAGATTCTCCGGGTGCTAGCGTGGAGAAGCCTTTGATTGCGTTGTCCGCCTTAGATTGTCTTGATCCGATGGAAGAGGATCTCTCTCGGTCTCGAGAGCGTTCTTGGAGGAAGAGGTTCTTTCGGCCTTGAAAGAATTCTCCAGAGATGTTGTGCACAACGATTCTCTTGTATCAGAAAAGAGTTGGGGTTGTGAGGATATTTATAATCGGGTGTGTGGGGTTATAGAGTTATGACAATAAATAAACGCGTTACGCGTTTTATTTATTTCATTGACTCTTTATTTAAAACCCCATGTCGAATAAATAATTCCTTGATATGCGCCCACGCTGATTATAATAAATATCATTTAAAACAATATTATATCCTCAAAATCCCAACTAAAAAAAAACTACACGGAGTGTATTAATAAATACACGGCGTGTACTTGTTTTTCATTGAAAACTACACGGTGTGTACATTAAATGTACACGGCGTGTATATCTTGTTTTCATTTATTCATTTCCTTTCCAAAATAAAACTACACGGCATGTAATAATAATACACGATGTGTACTTGTTTTATTTTCTTTTTCCTCCATCATTTAAAACAACTTAGGCTTCCTTGAATAATTATTAAACCATGTACGAGAATAATCTTTATTCAACTTGAGATACTTGGATACACTTAGTGTGTGACCCTCTAGGCCTCTTTCTCGTGGGCATTAGTCGGGCTTGCCTAAAGTCCAAGATTACTGTCTAGCAACGGGTCAAGGCACCCAAGAGAAAGAAGTTGACGCCGCATTGACGTATCACCTCATACGAGCGCTTACTGTGTAATTTAATCCCTTTGTCTCAATATCTCATCAAGAAGGTTTCATGGCAGTGTCATAAACCTATATGCTTGATATTTCGTTCTTTGACTACCTGAAATAAACTCATCGTTTACACCATGGCCATGGAATTTAATGCGACAGTTCTATTTCAATCAAAGGGCCGAGATATCAACTTCCATAAATGGAAGGGACAAATCCTTCCTTGACTTATCCATTAACAACATGTCACTCGTGACGCACCCAACGTACCCTACTTCCCGCCAACTATCTGCGTGACAGTTTTCGTCAGTAAATCTAAGTGCGCGAGTCATGACATGAGTTAATGATAATCTTCCAGTCCAAGGACCATTACACACGCTCGTAGATAGCAATATCCGATGACACCAAGACATGCAGAATTACTACTGGCGGGTCTATTCTCATAATCTCCCATCTTGGAGATTACCAAGTGCGAACTCCATGAGAGAGAGTCTCGTCTTCTTATGAGTACTCGCACATGACGGTCTGTATACTATGTGTCCTATCATAGTATGTCATCCAACCGCAGAACTTTATTTAAGAATATTGTTATAGAATTTCAAGGTTCTCATCATAGCGGGGATCTGCTATGACCTTATTAATGCAACAAATATTTCAGGACATTATTATATTATAGTCATGCAGAACAATGAACAATATATAATAAGTGAACATTTATGTAATCAAAGTACAAAACAGTTGGTTCTGAGGACACCAACCCTTAAAGTGTTCTTTCTACTAGTATAAAAGAAGGTAAAAAGGGGGAGATGATGATAACATATTCCAATATCATGAAAAAATTCCAGTACATATAAGTTAATAGATTCATCACAAAATTTGGATAAGGATAGGTAATAGAAAAAAAAAACAAGTGAACTTGAAAGGAAAAACAAATAATTGAAAAGAGGAATTTACCTCTTGAACCAAACTTCCTTGAGAACCTCCTTAAGGAGAGGTTTTGGTATTTTTATGAGACCAAGGCTTGATGGACGTGGGGTAGAAGGATGGTAAGGTATTTGGACAGAATTTGGAGAAGGCACAAGGCTTGAGAGGAGTGAATGGAAGGGGGTGAGAGGGGGTTTTATAATGTAGGAGAGAGGGGATTTCTTAATATAAAATTCATTAATTTATTATTTCTCCTCAAGAAAAGGAATAGTGAGTATTCCTAGACCAAGAATAGTAATTTTATAATTTTATCCTAAACCAATTGGGCTTACATCAGTAGAACATCATGAATGACTCTATAATTAGCTTATTTAGCTTATTTTGTAAATTATGATATTTCACTATTCATAAAAAATTCTACTATTTCGGAAAAATACCAAAAACATACCTCAACCATTTTTCAACGTGTAGAATCAAAAAATGAATTCCATTTTTAAAAAATAATTTTCTAAATATGATTAATTAAATATTTAATTAAAATCATTATTTAATCAAAAAATATAAACACTTAAAATATTCTTCTTCATTTTTAAGGCGCCTAAATTCATTTATACCTTCAAGGGAATGGATACCATTCATAAAACTCATATTACTATTTATAAGGGGTAAGTTACTATTCATAATTCTAGGTTACAATTCATAAGGGTAGGTTACTATTAACCAAAAATTAAGTTAATTCTATCAGACTCTAAATATCATCTTGAACACAACCGTGTATGTCAGATTTTAAAATTCAAATCATAGAAGTGACAAAATCAGGTTTACTTGGCTAGGTTATAAAAAATTGGTGTTTTTAGAGACTTAGTGATCTATTCATTCTATAATAAATCTATTTGAAAATTCTTGGGGTGTTACACCATGTGTATATACACACTATTAAGACTCACATCCCATACTAAATTTTAAGGTAAGGTGGGGAAGAGGGAGAAGTTAGTTTGCTATTCCCTCAATAACATGGATGTTTGGGAAAACATCCGGAGGACATTTCCTTACATGGGATTCAATCAGGTTACTCAACTCGAGTGTTGGTTCTTAAGAAATAAAATGATAATGTAAAAAATTGTATATCTAATCATTTTTAACCTAAGGATTCAGACTCCAGAAAACACCACAAGGGCCTATATGATCCACCTCCCCATCTCTATCTCCAACCAACACATGCTTCCATAACTACAACACAACCTGTCCCATATTCTCACAAAAAACAACCCTAAGCACATTCTCAAATTCCCATTTCATTTATCATAGTTAAATTACATAATCAATTTTTCTGGACACATTACATTCAATTAGAAGTATTCAATTTCTAACTATTGATTAAACCAATTTATATAGAAATCCATTCATTAATAATTAATCACATTTATTCCATCATTTACTATTTATTAAACAAAACTAGTCCAACTTCTATAATTATTCATTTAACAATGCATCATTTATCAATTTTAGTCTATCTCACATTATTGATTTAATATACTCCTTCAATATTCCATGAAACTGAGTAACATTAACACAAACCAACATCAATGGAATCTGTCACCACATTAACTTCCTCACAACACATTACAATAGCCAACATATCTATAAAAAACCTTTTACACTTAACCAACCATGCCACTACTACTATAGAAACAATAAATCTCATTCATCACTACCATGACCAATCCATACCCCATCACTGCAACAAACCAAAAAAACCAATTAATAACACTATCCTAAAATAGAATGACCAACTATGAAGCCAAAAATATGTCAATCAAAGTAAAAAAGCATTTTTAACAACCATTTATTAATCATTCTTCCATTTATAATAAAAATTCTAGGTTCAAACACCAAGACATAAATTCTATATTCTCACATAACCAATATTTCATTATAAACATTAAGTGATCAACCCATTAGGAAAATTGATTAGTGTTAAATATGTTTCACTTCATTAATTGTGATCCATTAGCATCTAAATCAACAAAACCATCAAGTTATCAGCAATATCATGTAATTTCATAAAGCACATGTGATTCACTCTCTTTCATTCAATTTCATTTAGTCCAATTTATTATACCAATAGGTTAATACATATAATCCACCCAATCAAATCAAAAGAATGGTTAATTTATAATGTAAATAAAAAAAAGAAAGGGAGGTCTCAAATCCCCAACCTCAGTCGAGACATTAAAAACCACTATCTAAGATGTTAAGGAAACTCCAACTAAAACCCACCTAACACATAATAATCAACCACATGGCCATCTAATTATCATTCCCCACTAAAATAATAACACAAAAATGAAAAACTATATCATCAATGATTACATAGCTTCCCCAAGAAAAAAATATAAATAAAGAATAAATAAGAAGAGAAGGGGAATCCACCTTAGATCATAGAGATGTTGATCACCAGAAGCCAATGGGACAAAACAAATCAAAAGATTACTAAATACCCATAAAAATGCACCGCTAGTTTCCAAGGATTCCAAGGAAGTCAAGGAAATTAGATTGATTTTGTTTCAAGGACCAAATATATAACCATTTTTGGAAATTAAAGGATAACAGTGTGATAAGGGACATCATGATACAATGAACTATGATGCACAAACCATGTCACTTTACCTCTTCAAATATCAGAGTCAAAACATATTAAAACTAGTTTTAATAACAAGGATCATAATACAACCAAAACCATAATTTTAAGACACATAAAATCTTTAGGATCATGGTGTGGTCCTCATCCTCCTCCCACAAACCTGTTAAACCTCAAACTAAACCACAGTATAATGGAAGGTAGTGCAGTGAAACAAGATTTAAATTAATAGATCCAATAAATAAACCACCCATAACTTCATGTCACAATGGGTATAACCATGCCATAATTTCACTCATGTGAGATTAACCAGGAGTTCATGTATGATTAACTAGAAACAACTCAAGAAAATCATTCTTTAATACAACCCCTCACAGCAAAACTAGGTTCACATAGGGTAGATTCAAAAGGCCTCATGCTAGAGTAACCCAATGACTTCCCTACATAAGAATAAATGGGAATCCTTAACACTAAAACCAAACCCATGGATGTTGTAATGGGACTTCCAATTCAAAACTGTGCATCCCTAAAATCTCAGGACTCACACCCTGCATCATAATGGAACAACCTTGCAGTAGATCAATGATTGATGATGTGACAAACCATATTGAAAAACAATAATCAATTTTAACTAATTAGTCTCATCGCAACACACAGGTTCACGTCACAACACATTCTTTCAGTTAAATTTCAATAACTAACCTCATCCTCTTCCCTCAAAAAATTTTCTAACACCTCCATTACCTGAAAGATGCAAAGTAATGGCCCGAGAAAACTTGTTTGTTATATAGGAGTTTCAACCCAATTACCCCCAACATTTTGTAATATAATCATGACCAAATACAAACTTCCATTTGGGTAGGTGGTAGAATCAAATAAAAGAGATGTAATTTTTCAATGGAATTTGTTTCTATAGTGAAAAAAACAAACTAATTTCATAGATATAGTGTAGAGGAAATGAGGAAAGAATTATTTCATGATAATTATAGAACCCAATTTTTAAAAATGAATCTCAACCAATAATTCCCACCAAAATCGCACCTACAAGAAATTTTAGAAACAAAATAAAACATAACTACTAAAAAAGGTTTTAATAGTGCTAAAAAAATTTATAATCAAAGTGTCATTAAAAGGGGGATCCCTTTTATCAGTGCTAAAAAAATCACTGATAAATTCTCCTTGTATCATTTCTAAAAAAGTGCTAATAAAATGGGTGTTTTATCAACACTAAAAAAAGAGATAATAAAAGTCAAAAAAAGAACTTTTAAAAAATATATATACAAATTATAAATTCAGAGGTCATCCACCCCCTTTTATCAGTGCTTGAATCGCCACCCACCCATCCTTTATCAGTGATTGAAGAACCCCCCCCCATCCTTTAAAAACTCTATGACACTTTCTTTACATGCTTGGGTTCCCCTGAATTCACTGAGTTTTAAACATGGGATGTCCCCCTCACAGATCTGCACCTTTACCACTTATCTATATTGTTTAGTTTTGTATTTTATGTTATATCTATTTATATATGTATATAGATTTCGTTATTTTTTTTATCTATATATCTATATAATTATTTGTAAATATATAAATAAAAATATGTATTGTGATCCTATGTGTTTATAAATACATACATATATAAATTTATATATATGTGTGGTTATAAATATAATTATACATATTTAAATTTATTTACATATATTATATATTAATATATATATATATATTAGCATATATAGGTAAATATATATCTTTTTGTCAATACACACACACAAATATATATATATATATATATACAAACACACACGTTATATATACATTAATTTCATAGGTAAATAAATATTCATACATTTTTATTTAATAGAAAATGAATATTTTTTTATTTAGATATGGTTTATATATATAGAAAGAAATTTTATATGTAAATATTTTTACATATTTATAAAAATACATTTTTATATGTGAATATATACAAATATGTATATATGTTTATATATTTAATTATACATAACAATAAAATAAAAAAATGATAAAATTTTAACGTCATAATATCCATATGAGTGTAACCCTTGAGATTAAATTGAGTCTCTACCCAAAAAAAGATTAGAAGACTCTATTAAATGAGGATGAAATTACATCAAATGTTAAAAAAATTGTGGTATCCTAGTAAAAAACATAGTTTTGGAGGCCTTACGGGCCTTTTTTTATCCAAAAAAACGATGATTGGGGTTCTCTGTAGTAACCATGACGTCACTACTACAAAAACGCCCATTAGATACTACCAAAATCGGTCGCTAAAGTGTTTTAGTGACCAACTGTAGGGAACCTTTGGTGGTTGCGGTTGGCATGATGATAACATCCATTAGAGGCCGCCAAAGGGGGTCACAATAGGCTATACTTGGATGACTGTAGTAGTGTTCAATGGGAAGGACATCTTTAACCACTTTGGAAGTCGCTGATGCCTCAGCAAACTGAATGATAGAATGAATGCCAATTGCATATGCTAACATAGATATTTTTTTAAAAATATTACACTTTCACATCATCATATATCCTAAACAAAAAAAACAACAGAAATGAGAAGACGCCAAACAATAGAAATCAAAAATATCGATCACATGAAATGAAAATAAATCTCACCAAAGTACCTGTCCACTGGAAGAAGTTGTCCATAGACACTACAACAAGACTAAAGAAATTAGGGAATATAGAAGACTCTGTAACAATAGTTCAAAAACCAAAAATTAGAGTACCAAATAGGGAACCAAAAAATGAAAAAAGGATAATCATTTGAAAAAATAGTGAACACATTGATTTTTTACATGCTTTGATCCAAATTGGACCTACATGCATGTAGTGGTGTCAAGGATTCACTAAATATAAATCATATTAAAAGAGAATACTAGATGAGTCTAATGACTATTCAAACAACCTAAATTGATATATACAATAGGATAAAATAATTTAAATAAAAATAAATGAAACACTTTCAGAGTTTTGATTAAATTACCAAGAGCTTAGATATGCTTAAAATATACCAGTTGAAAAGTAAGGCCTCCATGATCACACGGTATATAAAGAAAATATTCTCAAATGTATATGTTTTCAAGACACAAGCTAACTAAATCCACTCTAACATCAGTAAAAGATCAACAGATCATGATCGCATGAACTAACACAACACCAATTCAAATCAAAACCCTCATCTCTTGAAATATCTCTAAAAATCCATCAAATAAGTTCTAGAATCGATGAAAATAGTGAAAACCCCTAGATATAATCTTAATCTAAAAAAACTTGAAGTATCCCCTTAATGGATAATGATTCTGCATAGTAGGTACTCAAGGAGCCACCAATAATAATGTTTGATCATTTGGTTACAACAAACCAACATCCAACCATATATGTAGATTTGAAAGATTAACATGATGCTTCATGAAGTGCGAAAAGAGAGAGTAGAGTGGGATTTGTGTCCATTGGAGATGAGGAAAAAAATTAAGTAGCAAATCTAGGGTAAGAATCCCTAAGAAATAACATGTGATGAAACAAAAAAAGAAGCATTAATGACCATCAAATTAATAGGGTTCAAGGACTCAAGTTATAATTGAGCAAAGTGGGAAGATAAATACTACCTAATGTATGTCCCCCCATGAATAAAGGGAAGTCCATAAGATAAAATAAAACCAATAAATAAAATAAATTTACTTTATAAATCAAGTGAATTAAAATTCACACACCACTTCAAATTAATATCCTCAGGGAACAGTGCTATCCACCTTATTAGAAAGAGAAACCGAAGTGGGAGGTGTTTCTTGAGATCAAGAAAAAAAGTTGAAAAACCATTCTATTTTCACATGATTATTCTAGTTTCTTAATACTTGTACTATTTCATTCTTACTATCTGATATATGAGGGAGAGAACTATATATTTCATACATGAGGGTTAGAACTTATAAAACCATATGCGCATAATAAGTTAACTTGGATAGTTAGCAGTGAGAATGAGTATGGTTTTTGGCTCTAACTTGTGAATAAAAAATAAATTCCACATATTGTAATACCCAAACATCATATAAACTTAAGTATTCACACAGAACATGTAGTGTATGGATTTTGTTTTTGTAACATTGAAGTGCTACATAAATAAGGGTCCCATTTCTTTATATCAACTTGATGAAGGAATAAAATTCATGTTCAGTGTTCAACTACCTAAAGAATAAGATATGGAATACTTATTTTATGAAAGTTATTTTTTTAATTAGTAAAATTGAACTCATGTCATGTTTTTAAGATCATATTGAAGCCTCTTATGATATTTTTTCAAGTGGTTCTATTTTTCTATGTCGATCTGGAGTTGTGAATGAGACAAATCAAAGAATATTAATGATTGAAGAATGTGTCAAGAATATATTGAAAGAGACCCTAGATAAGGTTGAAAAGGAATTTGTTCACTACATTACTTCAAAAGAAAAATGGTTAAATTTGGAAGATATCTTTGGCAAAGAATCTATCTTTAACGATAAATATGAATCTACTAAAGATCTAGTTTTGAAGTCTCTTAAAGAGGAGTTTCACCTGTCCAAAAGATAAAAAATAAGAATAAGTCCAATAAATTGGTTTCACCTATTTAGGTAAACAAAAATTACTAATTTTTTATATTATATTCTCAACTAAAAGAATATATTTCCTGAAAATATGAAGATAAATATTTTATATCAACTGAATGTGTTGAGGATAGAACAAAAACTTAATAAGGTAAATCTAAAAATTAATGGTGAAACCCAACAAGAGGAGACTCAATCCTTGAGAGATGAAGTTCAAAACATGAAGGATAAAGTTGAAAGAAGTTGTACTCACATAACAAATTTGAAGGAAATCATTACAAAATGGATAATAAATTAAAAGAGGAAAGTGATGTGATTTATAAATCGATTCCTGGGTTGAAAGTGATAAAAATATTATAATGGGACCAATGAATGATATTATATATTTTTTAATGGTATATAAATATCTTATGACACTATAAGATTTTAGGGGTCTATAAGATAGAGAGAAGATCCATATAGAATAGAGAATTATATTCAGTTAGGGAGATCAACCAAAATCAATTGACTTGTTCAGTGGTTCAGGGATAAAATTAATTTCCTTCTTTTAATGGATACAATGAAAACCGAATTCATTAAATAAGAATAATCATATAGTGACTCAATATAATGATATTAAATAAATAATGATTAAATTACATCATTTATGTCTAATGAAACATTGTATTTGATTGATATACAATAAAAGAAATGATAACATTGGAAAAATTCAGTTGATCGTTTGATGGAAGAAGTTGATGAGAAGTATTCCAAGACATTGATAGTGGTAAAAGGGTTTTAATGATAATAAGGGTTTGATTTATTAAAAATGTTCTTTTTTACATTTAAACTTGAAACTATCCAAATAGTGTTAATAATAGTGTCATCAAAATATGCATACATGGAAAAAATGGATGTAAATTTATATTTCTTTATGATTATTAATTGGAATTAATTTACATGATGATACAAATAGGTTTGATAGAAGAAGAGAGATAGAAAATATTTTGATAAAATAACAAATGTCTCTAAGATTTTTGGCTTCACTAAAAATAAAAAATATAAAATGTGATAGTAAATTTGAATGGGAAACCAAAAAGATAAAAAAACATACCTCTTGAATCTGATGCGTCATGTGAGGCCATGACTACTACCTCCATCCGATGTGGAAGGGAACAACAAAAAATAAAATTATGAAAATAATAATGATGAATGTAAAAATAAATAAATAAATAAATAATGTATAAACCTTCATCATAGGATCCTCTAAACCATCACCCCGACACATATATTCCCGCAGTACGTGAACCTCAACTAATAAATGCACATTTACCTCCTTGGAAGCATTCATATGTGCCTCCAAATCCATCACCTATTGGGTCAGTAATAAAAGGTCCCACAACCTCATCACGTGAAACTATATAATAAAGAATCCTCATTCCATAAGTCAAACTATATTCATGTCCATAACGACCAATAATGTGATGGAATATATCATCCCTTCGCATTCCATGTTTTTCTTGGTCTTGTGGAAGTTTCACTAACTCAGAATAAAATTGGAAATGTGAAATATATAAATATAAATATTTATGTATATATAGATGTATTTAAGTATTTATAATTAGTACCCAAAATTACTATAATAGATGCAACCTCTGGATCATTTCAATCACGAGTCATCATCTGCACCGACATTTTATCAGTCAGTGCACCTTGCTCTCATAACTATATACTAATAAGATATAAATATAGAAAAAAAAACATATTAAATAATAAATTTAAAAATTAAATAATTAATAATCATGTTGAATCTAGGACATGTGATGAGTCCCAAGCTAGTGAGTTGGTCCCTACAATGCATGATTCTCAAAATGACACGCTTCCACCTCCTACATTCAATTAGTTCAAATTTCAAACATGTAAAATGGTAAAAATTCATAGATATATTTAAAACAAAATAAATAGACTCATTATTGTATCCTCAATGGAATAATATAAAACTAAATTATTCCACTGATATTGGATAACAACTATCAGGACTCTATCCAGAATGTATGGAATGCCCACATTTGGTACCCATTGCTCCCTCTTGACTCTCTGTTTATGATATTTCCATATTTTTGGACATTTATCCATAAAAACTATCCAAAAATCATTGGTAAATAATATAATATTATTATATTTAATAAAAAAATTATCACACATGTTATTATTTTTTAAACATACCTATGAAACTAAAATGGTCCTCTTACATGAACTTACCTCCATAGTTGATCTATTGTTTCCTAGGGAAGTCGAGCCCAATCATGTGTATTAAAGGAATATATGTGTGGGTCACGTATGGTATGACCCAACTAGTGAATAAATTTAGGGGAACCCACTCCCATAAGATGGTATGTCTCATCAAATAATACGTCAAGGGTTGTGTCAGAATTCCAAGATGAAATACCATGACCAGATATTCTCCTATGAGAGGAAGAAACAGTCAGGTTTGGTCCTATTGGAAATAATTTGATACATAATTAGATATACATGCATATATATGTTTAATAATTAATTAAAAAAATAAACACATTTACATTAATACATACCTTGACCCTTAGATGTAGATGGCTCTACAGAATGATGTGGATCAGGTTCATGTTCCCCTAACATGTCTGCATTCATATAAAGCATTAGTAAGGAAAGGATTAATTGGATATTATAGTTCCATATAATTTTAACTAAAAAGGAATCATGTACTTTTTATTTATTTCACACATATTTCATAAAATATAAAGGGATTGATGGATCAAAATACATTTCTAGGACAAGAAATGAAATTTCATTGTTGCATAACCTTGAAATCCCATAAAAAGGATAAAGATCCAATGCTCATTCATTTAACAAAATAACAATGAGAAATTCTCAACACCATACAAAAAGGTTTTGAACATGTCTTTCAAATACAAATAATTAAATATAATCACTATCATATACTGGACAAGAGGCATATACATGCATGGAAATAAAATATGATGTCACTATCCATTCACTGTCAATTCATAAATATGGCCATAAAATTTCACTAACCATTCATTATCTATTCATAAATAGAGGCATATGATTTCACTATCCATAAAGAGGGACAGTACTAACTGAGAATTGGGATTTGTGACATATTCACTGGTCTCTATGAATGGTAGCCATTTTTTATGAATTTGATGGTGTGGAGGACCGCTATACATTTTTTTAAGTGACAGTATTATTAGGTGGAGTTGAAGTGTGATGAAGAGGATATGAGTGTTTAGTGTGGTTTTTGGAGTCCAATATTCATTAGTTTATATCCATGTTCACTAGTATATATAGGTTCAAAGTGTATAGGTGGTTTCTTATGATATTTAATTCTATATGGGGGTATGATAGGGATACATAGAAGATAGAATATTTGGATTTTGTATTTTTCTGGTTATTTTAATGATGGGTTCTATAGGCCTATCTATATGATAGTTTTGGATTTAGATTACATTTTTTACGGGATTACTAGTCTATAATTTTTAAGAAGATGCAAAGTTAATTGATTTTTTTAAAACATATGATTGATCAATCAATTTGGAAAGAAAATTTTACAATTACATGCATCCATATAGTGAATGGAGAGAATGATATTTCACCATATCTAGTCCCCTTGAATCATATAATGAATATGGAAGTTTTCAATGTTGGAGTTATGGAGTAGG
Organism: Viscum album; assembly: GCA_963277665.1. Taxonomy (NCBI): domain Eukaryota; kingdom Viridiplantae; phylum Streptophyta; class Magnoliopsida; order Santalales; family Viscaceae; genus Viscum; species Viscum album. The sequence continues at coordinate 416,422,910 of OY728129.1, forward strand.
GTTCTCTGGTGAAGTTGTGTAATGGTGGGTGATTGAGGAGTTTACATGTTGATGTATTCATGTTATGAAAATCAATGTACCACACATGGAGGATTTATTTGAAGTGTTTTTACTAACATGTAGCTAGGAATACATATTAATACTTCATGATTCATAATAAGAAATGGGTGATATATTTTTGTATCTGGTTTTGAATAGAATAAGAAGGGAAACTTCATCCAAATATCTGAAATAGAGAAAATCATAAGCTACTATTCCATATCATATCTTTTAGATGAAGATGGTAATATAAAACTCATTTCTGAACTTGGGTCTTCTAAGTAAGAAAAGAGATTGGTGCTATATTTGAGAGACCTGCTATGAATATAGAGTTTCACTACATGAAGATATTGGATTCTAAATAAATAAAATAAAAGAGATGGATTGATAGGGGATTGGGTTTTATTATATGAGGAGCATTATGCCACTGTATTTGCTTGCACTGTAGGAGGAATAAAATGAAGGAGAGTTTAAACTTGTATGAAGTACTATGGAGTAGTAAAGTTCTGCACCATGGAATGAGAGAGACTTAAATAAGGTAAATGGTTGTAATAATATGATCTCATTTCTATTGTAGGTGGGAGATAAAGGTTATGGTGATTTTCATGGAGATGAAGGTTTTGATGTAGGGTTTCACTACACTGTGGAGGTGTGTAATTTTTCAATAGCTCAATGATGAGGTATCAAAAGTGTTATGTTGTAGTATTGGTTCCACACTGTAATGTGGTTTTGTGAAGGAAAAATGAGATCCAAAAATGAATGAGGATAATAAATCATAAGATATTTTCACTTCACATTATAGGAATGAACCATAAATATTATATATATTGAAGATATATAGTTGTTTAACCACTTATTCTTCTCTAGGTAATATTGAGATATCTTATTAGGGAATTTGAACGAATATTTCATGTGGGTTTTTCACTTATCTAAAGAAGTTTCAGGCCACTCAAAATTGGAGAAGATATGGAGTAGATATAATGAAGATATGATGTATATATGATGATATAAAAGATTTTATCTATAAATAGATGATAGTGTTTAATATGAAATGGATTGAATCTAGAGGTAAACTATTGTAATTTGGCTATATTTTTTTAAAGGGGACCAGTTTATATCAATAGGGGGAAAATTTTACATCAATAGGGTGGAAATAAACATCAATGGAAGAACCAAACCATAGGGCTAACATGAGTTCCAATCATCACCAGTAGTAGGCAAATAATTATAAAAAATTAAAAAATAATAATGAATGAATAAAAAGAATAATTAGTAATTATGATTCCAAGGAATATTTTTTTATAAAATATATACTAGTGAAAAAAATGTGATGCACTAACACCTCTAAAAATAATCATTCCTTTAATTAAACATGGAAACCAACCATTTATTCTTCAATAGTCTTTCTATCCTAATGAATATCCTCTTCACATTGAACTACAGTGTGTTGATCAAGTTTTTTTGCAAAAATGGCAATGATCTCGTGTTTATCTCGTTCAATTAAAAACACTTCTATCCTTGACATTTTCACAGAAACTTTCTAATTCAGAGTAGATGGAAAGGTAATATGAAAACATGTTCTTCTTGTGATTTCAAAATGAAAGTTTTGTTACTAACACGTTTATCTCTATATAACATATTGTTAAAATTCACCAACATAAATTTATATTGATCAACTTGAGTTCTATAGACTGGACCAACCTAATTTAGATTTATCAATATTTATTTCAACCCATGTCTGTATAAAACTTAAATGATGTATTTCAATTATCCAATGTTAAAACCATAATCGATAGATGGATAACCAATTCCACTATTTTATGTTTCTCATTTTTCATCCACATATTTATTGTGAAACCTAAATCATCAGTATATAAATATTTTTAATGATTATCCATTATAGTTGGAACCTCATCAAGTTGGTTGAATTCTTCAATTAGTGTAGGGTTATGTAACTCCCACATGTTATGGACATATATATTTCATAAATTTCAATAAAACATTATGCAGAAAAAAATTAGTATTATAATTCAATCATAATGAAAATCCATTTATACATAAAAAATCGTTGAACCAATCATGAAATGATGCATAATGTGACTATTGAATTTGATAATCACTTAGAAAAGATATCTCTTCTTTTAACTCGTTAATTTTTTTCCTACAAATGATACTGACATGTTTAAATGATCAACTTTATATATATAAACATAACATGTAAAAGTTAAACAATAAAAGTGATAAGACACTTACTGCATCAATGGTTCAACTCATGGATTATTGAATAAGTTATATTGATGAGCTTATATCAACTCATTATTGTCTATATCAAATATAGTTCCTTCTCTAACTAGACCATCATGAATCTGAGATGGATTATCTAATTTTTCTTCAACATCTATAATATATTATTCAAAAAAATAGTACACTCATCCATAAAATAACCATTACTTATTGATGCCTCTGGATGATATTTGTCACATATAAATTGTTTCAATGTATTCAGATACCAATCAATAGGATACATTCATTGGAATTGTACGAGACCATCGGTCATTACTTCATCTGTTAGGTGCACTGTCAAGTGAACCATACCATCAAAAAAGATGGTGGAAATAGTTTCTCCATGTGAAAAAGCGTAATTACAATTTTTCCCATAAAATTTTTTAAATCACCCATTAATTGATTTATTAAACAAATCCATCTAAAAATTTACTCATCTCAATAAACGGTTGAACAACATTGGGTGATAAAAATCAAATATTGAGATTGTAATCAACTACTGAAGTAGTATCTGATTGTCATGACTTTTCAACCCTTGCAATGTCCTACTCATCACATTCCCACACTTATAAATATTAGAATAGTAACCATCAGGAACCTTGATCATCTTCAAAATGGAATAAAATGTCTCTTTCTCTTTTTTACTCATTATATAATGTATAGTAAGAATGTATGACTTTTTTCCATCACCCAATTGTCAATAATTTTTTTTCCTTAAACTCATTTCTTTTAAATCATGTCATGCATTGACATGGTCCATTTATTTTCCAATGACCCCTAAAATGATCTATAATATATTATCACAAACATTTTTTCAATGTGAATGAAATCCAGATTATGCCTTAGCATGTTAGTTTTCTAGTAAGGGAGATTAAAAAAACTTTTATTCTTCCAATTATGATTGCGCTGCCTACCTACACCATAGATACTGGGTAATGGTTGAGACACCAAATCCTGAAATTCATATATCGTGGGGGTGTTTTCTTACTCAATTTGTGATAATATTTATACTAATGTCATGATCTTTGGTTCTCGGTTGAATTCTCTAGAACCATCAAATGAAAATCTATCCTTTCGGAACCTGTTCTGAGGGGGAAGAAAATTTTTATGACCCATGTATATCCAATTTTTAAAATGACTAATCCATGTATAATTTTTAATTTTATTTCAACAATTGAAAGAAAATTCCCCTTTCGTACACCAACCTGAAAAATTTACATAATCTAGGAAGTCATTTATTTTACACAATAAATAAACCTACAGTTTGAACATTTCATTCATTTCATAGTTGTAATCTATCACACTATCTCCCCAAAATTCATTCAACTCATTAATCAATGGAATAGAAATTTTTGTTTCATACAAAGACACATAGGAGGATTATACAGAACCAACATCACAAGCCATGTGATATGAACTTCACTAATCATAAACTTGAATGGATTGAAACCATCTACTACCAATCCCAATCAGACATTAGAACTATCTTTATCAAAGTCAGGGTGTCTCTAATAAAAATATTTCCATGCAAGAGAGTCTATCGGGTGGGTTAGCATATCACTTTCCTTATTTCATTCCACATTATATCTCATTAAATGAGAAACTTTAGATGACATAAATAATATTTTTAACCTCAACTTCAGAGGAAATTAATGCATTTTCTTTATGGAAATCAATTTCCCATGTTTCACAATCTGATTTTGATTAGTCTGATTTTCCCTATTATCTTTCCTCCTAGAAGAGTAACAGACCATAAAATTATCCAAATACATAGTTTCCTTTCTATATACAATATAGTTGTTTGCACATGCATCTATAGTCTCATATATGAAACCTAAGTTCTCTTTCAAATTATGAGCATGAGAATACAACTCAGAAATCTTAACATTAGATGGAAGTACTTTTTTCAACAACACCAACAACATGTCGAATGATATATTTGATCACTGATTTAAAGACTTCAAGTGAAAAAAAATCCAAGATAAATTAAAATTTGTTGTAAATAATACACTAAAATATAATTCAGTTTTTTTATCATCATGTATTTCCTAAAAATTAAATGAATCATGATCTGTACTAGAGTACAGGTTGATCTCACTGGTCTCAATATTCCAAATGTCAATGCCTTAAGGATCTATCCCACATACCATTTTAGTTAGAATTACATGCATAAGATCAGTTTTCCTCACATTAACATCCATCTAAACTATTTATGTATGATGATAATGAATATATTATTCCCCATGATGAGTCCAACTCTTATAATTTTTTAGAAACTCATTTAAGAATAGGTGCTCTCTCATTATATCTCATATGAATTGAAATCTTTTTTCACATTTTCTACCTGGAAAACTGATATAGTCACTTTGAAATCCTCTAGTGAAAATAATAGACAGCCTAATGCCTTCAAAATATTCTCTAGATGATCTATTTGGAAGATCAATCCAACTCATATCCATATTTTTATATGTACAATAATAAGTAACATTTACACAAGACTTCATATGGCATGCATTTTTATAATTTCTTATCACATAATATATTTAAAATAAATACTAACAAATTTCATGTGGTCTTCAATTCATACTCACCCAAAACAAAAAAAAATAAATTCAAAAAAGAAATGATCATTTCATTATATTTAATTAATTATACACTTTATTTTTAAAAGTCGTCATTTTTACATGAAAAAATATTTTATAGAGAGGAATTTATAAAACATATCTAGATAAAACAAATATTTTTAAAAGAAATTAAATTTTGATCAAACAAATATATGAAATAAAACTCAAATAAGATATACTTTTGTTATGAAATGAGATTTTTTTTATTACATTTGTTAATGGTTAAGGAAATCAGAATAACCAGTTAAAGGAAAATTAAATATAATGGCAGCATTTAGTATCAATTATATTATATTAATAGACACATTTTTAAGAAACATATTTCAAGGAACACATTTTCAAGACATTTGAAAACACTTACACAAAATAATTTATCAAAACAGATATGTACTATAAGAGGTTTTTAAGAATTTTTCCCAAATAGAGCATAAATATTGATTTATTTATAAAAAATAGTTTCATGTAATTTGCATATAAATTTCATAATAAACCCACTAAAATAACAGAAAAACATTTTCGAAGTGTCTTAATAAGAAATGTACTACCTCGGTAGAGGTGTTATAAAAAAAATTAATATTTTCAATCATTTTTAAGAGGGACACATTACATTAAATTATAATTTTATGATTAATAACATTTATTTATATGTACCAAATACTCTATATAAAATGGTTAACAATTACTTTCAGTGGATTCCTAATAATCACCTAATATCTATACCAAATAGTTATATAATGAATACCTTATCCACCATTAATAGTTGTGAAATGAATAACTTACAATCATTAATTCTATTAAGTTCTCTAAAATATAATCTATAAAACCATCATTTTCATTCTATTTGTTTATTTTAATGATTTTAATTTCTTATAAAATTATTAGATTAATTATAAAAGTGATTTATTACTATTGTGATATTTATAGTCATCCTTCTTATTGGTGAATACCCTTCTATGTGATTACCAAATCAAGATCACCATGATTATTTTTACTTGTTGTTGTTTTTTGTATTATGATTATGATGGATTCATATCATTATTCTTTAATTTTATATTTTAATAAAATAATTTTTATTTCATATTATTTATATTGTGGTGTATCATAACAAATATTAATTTATTCTTTATGGAAAAAATTATAAGTTATTTTAGTTCTCACATTCTTCTCCCGTAAAAACTATACACATATTTTAATCAGATCTCAATTTTTGAAAAAGCGTGATTATTATTCCATCATATCCTACTCTAACTCACACATTTTATCTTATAATTTTTTTATTAATTCAAAACATTGTCACCAATTGAGTTTCTTGATTTCTCACCACCACATCTCTTTATTCAAGGATTTAGACAAGTTATTCATTATATATTAAATAGTTTTTGTATTTTAAGTCTTATAGTTCCATGGAAATGCATTGGATATAGCATGTACATATATGAAATGATTACATGAACTATGTTATACAGTTTAGAAATAATGGGTTATATGTGGCCACATTTTCATTACAAATCAAATTAAAAATTTGTAAAATAAACACATTGTATAGGATAAACACTAGGTCCCATATTTAATGACTTTGTTGGGATCCATTATGTATTTTTCATAATGTCCACATAAATATATTTGATGGTAGTATATACCAAAGATCCAAGGAATAAGTGATTCACCCTTTGAAGGTGATCAATGACCATGGTTCTTTTTATCTTAGAGGAATCTTGCATTGTTCTTAGAAGATTCCATGTATAAGTGGCCACTAGTGACCAATTCAATAGCTTTATATTTTTAATGCCCACTCCTCCAATCAACCTTGTCCTGAAATACTTGTTTTTGGAAACTATGACTATATTTAATTCATAAGTATAGGAAGACCACATAAAATTTCTAATTTGTGAATCTAGGATATAGAGGTGATCCACACGTGCTCTGATGGCCTCTGACCGACACATCTCTTTCTTTGGGTGCTAGAATGGGAAAGCGAGTGTCTTGTGTTGGTCATTCTTGATCGCTAGTTCTTCATCCTTAAAGAATGTCTCTTGTTCTGGAGAGGGGCGAGAAGAGGATTCGAGAGAGAAATTGTTTAGCTCAACAATTCTCAATTCACAGGGTGTGTAGTTCAGTGTCATGTGTTGTCTGGCACAATAGGTTTACTTGTCTATTTATATGCATGGAACTATTGTTACAATATTTAATTTCATAACAGCAATTAAATACAATCATGAACTTAGAGAAAACGCATGCTCATAATAATAATACCTCATCATTATTTATGGTGCACCAACTTACGCAAAATGGAATTATAAATAAAATTCCACGTCACAAAATAATAGTAGTGTCATTATTATTTTAACTTGTGACAACTAGTTAAATAATTATTTACCATCTTGTAAATAATTATTTTACTACCGGACTCGCCTTGGTTCACTCGAACTCCACTTACAATTATTGAACACCTGAATAAATAATTTATTTTCTTAAATAAATATTTTATTTACAAACTAGTAAATAAATATTTATTAAATGTTCAATAAATTAAATAAATATATTTTATTTAATTTGTGCGATCATTTTAACTTGAATAAAATTATTCCAAATTTTTCAGAATAATATTTATTTCATTAATTAAATTCAAATAGAATTTAACTGATACCACAAAAAACACTTAGTGTGTGACCCTCTAGGATTCTTTCTCATTGGCATTAGGTGGGCTTACCGAAATTCCAAGAGTACTGTCTAGAAACGGGTCAAGGAACCCAAAAGAAAGAACGTAATGTCGCAACAAAAACATCCACATATGAACGGTCACTGTGTAATATAATCTCTTGGTCTCAATATCTCATCAAGAAAATTTCATGATCGTGTCATCAACTTTTATACTTGATACGTCATTCTTTGACTACCTGAAATAAACTCATCGTTACACTATAGACATGAAACTTCATGCGACAGTTCTATTTCAATCAAAGGGCCGAGATATCAACTTTCATAAATGGAAGGGAAAAATCCTTCCTTGACTTATCCATTAATAACATGCCACTCGTGATGCACCAGACGTACCCTACTTCCCGCCAACTATCTGCATGACTGTTTTCATTAGTAAGTCAAAGTACATGATTCGTGACATGTATTAATGATAATCTTAAAGTCTAAGGATCATTACACACGCTCACAGATATAAATATCTGATGACACCAAAACATGAAGAATTTCTATGGGTGGGTCTATTCTCATAATCTCTTATCTCGGAGATTACCAAGTGAGAACTTCATGAGAGGAAGTCTAATATACTTATGAGTACTCGCACCTGAAGGTTTGCATACTACGTGTCCCTTCATAGTATGTCATCCAACCATAGAACTATATTTAAGAATATTGTTAGAGAATTTCAAGATTCTCATTATAGCGAAGAACTACCATGACATTATCAATGAAACAAATAATCCAGGACATTATTACATCATAGTCCTGGAGAATAATGAAAAATATGTAATAAGATGTTTAATATTTATATACATTAATTATCCATGTAATCAAAGTACAACCAGTTGGCTCTAGGACACCAACTCTTACATCTAGAACTTCTAAAGTAGTTGAAGAAACCATTGGGGATTATTTGAGAAGGATATAATGCATGGATATCAATAAATGAGAATGAATAAAACAAATAATTGTTCAAGAGAATCCAAATATCTGATGAACCATATGAATGATGTCACATTTCCGGGTGCCAAAGGCTTTATAAATTTCAGTGCTCAATGAAATATTCTCATGATTTTATTTCCTCTATAGAATATAGAAACCATCTTTTGAAATATATAGGAAATCTTGGTTTATCCACCAAGGTATAAAACCAATTTCCTTTAGAGTGAAAATATATCATAAGAAATATGTCCAAGCCTAGTAACCATAATTTTCTTAGTAGTCATAGGAAGATTATTCACAATGGCCACTTCTCTAAATACTATCACATGAATTGCATGATCAACCATTAGAATCAAGATGTTGAATTAATCATTATGAAGTGGAGGAAAGATCCCCTTCTTAAAAAACCCTTTGATAGATTCAATGAAATTTGGTCAAAAAATGTCCCAAAGTCACATAAGCATTCACTACAAAAAAACTGCAATTTAGAGATGCTTTTTAAAAGCGTCGCTAATTTTTAAATTTAGTGATGTTTTATGAGAAACGTCATAAATTTAGAGATGCTTCCTGAAAATGTCACTAATTTAGAAATCATTCCTAAAAAATGAGGCTAAATTAAAAACGTTTCATGAAAAACGTCGCTAATTTAGCAACAGTTCCTGGAAAACATTGCTAAATTAGCGACGCTTCCTCAAAACTGTCACTAAATTAGCAATGCTTCATGGAAGACTTTCCTAAATTAGCAACGATTCCTATAAAATGTTTCTAAATTATCAACGCTTCCTGGAAACGTCTCAAAATTAACGACGCTTCTTGAAAAACATTGCAAAATTATCGACGTTTTCAGGAAATGTCGCTAATAATATATAAATTTATATATCCCATTTTCCCACATCAATTTAGATATATATTTAGATATATATACACACATAAATATATTAATATATATAAACACAAACACATATATATAAACACATATATATTAATAAATATATATATATATATATAAACACACATATATATATAAATATATAAATATATATATTTAAATATATATATATATATAAACAGATATATATTTTAAATTTAGTCACATTTTTAAGAAAACATGTCTATTTTAGGGACATTTCGCTACCACAAAAATGGGTTTTCACAGTGCTACCCTTTAGCAGCACTAAACAAAAGCGTTGACAAATGGGGCACCTTTATCAGCGCTAAAAAAACGTTGTTACAAGTACCCCTTTATCAGCATTTTTTAATAGTGCGGATAAAGGATGGTCTTTATCAGTGCTTTTTTTACTAGCGCTGATAAAGGGTATATTTAAAATATATATATATTTCATTAAAAATAAAATATACATATATAAATATATTTATATTGATATAAATATAATATATTTTTTTTAAATAAGTTTTAGATTAGTATAGATAGACATTTACACTTAATATATTAGATATGTAGTGAAAATGGCTTATAAAATATTTAAAAGAAATATTATTAATTAATAATTTTTTAATTATCATCGAATAATAGACATTTAATAACAATTTGAAGACCCAAAAAATCAAAAAATTAGTAAAAGATCTAAAATAAGTTAAAAACATAACTAAAACATCAAACAACCATAACTTTTGATATGAGTGTTCGTTTGACCTCTACAACATATCAAATCGAAACCTGCGATGAACTCTACACGCTAGCGACACAAGGGAACCTTCTATCGCATTTTTAGGCCAAAAAGGCCCAAAAGGCCTCCAAAACTGAGTTTCTAGTTGGGATACCCAAATTTTTTAACATTCGATGGAATTTCAACCTTCCAATGAGTCTTTTTTCCCTTTTTCAGTGGGCAATGAATTTATTTCAAGGTATTACATTCATATTGATATTATGGCTTTGAATTATTATTGTTTTTTACAATGTACTATTATTTATACTCAAATATATAACTATATATACATATTTTTCATATATTAACACTTAAAAAAATTTAATTTTATAAATAAATAATTAAACTTATTTACCTATAAAATATATTTTTCAATATATAAGTTTTATCTAAATAAAAATCTAATATCCATTTTATTTAAAATACAAATATATTAATATTTATATAGCTATATAATGTGTGTGTGTGTGTATTAACAAACTGATATATATTAAAATACAAATAAATATACGAATAAAAAAATATAACTAAAGATATACAAATAGATAGATAGAAATATATATTAATATACGAATAAATATATAAATATATTAATATAACTATACATATATATAAATATATATATGTTAATATAAGTATATATTAATATATGAATAAATATATAAATATATACACTACAGAAAAAACAGTTATTTGTGACGGGCTATTTGCGATGAGAATAGGTGCCTCGTCGCAAAAAGTTACGAGCGAATTGGCGCGGTTTGCGCGTCAAACCGCGCGAAAAGATATTTGCGACAGGTTTGCACCGCCCGTTGCAAATGCCGGGAGGCAATAAGACCTAGTTGCTACGAGGGATCCCTCGTCACAACTAGTTCGAACCTCGGAGGGTATTTGCGACAGGTCTCGTCGCAAATAACCGGCATCGGCAAAAACTTATTTGTGATGAGATGTTGTCCCATCGTAAAAACTATGTCGACATATAACTTTTTGCAACGGGCCCCATTGCAAATAAAATTTTAACCACCGACGGTAATTAATGCGGCCGAAGGTATTTGCGACGGGTCCCGTCGCAAAAAGTACTATTAGAGATGGGAATCTCGTCACTAACAGTCCCATCACAACTGATCTAACCTATATATATCCCACTCTATTTTTTCTTCTCTCCGCCTGAATTTATTGTTTTTCAACTTATGTAAACTCTAATTTTAGAGTGAAATTTTTTGAGAGTTATCTTTTTTTTACGAAAAAGTTGTGAAGCTTCCAACAGTTATAAGAGATCAAGTTTAAAGATATTTATGTTTTATTTAATTTAGTATTTATTTCCTTTCTTTATATGAATTTTAATTATTATTGATTAGTTGTAATTAAGTTCGATTTAAATTGTTTTGTCATCAGTATTTATTTGTAATAATAAAATTAAATTATTAGTACTAATTCTTAGTAATTGGTAATAATCAATAATTATTAACGATAATTAGTAATGTATATAAATAATTAGCGTAAATTAGTAATTAGTAGCTGTATTTTGCAGAAATTAATAGTAATTAACACTAATTAGTAATAATTAGAAATGAATAGTACTAATTAGAAAAAAATATTAATAAATATTAACAATTAGTAATAAATAGTATTAATTAGTAATAATTAGTAATAAATACTAAAAAATACTAAAAAATATTAATAAATACTAATAAATACTAATAAATACTAATAAATAGTAATAAATATGAATTAATAGTAATAATTACTAATAAATAGTAATAAATACTAATAAATAGTAATAAATAGTAATAGATAGTAATAAATACTAATAAATAGTAATGAATACTAATAAATAGTAATAATTAGTAATAAATAGTAATAATTTGTAATAATTACTAATAAATACTAATAAATACTAATAAATAGTAAGAAATACTAATAAATACGAATAAATAGTAATAAATACTAATAAATACTAATAATTAAAAATAAATAGAAATAAATAGAAATAAATATAAATAAATATAAATAAATATAAATAAATACTAATAAATAGAAATAAATACTAATAAATAGTAATAAATACTAATAAATACTAATAAATACTAATAAATACTAATAAACAGTAATAAATACCAATAAATAGCAATAAATAGTAATAAATACTAATAAATAGATATAAATAGCAATTAATAGCAATAAATAGTAATAAATAGTAATAAATAGAAATAAATACTAATAAATAGAAATAAATACTAATAAATACTAATAAATACTAATAAATACTAATAAATACTAATAAATATTAATAAATACTAATAAATACTAATAAATACTAATAAATACTAATAAATAGTTATAAATACTAATAAATACTAATAAATACTAATAAATAGTAATAAATATTAATAAATGGTAATTAATGGTAATAAATAGTAATAATTAGTAATAATTAGTAATAATTAGTAATAATTAATAATTATTAGTAATAATTAGTAATAATTATTTATAAATAGTAATAAATAGTAAAAAATACTAATAATTATTAATAATTAGAAATAAATAGTAATAAATAGAAATAAATACTAATAAATAGAAATAAATACTAATACATAGTAATAAATACTAATAAATAGTATTAAATAGTAATAAATACTAATAAATAGTAATAAATACTAATAAATAGTAATAAATATTAATAAGTAGTAATAAATAGTAATAGTTAGTAATAATTAGTAATAAATAGTAATAAATAGAAATAAATACTAATAACTAGAAATAAAAACTAATAAAAACTAATAAATTCTAATAAATACTAATAAATACTAATAAATGTTAATAAATACCAATAAATAGTAATAAACAGTAATAAATACCAATAAATACCAATAAATACTAATAAATAGTAATAAATAGAAATAAATAGTAATAAATAGTAATAAATAGTAATAATTAGTAATAATTAGTAATAATTAGTAATAATTAGTAATAATTAGTAAAAATTAGTAATAAATAGTAATAAAAAATAATAATTAGTAATAATTAGTAATAATTAGTAATGATTAGTAATAAATTGTAATAAATAGTAATAAATAGTAATAAATAGTAATAAATAGTATCAAATAGTAATAAATACTAATAAATACTAATAAATAGTAATAAATAGTAATAAATAGTAATAAATAGTGATAAATAGTAATAATTAGTAATAATTAGCAATAAATACTAATAAATAGCAATAAATAGTAATATTAGCAATTAATAGCAATAAATAACAATAAATAGCAATAAATAGGAATACATAGCAATAAATAGCAATAAATACAAATAAATAGAAATAAATAGAAATAAATAGAAATAAATTGCAATAATTAGCAATAATTAGCAATGATTAGCAATAATAAGCAATAATTGGTAATAATTAGAAATAATTCGCAATAATTAGCAATAATTAGCAATAATTATCAATAAATTTCAATAAATAGCAATAAATAGAAATAAATAACAATAAATAGTAATAAATAGAAACAATTAACAATAATTAGCAATAAATTGCAATAAATAGCACTAAATAGTAATAATTAGAAATAATTAGAAATAATTAGCAATAATTAGCGATAATTAGAAATAAAATCAATTGTAATAAATTGTAATAACTTGGCACAATTTTTAGTGGATTGACGGAACTTCGTTTGCTCGATGACTCTTCTCCTTTCAACTTTCACCAACTCAAAACATTATGAAAAATATTCTTCTACATATGCATATCCAATATCGTATGCAAAAGTTTGAATATATATTCATAGGACCACATTTTTTATAATGTTTTCAGGCAGTGACAGTTTTAAGAAGAAGATTCATCAATGAAAAGGGGGCTCTTTTGTACGACAGCTCATTTACTTGTATCTTTTTTACACTAAAATCACAAAGTAGAATCTTCTCGGAGGTACGCTTATGAAATATCGTATGCATGAGAATGAGTAATCATTCCTCTAAGGAGATTCTTTGTTGTGATTTCAGTGTGAGAATGTTTCAAGTAAATAAGCCGTCGGACAAAAGAGTAGTTGTTAATCCAATGGAAATTGTGTCACCCGAAATTAATGGTAATTATTAAAAAGTATTTGTAATTATTTATCTTCTTTTTTTATAGTGTTTTTCTAATTTCAAATTATTCAAAAATAGTAATGATTTTAAATTTTGTAGAAAAATATGGAACAAGGAAGTCGAAAATAGTCATTATTAGATTATCGTTATTGGATAAATTAGTGAAGAAATCCAAAAAGTTCTAGTTTAAATCCTGTATATATTGAGGGTGTTGAAGAGTTTTTATCATTTGCATCATCAAAACCAGAATTTTTTTCAGAATGCACAATTAAGTGTCGTTGTAAAAAATGTGCTCTAAGAATGTTTGACACATTCGAAAAGGTTAGGGTACATCTCTTGTGGTTTGGTTTTCAACCAGATTATGTTTTTTGGTATCAACATGGTGAATACAGCTCCAGATACGATACTAATAACTTGATTCTGGATCCATCACAGTTTCAAAATTTAGTACATGATGTTGCAGGTCCATCTGTTCAACAAACTAGAACTCAGGATGCTATTGATTTAACTCCTGAGTTGGAACCATATGAATTTTATGAGTTGTTGAGATCTGCTAAGGATGTATTATATCCTGGTTACAAGATAAAAAAATTATAAGCAATTGCAAAATTTATGTTTATTAAATCAGATAATGCAATGTCAAACAACTGTTTTGATCAGATATTTTCTTTGGTTAAAACAATGTTATCTGAAAAAAAATGTGTTGCCTGCGAATTACTATGAGAGCAAGAAGTTGGTTCATAATCTGGGGCTTAGTTAATAGAAGATTCATTCATGTGAAAATGATTTCATCTTATATTCTAGTGAAAATGAGTCATTGGATATTTTTCCCACATGTGGACAATCGAGGTATAAAGAAACTCAACTGGGAAAGTCTGGATTGATTCTTGTGAAACAGTTGAGATATTTCCCCCTTACACTCAGGTTGCAGTGTTTGTTTATGTCTCAGAACATAGTGTCAATGATTTCATGTCACAAACCATGATTTCAACAAATAAAATATTGAATTATCCATATGATGGTGATTCATTGGAACATTTTGACCAATTTCATTCGCCTTTTTCTTTAGAAGCCCGAAACGTGCGATTGGGTATTTATACTGACAGTTTCTGTCCGTTCGGTTCTTTTGGTAGTCAGTATTGATGTTTTCCTATCTTTATAACTCTGTAAAATTTACCTCCATGGATGTTGATAAAGGAGCTTTATATATTTCCAACCTTATTAATCCCATGACATCCAGAAAAGAATATTGATGTTTATTTGAAACCATTGATTGATGAGTTAAATTCATTATGGAGTAATGGTGTTAATACATATAATGTTGCTGCGAAACAAAATTTCATATTAAAAGTTGTATTGAGGTGAATGATTAGTGAATTCCCAGCATATGGCATGTTATTTGGCTGGAGTACACATGGTATGAAATCATGTTCTTACAGTATGAAAGACAATAAAGCCTTTATACTCATCAATGGAAAAAACTTTTCTATTTTGACTTTCATCGCAGATTTCTTCCAACCGATCATACTTTTCAGAGGAACAAATATCATTTCAAAAAAGTCAAAATTGAAAGGGACGAACCTCCATAAATGATCTCAGGTACAGATTTAAAATCAGTTGTATTTTCCTTACCTCCCACCACATTTGTTCCAACAGTAAACCAACAGAAAATTCATGGCTTGGGGAAAGAGCATAAATGGATAAAACAAAGCATTTTTTGGGATCTTCTATAGTGGTCTGATTTTTTGGTCTACAACATGTTAGAAGTCATGCATATTGAGAAGAAATGTTTTGATAATTTATTTCATACAGTTTTGGATACACCAGGTTAAACCAAAGATAATGTAAAGGCACAATTAGATCTTTACCAAATTTGCAGATGACCGGAACTTCAAATGTTTCAAAATGTCATATCACTGAGGTTAATGAAGCCAAAAGTAGCTTATATAATTTCCAAAAAGATTCTCTTATTATTTTGTCAATGAATTGAAGATTTGAGACTTCTATATGGCTATGCTTCCAATTTGGGAAGATGTGTTAAGAATGGTCATATTACTGGATTAAAAAGTCATGATTGTCATATTATAATGGAAAGAATTATGCCAATTGGATTCAGAGGTTTGTTGAATTCTATTATTTGGGATTCAATAAAAGATATATCAAAAAAAAATTGAAACATTTATTTGGTGACAATAGACTATGATGCGCTAAGTAAACTGGAAGAAGATGTTGTTGTCATTATATGTAAACTGGAAAAAATATTTTCGCCGGATTTCTTTCACTCAATGGAACATATGATATTAAATTTTCCACATAAAGCTAAATGTGGAGGTCCAATACAATTTTGATGTATGTACCCATTCAAGAGATGCATGCAGAAATTGAAGAAAAAAGTATGTAACAAAGCATCAGTTGAAGGCTCAATTGCTGAAGTTTATTTGCAAGAGGAAATTTCTTTTTTCTTCTCCCATTATTTTTAATCTGCATATCCATAAAAAAACCTCATGGTACGGAATGGGGGGAATTTTGATGATGAAATGGACAATCAATTATCTGTTTTTAATCAGCTAGAGCTTGGCTTTGGTGGAGTTCATGAATAATGGATTTCAGATGATGAACATCACAGAGCTCATATATATGTTCTGCTCAACTGTGAAAAAATGACATCATTTGTATTGTGAGTGCTTCTATCAATTATTTTATAATTTATGTTACAATAAGTAAACTTATTTTATTTTTAGGTTATATGATAATCATATCAAGAAACAACTTCCACAAATTACAGTAGCTGCTTTTGAAGAACACCGACAGAAAAAAATTTCTCAATGGTTTCAAAAACTGGAAACATAAATTTTTAATGGTTTAACATATCAATTTAGTTTATTATTTAATATATTGATAATCTTTTAAAAAAATTCCAGGGGTCTCAACATGATGATAAAATTGACAAACGACTCTGTATATTGAGTAATATATCATCCAAAAAGGTTAAATATTACAATGCATATGTGGTGAATGGTTTACGATTTCATACATGTGCATATGGGGAATAAAAAAAACAATGAACAGTGGAGTTTTCTTGAGATGATCACATCATTGAAAAACTAAAGTTGAATTTTACAGCATGCTGGATGAGATTATTGAACTGTGTTGTCTAGGGAAAAATTACATAACAATGTTTAAATGTCGGTGTTTAGATACTGAGAGAGGATTTTGTGTTTATCCAATACATGGAATCATCAATATTAAATATAAAAGTATTCTTGGAGTAAATAAACCATTTTTATAGGCTCAACATGCACATCAAAAATATTATGCAAAGTATTGTGCTACTTCAAGAGAAATGAGTGATTGGTAGAGCATAATAAAAATGAAATATCGGGAAAATCAGTTTACTCAAACTGAATGTGGTTACGATGAAGTACAAGGAATTGAACTTTTTCAAGAGACTACTCAAAATCCATCCTTTTCATAAAGAGACATGAATATCAATGATGACACCCCAAAATTAAGGGTTGATAGTGATGATGATGTTAATGATGTTAAAAATGAATTTTAAATGGCAAGAGATAATGAAACTGAAACTCATATAGATATTGATGATGTCGATGATGAATATGAATACATTGACATCGTCAGATATGAATATGATGATGAAGGTGAACATTGACACAGTTAAATGCTGGTTATAATCATAACTAATATATATCTATATGCAATCGTTATTTTCAACTATATGCTGACAACAATCAATTTTTGTTTCAGATTGACACAAATCTACTTCATGAGTTAGAGGGAGTTGAGCTACCTTTGGATGAGTATGATTTGGGATCATCTGACCCTTAGGCTACTGGAGGTTCAGGGGGTACGCGGAGGGGGCACGGTCTTGAGTGACTTATGATCATTGACCCTATCCTAGAGCAACATCCACATATTGGTTTTGATCCATAAACACAGAGGTATGATAACCTGTGTATTTTAGTTTGCTTTCTTAAATTTATTTATATACTAATTGTTTGATTATTTGTTCTTTTTTCACTGTTTTCGCATGTAGCTGTTGGATAGGGGAGTGCTATCTTGCACACTTATTTTTCTCAACCATGGATCACATTAAAATAGATTCTCATTGATGTGCAGCTTGGAATGTTCAATCATTGGTTGGTGCATAAATAAATAATATTTATTTATAAATTTATTTCATTAATAACTTGATATTATAAATTATTTGTAGGTTTTATGGTATCATATCAATGATAGCATGTGTGGCGCTATCCACGAGGCATAGGACGAGTCTATGTGTGAGGGTTTCCATCATTTTTTGCACAATTTGAGAAGGATGACCATTAAGAAAGCAGGAGCGACATTATTTGATGAGTCATGTATAGCCCACCGAATATAGTACATTTCATCTCACATTTGGGATGGATTATTTTCAAACTATTTCAGTAGTGGATTTCAGAGAAGATCTTCATTGGGCCGCCAGAACTGGGGGAGACAAAAGATGACACATCTAGTTGGTAGCCATACATTCAGTATGCATAGAGAGCATTTGGTAAGTATCTTTTTTAAATATTTTATATAACATTACATATAAAAAGTTTATTTTATATTCATATAGGTAGTCGAGCATCCTGATATTATAGAGTATGACATTTATCAGAGGATGTACTGTGATCAAGCCACTACAAAGATTAGAGGTGATCGCCAATGTCAGATTATAGTCAGTATTATTTCTTTTTCAGCATGAAAACTAACTACATATAATATTTTCACTATTTTAATTTCAAATTGAAATTAAAGGAGTCATATGAGGCCACGACCTCTCAGACACAGGCAGAGAGTTAGGCTGAGATGACTGATTAGACTAGTGCCTACCATTTCGATGAGGCGGCATGGATGCAGGTGACCCAGTATGCCTTCGAGAAGGGACGAGTAGTTGATATCGACTCTCATTTGACTCCTAAAACTTATTATGGTACTGTTACGATGTCGGCTTCCAGCTCGAGAGGAGCTCATGGAGAGGCATCATATTTTGTCTCACAGTATCAGGAGTAATTACGAGCTCAAACTGAGCTTATAGAGAGTTTGTAGAAGTAGTATGAAGGGATGCGTCAGCAACAGCAACAACAGCAGCAACACAAGGAGGATATGTTTCAATGGTCGTAGCAGCACGAGGAGGACATGCGTTGATGGCTGCAACAACAACATGATCAGATGGAGTACATGCGTCGTCTCACTCGTAGTTTTGGAATAGAGTTTCTTCCACTATCTCCTCCAGCTCCTCCTGAAGACTATCCCCCCCAGTGATTTTTTTCTCTGTTAAAAACATTTGAATTGAACATTTGTTGTAATATGAACTATTTACAATTTTTTGTTTTTTATATTGGTGCGAATATTGCATAATTTTTTTTTATTTTTTTTAAAATTTTAATATTTAATTATTTATTATTAGTATTATATTTTTTAATGTTTATTTATTTTAAAAATAATAATAATAATAATAATAATTTATGATTTTTTATATTTTATATTTTTTTCTGAATATTGAGAATTTTAATTTTTTTTATTTTAATAATATTAATATTATTTTTTTCATTAATCATAATTTTATTATTTTATTATTTTATTAATTATTTGAAAATATTGAGAATTTTAATATTTTTTATATTTTTATTTTATTAAGTATTTGTGATGGGACCTTTTGCGACGGGGGGCCCGTCGCAAATTGATTATATATATATATATATTTTAAAAGTTTTTGTGATGGGTTGCTTTATCATCGCAATAACTTTGTTGTGGTGGACCTATCACAAAAAGGTTTATAACATATAAGTTATTTGCGACAGGCAGGTGTCCCATCCCAAATATTGTTTGCGACAGGCCCGTGGCTAAAGGTTCTTATATATATAATGTATTTAATTAGACATCTATTTGTGACATGCCTGCTTCCTCTCACAAGTAATATTTTTTTTGATGGGCACGTCGCAAAAAATACTAGTTGCGACACCATTTTCTGCAACGGGCTATTTGCGACGGGCCCCCTTCGCAAATAGCTCATCGCAAATAGCCGAATTTCCAGTAGTGATATTAATATAACTAAATATATATTTTAATATAAATTTAAATATATATTTTAATATAAATATATATTAATATACAAATAAATATAACTATATATATAAAAATAAATAGATAGATATATCATTAAATGGACAGAAAAGCAATATAGAGGAGTGGTAAAGGGTCCAGGTGCACAGTGGGAGGTCTCGAGTTCAAATCCTGGGGGAGGTAGGGGCGCATGCAATTGTGAGGGGTGTTGGAGTTGGTGGCCTAGAACCAAATACTTTTTACTTTATTCATTAATAAATACCTTATCACATCTTGATTGTTCTTCTACGTGACAATTCATGTGATAATGTCCTAAGGACAGCTGAAGAATTAAAGGGTAATAGTGGATCCCTACTATGATGAGAACCCAGAAGTGCCATAACACTGTTCTTGAATATATGTTCTATGGTCGGATGATGTTATTTGAGGGACCCAAATAATACAATTCATTAGGGGTGAGGACTCATAAAACTTTGAGGCACCTTCTCATGGTGTGCGCCCTTGGTAATATCCAGGAGGATATTATGAGAACGAGACCCGCCAGTAGGAAATCCACATTTCATAGTGTCATTGGATGTTCCTATCTGCAGACATGTGTATTGGTCCTTAGACTTTTAGATTATTATTAATGGGTATTACAACTCGCGCACTTAGATGTATTGATGAAAACTGTGATGATACACTGTTCGCATTGAGGTAGGATACGTTGGGTGTGTCACAAGTAATACTTCATTAATAGATAATGCGAGAAAGGATTTGTCCCTTCTGTTCTATAACAGAAGTAGATATTTGAGGCCCTTTTATGGAATTGATACAGCCTAAATAAATCCATGGCCATGGTAAGGTATGAGCGAGTTCAATTCTGGAAAGTCAAAGAAAGAATTATCGAGCACATGGGTTGATGACACTAGCATGCAACCCACTTGATTCTAGATATCATGAAAAAGGTATTATATTACATGGTAAACATTCTTAGGAGGTGACACGTCATTGCGGCATTAACTTCTTTCTCTATGGGTGCCTTGGAATGTTGCTAGACGCTAACCTTGGACTTTAGGCAGGCTCCGCCTAATGCCACTGAGAAAGGGGCCTAGAGGGTCACACACTAAGTGTGTCCATGTATCTCAATCAAATATTAATTTAACAAGTTAAATAAATATTATTCCCAATTTTGGTTTAATAATTATTTAATAATTCCTGATTGCATTTATTTCGACACTAGTTATTCGAGAGAATATATTGTGGGTGAAATAATATATATTTATTAGCGAGTAATGTAGTTAAATTTATTTAACAAATGAATATCCATTACTCACAGACTAATAAATAAGGTGGAGGAAATAAAGGAAAATGGAAAATAAAATTACATGCCATGTATATTAAATATACACGTCCTGTAGTTTTATGGAAAACGAGTACACGCTGTGTATTAATGATTACACGCCCTGTAGTTTTTCCAGTCGGGATTTTGAGGATGTAATATTAAATGATATTTATTATAATCAGTGTGGGAACATGTCATGGAATTAATAATTTGACATGGGGGTTTTAAATAAGAGTTAATGAAATAAATAAAACGCATAACACGTTTATTTATTGTCATAACTCTATAACCTCAAACCCGATTATAAATATCCTCACAACCCTAACATTTTTCCATCAATCGTTGTCCACAACAATTCTGGATAATTCTTTCAAGGCTGAAAGAACTACTTCCCCTAAGAACGCTCTCAAGACTGAGAGAGATCCTCCTCCATCGGATCAAGGCAATCGAAGGCGGACATCACAAGCGAAGGTTCTTCCATGCTAGCACCCGGAGATCCCTTCGGAGATATCCAGAGATACGTGGAGCACGTGTGGATCACCGCTAGATGAATCTTACACTTGGATTCTATGATACAACAACTGATCACATCATATCGTTACCAGAGACATCAACGAAGTAAGAATTCCACCACGGAAATTCTTGTGGATTAATTAAATTAATTATAACAAACATATGATGATCCTATCTCAATGCTTTTGGAACTCCCTATTCTGTTTTTCGTTCTTCGTTCTATTCTGAAAATCTGGCATTTTATATCGTGACAGATCTTGGTTTGAACATTGTTTAACGCTAAAATCAAAGTTGGGAACTCCCACCAACACGCTTCTGCTTCGCCCGAAACCTACAAGTGGTATCAGAGGGATCATATCTTTGATTATAATTATTTAGTTTTTCGTTGGTTATTTACTCATTTAATAATTTAGTTGTTTCAATTCAAGTTAATCATTCTTTAAATCTAAATCTCGAGATCTGTTCCTCCTCTATCGTTTCTTGTTCACCATACAGAAATGACCTTTTTCTTTTAATTTTTGATTAAAATAAAATAGAGGATCTCATCCGGAGGATCCCAACGTTCCTAGCCGTACAACACGATAATACACAGCGTGTATTTGGAAGTACATGCCGTGTAGTCTAGGTTCATGCATTAGACTCGTCTTCCAAATCAGGTCGTGTATTGATCCTATCTAAGTCATTTATGACACCGTGTGTTGACCAGGAACAGGTGACACATGATTTCTGGATTACACGTCATGTGGTCCAATAGAAAACGGTGTGTAGGCCCTTCGGGTTAGGGTTGTACCGTGTACCCCATACACGGATTACCCGGTTGGAAATAGTGTAATGTGGAAACTACACGGCGTGTGTCCCACTGAACACGCCGTGTACTCAAAAATTTCCAAAGTACATTAACACGCCATGTCCCTGGGCGTGTACTTCGGATGGACAATGAAGAAAAGTACATGCCGTGTAGTCGGAACTACACGTTGTGTACTCACCCAAATTACACATATTTGTTAAAATTTATTATTATATTATACAAAACCTTGAGACGTGTACCATGGTGCAGGTGTAAAGCTGAGGCACAACACATGATAGGTGTTTTATATATATGTGTTTAATTTGACATCTGCGTAATGAATGGAAATTCACTGGGTTTCCTTCAAGGTACAAGTTACATACAAAGATAATTTTAAATGAATTTATTTGTTTAAAATTATGATGGATGAGAATCTCAAGGAAATTCAGAAGAGGGTTTAAGATAAAAGGATTGATTAATTAAAGATAATTAATTGATTCGAGCATAATTTATCTTAAACAAGAACGATTAAATAATTGAATGTTAGTTTTATTTATGCATAAATATTGTTGAATTTATGGATGATCATGAGCTAGACCAAGACCTTTGTATGTGAATGGTTTATTTAATTTATTTAAATTAAATTTGTTGGCCTGCGAGCCTTCTCCTCATTAATATGTAGGGCCTGCGCACCCAAGGATTATTTTATGTAAAATCCCTTTTTACCCCTCACCTACATGTGAGATAAATGCATATGTAATGGATGGAGTTCCCAATCTAGTGGAGGCGTCTCAAGTCAGGAGTCAAGGCAAAACCAATCCAAGGAGATACAAAGGTGGACAGGTGGAAAGCTATAAACATGAACCCGAAAGGTTCAAGGTGTTTCTCCCCTAGGTCTTGGGTTAGTTTATCAATCGATAGATAAAATATCCAATAGAAATTTTATGATCATACCATTTATTTTATTTCTATCAATTTCATGGTTTATTTATTGTGGGTGTGTTGTCACGATCACACAATTAATGAATTAAACAATCAAGCAAGATAGAACTAAAATAAAACCAGCTTATATGTAAATATTATCTTAGACATGGTTAATCACTTAAGTATATCCCACTTAATATTAACAAGCATGTAATAAAAGGTAATAAATTGTAAATTTAGGTATAAGGATAAAATACCTCAAAGAAATATTAAGTCAGTATAGCCTTCCGTAATCTTGGTTAGAATCGAACCATAGTTCAAAGTGCTTGACCAACCCTAGTTGGAGTGCTTTCAATTATCGAGGAATTCTAATTCAAGGTTTTGGGTTGACTTTACTTGGTTCACATCAAGGGTTGACTGCCACAATAAGACTTGGTGTGGCTAAGAGGTAAAGGTTGAGGAAATCCAACATAAAAGGATTTCAGGATTGGGGAGTCCACTCAGTGGATCAAGGAGCTACAAGTTAATGCAGTTGGAATTTGGAATGCCTACCTAAAACCCTTACAGTTTCTTGACCAACCCTAGTTTGGGTAATGTGAAGGGCAATATGGATCCTTGCCACTATAATATTCAGGAAACAAAATATTCCGAAGTCAATGGTGAGGGCTATTAGATTTCGATAAAATAGTGGGAGACTAATAAGTACTAATTAATTTATTTGTATCAATTTTATGATAAAGTACTAAACCTTCGCTGATCTTAATTTGTAGAAATGACAAGAAAAATAACTTCAAACATATCATTGTGAACCATACTCGAGAAGGAAAACCTTCTCAGCAGCACCAATTTCCAAGAGTGGCAGAGGCATTTACGCGTCATCCTTTACCACAAAAAGAAATTATATGTGCTGGAAGAGCCTATTCCAGTTGCGCCTGGAAAGGAGGACAGTGATGAGGAACTATCTCTCTACATGAAACACATGGATGATGACACAAATTTCCAGTGTTTCATGATATTGTCCATGTCTAATGAGCTCTTGAAGCAACATGGAAACATGGATGCATATAGCAAGATGTCTCACCTTAAGTATCTCTTCCAAGAGAAGGCGAGACAAGAGAGATATGAGTTCTCCAACGCTTTTTTTACAACTAAGATTGAAGAGTATGTGTCAGCTGGGCCTCATTTAGTCAAGATCATTGGCTACATTGAATGCTTGGACATCTTAGGGATTAAGTTCCCAGATGAGTTGCGTACAGATCTCATCCTATCATAACTGTCCAAGTCCTTCTCAGGCTTTATTGTCAACTAAAACATGAGAAATAATGAGAAGAGTCTATCAAAACTTCTAACCTTAATTCGCCAGGTAGATAAGGACATGAGGCGTGACAAAACCACAGTCCTTATGGTGAATAAGAAATGGAAGGACAAGGAAAAGGGGCCAAAGGCTTATAAACAGTCCGAATCCCCCGAGCGTAGTCCTTCCAATAAGGGGAAGATCCAGAGGCAGGGCAAGGAATAGGAGGCAGTATGTTTTTCATGTGGAAAGCAAGGCCACTGGAAGAGGAAATGCTTCCAAAAGAATGGGGGTGATAAAGGTTCATTCGTTATCGAGTGTAATCTTTCTATTTCTACACATTGGGTATTAGATACAGCTTGTTGGGCTCACATCTGTATTCAAATTCAGAAACCAAGTAGATTTAGAAAGATTTACAGAGGAGAGGTGGATCTTCGAGCTACCAATGGAACAAAGCTAGATGCATTGACTATTGGTGATTACCACCTCTTATTGCCGACTGGGATGATTTTGGTTTTGTGTAACTGTTATTATGTGACTAGTGTTACCAAGAACATAATTTCTGTATCTTATTTGGATATGGATGGATTAATTTTCAAGTTTGGAAATAAGGGTTGTATCTTTCATAAGAACAACATATGTTATGGTATGGCACATTTAAATAATGGTTTGTATGTATTAAATTATGAAAACCAAGTGTTGGAAATCGATAACAAAACAAACTCACATGACTCATACATCACCCAGTTGTGGCATCACCGTCTCGGTCATGTAAACGAGAAGTGCTTGAAAAAGCTCTACCAAGATGGCTCTTTAGACTCTACTAAGCTAAAACCACTTGATAGATGTCACGCTTGTTTATAAGGTAAAATGACCAAGCCGCCTTTTGGTAGACAGGGCGAAAGGGCCACAGAGCTTCTAGGATTGGTGCACACAGATGTATGTAGACCATTTCCAGTAGAATCTAGAGGTGGATATTATTACTTTATTACTCTTACTAATGATTTAAGTAAATATGGATATGTCTACTTAATGAGGTATAAGTCATAGTCCTTATAGAAATTTAAGGAATTCAAGAATGAAGTGGAGAATCAGCTTGGTAAGAAGATAAAGAATCTTCGATCAGATCGAGGTAGAGAATATCTTAACCAAGAGTTCATCGATCTTCTACAGGAGTTTGGGATTCTATCTCAGCTCACTCCTCCTTATACACCACAGTGGAATGGTGTTAGTGAAAGGAGGAACCACACCTTGTTGGACATGGTGAGGTCGATGATGAGTCATGCAGTTCTTCTATTATCCTTTTGGGGATATGCATTACAAACTACAACATACACATTAAACTGAGTACCAACTAAGGCGGAAAATGGAATTCCATCTGAGTTATGGAATGGAAAGAAACCCATTTTTTCGCACACATGTGTATGGGGATGTGAGAAATATTTTAAGTCCTTCTCAGGAAACAAACTTTCACCCCAGGGCATGAAGTGTATTTTTATAGGATATCCCAAGGAAACAAAAGGATATTACCTATATAACCCTTCATACAAGAAGGTGACTGTCGCCAGACAAGCCATCTTTCTCGAGAGGGATCATATCCTCAAAAATAATAGTGGGAGAAAGATTGACTTCGACGAAGTTGATGCTCAAGATACACAGGAGTTGGTACAGGAACAAGTTCCACAGGTCCCCGTGGAAGAGGTTCCAGAAACACAAGTACTGCATAGGAGCTCAAGAGAGGTAAGGGAACTAGAGAGATTTGGTTTCCTAGTCACCAAGTATGGTGAATCATTATTGTTGGACAATGACGAACCTCTCTCCTACAAGGAAGCAGTAGAAAGCTTAGAAGCTACAAGATGACTAGAAGCTATGAATTCTGAGATGGATTCCATGTATCAAAACCAAGTATGGGTTCTGGTTGATGATCCAGTTGATGTAAAACCTATTGGATGAAAATGGGTATTCATGAAAAAACTGAACATGAAAGGTCAAGTTAGCACCTATAAAACAAGGCTAGTGGCTAAAGGATTCAGACAACATCAAGGAATTGACTATGATGAAACCTTCTCACCAGTTTCCTTGTTTAAATCCATAAGAATCATTCTTTACATAGAAACTTATCATGACTATGATATTTAGAAACTGGATGTCAAAATAACATTCCTTAATGGGAACCTTCTAGAAGATGTCTATATGACACAACCAGAAGGGTGTGTGACACCAAGTGAAGCCAAACGGGTTTACAAGTTGCAGAAATCCATTTATGTATTAAAGAAAGCATCCAGGTCATGGAACATTCAATTTGATGAATCCATAAAGGAATTTGGGTTCATTAAGAATGAATGTGAGCCATGTGTTTATAAGCGGTTTAATGAGAACGTGATCTTTATCCTAGTAGTATATGTTGACGACATATTGCTTATTGGAAATGATGTACCAGTCTTACAGTCAGTTAAGGACTGGTTGAACAAGTGTTTCTCCATGAAGGACTTGGGTGAAGTAGCCTACATTATAGGGATCAAGGTCATTCGTGATATATCCAAAAGACTGCTTGGACTAAGTCAGGGTATATACATTGACCAGATACTAAAGAGATTTAGTACGGAAAAATCCAAAAGAGGATTAGTTCCAATGTCCCATGGCCTAAATCTTTCTAAGAAAATGTGTCCACAGAAACAATAGGAGAAAGATAGAATGGGTAAGATCCCATACGCTTCGGCTATAGGATCCATCATGTATTCCATGTTATGTACCAGGCTTGATGTTGCCTATGCACTGAGCATGGTAGGCAGATATCAAGAAGATCTAGGAGAACAACATTGGACTGCTGTTAAGACTATCCTTAAGTATCTTAGAAGAACTAAGGATATGTTCCTGGTGTATGGAGGAGACGAGGAGCTTGTCATCAGAGGGTATGATGATGCTGGTTTTCAGAAATATCAGAACAATTAGAAGTCACAATCTAGATATGTTTTCTGTCTCAATGGAGGAGCTGTGAGCTGGAAGAGTTCAAAGCAGCCAATTGTCGCCGATTCTATAGCGGAGTCTGAATATATAGCAGCTTCTGATGTAGCCAAGGAAGCCGTATGGATTTTTGAAATTTGTCCAGGATCTTGATGTGGTGCCTAGCAGTAAAGACCCTATCACATTGTATTGTGATAATACAGTAGCAGTGGTCTTGAAAAAGAATCAAGGTTACAACAACGGACAAAGCACACAAACCAAAAGTATCACCTCTTGAGGGATTTCTATCAGAGGGGTGAATTTTTAGTGAGTTGAGTGTCCACAGAAGAGAACGTGGTGGACCCTATGACTAAAGGCCTATCTCAGCATAAGAATGAATATCATGTGAGAGCTAGCGGGTTAAAGGTTATTAGCAGTTGTCTCTAGTCCAAGTGGGAGTCTATTAGGGTTGGTGGCCTAGAACCAACTACTTTGTACTTTATTCATTAATAAATACCTTATCACATCTTGATTGTTCTTCTGCATGACAATGCATGTGATAATGCCCTAAGGATAGTTGTTGCATTAAAGGGTCATAGCAGATCCCTGCTATGATGAGAGCCCGGAAGTTCCATAACACTATTCTTGAATATATGTTCTATGGCCGGATGATGTTATTTGAGGGACAAAATATAATACAGGCCATTATGTTTGAGGACTCATAAAACATTGATGCACCTTCTCATGGTGTGCGCCCTTGGTAATATCCAGGAGGATATTATGAGAACGAGACCCGCCAGTAGGAATTCCACATTTCATAGTGTCATTGGATGTTCCTATCTACGGATGTGTGTATTGGTCCTTAGACTTTAAGATTATTATTAATGGGTATTACAACTCGCGCACGTAGATGTATTGACGAAAACTGTGATGACACACTGTTCACAGTGAGGTATGATACGTTGGGTGCGTCATGAGTAATACTGAATTAATAGATAATGCGAGAAAGGATTTTTCTCTTCTGTTCCATAACGGAAGTAGATATCTCCGGCCCTTTGATGGAATTGATATTGCCTAAATAAATCCATGGACATGGTAAGGTATGGGTGAGTTCAATTCCAGAAAGTCAAAGAAAGAATAATCGAGTACATGGGTTGATGACACTAGCATGCAACCCGCTTCATTCGAGATATCATGACAAAGGGATTATATTACACGGTAAAAGTTCATGGGAGGTGACACGTCATTGCATCTTTAACTTCTTTCTCTATGGGTGCCTTGGCGTGTTGCTAGACGTTAACCTTCGACTTTAGGCAGGCTCCGCCTAATGCCACTGAGAAAGGGGCCTAGAGGGTCACACAGTAAGTGTGTCCATGTATCTTAGTTAAATATTAATTTAACAAGTTAAATAAATATTATTCCTGACTCTGGTTTAATAATTATTTAAGAATGCCTGATTGCATTTATTTTGACCCTAGTTATTCGAGAGAATATATTGTGGGTGAAATAATATATATTTACTAGTAATTAATGAAGTTAAATTTATTTAAAAAATGAATAGCCATTACTCAAGGACTAATAAATATGGTGGAGGAAATAAAGGAAAATAGAAAATAAAAGTACACGCTGTGTATATTAAATATACACGCAGTGTAGTTTTATGGAAAACAAGTACACGCCATGTATTAATGATTACACGCCCTGTAGTTTTTCCAGTCTAGATTTTGAGGATGTAATATTAAATGATATTTATTATAATTAGCGTGGATGCATGTCAAGGAATTAATAATTCGACATCAGGGTTTTCAATAAGATTTAATGAAATAAATAAAATGCATAACACGTTTATTTTTTGTCATAACTCTATAACCTCATACCCGATTATAAATATCCTCACAACCCCAACACTTTTCCATAAATCGTTGTGCACAACAATTCTGGAGAATTCTTTCAAGGCCGAAAGAAATACTTCCTCCAAGAACGCTCTCAAGACCGAGAGAGATCCTCCTCCATCGGATCAAGGCGATCGAAGGCAGACATCGTAAGGGAAGGTTCTTCCGTGATAGCACCCAGAGATCCCTTCAGCGAGATCTAGAGATATGTGGAGCACGTGTGGATCACCTCTAGAGGAATCTTACACTTGGATTCTATGATGAAATGACTGATCACATCGGATCATGACCGGAGACATCAATGAAGTAAGAATTCCACCAAGGTAATTCTTGTGAATTAATTAAATTAATTATAACCAACATATGATGATCCTATCTCTATGGTTCTGAGAGCCCCTCTTTTATTTTTCGTTCTTTGTTCTATTCTGATGATCCGGCATTTTATATCGTGATGGATCTTGGTTTCAATGTTGTTTAACGCTAAAATCAAAGTTGGGCACTCCCACCAACGCGCTTCCGCTGCACCCGGAACCTACAAGGGGTTGTGCTAGCACTGTTAAAGGGGAGTGCTAGCGCTATTAAAAGGTTGGGGGTGGGGCTAGGGCATGCAGGGGTGATAGGGATGTGCATGTGGGTGAGGTGCTTCATAGTTCTATTGAAGGGGGGGTCAAGTGCCGTTAAAACCCCCTCCAATTTGAATTCTTTTTAAACTTTTATGAGTGATTTTAAAAAAATGCTGATAAAAGTGGTCTTTCAATCGTGCTAAAAAAAGAAGTGATAAAGGAACCTTTTATCAGTGCTTTTTTTAGCACGGGTAAAAGGGGTCTTTCTCAGCACCTTGATTAATAGCGCTTTATTAGTGTTGTAAATGGTCTTTCTAGTGCTTTTAAAGGTGATATCTAGAGTAGTTTTTTTACCATTGTTTTACATCATGAAAAATTATATATATATATAATTATAATTTTATAAATATATACATACAAGTATATATTTATACACACATACATAAACTTATATATATATATATATATAAACATAAATATATTAATATATTAATATATATATAATATAAAGCATAAACACACACACACAAACATATATAATATAAACATATATATATATATTTAAACATAAAACATAATATATATATATATATTAATATATAAATATATATATTTACAATATTAATTTTTAAATATTGAAATCTGTTTATATATATATATATAACATAATAAAGTTCAATATTTTTTACTTTAGTCGTGTTTTTAAGAAAATGTGACTATTTTAATGACATTTTTACTGGTGTTTTAAAATGCTGCAAATTATATATATATATATATATACATACATATATATATTTACACACACACACACACACAGATATATATATATATAAACACACATATATACATAAACACACACACACACAGATATATATATACATATGATATATATAAAATATAAACACACACATATATATAGTATAAAATATAATTGTGCACATATATATAATATGAAATATAAACATATGTATAAACAAAAAATGTAAACATACATATAATTAAAATATAAAATATCAACACATATATATATATATAATATAAACATATATGTAAAATATAAACACATATATATAATATAATATAAACTTAAATATGTGTATATATATATATATATATAATTATTTATATATATGTATAATATTGTTTTTCTAAATACTGAAACATATATATAAACATACATAAACACAAACACACACACACATATATATTAATATATATAAACACACACACACACACATATATATTAATATATATAAACACACACACACACACACACATATATATACATATATATAAATATATATTTATATATATAAACACACACACATATATATAAATACACACACACACACATATTTATATATATAAACAAATATATATAAAATATATTATTAATTTATATGATTTTATTATATTTATATTCAAAAATAAAGTTTATTTGTATAAATTAAATAAAAAAGCATGTTTAAAATTAATATATATTTTTTAATAATTCAAATTTATATATAATGTTTTAAAAAAAGTGTTTCTATGATTAAAATTTAATATATATATATATATATATTTAAATAATTATAAGATTATAATAAATTTCATTAAATAATTAATATATTTATTAGATTTATTATATTTATTAGATTGATTAGATTGATTATATTGATTATATTGATTATATTTGTTATATTTATTATATATTTATTATATTTATAATTAACATATTAATTAGATTAATTAGATTAATTAGATTTATTAGATTCATTAGATTTATTAGAATTATTAGATACATTATATTTATTATATTTAGTTTATTTATAATTAATATATATATATGTATAAATACTTTATATATATATATATTATAATTATTAAATATATGTGCATTTCTATTGAATTTGGTCAATAAATATATTGATCGATCATGCATGCATATATGTTATGTATCATCGTGAATGTTCATTTATACATTAAACCCTTCTTATTATTCATGATGTCCATTGATGTCTCATTTTTTATTATGTATATTTTATTACTAGGTATATATGATTAATAAATGTTACCCATATATACTATTATGTTCTAAAAAATACATATGAAATTACATTAAATATATTTAAATAAAAATATATATATTATATTTATAATTATTAAATTTTAATTATATATAAATACTTTTTAAATATATTTATTTTTAATTATAATTATAACTATATATATTTAAATAATTATAAAATTACAATAAATACATATATTATAATTTTACAAAATATATATATTTATATATATATATATTTAAATAAATATATTTATAAATAAATACAAATATTTATCAATATAATTCAACATAAATGTAGATATATTTAAATAATTAAAAAATTATAATAAATATATTAATAATATATATTTATAAAATTATAAATATATTATTTATAATTTTATAATTATTTTTATATATATATACTTATAACTATAAATAAATATTTGTTTATTATAATTTTAAATTATAAATAAATATTTATTTATTTAAATAATTATAAAATTAAAATAAATATATTAATAAAATAATAAATATTATAAATATAAATTTGTTATAATTTTATAATTATTTAAATAAATAAATGCATATTCACTTATAATTATAATTAAAAATAAATATATATTCAAATAAATAATTATTAAATTATAAGAAATATAGTTATATATATCTATAATCTTATAAATATATATATAATTAATATATTTATTATAAATATTTCTAAGATTATAAATATAATAAATATATTTCTTATAAATTTATAATTATTTAAATTATAATTATATGTATATATATATAGTTACAATTATAAATAAATAAATAAATATTTATCATATATATAATATTATAAATATATATAATAATAAAAATAAATTAGTAACATTGTATCTTTATGAGCGCTTTTTTAGCGCTGATAAAGGACTATGTTTATCAGTGCTAAAAAGCGCTTATAAAAGGAGTATTTGATGGCACTATATTTTTAACGCTGATAAAGACATGTTTTATCAGCACATTATATTTTAGCACTAATAAAACATACCTTTATCTGCGTTTTTTAACTAGCGCTGATAAAAGGTTCATCGGGTTTTATAAAAAAACCCTAACTTTCTCCCCTTTCTCACACCCCTCAAGATCTTGCAGAAGCCTATCGTCACAGTCGCGCCTCCTCCTCCTCTCCCCCCACCTCTCCTCTATTGAGAACCACACCTCCATCGTGCGCCTATCCTCCGCCGCGAACCAGACCACCGTGCGCCTATCCTCCGCCGCGCACCATGCCTCCGCTGTTCGCAAACCAAACCGTCATGTGCCTCGCCTTAGCCACATGCCACACCTCCGTTTTACGCTACACCTCTATTGTGTGCCTTTCCTCTACTATGCGCCTCTCCTCTGCTGGTGCCACTCCTCTGTCGTGCGCCTCTCCTCCACCGCGAACACACCTCCACCGCGCGCTGAACCACACCTCCATAGTGATTTTTCTCATATTTTTCATCTATTTCATCTTGTTCACATGTAATTATAGTTTAATATTGATAGTGTGTTTTGAATTGTACAGGCTAAATGCCCTGCTAAAAATGTGGTCATTGGTGGTCCTTGTTTGCGCACTAAATGAATTGCATATTGGTTGATGTTCCTCTTCATATTTTTTCCTTTGATTTTGTGTGACTCGGTTAAGGATTTCAAGTGTGATGTCATTAGAACATAGTGTAATTTCTTTTTAATGATGAGGATTTTTTTGTTAGGGGTTGAGTAGTATGTCACTTGACATATTTATGTGTTCTCCCATAATGTTGACATGTTTTTGCTTTGATTTTTCTTGAGTGAGGTAGGTGTTTCTTTGGAACTCCCTTGTAATACATGTTATAAATTTCTTAGATGTTTTTAAATGATTTCTTATGAAATTATAATCATATTTTATGACTTTTTTAGGCTTCAATTGGATTGAAAATGGTTTAAATACTTGGTATAGACTTATGTTACATGCCAAGTGTTTTGTAAAAGGCCCGAGTGGATTTTTAAAGGAATTTAAGTATTTTTAAAGTTTGGTCATAATTTTTTTAACGTAAATATGAAATATTTTAAAGTCGGTTTTTTCAAAACGAATGGAATTGAAATTTAACCTATTTAAATGTTTTTGAGACCCTTAACTCTAATGGTGGATTAAGATATTTTCAAAAGGTTTCTGAAGCTTAATAAAAGGATTCTTATCATATATTTACATAAAAAATAAAATGGTTTATTATTTTTAAAATTTATTTATAGAAAATGATTGTGTCTCCAAATGGGATTTATAGTGGATTTTGATAAATGGTGTTTGGATGAAATTTGAAATGTTGTTCTCAAATGGGGTGAAAATGGATTGGCTTCTCGAGAACATTTTTAAAATCCTAGTTGGTTATTTTATAAATATTGGAGACCCTCAATTGATATCCATGCATTTATTGTTCTTGTTGTGGCTCGTGACCTCATGGAGATTCTTTATATTCTTATGCTTATTGTGAAACTTATAAAAGGATGTGAAAGGGGTTGTTTCTTGTGAGGGTGTAAAAGTTGGGGTGAGGTTAAATTTCAAATTATTGAAATTATATTTATGTGATGATCTATTATTTCATTGGTTTCTCACTTCCACTATTGAAATGTCATGGGTGTCCAAGGAAACAGGTAGGGATCGAGATTAGTGAAATCCCTATTGTAGAGTGTGCTGCCAAGTGTAAGGACCCTACTAGTTGAGTGAGTTTCTGAGATGTTTCAGTGTCCCTAGAATGTACTAGAAGGGACCAGGGTTTCTTTTGATCCCCTGATCATGATATTGCATAGTGAGTTCTATAGGACTACTTGGATATGAAAAGTTAAATAGTATCGACCTTGGTTACTCATCTTTAGTTCAGGATCTAAATAAATGAGTCTTAGGAAGTTTTACATGATGGTTACATCATTCTTAGAAAATTTTAGTGGATTTATTTTCAGGGTTGGATTATATTTCCCTTGTTTTTTTATTATATGGAACCATGGTTTAGTTGTTTTTTGGATTATGTTTCCATGTTTCCTTAGTGCCTATGTATGATCATTGTTTCACTTTGAGTGTGTATTTTCTTACTTTCAAATAGGTTGATTTAAATTGTTAAAAAGTTTTATTTTAAAAGGAAAAAAATTTGTTATTTGTTAAATTAGTTTTAAGAAAATGGTTTTTCATTGTCATTATTTATAAAAAAGAGTTTTTTAGAAAATGTTTTAAAAGAGGGATAAATTGTGATTTGACATGTCTTATATGGTTTTAAAGACCCTCTTTCCATTTTTTGATATTTATATTTCAAAATTTCATTCATCCTTGTATTTATATTATAAAAGGGTGGTTGTTTGAAAATATTTAAGTTTATTGTTTTTACACATGTTTTATAATTCATGTGAAAATATATTTTATACCTTATGTTCAAACTAACACTTTATGAACTATATAATGGAGGGATTAAAAGATAATTCATTATGAGATCATATAAATAATTTTTAGCTCATACCCTACATATGAACTATTGGAAAGGAGTGTATGAAGCTCTTATATTTCCTTTTTTCAGTGCCCTATTTTTTTCACAATGCTCAGATTGGTTCATGGTTGGATGATGGGATGTAGAGAGTTTCCAAGGGCCACTAGTGTTGATTTTTGAGTAATTTGGGTTTTGATTTCCTTTTAAATTTCCATTTAAGATGTTTTAGTAATAATGAGTTATGGTTTTTTTAGGAATCAACTGATTAGTCTGGAGTGGGTTCTTAATCACTACCCTTTGTAACAATGATCAAGTTTCCATAGGCTTTTTATACTCTCTACATTGATGATCTAGACAAGGAATGTTAGTAAATAAGACTCTATTTGAGATGGTGGAGGATTCTAAGATTTTATTTTAATTTTATGAGATAGGGATGAACTACTAACTTCAAATTTCCATCTATGATAATACCATTGAAATAGGCATGGCATTATGCAAGACCTAACCTAAGTTTTGTAGCTCAATATGAGTATATATATGTTCATAAGTGATCCTTCTAATATCTTAATGGGATATTGATGAAAACATCAATCTTAATAAAAAAAATGAGCTTGGTAATGAGTATGGATTATAGTGTGATGTATCAAGATTCATGATTTGAACAGTTTTAGTCCATGATGTCCATGTGGTTTCTTATGGGTCCAGTCAGTTAATAACACATAATATAAACTTCCAAAATCCTGTCCTATATTTGGAAATAGTGGTGCCTTCTATGAGGTTTTATTGGAATACACTAAAAAAAGTGTTTGAAAAATGTGTTCAACATACCTTTTTTTTGGTTTTAAATAACTTTAGAATAATTTAAACACCTTACATGGACTTAAGATTCATGCGAAGTGTTTCTCAATTCACTTGATTATATTTCATAGAGGGATATGAATGTTTTGAAAGTGTATGTAATGATGGTTTTACATTCTATACTAATGAAAATGATGAAGACAGTACCCTGCAGAATAGAGGAGTTACACTTGTGGCTGAAGTGATGCTTGTTTCTAGTGCTAAAAGTAGAAATAAAATTTATGAGAATATGTCATAATTTGGCATCATAAAACAAATATGGGATTTGGATTATAAAAAATTCCTAGTGTTGATTTTTCAATGCAGGTGCATTGATAACAAGAGTGCTGTTAAAATATATGATTTGGGATTCATGAATGTTGATTTCAGTATGGGTACAATGACAAACCATTTATAATGGCAACATAGGTAGTACCAGTATTTTATGTTCCATATCACACTATCCAAAGTTGGTCAATTGTTATGTTATCCACCAAAACCACTGAAGGTTCAGATGAAAATTCAATGGAGGATGACCCTTTTATTGGTAAATCGTATTCATTTCACAGTGGTCACAATTTAAACAACATTTTTTATGTCAGAGGATACCATAATGAAGAGATTTGGATAGTTGATAGAGGGGTTAAATCCATTCATCCTTTAAAAAAGAGTTTAATAATCATGTTATATATATTTTTTAATATACATCATGTTACCTTATGTTATTACCTGTTCACTACTACTTTTATGTAATCTAAATTAAAAGATGAACCACTTCTGTGGATAATGACTTTTTCATGTGATGATACTCCCAATCCTGAGGAAAAATAGGTCTCTCAACCTACTGCTTCTCACATTTTAGTGAACCAATAGGTTTCTCAACCTATTGTTGCTGCTTCTCCAAGTGCAGAGGTACAACCACCATCTATACAAGTTTATTATAGCACTCTGAAGAAACATATTGATGATGTTTAAACTTAGGAAATGGTAGGAACTGAAACACTGGTGGTGTAGAAAAAACAGGAGCATCATAGTTTGATGGTGTTAGAAAAAATCCTTAAGGAAAAAAGCGAAAGACATCAAATATGAGGTCAGATGGAATAAGCGAGGACAAAATTTTAACACCAACAAGGACATGTTTAGTAGTTACATTGGAATCATCACTCCGAAATAGGTGTCGATTGATGTACAGTCATGGCACCATGTTTTCATCGTGTTTAAGACACTAATTTAGGGAGATATTACAGTAACATTATGATATCATTTCCTTAATTTACTAAAAATAAAATAATGAAACATTGACTTACTCTTCATCATCCCTTATAGAGTGTATTTATAGTGGATGACTCACACAAGGAGCATGTGATACATTTACTAGCCATCATGAGGAGAATTATTTTCAGGTAAATTGTGTTTGGTAATATGTTGTTTGAAGATACATGTATTCATCACTTTGATTGATAGTTTTTTATTTATGAAATAGCAACTGAGTGCTGAAAATAAGGAACGAGTAGCAAAAGTAGTGTACCCCAACCGTAAAACAAGAATGGGTTACGCTTCACTTGAAAAAAATTGGTACTTATTTTAAATCTACCGTAATGATTTTATGTGACATAAAAAAACACCATAACTATGTTCATCTATATATATGAATATTGATGAATTCAAATCCAAAGTCACTTTCATCCCATTCCATGTTCTATGAAAGGAGGTATATGTAAATAAAAATAGGATACTAATAGATGAATTTTTTTTTTTGGGAAACATGTGTCAGTATGAAATAATAAATATTCCTTTTTTAAATAGATATTACATAGCAATGATTAATTATTTTACTATATTTTATATCTGACATAGTCACAAGAATCAGTAACACCCAAACTAGATGTGGACATACTTTCAATGGTCACGAAGCAACCATAAAAGTTTGGCCACATCAGAGGTTTGGGTTTTGAGGTGACACCCCAAACATTTTTTTAGAAAAAAATAAGAGGAAGATAAAAGTGAAGAAATAAAAATGATGAGAGAAATAATAGCTTTCCTTTAAGAACATACTCAATTTCTGAGATAATTATTAGAAAATATGATGGGGGAGAAGAAACAACTCAAGAACAACCAGTGCGTGAAGATCCCACCTCACCCCCACTAACTTTGAGGTGGTCCATTCCCCTCAAAAACCTATCTTAGATGAGGTAATAAATATTCTAATAATTGTTTCTATGAATTGTGAATCATATAGACATTGATACCTTTCCTGTACTTATATTGTATAGGGTGAAAATGATTGTGATTTATATCTATCAACACCCACTCATCACCTTGTAGCGAGGGCTATGGTGTTCAATATACATAACGTCATGCTACACTACGGACCACTTCTAATAGGTCATGTCAAAGTGTTTATTAACATATCCCATGAGCTGATCTCCGAGCTACTTGTTCCAATTGGTGATGAAGATATTCATATGGTTGAACAAGCTCTTGGTACATTCATCACATGGCTGTCATAGCTTGTAAAAAAACATGTCAATAAGGAGGTATTCATTTCCATTTTTTTTAAGATGAACCTTTAACATTTAATAAAAAAGGGTCTGAACCAATGAATGTTATTACAGATGGACACAAGGAAAGAGATGAAAAGAAAAAACAACTCAAAACCATCTCAAGGATCAACCAACCGATCAAAACGATCTTCTCAAACCACTTTAAACCCGCTCATTCTATATCCGCATTTATTATCATTATAGGCTCATGTGAATACAATGTTGAAAGATAGTTGGGTTCGTACAATTCTTTTTTATGAAAATATGTACAACGAGAAAGATATTAATTTCACTAGCATTGACAATGTAAGTGAAATCCTGGAGTATGATTGCCTAGGGGGCTCAATTGTAAATGTATACATGAGGTATGTTTTCATGATTTGATTTTCCAAAAGCTAATATACTATGATAATTATGAATAAATACATTTCATATTTTTTTCATAGGCATATATATGAAAAACAATTGAGGGGACTTCCCCATGAACAAATATTTGGACTCGATAGCCCTCACATCACCTCTACAGAACAAATATATATATATAATCCAAGAAAGAGGGTGAAATAGTGGTAGGCCTGCTCAAATCATTTAATTGAAAAT
Organism: Viscum album; assembly: GCA_963277665.1. Taxonomy (NCBI): domain Eukaryota; kingdom Viridiplantae; phylum Streptophyta; class Magnoliopsida; order Santalales; family Viscaceae; genus Viscum; species Viscum album. The sequence continues at coordinate 416,463,087 of OY728129.1, forward strand.
TTATGGATGACATACTCTTCTTAATACCAATGATGCAGGGATAAAACTCTACAATTTAATCATAACAAATATATTGTAATCTCTTTGATTACTTATTATTTTTTGTGTTCTTATGCAGCATTGGATTTTCATTGTCGTCAATTTGGATACTCCAGAGATTTACTTCCTGAATTCAATGCATAGATATCCAACAAGCTGACCACACATGATGGCGTTTGTCAATTTTCAATACACTACATCCAACATTTTATAACTAAACATCTAGTTATATATATTATATTATTTTTTGATGAGTATTCTTTTATGATATGTCGATGCGTTAATATCATCTACATCATGAAATGAGGTCAGGGAAAAGGAAAAAGAACATCACAATACAAATCAGGGTATTTATAATAAGATTTCACTTTCCAAACACATATAAAAAATTATTATTATTTTTCTCAATGTTTCTGCAATGTCTAAAACAAACAAATGATAAAGACTGTAGTTATTATGTTTGTAAATTTATTAAAGATATCATATTCCATGAACAAACTAGAATCCCTAAAGAGGTATTTTTTAAGATAAATACTATTTCATTTAAAATATTTATTAATCCTTTGTGTATTTATATTCTTTTAGTACTACCATGATTATCAAAAAGACTCTTATTCACAAGACGATATAGATTTTTTTAGAAACAAATGAGAATAATTCCTGATGGAAGAATGTACAGAAAAAGCATGAAGATGTGACTGGTATGACTCAAAGTGTCTATTTTTATTTAAAATTGTTAGTATTTTTAGTAAAAAGAACATGTGCCATACTAAAAACTGAGAAAACAAATTAGGACTATTTTGATACTTTAGGATAACAATACATAAGTTATTTGTGATGTGTAGGAATCAAACTCACCTAAATCTGACATATCGTGTGACTGTTATTACTTTAATTGTGTATTTTTATAATAAATTAACAGTAAATTTAGAAAAAAGAACAAGTGACATAATGAAAACCAATAAAACACATTTTCATTGTTTTGATAGTTTATAACAACGATCCATCAGTCATTTTTGATGTGTAGGAATCAACCAAACCTCAATATGATGAATGGTGTGACTGATATGACTAAAAGTGTATGTTATCAGTTTAAAATTTACATTTTATCTCAAAATAAATCACTCACTGGAAACCAAGAAAAATCACTCAGATTACCTTCATAATTTTGGAAAACAATTAATATGTTCTTTTTGAAGTGTATGAAGCAATCTCATGTAAAACCAATGAACGATGCAACTGTTATGACTCAAAATGTGTGTTTCCATTTTAAAATGATATTTTAGTAAAAAAAACTGACATACAAAAAATGAAGAAAAAAATTGGATTGTTTTGATACTTTAGGAAAACAATATATAAGTCATTGGTGATGTGTAGAAATCAACCATACCTCAATCTGATGCACGGTGTGACTGATATGACTCAAAGTGTCTCTTTTTATTTAAAATTGAAATTAATTTTAGTAAAAAAAGCACAATTGGCATACTAAAAACTGAGCAAACACATTTGAACTATTTTAATAATTTAGGAAAATGATCCATGAGTCATTTGTGATGTGTAATAATCAACCCCACCTTAATAAAATGCACGAAATGACTAGTATAAATCTAAATGTGTCTTTTTATTTAAAATTGACATTGATTTAAGTAAAAAAGAACAATTTACATACTGAAAACCAATCAAATGCATTTGGATTGTTTTGATACTTTATGAAAATGTTACATGAGTCATTTTTGATGTGTAGGAATCAAATGTGCCTCAATATGATGCACGTTGTGACCAATATGACTAAAAATTTCTATTATCAGTTTAAAATTTACATTTTAGCTCAAAACGTGTCACTCACTAAAAACCAAGAAAAAACTTTCCAATTGTCTTCATAATTTAGGATAATTATTCTTAAGTCCTTTATAATGTGTATAAAGTTGTCTCACATCAAATCGATGCACGATGTGACTGATATGACTCAAAAAAGTGTGTTTCCAGTTTGATATTATATTTTAGTAAAAAAAACAAACATACTAAAAACTGAGAAAACACATTTGAATTTTTTTGATACCTTAGAACAACGATCCATGAGTCATTTTTGATATATAGGAATCAACTAAATCTCAATATGATGAATGATGTGACCAGTATAAATCCAAATGTATTTTTATTTGAAATTAACATTAATTTAAGTAAAAAGAACAAGTGAGATACTAAAAACCATGAAAACACATTTGTATTGTTTTAAAACATTAAGAAAATGATCCATAAGTCATTTTTGATGTGTAGGAATCAACTAAACCTCAATTTTACACACAATGTGACCAGTATGACTAAAAATGTATGTTATTAGTTTAAAATTGACATTTTAGTTGAAAATATTTCACTCACTGAAAACCATGAAAACACCCTACGGTTGTATTCATAATATAGGATAGAAATTCTTAAGTCCTTTGTAAAGGGTATGAAGCATTATCACCTCAAAATGATGCATGATGCGACCAGTATGACTCAAAATGGGTGTTTTCAGTTTGAAATGATATTTTTATAAAAAAAACAAAACCATCACACTAAAAACTGAGAAAACCCATTCAAATTGTTTTGATACTTTACAACAATGATCCATGTGTCATTTGGTATGTGTAGGAATCAACCACACCTCAATCCGACAAATGATGTGACCGCTATAAATCCAAGTATGTCATTTAAATTTTATATTAATTTTAGTAGAAAAAAAGGGACATAGTCAAAACCAAGCAATCCCATTCATATTTTTTTATATTTTATTAATCCATAACTCATTTTTGACGTTTAGAATCAACACCACCTCAATACGATGCACGATATGACTTGTATAACTCCAAATATGTCTTTTTTAATAAAAATTGACATTTTATTAATGTATTATTTCATACCAATGTTTAATTTATTTCATTATATTATTACTAACATAATATTTGTTTTCTTATATAGGTGGAACATTTTTATTGAGTTGGGATGATTTTTTTGGCAACTAATACCATGGTCGGATATTTTTTAGAGGGGATCACATATGTCAAAGGATGAAACAATAATTTTTTAAAATGTTTGTTGGATAATTATAAATGTAATTATACAAAACATTGTTTAAAATGTATATAGCATTGTTTTCCAAACCCTTGTGTGTGATTCTTTGTACATGTGTGCCCTATTGTGTGTACTTCTTTTTCTTGTGTGTGCTGTGCAGGTGTTGTTTTGTGTAGGTGGTGTGTGTGTGTTGTGTGGGTGTTGTTGGTGGGTGTGCTGTTATATAAATAGAACATCACAGACAGCTAGGCCTTTATCAGCGCTATTTCAAGCACTAATAAGACACCCTTTATTAGCGTTATTTCAAGTGCGGATAAAGGCACCATTTATCAGCGCTGATAAAGTGGTCTTTTATTAGTGTGAAAAATAGCACTAATAAAAATGTATTTTATCTGTGATAAAATAGTATGGATAAAGAGGGGAATTTATTAGCACTTTTTTTTATTATAGATAAAAGACACCCTTTATCATTGATTTTTTAGGACTGTTAAAGGGGACCCCCTTTATCTTCACTGAGATTAACAACACTTTTCTAGTTCTATTAAAAGCACTTTCTAGTATTGATAAAAGCACTCTATGTAGTAGTTAATATATTTATATATATAATTAAAATAAACTATAATATAATATTCAAATTAATTATGGGGGAGTCGGTTTGTTCTTCAATTCAACATTACGAAGTTCTATATTCGAATCCTGATGGATGGGGTATTTCCTCAGGCATGTATGGTTTGTGTTAGACATCTGGCTACATGTCCCCATGTGTGGCAGTTTTCTATGTGTTGGGACGGGTGGTGAAGGTGGTGAACTGAGCGGTTGGTGGTACTAGAGACGGACTATGCATGAGATAGGAACATAATATAATGGTTTGGGTTGGTATTGGAGGCAGGGTGATTTGCATGTGGGGTGTACTGGAGAAAATGGGGATGGATTGTATGAGAGAGAACCGAACTTGTGTAGCTCAGATTGGAGGTGGGGTGAGTTCGCACGTGGGACATGTTGTATTGGGGTGATTATTTTTTCATTTTATAAATAATTTTTTAAATAATAATAATAATAATAAACAATTAGCAATTTTAAAAAAACAAATTACCAACATTTTTTGGAAATTTTGTTAAATGAGGTTTCATTTACCGAGGTTTCCAAAAAAACATTTCTGAATGAGGTGTCTCTAAATAGTAACATTTTTTTGATTATTTTATAAACCATTTCCCACTAAATATCTTATGTATAAAGTGTGATTATATATTTCAAATTATATAAATCATATTTTAAAAAATATTATCTTTATATCAATTTAAATATATGTATATATTAATATATTATTTTTAATGATATATAACTTTTTTTTAATTAGAATTGTTGTACTTATCAAAACATAGATATTATTAAACCATGGATCCAATATCTATTAAATCAAAAGGGGAAAACAGTTTAAAGATGAATCAAATCACACATATTAAACTCCATTCAACATTGGTTAATGAGAGAAGTCAATATGATGATTAAAATTGGTCCCTTTTCTGAGTTGGTGTCAATTTTTAAAGGTTAGTATAATCGCGAGAGCGGCACACAATGCAACAAAGAAAATGGAAGGAAACTGCTGGCTTGGGGACTTGACCTCACAGCCACACCCCAAACCCCAACTCACCCTCACCACCCCAGCCGACCACGGGGGGTCGAGTTGGTGTCAATTATGAGTAAAAAGAGGTACATTTCAGAATAGTGGCATGTGATTGTAGTTTTCTACTGACACAACAACAATGGTTTTTTAAAAAAAATGGGGTTCTAATCTTTTTTTTAAAAGGATAAGGTTGGGTTTATTTTCAAAATGTATGTCTCGAGAAGAGTGAACCTCGTTCACTCTTCTTTCCTCACCAGGAAGTGTGAACTGGGTTCATGCTTTATTTGGGAATTTTTTGAAGGAAGAGTGAACGACATTCACTCTTCCTCCATATTTTTTTAATAATAAATATTACTAAATATATATATAAATATATATTGACATCTACTTAAATATTAAAATAAATATTAATAAAAAGTAATAAAAATTAATTTAATATTAATAAATGCCAATTAAATATAAATAAATATTAATTAGAAATTCATCAATATTAATAAAATATCAACAACGATTAATTAAATATTTATAAATATTAAAAAACATTAATAAACATTAAATAAATATTCATAAATATTGAAAATTCAAATAAATATGAATAAATATTGATTAAATATTTAATAAATATTCTAAAATATTAATGAAATATTAATTAATATTAATGAGTATAAACCCGTGGAAATAAATATTAATAAATACAAATGAATATAAAAAAACAGTAATAAAATAGTAATAAATATTAATTAAAAATTCAAAAATATTAATTAAATATTAATATATATTCATAAATATTCATAAACACTAAAAAATATTAATAAATACTAGTAAATATTAACAAATTTTAATAAATATGAAATAAATATTCATAAATATTATTAAAATATTAATAAATATTAATAAATATTAAATAAATATTCATAAATACTAATCAATTATTGATAAATATTAATTAAATATTCATAAAAAGTAATAAAATTTTATTAAATATTAACACATACACATAAATACCAATAGATATAAATAAAATATCAATAAATATAAATAATATACTCACACATATTAATACTTATCTATTATCTATTAAATATTTATTTAAATTTAATGATATTTAGTTAATATTTATTAATATTTAGTTAATACGTATTAATATTAATTTATATACATTAATATTTATTATTATTTGGGAATATTTAATTTATATTTATTGAATGCTTTTTAATATTTATAAATTTTTAATTAATATTTATAAATATTTATAAATATTGAAAATTATTTCATTACTATTTATAAATATTTGTTAGTATTTTATTTATATTTTAGAATATTTAATTAAAATTTATTAATAAATATTTATATATATTGATATTTATTTGAATTTATTGATATTTAATTAATATTTATTAGTATATATGAATGTTTAATTAATTTTTATTACTTTTTTGTGAATTTTTGATTAATATTTAACTAATATTTCTGAATATTTATTTAATATTTATTAAGATTTGTGAATATTTACTTGTATTTATTAATATATATTTTTGTATTTATGACTGAATATTTAATTAATATATATTAATATTTTATTACTATTTTTACTATTCCTTTATATTTATTAATATTTATTTACATTTGTTTATATTCATTAATATTAATTAATATTTTGGAATATTTATTTAATATTTAATCAATATTTATTAATATTTATTTGTATTATCAATATTTATGAAGATTCATTTAATTTTCAATAACGTTTATTTAATATTTATTAATATTTAATTAATCTTTGTTGATATTTTTTTAATATTGAAGAATTTCTAACTAATATTTATTTATATTTAATTAGTATTTATTAATATTAAATTATTTTTTTATTTATTTTTGTTTTTATTTATTTTAATATTTAATTAGATATCTGTTTATATAAATATATATTTAGTAATATTTATTATTAAAAAAATCTCGAGGAAAATTGAATCTCATTCACTATTCCTTCAAAAACCCCGTCCATGCTTCCTGACAACAATCGTGCTATTAAATTGAGGTGGGTCTACTTAATGTTGTGTTGCCCAAATTTGTTCCCTACTTGTGCTTGTAGACAAGATAAGGCAGCTGGCCTCCAACATGAAAGATCCTAAACGTCCATAATTAACCCACAACAACCAGTTTTGTGTGGCGTGTAGCCTGGAACTTGTCAAATCCGGAGCAGGATGGACCTGATCACCCGCTATGCATCTGGTGGCGGTGCGAAAATCTGGTTTTGTGATAGTGAGACTCATTTTTTAAAATATGCCCAATCCTATCCCTTTTAAAAAAAATTAAAACCCCATTTAAAAAAATTGTCCCACCAACACTCATGTCATTTAAATTCAGGTGGGTCTACCTAATATTGTGTTGCTCAAATTTGTTCCCTACTTGTGCTTGTAGACAGGATAAGGCAGCTGGCCTCCAACATGAAATATCCTAAACGTCCATAATTAACCCACAACAACCAGCTTTTGTGTGGAGTGTAGCCTGGAACTTGCCAAATCCAGCAGGATGGATCGGATCACCCGCTATGCATCTGTGTCATTCCTTATCCTAAGTTGGGTTGGTAGGCGCTCATAAATTCTGTATCTAACAACAACTAATGAACAATCTAATGCCTGCAAGTGTACAAAAGTTTCGTCGATCTGGACAAACCCATGTGATTATTTTGACGTTACTCCACTCTCTCTCTCTCTCTCTCTCGATATCAACATATACCGAAGACACACAGACTCCTGTATTAAAGCCGCATCGTCCTACCAGAGACTAACAGTCCGGGAGGATGAAGAGTGCGTGTCATGCTAAGCGGATCCTGCGCCGAGTTTTTTCGTTTCCCCGTTCCACCCTCGATGATGTTCCCAAAGGCCACTTTGTTGTGTACGTGGGAGACGAATGCAAGGAGAGGTTCGTGGTTCCGATCTGTTATTTGAAGCACCCTTCCTTCCAGGACTTGCTGGCGCATGCTGAGGAAGAATTCGGGTTCCACCATCCCACGGGGGTCCTCACCATCCCATGCACAGTGGAGGAATTCGTGGACCTCGCCCACAGTTTGAGTTGCTGAGAAAAGAGATGAAGTTGCAGGGTGGAAAAAAAAATCTGTTTTTGAGTATATTTTTGGTTTTCCCTAGTTGTAATGTAAAGCTGTAATCAGCGACTAAAGGGTTGCTGGATTGTGTTCCGGGCAAACATTTGAGAACACAGTTGGTGTGCTGGGTGTAGTAAAACCCTAGACTCTTAGAATCGTAGTATGAAACAAAGATACAGTGGGTTTAGCATATGCAACTCTTCAGTTGCCATTAAAAAAGCCCTGAACTGCCCTGCTGTCATCTTTCTCGCCGCCTCTGGGGCCTCCTTGGGAGCTTCGGGATCAATCCTTCTCGGGAAGATGAGCTTCGGATGAATCCTTCTTGCCCGCCGGGTTAGGTGATCTGTTTTTGCGGCTCCGCGAGCCTTCATGTCCGGCAGCGGGTCGTGGGTCCGGCGACAAGCGGGAACGAGCCCCTCCGCCGTCCAAGCGCCGGGTCTCTTTCTGGGCCTTATCCGCACCCTTTGTCTTCATTACGATATATTAAAATGCAGAAGCGCGTGTCGGCAGCTTCCTATAGGCCTGAGAGGGACGCGGCGGCGATCTCCTCCTCTGGCGGTCCTCTGTGTTGGATGAATCAAGTTGGGCGTCTGGGAGTTCGGAATTTTCCTCCTACCCCCACTCCCGAGATCGAAATTCAACCAAGGCGTTTCCATCAACCACCACCATGTATGAATGACCAACAGCTCAAAATAAAAATAAAAAATCAAAATCAAAATACCTCGTATCAACATAATAGAGTGATAACTACGAGGCATGTGATTGTATAGGTAGAGGTTGAAAGTTCAGGGTGCAGCCTAAGTGTTGGTCGAGCCCATGCTTAACTTGGATTTTGTCAGATACAACGAATAATTTGCAAGAACATGAAGAAGAATCATCATGTCTAACAAATGTATACAAAAAAAAAAGTAGAATCCCTCTATAGGTATTCCACGATCTTCGAACGATGTCAATGGAACTTCGAGTGCTAGCACAGATGATCCAAATGTATTTCATTACTCATCTTGATCGCAACACAATATTTCAAACTTGATGGATTGTATCCTTTGTTCTCTCGGTCTTGAAAGGGGAGGAAAGAGGTGGAATCTTATTTTGGTCTTGAAAGAAAACCTAGAAATCTTCTTCTTTAGTTTTGAGAAAAATATCTAGACAAGAAAATATGTACAAGCGCACTCTTAAATGATATACGATGCGAACATATAGAGCTAGGGTTTAATATAAATAATGGTACAAAATCATTTTATCAAATACTTATTGGGGAACCTCCAAAACTAGCATGTGGCATGCATCATTTAAGAAAAAACAAACAACAAAAGATATGAACGAGGGTTATGAGATTTTTGGGAGGCAGACATCTTTTAGGTGGACTGTTTTGAGTGGCCTCACTCGATCTCCTTTTCAATTTTCACAGTGCAATTACGGTTTCAAGAAGCAGTTTTCAGATCTACAATGGTTGAAATTCTTTAGATCTGATTGGATTTCAACTATGGTGGTCTTTGATCTGATTGTGGTGTTTTTCTTATTCACCTTTCATTCAGACGACCAAGATCCACCTTTTACGATCAGATCTATTTAAGTTTCTTTATCAGGTTGTGTTTTTCATTTTATACTACTTTCAGAAAGCACCTACTTTCTTCCTTTGATCCTCTATTTTATCTGAGTATTTTTTTGAGATCCCACTCTTCTTTGGGAGTCTATGCTTTGTACTCTTGATTATTGATTGATTCTGCTTTTTAGACTAGGCCCCATGGGTTTTCACCTTTTGGTTTTCCACATTAAAAATTTCTAATGCCACCATTTATTTTTATGCACATATATTTTCTCACTACTCATCAACTTTTATTTTTCAGGATTGTTTGAAGGGAAGGAAACTTTATTTCTGCTGCACATTCGCTTTGGTGTTCGTTTGCGTGTTTGTCGCTAGTCGTCTTCCTTGCATCTCGTATCAAAGTTTTTTTGTTTTTATTTAGATTAATTGTGGATTCAAATTATAGATAGATGATTTTAATGAATGGTACCAACTACCATATATGGAGATTGAAAATAAAGGATCTTCTTTTTTTCAAGCGAATGCATCTTCTGGTGTTCAGTACTCAGAAGCCAAAAAGAATTTTAGATGAATATTGAGAGTTTGAGCATGAGATGATTTATGGTTTCATTCGTCAGTGGTTCGAAGACAAAGTGATGAACCATATTGTTAGCATTACTTATCCAAGAACTTTGTGGTAGAAGCTTGAGACTACCTATGCTTCTAAGAAAGGAAATAATAAATTTTTTCTCCTCAATCAAGTGATGAATTTGAGTTACAAAGAAGGTACGTGTAGATCTGACTATCTGAGTGAATATTATGGATGTTTTGATCAATTGTATAGTATGGGTATTAATTTTGAAGAGATGTTTTAATGCTTTGTTACTTAATAGTTTACTCAATTCTTTGGAGAATTTGCGTGTTACTCTATCCGATTTTTCTCCTAATGGTACCGTGACATTCAATTTTTTAAGTATGTTGTTTTAGATAAAGTGGTCAAGATACGTACTCATAATAGATCTTCTTGGGATATTTTATTCACAAAGAACAATGTAGGAGTTCGAAAATCAATTAAGGAAAGAGCAGCCGAGGAAATAACAGAGGCAGAAGCAAATCTAGGTTGAAGCAGAGAGAGTATGAATGCCATCATTATGGTAAGAAAGGACATGCAAAGGACTTTTTCTATCCAATGAAAAGGGAAAACATAATGAAGGAAAATCAACAGAAGAAAATTTTTTATGGAGATGATCATGTCGTCACAGCTACATGGTGAAATCTTATTATTGTTTATGAATTCGTTAATATTTCTTCTGATGATTCTTTCTGGGTTGTTGATAGTGGTGCCTTTTTTCACGTGACATCGAGGAAAGAGTTGTTTACATCTTACAACCCAAGAAATTTTGGGATTTTGAGGATGGGTAATGATGGTCATGGTGATGTTGTAAGTATTAGGATTGTTTTTTAGAGACGATCATAGGATGAAAGATGATTTTGAGGAATGTTAGACATGCGTATGAGTTTTATCTGAATCATATTTCTATAAGTGTTCTTGATGATGTCAGTTTTTTCTGTACTTTTTCTGATGGAAAATATTTTCATGGGATCCTTGATTGTGGCTCAAGGGAAGAAGTAGTCAAGTTTGTACTGGACATGGGCTTCTATTTCATGTGATTCTTCATGCATTGTTGAGTGTATTTTTTCTTCCATGTTATGGCATAAGAATCTTAGCCACATTAGTGATAAAGGGATTGGTTGTTTGGCCAATAGAAATCTACTTCCAGGTTTGAAGAGTGTCAAATTGCACATGTGCAATCACTGTATAGATAGAAAACAATGAAAAGTGAGTTTCAACAGTCATCCTTTGCACAAGAAGTCATAGTTACTTGAACTAGTACCTTTTAAATTTTTTGGTCCTTTAAAGTCCAAGATATTAATTGGAGATCTTTATTTTGTGATGTTTATTTATGAATACCCATGTAATCATTGGGTTTATGTTTGAAATTCCAAAATCTAGGTGCTCAGTGTTTTTTTAGCAATTTCAGGTTTCAGTTGAGAGGGAGTCTGGTAAGAAGTTTAATTGGATTCGCACTGCCAATGAGGGTGAGTATTGTGGTCCATTTGATCAGTATTATAGGTAATAAGGTATTCAGCAACAAAAGACTCCTTCTAAGACACCACTTCTAAATGGTGTAGTTGAGATGATGAACATGACTTTCTTGGAAAGAGTACGATGTTTTCCTTCCAAAAAAAAGTCCAGACATTTTTGGGGAAAGACTTTATTTAATCCTGCTTATATTATCAATTTATCACCTGTTGTCACTTTACAGACACACTCCCGACAAGTTTTGGTATCTATATGAGATCAAGTATGGTCATTTATGTGTTTTTGGCTGTATGGTTTTTGTTCGTGTGTGTAGAGATGAGAGATCCAAGATGGATGGTAAGTCAAAATAGTGTTTTTACATTGGCTATAGACATAATGAGTTTGGGGACAGGTTTGATGATCCAACTTTAAAGAAACATGTCAAAATATGTGATGATAGGTTTAAGGAGAATCATACTATTACATATATTAATAAGGTAGAAAAATATACTTCTCTAGCTTCTGATGGCTTTGTTAATCTTAAACCAGTTTCTAATTCACATTTACCTTATATTGTTGATTCTAATGATCTTTTTGATGTGAAGAATGATGGGGTGAACATGTTAGATTTTATGTTTATAATGCACCTTTTATTTCGTATGATATGGCTCCAGAGGTTATTAATTAACCCATAGTTCCACTTTATATATCACCTTAGCATCATACCATTTCTACTCTGTATTCATTGAATGAGTATCTGCTCCTCGCTAAAGGGGGGAACTAGAATATTTTGATGAGGAGATGTAAAGTGATCAGAAGGATAGATTGATAGAAATAATGGATGATGAGATGAGATTATTGCACAAAAACCATACTTTTGATCTAGTGAAGTTACCTACCGGTAAGAGATATTTTCAAAATCGATGGATTTAACATATTAAAAATGAAGAATCCGGTTTTGTTCCATGATATAAGGCAAGGTTAGTTATTAAAGGCCTATGTTAGAATAATGGTATTGATTTTGATGAGATTTTCTCACCTTTTTTCAAAATTTCTTCCATTCGGGTTGTTCTTTATTTGGATGCTAGTTTGGATCTGCATATTGAGTGGATGGATGTGAAGACATCCAGTACTACAGATATGGTCTTTAGAAGCATGAAAAAAGGGAATTTATAGTGCTAAAAATGGCCTGATAATCGAAGTGCTATTAAAGGGATTCCCTTTTATCGTAGTTAAAAATGCACTAATAAAGACCCATTTTATCAGCACTAAAAAAAGAAATGATAAATGTCAAAAAATTAACTTTTTTTAAAAAAAATCCTGCAAATTCAGAAGGTGGACCAACCCCTTTTTATTAGCACCTGACCCCCACCCCTTTAACAGTGCTTTTCTAGCCTCCCACCCCCTTGAACATCGCTTGTAATCCCCCTCCCCCTTTAACAACACTATGCATCTGCCTCACCCGCCCGCGCACGCCCCTGCCTTTGGTGGGTTTTTAACCTGAGACCTCCCCTCATAATCCCGCACCCTTTCCACTCACCTATATTGTTTGGTTGTTTATTTTAGATATATCACTATATTTATATATATTTAGTTACATTTTTTATCCATATATATATATATATTTAAATACATTTATAAAATATGTTTTTTGTGTGTATGCGTGTTTATAAAAAAACACATACATATATACATTCATACATACACACACACACAGAGAGAGAGAGATATATATATATATATAATACATTTTTAAAATATGTTTTGTGTGTGTTTATAAATACACACACACACACACATATATATATGTGTGTGTGTGTGTGTCTGTGAATCTATAAATATAATTATACATGATTATATTTATTTCCATATATTATATATTAATATTATTATACATATGTTATAATATATAGATAAATATATATTTATTTGTCAATAAACACACACAAATATATATATATATATAAACATTATATATACATTAATTGTATAGGTATATAAATATTCATACATTTGTATTTTAAATAAAATGGATATTATTTTTTATTTAGATAAAGTTTACATATTGAGAAATATATTTTATATATAAATATGTTTAACTATTTATTTATAAAATTACATTTTTTATGTGTGAATATATAACAAATTTGTATATATTGTTATATATTTGATTATAAATAATAGTATATTGTAAAAAGTGATAAAATTTCAAATCCCTAATATCAATAATGATTTATTCACTAGGAATAAAATTAGTCCACACAGAAAAAGGGAAAATGACCCCCTTAAACGAGGCTAAAAATCCATAAAATGTTATAACATTTGGGTACCTCGACTAAAAACTCAATTTTGGAAGAATTTTGGGCCTTTATGGAGGTTAAAAAACATGAAAAAGCTCATTGATCTCAGTCCAAGACTCTTTAGTGTAGAGCTCATTACAGAATTCGATTTGATATGTGATATAATTGAAACGGACACCCAAATCAAAAGTTATGGTCGTTTGAAGATCGAGTTACGTTTTCAACTTATTTTGGATATTTTATTTATTTTTTGATTTTTTATCTAAAAATTGTTATTAAATGACTATTAATCAATAATAATTAACAAATTATAAATTAAAATTATTAATTAAAATTATTTTATAATCCATTTTCACTTAATGTCTTATATATTATGTGTAAATGCCTATTTAGACTTATCTAAAACATATTTAAAAAATATATATTATATTTATATTAATATAAATATATATATTAGGTGCTTGGGGGAACAATTACATTAAAAATACACATACCACACACACAGGCTGGAAAGGCAGGGTATTACCCTCATAATGGATTGACCACCCATCAAGCCTTATTTATTCAGTACGTGGCCCGAAGTACCAATGGGAATGAAGCCCATTACATATCCAAAGGCCCATAAAATAGCCAAAAGGCCCAGTACAACATCATGCCTACATCATACTGCCTACTTCACCAGGCCTACTTCATGCATGCGTCGCCACCTGTCTGTGGCATGCATCATGCCTGCATCACCGCCTGCCTGCGGAAATTCGCTCTTACCCAGATTTGAACCTGGGTCTGAAATATACCTTTTATCAGCACTAGTAAAGACCCCCTTTTGACACCCCAGAATGATAAAGGGTTAAGTGACTAAATGATATGACCCATGTCAACAAGGCACACCTTTTTTTCAGGAGCCTACCTGTTTAGAACTCCACAGTTAAGCATGCTTGGCAGGGAGTAGTAATCGGGATGAGTGACCTTTTGGGAAGTATCCCAGGGTGTGTGTGAGTGAGGAAAAATCACACTGGAAAGAACATGTACTGGCATGTGGGGACTGTCATTAGTCAAATGACCTGTTTGGGCACGTGGGTGGGCCCCAGGTTGGGGACCACATGTCTGCGGGGCAACTGGTGGTACCTTGCGGGTTAAGACCTAACAACCATGTTAGGGAGAGGTGTATGTGATATAAACAGAGCTCGGTTATTACATTTGGTGTCATAGGATGAGCTTATCCTTAAGTGCAGTGCACTTCTTGGGTTGAGATGTAAGGTCTACAACGAGGACATTGTGCTCTAAAGGGGGTGGTGGGTGAATGTGACACCTCATAATGATAAAGGGTTAAGCGTGCTTGTAATGGAGTAGTGATCAGGATGGATAAACTTCTAGGAAGTATCCCAAGGAGTGTGTGAGTGAGGACAAAGCACACTGGAAAGAAAATGTGCTGGCTTGTGGGGACAATCATTAGTCAGATGACCCATTCCGGTGTGTGGGTGGGCCCCAGGATGTGGACCGCATGTCTGCATGGAAACTAGTGGTACCTGACAGGCCATGACCCAATGACCATGTTAGGGCGGGGTGTCTGTGCTATCAGCAGGGCCCAGTTGTTACATTTGTTGTCAAAGGAGGAGCTCATCCTTAAGTGTAGTGCACTTCTTGGGTTGAGATGTAGGGTCCACAATGAAGACATTGTGCTCCAAAGGGGGGGGGGTGAATGTGACACCTCATAATGATAAAGGGTTAAGCGTTCTTGGAATAGAGTAGTGATCAGGATGGGTAAACTTCTAGGAAGTATCCCAAGGAGTATGTGAGTGAGGAAAAAGCATACTGAAAAGAAAATGTGTTGGCCTATGGGGACTGTCATTAGTCAGATGACCCATTCAGGCATGTGGGTGGGCCCCTGGATGGGGACCACGTGTCTTTGTGGAAACTGGTGGTACCTGGAAGGCCATGACCCAACGACCATGTTAGGGCAGGGTGTCTATGCTATTAGTGGGGCCCAGTTGTTACACCCCTTTATCAGCACTATAAAAAGCATTGACAAAGAGGTACTTTTAACAACACATTTTTATCACTAATAAAGTTACCCCCTTTATCATTTTTTTAGCACTAGTAAAGGGTGGCACTGTGTAAATTTGACTCTGTGGTAGTGAGATTTACTTCACGGTGGTTTAAATGAGGTATTCAGAGGAGCGTGTGAGTGATTAGGATGGGTAAACTTCTATGAAGTATCCCAAGGATTGTGTGAGTTAGGAAAAAGCACACTGGAAAGAAAATGTGTTGTCCTGTGGGGACTGTCATTAGTCATATGACTCATTCGGGCATGTGGGTGGGCCCCAGGATGGGGACCACATGTCTGCGTGGCAACTGGTGGTACCTGGTAGGCCAGGACCCAACAACCATGTTAGGGTGGGGTGTCTGTGCTATCAGTAGGGCCCAGTTGTTACACACCTTTATCAACACTATAAAAAAGTGTTGACAAAGAGGTACTTTTAACATCACTTTTTATCGCTAATAAAGTTACCCCCTTTATCATCTTTTTTTAGCACTCGTAAAGGATGGCATTGTGTAAAGTTGTTTCTGTGGTAGTGAGATTTCCTTCACGGTGGTTTAAATGAGGTATTCAGAGGAGGAGCTCATCCTTAAGTGCAGTGCACTTCCTGGGTTAAGATGTAGGGTCCACAATAAGGACATTGTGCTCTAGGGGGGGGGGGGGTAAATGTGACACCTCATAATGATAAAGGGTTAATCGTACTTGGAATGGAGTAGTGATCAAGATGGGTAAACTTTTGGGAAGTATCCCAGGGAGTGTGTGAGTGAGGAAAAAGCACACTGGAAAGAACAACTGTTGGCCTGTGGGGACTGTCATTAGTCAGATGACCCGTTCATGCATGGGTGTGGGCCCCAGGATTGGGACCACGTGTCTGCGTGGAAACTGGTGGTACCTGGTGGGCCAGAACCCAATGACCATGTTAAGGCGGGGTGTCTGTGCTATTAGCGGGGACCAGTTTTTACACCCCTTTATCAACACTATAAAAAAAGCACTCATAAAGAGGTACTTTTAACAACATTTTTTATAGATAATAAGGTTACCCCCTTTGTCATATTTTTTAGCACTGGTAAAGGGTGGCACTATGTAAAGTTGTCTCTGTGGTAGTGAGATTTCCTTCATGTTGATTTAGAGGATGTATTTATATGGAGTAGCCAGATGGTTTTGTTAAAACTGGTGAAGAGAATTATGTTTATAGGTGAAATAAGAGTTTGTATAGTTGGAAGAAATCTCTGAGGTAGAGGTATGAGGAGTTTGAATCTATCATTTGTCATCAGGGTTTTAAGAATACATCTTCTGAGAATTTTGATTTTGTTAAGAGATTTATCGATGATGATTTCATTATAAAAAAATTGGGTACAACCGTGAAAGCGGCACACGAAACAAGGAAGGATATTTTATGTTGATGATACAATCATTTTTGGCCATTATGCTTCTTGAGTTAAAAGAATGTATTCGGATATTTTTCAATTATTTTGAAATAAAATACGTTGGGCCAATATGAAAGATTCTTAGCATGTCAATTTCTAATGATATAAAGGCCATTAAATAATGGTTATCTTAGTTGGGATATATTGAGAAGGTTCTTAAGTTATTTTATATGGATAGAACTAAAGTGGTCTGTACTCCTCTAGATTTACATTTTAAACATAGTACCAATTAGTTACCTTATACTAATGAAGAGAGATAGGATATGCAATTCATAACTTATTCATCTATTGTTGGTTGTTTGATGTATGTGATGGAATGTACTAGACATGATATAGCTCATTCATTCGGCTTGGTCAGTCATTTTATATCTGATCCGGGTAGAGATCATTAAAGAGAAGTAAAGTATATATTTTATTTTCTTCGTGGTACTTATGATATGAGATTGTGTTTTTGAAATAGGGAAACTAGGTTTTTTTTGGATTTACAGATTTAGATATGGAAGGAGATATGGATTCTAGGAAGTCTACTTCAGTATATTCGATCACTTTTACAGGGGAGCTATATCTTAGAAATATATATTTTAGAGATGTATAACTTTATTTACCATCAAGTCTGAATTTATTGCAGCTATAGTAGCATGAAAAGAATTATTTTAGTTTAAAAAACTTATTTGAGATGTCAATTTTAATTAGGACAGGTATGTTTTATTTCATGAAAGTCATAGTGCTATTTTGGGGGGGGGGAAATCCCACTTTTCATATCAGGTCAAAACATATCGATGTTTGTTTTTATTTGATCTAAAATCTACTTGATTCAAGATAGTTGGAGAGCTATAAGATCCAAAAAAAATACAATGGGTGAGACATGATGACCAAGAGCTTATCCATAGGTAAATTTAAGACTTTATAGTTGATTTCATGGTTGGCGGTGATCCTCAATTGATTTATAGGGGTGTTTTGGGGGGATTTTTCTCAACTAGCATGTCACACATATCATTTAAAGAAAAAAAAGAAACAAAAAAGTATAGAAATGAGGGTTATCGGATTTCTGGGAGGTGGTTGAATTTTAGGCAGACATTTTTGAGCGACCTCGCTCTATCTCCTATTCTTCTTGCATGGTGTAGTTAGGGTTTTAGGAAGCGGGTTTCAAATCTACAACTAGTAAAATTATTTAGATCTGATTGGATTTCATATGAGGTGGTATTTTATCTGATTTTGGTATTTTTATTCGGAATCTTTTATTCAGACAGTGAAAACATTCCTTTTACAGTTAGATATTTTTTGGGTTTCTTTATCAGGCTACATTCTTCGTTTCAAGCTGTTTTAAGAGTGAATCTTATTTATTCCTTTGATCCTCTATTTTACCTGAGTATTATTTTTTAGATCATACTCATATTTATGAGTATTTAATTTTTGACTCCTTTTTATTAGTGTATTATGCTTTCTAGAATATGTCTTGCTGTTTTTCCCCCTTGGGTTCTCCACATTATTTTTTTTTGGCGCCACCATTTATTTTTATGTACAAATAATTGGTCACTATGGATCTGATTTTATTTTTTAGTCTTGTTCGAAAGAAAGAAATTTTAGTTCCTCTATGAATTCTCTATGGTGTTCATTTT
This sequence comes from Viscum album, assembly GCA_963277665.1. Classification (NCBI taxonomy): domain Eukaryota; kingdom Viridiplantae; phylum Streptophyta; class Magnoliopsida; order Santalales; family Viscaceae; genus Viscum; species Viscum album. Next base: position 416,481,905 of record OY728129.1, read on the forward strand.
CACATTCGTCTCTTTCCATCTTTCCCAATAATAATAAACCAATTTTATTGTCATACACTTGTATACGAAATTAGGTATGCAAACACACTTTTTTTTTCTTTTTTTTTTCATATTGTTCATGGGTTGAGAGAGTATTCTTGGATTTTTTGTGGAATCAAGAGGTCAATGGCTAGTTGGTGAGGGCCACTGGATTGTTAGTGTGTGATAGTAGAATTCCTAAAAGTTTTCAAGTTCCACTGGCTAGACGGTGGAGGGAATGGAGGTACAGGCTTACTTCCCATACACACTTGCTAGAAAGTGGTGGACATGGAGGTATAGAATTTCTACCTTCACCCATCGGCTAACCATTATGTTCTGATGACTATCCAGTGATGTCTCATGGTGAGTACTTTGGTAAGGGATAAAATATAATTTTAGCACTAAATAAGATTTTATCTCCTCTAATATGTCTATTAAAACCCTAATTTTATTTTTCTTGATTTAGAGTCTCATAGGTGATAGCTTTGGCTCTCTCCCTTTTCCTATTGGTTTATCTTCATTCTGGTTGAAAGGTTGGGTCTCTTTTGATCGTAATCTGGTCAGTTAGACCAGTTCTATACTTTTATTTGTCTTCTTCTACATTTGTTTGATTCCTTATGAGGCTAGATCATTGGATCAATCATGATCAAGGAGAAAAGATGTTTTTTCAATAAGATTTATGTTCTTATGAATATGATCTTTTCCTCTTCCATCACCAATTTAGAAGGCCACAAGGTTTTCATCATGTTTGAGGTAGGTGTATCTATCTTATGGTATCTCTCTTGGTATGTCTTTTGTTGTTTTGAATTCCTTTGATTTTGAATTGTGTGATTGATGACTTAATGTCCTTGATAAGTGAATGTGTTCTTTAAGGGCTATAATTTTTTTTTTCTAAAATGGAGGTTTTTGATGGAAACTATTTTGATACACAATACATGTTTGAAAATTTTCTTAAAAGATTATTTTGAAAAGGAAATGGTTTTTCATGCTTTGAAGTGGTGTGGTATCTCTATAGAAAGTGTTTTATAAAAATATGGGCATGAAATAAAATGAATTTCCCTTGTATTTTTTTATGAAATGTGAATTTGATCTCTTAAATGTAATGATGATGTATTGGTATACTGGACATACTTTAGGGTCTGAGGTAAAACTAGAAATATGTGAGCCCTAGTGGAGTTAGCTATCAATAGAGGAGGTGATCATGATTAGATGGTTGTTAGTGTTAGTATTTTGGGTAAAATGAGGTTCCTAGACATTATGAGTCACTTACGTAAGCTAGTGGTCCTGTTCATCTGAGTTTTTTACACCCTTATGTTGTGATTCTCTCTTTGGTTCTTTGAGGATAATTTATATTATTTTTTATTTGATACATAAACTTTTCTAATTTATATGGATTTGATGCTTGAAACTTTTTTATTTTATCTACTTATACCTCATTGATAAATTTAATCTTATATTGTTTTTTGTATTTAAAAATTTCATGTTTTTTTCAAAGGAAAACTAAAGGATGATTTTTATATAGAAAGTGATTTCTCTTGTAATTTTTTGAAATTTGTATTGTATAAGAGCTAATGGATTCATGTGGATTGACATTGTATAGAATCTTAGTGGTATCCTACTAAGATTTAGTGCTCACACCTTACTTTTATCCACTGGGAGACTTTAGACTTGGTATTTCAGGATACAAGTAAAGGGAAGAGGATCATGTAGAGGATGACCCTCCTAGATCATGTTGCCTTCTGGTGGGTTGGGACATTTATGACATATGGTCACATGGATATGGACTCATGGGTTACTTTGGGTTCCATATTAATGGTATATATGTATGTTTGTTTAGACCTTGTTATCAAGTTGTCGGATGTTACCTTTTATGGACTGGAAGTTTTTAACATATGATGTATCTTGGATATATTCTATGATACCCTATTTTTATCTACCTTATCATATGTTTGTTGAGGGTGAAATTGTCCTCATGTTTATTTGTAGTGTACTTTGGGTATTATCATTAGCCCATGGAAATCGTGGATGTGTGTTAGTCCTTGTGGAAAGCTGATTTTGGTGACTTTATTGGTTAAACTGGGATGGTATGTTACATATATTATTTATGCCAATAACATTAATATTAATATTATATGATGGAATGTGTTGTCATGCTGAACTAAATATCATTTATAAAATATATAATTTTTTCTTTATTTAAATGATATTTAAGACTATCATTTCCATTACAGATCCATTAATTTTGAATTTCCACCTTCCTTAGCATTTAATGAACATAAAAAAATAAATATCATTCATTTGATAAATAAATAAATATCATATTCACGATCTTTTGAATAGATATTTATTTTAATATCTTCAAAAACAAATAATGCTTATTTATTAAAAAAATGTTATTTATTACCTTGTAAATAAAATAAGTGATAAACATTATGCTCAACAATCTTGAAAATAAATATTTATTCATATTCAACTCACATATAAAAAAAGAGATTGAATATTCTCAATCAATAAATCCTGAATAAATTATATTCCTTGATCTAGAGAATAACATTTAATCTGAATATTAAATTCGAATATAATTTAACTAATATTTGTGGATACAATATATACGTGACCTACTAGGCCTCTTCCTTATGGGAATTGGGTAGACTTTCCTAGAGTCCAAGATCAACATTTAACTATCATTCCATTTAATTCAGGTGGGTCTATCAAATATTATTTCACCCAAATTTCTTCCCTAGTTATGCATGTAGACAAGATAAGGCAAGTGGCCTCCTACATGAAAGATCATAAACAACATTAATTAGTCCACAATATCCAAAATCAATTAGGATTATATCCTGGAAATTATCAAAGCCAGTAGGTTGGATCTAATCACCCAAGATCACTACAACATATTAGGATAAAGAGAGTTCCATAAAAATACATTAACATTGGTAAAATAGAGTTTTCATCCTAATCACCTTTAAAAGGGGTCCCCTTTATCAACTCTAGATTAGCGCTAATAAATGAAATATTATTATAGTGTGTTATTGATATTACAGCACATTGCAACAAAAAATATGGGATACAATAATAGAAAATAAAATATAGGGAAAATTAATAATTTAATTGAAATAAGAATTACATCAAAAATATAAAAAAACACTATATTATTGATATTTCATACAATGGTTTATACAATTACATTATCAAGAACAATATATCACATACATTCAAAAACAACACAGGTTTCATTGCCTTTGACACCTGACCCCCTCTCAAAAAAACCGATCATGGTATAAATTTTCGAACAAACCACAAAAACATGAGAAAAAGAACCCACCTATCTAAGAAAATAATTATTATGTTAGTAATACTATAAATAGATAACTTAAAAATCAATATGAAACAATACATTCATAAAATTTCAAATTTAAACTGATAACGGACACTTTCTGTCATACAAGGAACACTGTGTATCTGATTGAGGTGAGGCTGATTATTACACCACAAAAATTACTTATTGGTCATTTCCCTAAAGTATCAAAATAATTCAAATGTATTTTCTCAGAGTATGTCAATTTTAATTTTTACTAAAGTTTTAATTTTAAATAAAAAAGACATACTTGGAGTCATATCGATCATACCATGTGTTGGTTAGAGGTGTGACTGATTTTTTTTACATCCCAAATGACTTATGATTATTTTTCTTAAAGTATCAAAATAATCCTAATGTGTTTTCGTGGTTTTGACTTTGTCACTTGTGTTTTTTTACTAAACTTTTATTTTAAACTGAAAATAATTACTCTGAGTCATACTAGTCACATCATGTGTTAGTTTTAAGTGAGACTAATTCCTACACATCACAAATGTATTATCAATCATTTTAAAAAATTATCAAGATAATCCAAGCATGTTTGCTGGGTTTTCAGTGAGTGGAACACATTTTGAACTAAAATGTCAATTTTAAACTCACAACGAGGACTTTGAGTCATGTTGGGAACATCATGTTTCAGATTGATGTGAGGATAATTCTTATACATCTAAAATGACTTATCAATCATTTTTTAAAGTACAAAATCAATTTGAATGTGTTTGTTTTGTTTTGAGTATGTCACTTATCTTTTTTTACTTAAATGAAAATTTTAAATAAAAAGACACACTTGGAGTCATACCGGTCACATTGTGCATCAGATTGTGGTGAATTTGATTCCTACAAATAAAAAATGACTTATGGATCTTTTTCCTAAAGTATAAAAACAATCCAAATGTTTTTTCTTGGTTTTATGTTTTCCACTTATCTATTTTACTAAAATGTTATTTTAAACTAAAAACACACACTTTGAGTCATACCGATCACATCATATGTCAATTTGACATGAGAGTAATTCATACACATCAAAAATGACTTATGAACATTTTTCCTAAATTATCAAAGTAATGTGAACAAATTGTCTTATTTTTCAGTGAGTCACACACGTTTTGAACTAAAATGTCAATTTTAGACTTAGAATGGACACTTCGATTCATATCAGGCACACCATCCATCAGATTGAGGTTTGGCTGATTTATATATTTCAAAAAATACTTATGGATCATTTTCCTAAAGTAACAAACCAATCTAAATGATTTATCTCAATTTTAATTATTTATGTTTTATTTTTTACTAAAATGCCAATTTTAAATAAAAATACACACTCGGAGTCATATCGGTCACATTGTGCATCAGATTGAGGTGCGGATAATTTCTATACATTACAAATGACTTATGGATCATTTTATTAATGTATAAAAATAATATAGATGTCTTTTTTTAGTTTTGAATATGTCACTTGTATTTTTTACTAAAATTTCATTTTAAACTAAAAACACACACTTTGAGTCATACTGGTCACATCGTGTGTCAGTTTGATGTGAGATTGATTCCTACATGTCAAAAATGACTTATGAATAATTTTACTAAATTATCAAGACAATATAAGAACATTTTCTTAGTTTTCAGTGAGTGATAAATGTTTTGAACTAAAATGTCAATTATAGAATAATAACGATCACTTTATGTCATACATGGCACACCGTGTATCAGATTAAGGTGTGGATGATTTCTATATGTTAAATATGACTTATATATCATTTTTCTAAAAGTATCTAAAAAATATGAATGCGGTTTCTCTAATTTGAGTATTTTACTTATATTTTTTTTACTAAAATGACAATTTTAAATAAAAAGACACACTTGGAGTCATACCGATCACACCGTACATCAGATTGAGGTGTTGATGATTCCTACACGTCACAAATGACTTATGGATCATTTTACAAATGTATCAAAACAATATGAATGTGTTTTACCAGTTATGAGTATGTGATGTGTGTTTTGAACTAAAATGTAAATTAGAAACTAAAAAATACACTTTGTGTCATATCGAGAACACTATGTATCAGATTAAGGTGTGGATGATTGAGTTGTGGCAGATTTTTACATAATTTAAGAAAATGTTAAGGAAATATCTTTTTGGAATTCATACTCTGCATTCAACTATTGGAGAATTTATTAGTAGATGCATCCATATGATTCACTTTACATTTCAGGAAGCACGAGGTTTACTTTTCCATTTTAAAGGAACATGTTCTCTATTTTCTATCTTGTTACAGATAGTTGAAAGAAAATGTATCTTCCCAAAAGATCTATGGAAAAAATATAATAAGTATTAAATAAAAATGATATATAAATTTACTTAAAATAGTAGATAAAATGATGAAAAAGTTAACTAGGTAGTATGAATTAACCTTTTCATGATGCCTATATATATTTTTAGCCAATTTACATATTTCCATTATCTCAACTACATCCTCGATGTCCAATCTCTCATGAGCACGAGTAGCTTCGAACAAACTACCCCAACTTAAGCAAAATAATCCAAATATATAATAAAAAAATTCTTATATTATTAATACTATAAATAAATAAATTAAACATACATATGAAATAATAAATTAATAAAATGTCAATTTTAAACTAAAACCAAAAAATTTGAGTCATATTGGGCACTCTATGTATCAAATTGTGGTGCAGATAATTCATAAATATCAAAAAATAATTATGGATCATTTTCCTAAAGTATCAAAAAAATTAGACTAATCTTACTCAGTAATTGGTATGATACTTTTCTTTTTTACTAAAATTTCAATTCTAAATAAAAAGAAACACATAGAGTCATACCGGTCAGATTGTGCATCAAATTATGGTGCGGCTTATTCCTACCCATAATAAATTAATTATAGATCATTTTCTTAAAGTATCAAAACAATTCAAATGTGTTTTCTTGGGTTTGTGTATGTCACATGTCTTTTTTACTAAAATATCATTTTAAACTAAAAACACGAACTTTGAGTCATACCAGTCACATCATGTGTTAGTTTGATGTGAGACTAATTATAAGGCCCCGACCTTAAAAATTACTTAATCTTGAGATATTTCAAGAATACACTTTGAGGATCTTTTCAGGTTTAGAGTTTTAGAGAATAAGATCATAAAACATGTATTACATTCCATATTTAAGAAAAGTGGTTACATAAAAGATAGTATTCATTTTCCCATCAACGGAAACATATTTAAAATAAAACATGGATTCTTTCTTGACAATTCCTTGACACTATCATCATATCATGTACCTTTCCATTATCCTGTGAAAAACATTTCAAAAAACTTGGGATGAGCATAAAAAGATCAGTAAGGGTTATAAAAATATGGAAAGGAAACATGAGTTCATATATATATAAGAATGAAATCATACTTTACCCATAAAACATAGGCACTTTAACATACCTCATAAAATCATGAATAAATCAAAGAAATCATAAGACATAAAGGTAACTTGAGGGATTCATAACATTCTTACGTAGGGAGTAACCCTCTTGGTTACGTTTGGAATACCCATCACAGTATATTCCCTAAATCTCTTCGGAGAAACCTTAACGTTTCACTCCTTCGCGTTACCCAATGCATTGGAGAGCTATATCGGGCTCACCCGCCCTTATTTTATCATGGATCCACCAGTCTTCATAATAATTCCCAAGAACCATAACATAATCGTATCACATAAAACATACATAAAGGAAACATAACATTTACACATTTCAATCACAAGATATCAATAAAACACATTGATATAATAAAAACATTATGAAAACCATTTTCAATACCAAAATAAAATAAAAGTAAAATAGGGTATTTATTTTTCTTAAAAAAAACAGTATGGCTTGTAGAGGAAGCCGAAACTCAAATAATGGTCACTGCGGCGGAGAAGTCATTGTCGCCGCATACGTACGACAAAAACATTCCCTTTTGTCATTTAGTAAACGCTTCATATAAAAAAGATCCATTTTGAATAAACGTAAAATTCAATGGGATTTATACACCGTATAAAAGAAGGTTGTGTATAAAACAAAATATGCCTCAATGAAAGGAGATTGAGATGAAGTCCCATACCTCGGGTCTGACTTGACTCGGTCATTCTTTAATCTCCTGAATAATAAACTTGAGTTAATTTCTACTTGTTTAAGAACCTTTTTCAAGTTCATTATTCCTTTTATATCACTTATTGCCATGTCATGAACACTATGTAATTATTTAAATTAATAACGGTCATTTTAACGATCATTGGCACTTGAGTAAAAAATAAACCCTTTATAATTACAAGTTTTCCATGTATACATTATATCCAGAACGGTATTCATGATGTAGATATCATAGATATCATATATATCCAGTACATACATGCATTTATAATATTACATAACATTTAGAGGTAAGAAATGAAATGCACCGTTCATGGAGACGGTAAGCCTTACGTATGCATGAACTCTGCTTCCATTTCTATTTCGTATTTTATGGAATGGAATCATAATTATATAAAGGTATATTATAATTCCAATATAATATCATATATAATATCATAACTCCATCCTTTATACGTCCCACATATGGTATTAACGAATCAAATCACTTTGAGGGGGCGGTAGTCCGCACTTCCTTAAATGAATATATCGTGTTTACCCATAATGGAAACCATAAAGGTATGACCAAAATGAAAAATATAGAAGCTTAAGGAAAACATAAACATATTATATATCATATATAAATATAGTGTCATCTTAATGGCCACCTTTGAAGGTGTTAAAAGAATGTTGAACAATCATCGTTTCGGGAGGCAGAAATTTACCATCCACGGAAACAGTATGTTCTTTAACCATTAGATGTAGGTGTGTGTAAGAGTAGCTAGAATAATTCTTATAAAAACATAATATTATATGTAAGATACTGGTTTTGTTACAAAATAAATGGATAAAAAGAGTTTAGGGGGTTGGAGAAGCAAAATAAAACAAAATAACACAACTGAAGACATTACCTTAAAATCGGGTAACTCCCTTTAGTTTGAGCTCCAAGGCTTCCTTGGGAAGACTTCTGCACAAATTGAGGCTTCAAGGAGTAAGAGAGGTAAGTGGGGAGACAAAATGGGCAGGGGTTTTCCGAGCCAAAGGCTTTGGAAGTGTGGGTAAGGAGGTAGAGGTGGGGGCCTTTTATAAGAGGAGAGGAGGGACACTCTTGGAAAGTAAAGAAATGTTACTTTATTTTAAAATGAGTTTTGTATTCAAAAGGTCCCACATTGATATAATTCGAGGTTAAGGTGATAAGGGTTCGAAATACACCCATCCAATAGGTTTTGAACATGTGTAGGTCATATATTTTACATTATCTTTTCATTTTATTTAAATCCTTTATTAATGAGGTAATCGCTGCATCATCATGATGTCATAAATAATTTAATTTATTTAATGTCTAAAAATTATAAATAAATATCATGATGTAGGAAGTATTTTTAGATTTCTAATGAATATTTATAGTAAAAAATATGACTTGTATAACCCCATTTAAAAATTGTTTTAGTAAAACAACTCATGTTTGTGTCATTTTAATTTTAACATTAAATAAAAAGATATTAATGTCATTTTCCTACCAAAGTGGCTCCATGGGGTCCCCAAGTTGACCCATGGCTTGTCTTGGTTGGCCATGACACATCCAATAAGGGTAGGACATGTTTATAGGTATTTTCATTTTATTATAACATTATTTTTACCTTAAATTGCACTAATTACCTCTAATCGCGATTAAAAACTTAAAAGTTACTATTCACCAAAAAATTATTTTAATCTCATTGAACCACATTTTACTTCTTAATTAAAACCATGTATGTCGGATTTTTGAAAATCAAATCACAGAAGTGGAAAAGTTTCATTTAAATGAAAAATCAGTTTCTTTAACTACCACTTAGTGGTTTCACTATTCATCAAAAATTGAAGTTTTTCAGAAAAATACCAAAACTTCACCCTAAGCTATATTTTATATTCTGAATTCAAAAATGATGTCTATTTTACAAAATTAAAATCATATACGTTACATTAATTAATTTAATAATTAATTCCCGATGTCATGACAAATAGCGTGTTTTTATGAAACAATAAGTATCAAAAGATTGACACCAGTTTAAGTCCAATTTCAAAGTGAAATTTATTCTAATGACCACAATTGGATTAAATGGTAAAAATATATTCTAATTTCACTTAAAAACCAATTCAAAAGATAATATAATCATATAAATAAATTAAATTAAAAAGAGGTTTTGAATTAAAATACAACATTTTTCACTATTCATTAAAAAATGAACTTTATCAGAAAAATACCAAAAATTCACACAAAGTAAATTTTGATGTCCCAGTCATAAAGAATACGTTTATTTTGACAAACATAGCTTATAAAATTGTCAAAATATAGATTTAAAAATGGTTTGCCATCAAAAGGCAGTAAAACAATCCTTTAAAAAATATTAGTGTATTCCATGCTTAATATTGGATTGATTTTAATTTTAAGCCTCTAAAACACTATCTAATTCACTAATAGACATAGATAAAAATATCTATTATTCATTACTTACTTGGTATGTTACATCCTTCCCCCTTTAAGAAATTTGCGCCCCCTCAATTTATTTACTTATCGAATAAATGGGGGTACTTATCCCTCATTGCATTTTCAGATTCCCATGTTGGCTCTTCCATCATGTGGTTTTTCCACAAAACCTTTACCTGATTAATCACCTTATTCCATAACACTTGCTCCCTGTGGTCAAGATTCTGGACCGGTTGTTCCTCATAAGATAGGTTCTCTTCCAGCTGATGTACCTCTGGACTCAAAACAAGAGATGGATCTGGCATGTACTTTCTCAGCATCGAAACATGAAAAACATTGTGTACCTGAGATAAACTCGGAGGTAAAGTCACCCGGTATGCAACTGATCCAACTCTCTCCAGAATTTCATATGGTCCAATGAACCTTGGACTCATCTTTCCTTTCTTACCAAATCACATCACACTTTTCCATGGTGAGACTTTGAGAAAAACATGATCACCTACCTCAAAAGATAGATCATTCCTCCTATTGTCCGCATAACTCTTCTTCCTGCTCTGAGCTGTTCTCATGTGTTTCTGTATCAGCTAAACGTTTTCTGCCAACTCTTCTACCAATTCTGGTCCCATCATCTTTCTTTCACCCACTTCATCCCAAAAAGATGGAGTTCGACACCGCTTCCCATATAACGCCTCAAATGGTGCCATCTGTATACTGGAATGAAAACTGTAATTATATGAAAATTCAACCAAAGAAAGATGTTGGTCCCAACTTCCCTGATAATCCATAGAGCAAGAACATAGCATATCCTCCAATGTCTGAATTGTTCGTTCTGACTGCCCATCTGATTGAGGATGAAAAGTTGTACTAAAATTTAATTCAGTACCCAATGACTTCTGAAGGCCTTTCCAAAAGTTAGAAGTGAACCTGGGATCACGATCAGATAGAATAGAGAGGGGAACTCCATGTAACCTGACTATCTCTTTAAGATACAAACGGTAAAGTTGATCTAGGGAAAAAGCATCTCGTATTGCAAGGAAATGAGCAGATTTATTCAAGCGATCAACAATAACCCAGATTGCATTATTACCTCGAGAGGTCTTCGGCAATCCCACAAAGAATTCCATGGATATATTCTCCCATTTCCACTCTGGCACTGGTAAAGGTTGAAGCATCCCTTTCGGTAACTATCGCTCTGCTTTAACCTGTTGACATGTCAAACACTTCATAGTAAAATCAGTAATATCTCTTTTCATTCCATCCCACCAGTAATACTCCCGCAGATCTCTGTACATCTTAGTACTGCCAGAATGAACTGAAAATGGAGAACTATGAGCTTCACATAACAACTCTCTCTTCAACTGTGAATCACAAGGCACACACAATCTCTTCCCAAATCTCAAAATGCAATCATTATCAATGTTGAATTCAGGTAACTTACCTTTCTGAACCAGCTCTACCTTTTTCTGCAACTCACTGTCTTGCTTCTGTGGTTGCTTGATTCTGTCTGATAGAGAAGATTTCACTAATACCTGAAACAAAATAGAAGAACATCTTGCACCAACAACTTCTATGCCAAATTTCATCAAATCCTTAACCAAAGGATCACGTTCCAAACGCAACATTGCAAATGAAGCATTACTTTTTTGACTCAAAGCATCATCCACTTTATTTGCTTTTCCCGGATGGTAATGAATTGTACAATCATAATCCTTGATTAATTTTAGCCATCTCCTCTATCTCATGTTCAATTATTTCTGAGTGAATATATACTTTAAACTTTTGTGATCAGTATATATTTCACACTTTACTCCATACAAATGATGCCTCCAAATTTTTAAATCGAAAACAACATCAGCTAATTTCAAATCATGTGTAGGGTAATTTACCTCATGATTTTTCATCTGTCGTGAAGCATAATCAATTACCTGATCATTCTTCATTAGGACACAACCAGGTCCTTTCAATGAAGCATCACTGTAGATAAAAAACTCCCCATTCAAGGAAGGTAGTGCCAAAACTGGAGCATTCACCAATCTTCTTTTCAATTCCTGAAAAAAATCATCACATTCTTTTGTCCAGATAAACTTAACACCCTTCCGAGTTAGCTTAGTCATTGGACTAGATAATCGTGAAAAATTTCTAACAAACCTTTGGTAATAGTATGCCAAACCAAGGAAACTATGAATCTCTGTTACATTTGTGGGTCTTGGCCATTCTTCAACAACCTTTGTTTTTGCAGGATCATCGACTATCCCATCTTTAGAAACAATGTGACCAAGGAAAGAAATTTGTTACAACCAAAACTCACACTTTCTGAATTTCCCATACAATTTATTTTCTTTTAAGGTTTGAAAAATGACCCTTAAATGCATTTCATGCTCCTCTTTACTTTTGGAAAACACCAAAATATCATCAATGAAAACCACTACAAACTTATCCAAGAACTCATGGAAAATTCTATTCATTAAGTCCATGAATACAGCAGGTGCATTGGTTAGCCCAAAAGTCATTACTAAAAATTCATAATGGCCATATCTTGTACGAAACGCAGTCTTCAAAACATCTACGTCCTTTACCTTCAGCTGATGGTACCCCGATCTCAGGTCAATCTTTGAAAAATACTGAGCTCCCTGGAGCTGATCAAACAAATCATTGATATGAGGCAAAGGATATTTGTTCTTAACAGTGATGTTATTCAAGGCTCTATAATCAATGCAAAGTCTCATAGAACCATCTTTCTTTTTAACAAATAAAACAGGAGCACCCCATGGTGATGTGCTAGGTCGAATGAAACCTTTCTCTAATAAATCTTGCAATTGCTCCTTCAACTCTAAAAGTTCAATTTGAGCCATTCGATAAGGGGGTTTTGAAATTGGCTTAGCATCAGGAACTAAGTCAAAAGTAAATTCAACTTCCCGATCTGGTATTATTCCAGGCAACTCATTAGGAAAAAAATCAGGATACTCATTTACCACTGGCACATCATTAATCTGAACAGTTCCCTTATTTTCAACAATATGTGCAAGGTAACATTAATTTCCATCTTTTACAAGTTTCTCGTCCTCTTGATAAGTTCTCAACAGTAGGGGTTCATTCTTGTACACAAACTGAAAGTCTTTCTGAAAAGAAACTTCTTTAGATCTATAGTCAATCTTAGCATGGTAAATAGAGAGCCAATCCATACCCAGGATAACATCAAACTCTACTAGAGGTAGAACAATAAGGTTTTCAAGTAGGTTCTTTCCACAGAAAAGGATAGGAAGATTCTTGTAAATTCTTTTTGCCTCAACATTTCCCCTAGGTGTTTTTACCTCAAGTTCAGAAGTCATTTCTTGAGAAGGTATTCCCAATTTACTAGAAAAGTTTTCAGAGATGAAAGAATGTGTAAACCCCAAATCAAACAACACACTGGCATAATCTGAAAAAACAAACAAAGTACCTGATACAACTTCATTTGATGGCCCGACATCTGCTGAAGTAGTTGCAAAGGATTTCACCAGCCCTTTCTGCTTGTAGTCTAATTTCTTCCCATCACTCAAGCTCTTTTTCGGACACTCGTTTTCATAGTGACCCATCTCATTGCACTTAAAACATTTCACTAACTGTAAATCAAATTTCGACTTACCATCACCTTGATCTTTTTCAGTGAAATCACGAGCCTTATGTCCCATCTTACCACATCGGTAGCACTTTTCAGAATTCAGAAGACATTCCCCAGCATGCCTTTTACCACATTTATCACAAACGGGAAACTTAGTTTTCTTACCATCAGACTTTTTTGAAGAATTCTTCCCTTTCTCCGGCCACCTCAGTCTCTTCTTCTACTGGTTGTTATAGAACACTTGATCATCAGAAAACTCCATTTCCACCTTCTCAGCACATCGAACAAGATTTTCATAACTTTTAAACTCACGAGAAGCTAATGCCCTTCGATATTTTGGCTTTAATCCTAAGTAAAAACGATTGATTTTACTATCAAGGTCTCGGATAAAATTTGGATCATACCTTTCCAATCGAGTGAACCTCTCTTAATAGGCAGCCAATGAGTCTTCATCTTGCCTCAATTCGAAGAATTGTTTTTCCATCCTAAGTCGAACAGCCTTAGGAAAATACTTCTCAAGAAACATACCTTTGAATTCATCCCAGTCAAGAGCATCAATATCATCAGCGTCCCTGATATTTTTAACCATCGACCACCACTGATCTGCCTCACCCTACAAACGGTAAATAGCAAGACTAACCTTTTGATTGTCTGAACACCCCATGACATCAAAAATCTTCTCCAGTGCTTTAATCCACCCTTCAGCTAACACAGGGTCAGATGATCCTCTGAATGATGGGGGATGTTGCCTCATGAAATGTTCCACCACTGACATGTTCCTCTGCGGTTGATCTGGCTGATCTCGTGCATGGATACCACCACCATTTATCGCTTGATTCAACTACATCATTACTGCAAAAAACTGTTCAGTTCCAATTCCGACCATCTCAGGATGCTGATTCGGAAGGTTATTTCCTTCTGTATGCCTTCCTAGCACTGCTTCCCTATTTCCTCTACGGAAAACCATTCTGAACAAACATGTCTTAGATCAAGCAACATGGTAATCTTCAAATTCTATGTCATTTCAAAAAATATATTTTTGGATAATCATTTAATATAATTCTAACTCCTAAAGTTATCTAAACCGACCTCTGATACCAACTATAAAGCCCCGGTCTTAAACATTACTTAATCTTGAGATATTTCAAGAATACACTTTGAGGATCTTTTCAGGTTTAGAGTTTTAGAGAATTAGATCATAAAACATGTATTACATTCCACATTTAAGAAAAGTGGTTACATAAAAGATAGTATTCATTTTTCCCATCAAAGGAAACATATTTAAAAAAATGGATTCTTTCTTGACACTTCCTTGACACTATCATCATATCATGTACCTTTCCCTTGTCCTGTGAAAAACATTTCAAAAAACTTGGGATGAGCATAAAAAGCTCAGTAAGGGTTATAAAAATATGGAAAGGAAACATGAGTTCATATATACATAAGAATGAAATCATAATTTACCCATAAAACATAGGCACTTTAACATACCTCATCAAATCATGAATAAATCATAGAAATCATAAGACATAAAGGTAACTTGAGGCATTCATAACATTCTTACCTAGGTAGTAACCCTCTTGGTTACGTTTGGAATACCCATCACAGTATATTCCCTAAATCTCTTCTGAGAAACCTTAACGTTTCACTCCTTAGCGTTACCCAATGCATTGGAGAGCTATATCGGGCTCACCTGCCCTTAGTTTATCACGGAACCACCCTTCTTCATAATAATGCCCAAGAACCATAACATAATCGTATCACATAAAACATACATAAAGGAAACATAACATTTCCACATTTCAATCACAAGATATCAATAAAACACATTGATATAATAAAAAATTATTAAAACCATTTTCAATACCAAAATAAAAGAAAAATAAAATAGGGTATTTATTTTTCTTTTAAAAAAATGGTATGGCTTGTAGAGGAAGCCGAAACTCAAATAATGGTCACGGCGGCGGAGAAGTCATTGTCGCCGCATAAGTACGACAAAAACATTCCCTTTTGTCATTTAGTAAATGCTTCGTATAAAAAAGATTCCTTTTGAATAAATGTAAAAGTCAAAGGGGTTTATACACCGTATAAAAGAAGGTTGTGTATAAAACAAAATATGCCTCAATGAAAGAAGATTGAGACGAAGTCCCATACCTCGGGTCCGACTTGACTTGGTCGTTCTTTAATATCTTGAATAATAAACTTGAGTTAATTTCTACTTGTTTAAGAACCTTTTTCACATTAATTATTCCTTTTATATAACTTATTGCCATGTCATGAACACTATGTAATTATAATATTACATAACATTTAGAGGTAAGAAATGAAATGCACCGTTCATGGAGACGGTAAGCCGTACGTACGCATGAACGCTGCTTCCATTTCTATTTCGTATTTTATGGAATGGAATCATAATTATATAAAGGTATATTATAATTCCAGTATAATATCATATATAATATCATAACTCCATCCTTTATACGTACCACATATGGTATTAACGAGTCAAATCACTTTGAGGGGGAGGTAGTCCGCACTTCCTTAAATGAAGATATCGTGTTTACCCATAATGGAAACCATAAAGGTATGACCAAAATGAAAAATACAGAAGATTAAGGAAAACATAAACACGTTATATATCATATATAAATATAGTGTCATCTTAATGTCCACCTTTTAAGGTGTTAAAATAATGTTGAACAATCATCGTTTCGGGAGGCAGAAATTCACCATCGACGGAAACAGTATGTTCTTTAACCATTAGATGTAGGTGTGTGTAAGTGTAGCTCAAGTACTTCTTATAAAAACATCCTAGTATATGGAAGATACTGGTGTTGTTACAAAAGAAATTAATAAAAAGAGTTTAGGGGGTTGGAGAAGCAAAATAAAACAAAAGAACACAAGTGAAGACACTACCTTAAAATCGAGTAACTCCCTTTGGTTTAAGCTCAAAGGCTTCCTTGGGAAGACTTATGACCAAAGTGAGGCTTCAAGGAGTAATATAGGGAAGTGGAGAGACAAAATTGACAGGGGTTGGCCGATCCAAAGGCTTTGGAAGTGTGGGTAAGGAGGTAGAGGTGGGGGCCTTTTATAAGAGGAGAGGAGGGGCACTCTTGGAAAGTAAAGAAATGTTACTTTATTTTAAAATGAGCTTCGGATTAAAAAGGTCTGAAATTGATATAATTAGAGGTTAAGGTGATAAGGGTTCAAAATACAACCATCTAATAGGTTTTGGACATGTTTAGGTCATATATTTTACATTATCTTTTCATTTCATTTAAATCCTTTATTAATGAGGTAATCGATGCATCATCATGATTTCATAAATAATTTCATTTATTTAATGTCTAAAAATTATAAAAAAAATATCATGATGTAGTAAATCTTTTTATCTTTTTAATGAATATTTATAGTAAAAAACATGACTTGTATTACCCAATTTAAAAATTGTTTTAGTAAAACAACTCATGTTTGTGTCATTTTAATTTTAACATTAAATAAAAAGATATTAATGTCATTTTCCTACCAAAGTGGCTCCATGGGGTCCCCAAGTTGACCCATGGCTTGTATTGGTCGTCAATGACACATCCAATAAGGTTAGGACATGTTTCTAGGTATTTTCATTTTATTATAACATTATTTTTACCTTAAATTGCACTAATTACCTCTAATCGCGATTAAAAACTTAAAAGTTACTATTCACCAAAAAATTATTTTAATCTCATTGAACACCATTTTACTTCTTGATGAAAACCATGTATGTCAGATTTTTGAAAATCAAATCACAGAAGTGGCAAAGTTTCATTTAAATGAAAAATCAGTTTCTTTAACTACCACTTAGTGGTTTCACTATTCATCAAAACTTGAAGTTTTTCAGAAAAATATCAAAACTTAAACCTAAGATATATTTGATATTATGAATTAAAAAATGATGTCTATTTTAAAAAATTAAAATCATAAAAGTTACATTAATTAATTTAATAATTAATTCCCGTTGTCATGACAAATAACGTGTTTTTATGAAACAATAAGTATCAAAAGATTGACACCAGTTTAAGTCCAATTTCAAAGTGAAATTGATTACAATGACCACCATTGGATTAAATGGTAAAAATATATTCTAATTTCACTTCAAAACCAATTCAAAATATAATCTAACCATATAAATAAATTATATTAAAAAGAGGTTTTTAATTAAAATACAACATTTTTCACTATTCATTAAAAAATGAACTTTATCGGAAAAATACAAAAAATTCACACAAAGTAAATTTTGATGTCCCAATCATAAAGAATAAGTTTATTTTGAAAAACATATCTTATAAAATTGTCAAAAGATATATTTAAAAATGGTTTTCCATCAAAAGGCAGTAAAACAATCTTTAAAAAAATATTAGTGTATTCCATGCTTAAGATTGAATTTATTTTCATTTTAAGCCTCTAAAACACTATATAATTCACTAATAGACATAGATAAAAATATCTATTATTCATTACTTAATTGGGATGTTACACTAATTCCTACATGTTAAAAATGACTTATTAATCATTTTCCTAACATATCAAGACACTTCGAGTTTATTTTATCAATTTTCAATGAGTGGCACATGTCTTGAACTAAAATATCTATTTTAAATTGGAAATAAACACTTTGAGTCATATTTGGAAAACTCTGTATCAAATTGAGGTTTGTTTGATTTATAAACATCATAAGTGACTTATGGATCATTTTTCTAAACTATAAAAATAATCTTGATGCATTTTATCATTTTTGAGTATGTGATGTGTGTTTTAAACTAAAATGAAAATTTTTAACTAAAAACATAAGCTTTGATTTACAATAGTCATAAAATGATGATAAAACCAACTAAATAAGTAGTATAAATTCACCTATTCATGATTTCGGTATACATTCTTCCTCCTGATATGTTTCACATTCATTTCTAAAAAAAATTCTTATTTCAAATATGAGGACTTTCAAAAGTCCTAGTATTAATAGATTAATATAAATAAAAAAATTATTAATAAATATTTTAAATTAAAGTGTAATTGTCTTCAAAAATTATTCTTCTAGGATGCTAGTTTGTTGATGGTATATGATATCTTTCATAGATTTTCATACATAATAACCACAATCTTTTCTATTTATTTGTTTCAAACACAATAAAAACACTGATAAATATAAATAATTTATTTTGATATATGTTTTGATAATAAAATGTTATTATATATACCCTAATACTTATCCAATTTTAGAAGTCGATATGATTTTTTTTCTCATGGACTATCCTCATTACATGATTTTCACAATATTTAAACAACTCCCTATCATAAAAAAAATTCTTTAAAATATAATATAAAATATCTAACTGGAAGTTTAGTTATAAAATGTTTCATGTAGTGTAATAAAAATTTATAAACATCATCACGTGTGGTCATTTTTTGGGAATCCATGCATTGTATCCAGAAAATAACTCTTTGGAGTATCCAAATTGACTGTAATGAGTAACCAATGATACCAAAAAAAAGGAATAAGTGATGAAATTAATGAAAAAATATTTTATATGACTAAATTTTAGATTTTTACCCCTGCATCATGGGTATTAAGAATAGACTATCATCTGTATGTTTTCTTTCAAACCTTTTGGCCATTTTTCTACTATTCCTTCATATTGTTTTGGTTCCAATAGAATTATTATGTAGAAGTGATGTGAGGTGTAATGAGTGAAAACTTGTATTCATAAGGTTTCCCCTTAAAATAGTATTTATATATATTCCTACAGAAATAATGAAAAGTATTCAGTCATAATTAAAATAGTAGAACAAGTATTAGAAAAACAAATCATGCAAACACACCTCATGTATACATTTACAATTGAGACTCCTAGCCATTCATGCATGGGGATATCATTTACATACTCAATACCAATATAGTATGTAATGGACTCTTCATACATATATTATTCAAATTCAACTATGTTTTTAACACCAAATACTAACGTTGTATCCATAGTAACCATTAATGTTAGTAAATGTGGAAGTTGAATGGGTGGGGTAAAGGCAATTCCAAAAGATATTTTCAATTGGTAGGTTGATCTTTTAGATTGTTTTTATTAAAACTTCTGTTTCACCCCCTTCCTTTTTTCTATCTATAAAAACATTCATCTGTTCATACCTTTTTAAATTAATTGTTAATGTTTTTTCATGAAAAATAAATAGGAAATGAATATATCTTTATCGATATATTTTTCTACAAGATTCAACGACTATGATATGAATGTTATAAGATTTTTCCTGACTCTATGAATATCTACATCATCAAGTGGAATAGATAGATTGGTGTTGAGATCTTAATATATGTTAATACCTACTCTCACATAACCTATTGGAAGTTGTTTTTGGTGTACAATATCTCTTTGGATATTTTATATGATACCCCTTACAACAAGGTGATGGGTGGGTGTTGATGGATATAAATCACAATTATTTTCACCTTGAATAATATTAGTATAGGAAAAGTATCAGTCTCTTCCTGATTCACATTTCAAAGAAAAAATTATGAAAATATTTATTACCTCTTCCAAGAAAACACTTTGAGGGGAATGGCTCACCTCAAAGCTGGTGGGGGGGGGGAATCTTCCCGAAGTGGTTGTTATTGTGTTGTTTATTCTCTTTGATTCCTTTCCACAAAATTTTCTAAAAACCATTAATTCCAATTAATTTTTTATTCTATATAATTTATTCATGCATGAAACTATTCCATTTTCTTATCCTTACCCCCTGTTCATTTCTTCTCTAAAAATCTATTCAGGGTGACACCCTAAAACCCACACCTCTAATGTTCCCATATTGTTATAGTATATTTAATTACACTGATAGTAGGTATTTATTGGGTACATATGATGATGATTCTTGTGTCTAAGTTATATAAAAAATATATTAAAATAATTAATTATTATTATGTATTACCTTTTAAAATAAAAACAAGTTTTTATTATGCCATACATATAAATCCTACCCACACTTTTTGTGTATTTTCAGCTATAGGATCCCTTCTTTATATACACATGTCTCATTCCATAGCACATGATTTTTCATTGAAGTGGGTTTGGATTTTTATTAATCAATCTGCATATAAATAGAGGAACATTTTTAGTAGTTATAGGCACCACATTTATTAGTTTTTTTAGCGTTGATGAAGGACTACATTTATTAATGTTTTTTAGTGCTCATAAAGGGGTCCTTTTACAATGATTTTTCATTGCTGATAAAAGTGTCCCACTTTTATTGATTCTTAGATCAACAACCTATTTTTAGTACTGAAAATGGATTTTTATACGCTTTTGAAGGATACATCTGTAGTAGTTCTAGGAACCACCTAACTTATGCTTGTAGGCACTCACTCATTGAATACATGCCTATAATCCATGTATAAATGATATAAATAAAAAATTTAGAAAAATATCATGGAAATAGGGAAAAATATACCACATGGAATTAGCATTCCAAACAATGAGAGAAAATAAGAATAGAAATAAGAGGGATTAAATACTCACCGCTAACTATCTAACTCAATCAAAATAACTTGAATCTGAGCTCAAATGATGAAGTTAGTCCAAATCCTAGAATAGTTGGAAAAGGGAACCGATAGCTGGATGAGGTGAACAAATAGGGGAAGAAATGAAAGAGATAAAGAAATAAGGAAGGGGGAGAATTTTGGTAAAATCAACCAGATTAATGAACCACATGGTTGTGTCTCATGGTTTTCCAAGCCGTGTGCAGTCTGTGAGCACCCTCTACAATTTATTGTAGGTGTCTCACATAGTTTACAAGCCACCTCACATGGTTTTTTTTAACCATGATCTACTTCAAATGGTCCACATGGTTTGGGATGCACGATTAGTACTAAATCTGCACCAACTATGCACCCAATGTTGTTTCTCCTAAACATTTGTTCTCGAAGCCCACCACTCTCAAAACTAAACCAGACCTCTAATATATTTTTCGAGCCTTAAATCCCATCTAAAAATAAAATAATAATTTATTTAAATTATCAAAATTATATTCTAATTCCCAATTTTTATCTAATACTTATTTATATTTTTTCCCAGATCTATTGAGAATTCATATTTTTCTTTCAACTATCTACAATAATCCACAAAAGATATAACATGTTCCTTTATACCAATGTTACCTTGATTTCTATTAGATTTATTTATTGAACTACAACACTACATATTGAGTCGATGTTCTTAGTTGTAAAAAAAAATGCTAAAAACATTGACTCAATATGAAATGTTGGAACATCAAAAAAGAAATCTAATAGAAAGCATGGTAACATTGGATATTTAGATTGTTTTGAGACATTTTGATGTGTATGAATCAGTCGCTCCTTAATCTAACACATGATGTGACCGATATGACTCTAAATTCTTCTTTTTATTTAAAATTTTCATTAATTATATTAAAAAGGACAAAAAAATCTCAAAACCAAGAAAAAACATCCATATTTTTTTAATACTTTTATAAAATGATCCATAAGTCATTTTTGATGTGTAGGAATAAACCGCACCTCAACCCGATACACGATGTTACCAGTATGACTTAAACTTTCCATCTTCAGTTTAAATTTTACATTTGCTTCAAAAAGTTTCACTCACTTAAAACTGAGAAAAAAAAGTTGTATTGTCTTGATAATTTATGAAAAAGATTCATAATTCATTGTGATGTGTAGGAATTAGTCTCACATCAAACCGATACATGATGTGAATTTTATGAATCAATGTGTGAGTTTCAGTTTTAAAATGACATTTTCATAAAAAACACAAGTGACATACACAAAATAAAGAAAATTGTTTTGAATTGTTTTGATACTTTAATAAAATTATCCATAAGTCATTTGTGACGTTTAAGAATCAACCCCACCTCAATCCAATGCACGACGTGACCTGTATAACTCTAAGTGAATTTTTTATTTAAAGGTGACCTTAATTTTAGTAAAAAAGACAACTAACATACTCAAAATTTAGAAAATGAATTTTTATTTTTTTGATACTTAAGGAAAATGATCCATAAGTCATTTTTTATGTGTAGGAATTAGACACACCTCAATCTGATACACAATGTTCCTAGTATGGTTCAAAGTATCCATTATAGTTTGAAATTGATATTTTAGTTTAAAAAGTGTAACTCACTAAAAATTGGTAAAACACACTTAGACTATCTTGGTAATTTAGGAAAATGATTCATAATTCATTTTTGATGTGTAGGAATCAGTTTCATATCAAACCAATACACGATGTGACTGGTATGATTCAAAGTGTGTGTTTACAGTTTAAAATGACATTTTTTTGTAAATCACACATATTAAACCTTTTTCAACATATATTAATGTGAGACGTCAATACGATGATTAAAATTGGTCCCTTTTACGTAGTATATAATTTTTCTATGATTTGGTGTCAATTTTGAGTAAAAAGAGGCACATTTTAGAACAGTATCTTGTGATTGTAGTTTTCTATTATCACAAAAAAAGTCATTCCATTAAATCAGTGTGGGTCTATCTAATATTGTATCACCCAAATTTTTTCCCTAGTTCTGATTTTATACAGGATAAGGAAGGAATCCTCCAACTTGAAAGATCTTAAACATCCATAATTAACCCACAACAACCATCTTTTGTGAGGAGTATAACAAGGAACTTGTCAAATCCAACATGATGGATCAGATCACCAATGATGTATCTCTATCATTTCTTATCCTAAGTTGGTTGGAACTCATAAATTCAATATTTAATAATAAATAATGAACAATATAAATCCTGTAATTGTATAAAAGTTTAGCCGATGTGGAAAAACCCATGTGATTATTTTTGTTGTAAATGAAAACCAAAGTTGTCAGTTGAATTTACAAAGCAGTAGTATCCATAACATATTCCCATGAAATTTTTTCTTTCCTCCATGCATCCATTACATTTCCTTATGAAAGATATTTAATGTTTTTATTTTAGGGTTTTTATATAATTAATGTAACGTCGTTGTAGTGTTTTGGTGTATTTTGGGAAAAGTCTATAAATAGGATACAAGTGTAGTCCATTAAATATGTGTGAAAAGAAAGATTGAAATTAGTTTTGTGTGAAGTTTTTTCCTTTACAAATTTCCAGGATTATACATCTATCAAACTGGTATTAGATCCAGTAAAAAATAACCCCTAATTCTCAAGATTTCCTTTAAAATATAGACACCACAATCCATCAGAAACTTCCCAAGTAGTCAAAGGAAAACTATGAAATGTGGTGCATCGAAATGAAGGTGTTTTTTAGATCATAAGAACTATGGGAGATCATCACTGATGGGTATATAGTACCCACCATGGAGGAAGAATCCCCCTTTACACATAAAGAAAAGACTTCTCTCAAAAATCAAAGAAAGAAAGACAACAAGGCATTATTCCTCCTCTATCAAGGATTGGATGAATCAAACTTTGAAAATATTTATAAATAAACCTCATCAAAGAAATCTTGGGATACCCTTGGAACCATATTCAATGTTGTTGATCGAGTGAAGTGGGTTCATCTTCAAACACTAAGATCAGAGTTTGAATCCTCACACATGAAGTAAGGTGAGAGTATCACTAACTACTTCTCATGTTTAATTGTTATTATTCACAATTTATAAAGAAATGGTAAAAAAATTAAGATACACTTGTCATTGAAAAGTCACTATGATCACTCACAACAATGTTTGAGCACATGGTTGTGGAAATCAGAGAATCAAAGGACTTGGAAAAACTGTCCATTGAAGAATTGATGGGATCATTGCAAGCGCATGGGAAAAAATGAAAAATAACGAGGGTTAAATGATTGATCATTCCTTAGATTATAATTTTGATATACAATAAAAATGAATATCCATACACAACGAGGTGGTCATGGAACTATTAATCATAAAAGGGGCAGAGGGTGTGGACATAATCCAAGCCATCAACAAAAAATTGAAATTTTACCAGTTTCTATGAAAGAGGAAATGGTGGAGGGTGATTTATTCATGTTCATGGAAACAAAAATAACATTCAATGCCAAAATTGAAATAAATTTGGTTATTATTTTTATGAGTTTTGGTGAAAAATGGATCAAGATGAATAATCCAACTATGCTGAATCATCTCACCATGAACAAGAAGTCACCACACTTTTCCTCACACAAGAAAATGCATGTGAATGGATAGATGTGTGGTATCTCTATATGGGTTTAAAAAAATATATGAGTGGTAAAAAAGAACTATTTGAGGAACTCACATAAGGATTTTGTGCTGACATGAGTTTTGGAGACTCATCAAAGGTTCCCATGATTGGAAAAGGAAAAATTAAAATCTATCTAAATAATGGTGAGTCAAATTAAATATATAATGTGTATTAAGTACCAAAAATGAAAAATAATATCCTCCATATTGGCCAACTCCTTGAGAAGGGGTATTTCATACACCTGGAGAAATATTCTCTCTCTATAAGAGATACTCATAGGATACTTGCTGCTCAAGTCCAAATAATGAAGAATCACATGTTTCTGCTCTATATTAACACAAATGTTGAGAAGTTCTCTTTGGAATCATGAAGAATGACTCATGGAGACGGAATCCTTTCTTCAGAAATCTCTATTTTAGTGGACTTAAACTTTTATCCTCATCAAGAATGGTGCATGGATTTCTGGAAATTGAAGTTCCAAATCATGTGTGTGATGAGTGTACACTCGGTAAGAAATAAAAGAATTCCTTCTCAAGTGGAGTTTCCAGAATGGAAAAGGAAACGCTTCAGTTAGTTTACACAGATATTTACAAAACACTTAAAACACAGTCACTTGGAGGTAATAAGTAATTTATTACCCTCATTGATGATTTCAGCATAAAACCTTGGGTGTATTCCATCAAATAAAAATATTCATCTTTTACAATCTTTAAAATTTTCAAATCCAAAGTGGTCACAAAATCAAAGTGCTCAGATCTGACAGAGGTAGAGAATACACCTCAAATGCATTTCAAGATTTTTGTAGGGAACAAGGAATCAAGAATCAATACACTACAATATACATGCCATAGAATAATGACATCGCATGACAAAAGAACTACTCCATACTCAACATGAATAGGACTATTATGAAAGAGAAATTCCAGCCAAAGAGCTTTTGGGGAGAGGAAATTTCATGTACTACCTACCTTCTCAATCAGTGTCCAACCAAGAGAATAATAAATTTGAAACCACAAGAGATATGGAGTGACTAAAAATTGAGCGTGGACCACTTAATAATCTTTGGTTTTGTTTACTACACTCAAGTTTCAAAACAAAGAAGAAGGAATCTTGATGATCATGGAGAAAACTGCATCTTAATCAGTTATGGTGAAGTGTCTAAATCCTACAAGCTCTATAATCAACTAACAAATAATGTATTGGTGAGTAGAGATGTGACCTTTAGGAAGGAAGAATCTTGGAAATGAAGTGATGAATAACCGAACAATGATATTCTAGTTTAAATAGAAGAACCTGAATAAAGGCATGATCATCCGGGAAAAACACCCACAACACCTTCCTTGGGTGCATCATCAGTATACAGAAGTCTAGGAGTACATTCCGTCACTCTTGAAAGCACTCCATCAAGTCAAAATTCATCCAGCTCTCCCTCACCCATGGAATCTATAAAAATGAAAATATTAAGAGACGTCTATGATAAAACCGAAGATGTCAATCTTTTATTTCTATATGAAAATCATGAGCCTATGACATTTCAAAAATCCATAAGAGAATAATGTTGGATAATCACTATGAAATAAGAAATTCATGCTATAGAGAAAAAAACACATGGGAGCTGACTAAACTTCCTAATAGTTAGAAAACCATTAGTGTCAAATGGGTGAACAGGATAAAGAAAAATGCTGATGGAAAGATTGATCACTATAAGGAAAGGATCATAGTAAGTGGACTGTGAAGAAGTCTTCACTCCTATTGCTCGCCCTGATAATGTGAGGATGATTATCTCCCTTATAGTCCATCTTAGTTGGATGATCTCCCAACTGGATGTGAAATTTTCATTCCTAAATGGAATTATAAAAGAAGAGTTCTATGATGACCAACCTGAAGGATTTGTTATGCAACGGGAGGAATACAAGGTCTATCGACTATGGGTTGAAGCAAGATCCACGTGATTAGATTGCATGCATGGAAAACTATCTTCAAGAGAATGGATTCTCCCAATTTCTATATGAGAATTCAGTTTACATCAAGAAGAATGATCATGAAGATATACTTATAGCAAGCCTGTATATTGATGTTTTTCTATTTACAGGGAACAAATGAATGATGTTTGATGAATTCAAGATGGCCATGTTTAAGGAGTTCGAGATGACCGACATAGGTCTCGTGTCTTTTTTCTTGGGAGTATAAATAGAGAAAAAACATGGTAGCATATATATATCTCAGAATAAGTTTTCCAAGGAATTGCTTTAAAATTTCAAGATGACCAATTGCAATGTTGTGAACATGCCTGTAGCAATGGGATTACAACTGAAAAAAGATAGAGTAGAAAGAAGCACTGACTCATCTTTTTTCAAGAGTATTATTGGAAGCCTAAGGTACCTCACAATCACAAGGCCAAATATTTTCTATAGTTTTGGGATTCTAAGAAGGTATATAGAAGTAACAAAAGTGTTAGTTTTGAGCGCAGCGGAAGCGTGTGATGGGAGGTGACTAAATTTTATTTTTTCTATAATTGATGATCAATCTGAGATCTATATGATGATGAATGTTGTGATCCATGAAATTTTGTCAATGAAATAGAAAATGAAGAATTATGTCGAAATTGATAAATAGGATCATCACATATTATTTATAAATAATTTAATTAAATAACAAATTACCTTTACTATACTTCTTTCTTAATTGATGAATTTGGTGATAGATTTGCGGTCCACCATCATTGCATTGTAGAAACCATGTTTATATTTTATCTAACAGTGATCCAAATATGTTCCTCAAATCTCTAGATTTTGACAAAGGAATCTCCAGGTGCTATAACGGTAGATCCTTGTACTTGCGTCATCTGCATTTGATCATTTTGAGAACCACTTTAAATTCATTCTTCTTGATCTGATGGGGGAGGATTGCTCTCCATTCTTAGGAGAATTCTTGGAGAAGGGATCTTTCTTGGATTGAGTGTTTTCTCCAAATCCACTGTGCACAATCAAGACAAATGAATTGGTTGAATGATAAAATAACATAACTATGTTTATATATTTCTAGGGTTAAAATAATTTAATTGCACTAGTTACCTTAATTATTTATTTAATCCTAGAGAAAGACCATATCAAATAATATTTATAATATCATTATTTATCAACCTGCACTTAAATTGAGAATTATAATTAAATATTATTTAATCAAATAATATTCAATATTTATTATTTCTCACTAGACATAAAAACATTTTCCACCATTCATCCATAATATTTATCAGACCTTGAATAATAACTATTTATTTATTAAATAAATATCACTACATTATTCACCAATAAATAAATATTATATTTACTAAATAGAAAATAAATGTTTATATGAAATCAAGAATACATGAATAATTATTAAACCACATACAAGGATAATATTTATTAAACCTATTAAATAATAAATAATAATATATATTATTTAACTGAGATTCTAGATACATTTAGTGTGTGACCCTCTAGGCGTCTTTCTCAATGGCATTCGGTGAAGCAGTATAAAGTCCAAGGTTAGCATCAAGAAAAATGCCAAGGCACCCATATAAAAATATTTTAATGCCAAAATGACATGTTACCTTATATGAATTCTTACTTAATAATATAATCTCTTTATCTCAATATATCAAAATGAGCAGGTTGCAAGCTAGTGCCATCAACCTATATGATCCATTATCTTTTTATTTGACTTTATAAAAATAGAACTTTCCAATATAACACCATGTTCATGGATTTATTTATTATATATAATTTCCATCAAAAGGCCTGAGATATTAATTTCAGATAAATAACATAAGGGATAAATCATTTCTCATATTATTCATTAATGTAATATTACTCATGACGTACCCACCATATCCTACCTTTCCATGAATATATGTTATCACGGTTTTCATCAATAAATCAATTTAAATGACTTATAATACTCATTAATAATAGTATTACAGTATAAGGACCAATACACACATCCTTAAATAGGAACATCCAATGAAACATATAAATGTGGATTTTCTACAGGTGGGTCTTGTTCTCATAATATTCTACTGGATATTACTAAGGGCGTACACTATGATAATTTGCCTGAAAGTCCTATGAGTCTCCACCACTGATAGCTTGTATCATTTGTGTCCCTAAAATGATATCATCCATCTATATAACATATATTCAAGAATAGTGTTGTAGCACTTCCACGTTGTCATCATATTGGGGAACTGCTATGACATTTTAGTTTGACAGCTACTCTTATGAAATTATCACATACTATGTTATGAAGAAGAAAAATAATGATGTGATAAATAGTTTACTAATATTAAAAACAATGAATACATGTTTATCATAAAGTACATAGAAGTTGGTTCTAGGGCACCAACTCCAACAAACTCCCACTTTCACTAGATCCAACTACTAACAACCTTCAGTCTGCTAGCTCTCACATAATACTCATGCTTATTCTAAGATAGGAATTTAGTAAAGTGATCCATCATGTTTTCTTCCAGGGGTACTCTGCTCACTGCAACTTCACCTATAAGGTTGAAATCCCTCAAGAGGTGATACTTATGGAGTATATGCTTTTTTCCATTGGTGTGACCTTGGATCTTCTATAAGATCCACCAATACAGTATTATCACAATATAATGTGATAGGGTCTTTACTTCTAGGTACCACATCCAGATACTAGAAAAATTTATGAATCCAAATGGATTCCTTTACTGCATCAGAAGCCTCTATAAACTTAGACCCTGCTCTAGAATCAGCGACAACTAGTTTCTTCGAACTCTTATAGATCACAGCTCCTCCGTTGAGACAAAAAACATATCCTGATTGACACTTTAGATCATTTTGATTTGTCTAACAACTAGCATTAGTACAACCTGTGATTACCAGCTCCTCATCTCCTCCATACACTAAGAACATATCCTTATTTATTCTAAGATACTTAAGTATAACCTTAACAGTAGTCCAATGAAGTTATCTTGGATATGATTGATATCTTCCTACCATTCTCAGTGGACAAGAAACATAAAGTCTATTAGATAACATGACATACATGATTGACCTTATCACTGAGGTTCATGGGATATTACTAATTCTCTATATCTCCTTTTGTGTATAGAGAAACATTTTCTTAGAAAGATGTAAACCATTGACACTGGAACCAATACCCTCTTTGATTGTTCTATACTAAATCTTTTTAGTATTTGGTAAATATATGTACTTTGACTTAGCCCAAGCAGCCTCTTGGATCTATCATGAATGATCTTGATCCCTAGAATGTACGCTACTTCACCGAGGTCCTTCATGAAGAAACACTTGTTTAAATAGTCCTTAACTAACTATAAGACTGGTATTTTATTTACAATAAGTAATATGTCATCAACATATATTACTAGGATAAGTACTTCATTCCCACTTAACCTCTTGAAAACACATAGCTCATATTCATTCTTTATAAAACACATTTCTTTGATGGATTCATTGAATACAATGTTCCATGACCTGGATGCTTGGTTCAATACATAAATGGATCTATGCAACTTGCAAATTCTTTTGGAATCACCTGGAGTCACAAACCCTTTTGGTTGTGTCATATAGACATATTTCTGAAGGTTCCCATTAAGGAATACAATTTTGATATTCATCTTCCAAATCTCATAGTCATGGTAGGCTTCTATAGAAAGTCGTATTCTAATGGATTTAAACATTGAAACTGGTGAAAATGTTTCATCATAGTCAACTCCTTGATGTTGTTTAAACCCTTTAGTCACTAGACTTTCTTTATAGGTATTCACTTTACCTTCTATGTCTAATTTCCTCTTGAATACCCATTTTCATCCAACTGAATTTACATCAACTGGCACGTCAAACAAAACCCAAACTTGGTTCTGATACATATAATCCATTTTAGAATTCATGGATTCTTACCATCTTATAGATTTTTATCTCTATACTACCTCCTTATAGGAGAGAGTTTCATCTTTTTAAACCAATAATTAATCACCATCTTTGGTGACTAGAAAATCATATCTCTCTAGTTCTATTACCTCTCTTATACTCATATACAATACTTGTGTTTCAGGAACTACTTATTCCATGAGGAATTGTGTATTTTTTTCCTATAGAAACACTTTTTTGTCTTGATCATCAACTTCATAAAAGACAATCTTTCACCAAATATCCCTTTTGAGGATGTTCTCCCTCTCAAAAAGATGGCTTGTCTGGTGACAACCACTTTCCTTCTTGAGGGGTTGTATATATAGTATCCCTTTGTTTCCTTGTGATACCTTATAAAGATACTCTTTGTGCCCCGATGTTCTATTTTGTTTCGTAAGAATTTCTTAACAAATGCCTCGCAACCCCATACACAAGTATGAGACAAAATGGGTTTCTTTCCACTCTATAGCTCTAAAGGAATTACATTTTCAACTTTAGTTTGTACTCAGTTTAATGAATATCCTGTAGTTTGTAATGCATATCCCCAAAAGGATAATGGAGGATCTGTATGACTCATCATTGACCTTACCATGTCTAACAAGGCACAATTACTCCTTTCACTAACACCATTCCACTATGGTGTATAAGGTGGAGTGAGTTTATATAAAATCCCAAAATATTGTAGAATGTTGATAAACTCTTGGTTAAAATATTCAACACCAAGATTAGATCTAACCTACTTTATCTTCTTACCAATATGATTCTCTAATTTATTCTTTAATTCCTTGAATTTCTCAAAGGACTTGGACTTGTACCTCATCACATAGATATATTAATATCTACTCAAGTCATCAGTGAAAGTTATGAAGTAAGAATATCCACCTCTATATTCTACTAGAATAGGTCCCCATGCATTAGTGTGTACCAATTCTAGAAGTTATGTGGCCCCTTCACCCTATCCATCGGATTGTGGTTTCATCATTTTTCCTTATAAACATGCATAACATCTATGAAGTGGTTTTATCTCAGAATAGTCTAAAGAACCATATTGACATAGCTTTGTCAAATGCTTCTTGTTTACATGACCAAGATGGTGATTCCATAGTTGGGTGTTATATGAGTCATGTGAACATGATTTGGTATTGATTGACAACACTTGGTTTTCTTAATTTAATACATAAAGACAATTATTTAAATGTTCCATACCATAACATTTGTTTTTTATAAAATAAACAAATTTTATTTCCAAATTTTGAAATAAACCCATCTGTATCTAATCATGACATAGAATTTATGTTCTTGGTAACTATAGGTACATAATAACAATATCTTAAAACCAAAATCATTCCCATCCGCAATGAAAGGTGGTATTCAGCAATGGTAAGAGCATCCAACCTTGCACCATTTGCATCTCATAGATCCACCTCTCCACTAGAAATATTTTAGAATCTACTTAGTTCCAACATTTAGATAAATATGTAAGCACCATAAGCTGTATCTAATACCCAATGTGTAGAAATATAAATATTACACTTGATAAAAAACACACCTTTATATTACACTTACTTTTGGGTGCATTTCCTCTTTCAGTGGCATGGAATGCCATATAAAAAAAATACTACATCCTTTTATTTACCTTTCCTTTAGATATTACCCTTCTTGTAAGGATGTTTATCGGGAGCTTTAGAATGTTTATAGGTCTTGGGCCTCCTTTCCTTGTTCTTCCTTTTCTTGTTCTCCAAAAGGATTTCAGGTTTATCATGCCCCATGCCCTTATCCACTTGGAAAACCAATGTCATAAGTTTTAAAAGACTCATCTCATTATTTCTCATATTATAATTCATAATAAATATGGAGAAAGTCATGGGTAGTGATGAATGTATGAGATCTATATGCATATCATATGATAATTCAATCCCTGATATGTCTATAAATTCAATGTATCTGATAATATTGACTACATGAGGCCCAGCTAGCGCATACTCTCCAAGATTAGTTCTGAACAAAGAATTGGAGATCATGCACCTCTCTTGTCTCACCTTCTCTTGATATATATCCCGAAGGTGAAACATCATGATATAGACATCCATATCCTCATGTTGCTTCAAAATATCATTGACATGGATGATAACATGAAGCACTGAACATCTATAGCATCATTCAGATGTTTCTCATAGAGAGATAGTTCTTCATCACTTGCTTCATTACTAAGAACAACTGGTAAAGGTTCTTCCATCACATACAATTTCTTTTCATGGTGAAGGATGAAACGTAGGATCCTTTTCCACTCTTGGAAATTGGTGCTAATGAGAAGGTTTTCCTTCTCAAGAATGGATTGCAATGATATGTTTGATATCATTTTATTATTGTTCCTATAAAATAAGATAAGCATAATTTTTGTACTTTATCTGATAAAATGTAGTCAAATAAATATTATATTTATTAGTCTCACTTTTTTTTATCGAACCCCAATATCCCTCACTATTTTCTTCTAAATATCATGTTTCTTGGATATTATAGTGGCAAGGATCCATATTCCCCTTCTCATTACCCCAAATTTGGTTGGTCAAACAACTCTAATGATTTTAGGTATGCATGCCAAATGCCAACTACATTAACTCATAGTTCCTTGATCTGCTAAGTGCACTCCCCAATCCTAAAATCAATAATTTAGATTTCCTCAGTATTTTCCTCTTAGTTACACGAAGTTCGGCTTTGGTAGTCAACCCTTGATGTCAACTATGTTAACACAACCCAAAACCTATAGTTAGAATTATCTGATAATTGAAATCACCCCTACTTTGGTTGGTCAAGCACTTTGAACTATGGTTCGATTCTAACTGAAGTAATGGAAGGATATACTGACTTAATATTTCAATGAGGGATTTTATCCTTTTATGAATAAATTTTCAATTATTATCTTTACCACATGATTGTTAATATTACGTAGGATTACTTAAGTAAATAACCATGTCTTAGATAATATTTACGCATAAGATGGTTTATTTTATTTCTATCTTTCATGATTGTTAATTCATTAATTATGTGATCATGACAAGACATCCATAATAAAATAACCATACACTTTACAAAAATAAGATAAAGTGTTATGATCATGATCTATTACTAGTGGTTTATTTATCTAGTGGTTGATAAACTAACTCTTGACCTAGAGGGTAAACACCTTGATCCAATTAAGGTTTGCATTGATACTTTCCATCTTTCCACCTATGTATCTCCTTAGATTGGTTTATCCTTATCTTCAAACTTGAACCGCCTCCACTAGGTTGGGATATTCATCCATTACTTATTCCTTTTACTCACACACAGATGAGGGGAAATAAGGGTTTATACAAAAGAAATTGTGGGCACATAGACCCACATAATGAAAGGTGAGAAGGCACACATTCCAATAATTTAATTTAATAATAAATTAAATAAAACCAATTATATAAAAAAGGTCTAGTCTATCTCATGATCATCCACATGCATGCAACGAATTACACATTTAATAAAACTATCATTGAATTCTAAATTGTTCTTATTTCAGATAAATCATGCTTGAATCGATTAATTATTATCTTTAACTAATCAATACTTTTATCTTAATTCTCTTTGAATTTCCTTCATATTCTCATCCATTATAATTTTAAACAAATTAAATAAATTCATTTAAAATTAACTCTGTAC
This sequence comes from Viscum album, assembly GCA_963277665.1. NCBI lineage: Eukaryota > Viridiplantae > Streptophyta > Magnoliopsida > Santalales > Viscaceae > Viscum > Viscum album. The sequence goes on from OY728129.1 coordinate 416,516,358, forward strand.
ATAAATTTACCTTGGAGGAAACACAATGAATATTTTTCTGATTCTTCCCAACATGTATTATACTCATATACTATTTTACTCTTGTGACATCTGGCATTCACGACTTATCACATACTTTCAAAATGTGTACTTCACGGATGGTTACATGAATCACATGATTTTTCGGTCACATGTTATTCTTAAATGCATCTAGACTAAAAAATTGTAATACAACTCATACATGTTATGAAAATATGAAAATTATGTAGATATTAATTAAACATATAAATATTTATGTATATTAAAACCTGTCACATGGCGTGTCCATTCTTTATGACCACACATAAGTACATGTATCAAGTTTTACATAGTAAAATAAATAAATTTTAAATCTTCATAACTTGGTATAAGTACACGACATATAGATCCTATCTAAATGGCGTGTATACCTCTCATCTTCTATTTGAGACACACACCTAGGGACTTGGTGTGTAATCTGTGCCCCAGAAAATTTGGAGTACACAATGTGTGGAAGGGGCCACACACTGTGTGAACTCCAAGTTGCACAGTCACCAGTTAGGTATGTCATTTATAGAATACACGGTTCGTATGTGACTCAAAGGGACTACACACCATTTATGTGGGCTACACAGTGTGTATTCTGGCCAACTCTATGCCATTAAATTTTTTCCAACACATGGTGTATTAAGTACATAATTAATGAAATAATCAATGGATAATCTTGAATTGATTTCTGAATAAATTCTGATGCGTTGGACGTGAGTATATGACATGTAACTCTGATTACACAACGTGTAGTCTAGTGTTGTCCGACCAAAAACATTAGCACCACTGGATGAGTTACTTGATTTTATTTTAATCAAAACATTAAACTTCTCGATTTGATTTGCAAGAAATGAAGGAGGAATAAATTGATCTCCCAATTAGGATTAAAAGAAAATTGAAAAAAATAGATTAAAATGAGTAAATCAACAATTATATTAAAAACTTATAAATAATTATGTGACCTCTCTTATACCACCTATAGGTTTTGGGCACTGTTAAAGCGTGCGATGGGTGGTTCCCAACTTTGATTTTTTTCAATAATCAATATCAATTTGAGATCTATACGATGATGAATGACATGATCCATGGAATTGAGTCAAATAAATAGACAATGAATAATTTCATCGAAATTGAGAAAAAGAATCATAACATATTATTTATAATTAATTTATTAAATAAATAATAGCCATAGTTTGAATTCTTTCTTCATTGATGAATCCAGTGAAAGATCTGTGATCTTCTGTTGTTGCGTTATAGAATCCAAGTGTAGATTTCCTATAGCGGTGATCCACATGTTTTACTCAAATCTCCAAATGTCACCAAAGTAATCTCTGGGTGGTAGCATGGAAGATCCTTGCGCTTGCGTCATCCACATTTGATTGATTTGAGAACCGCTTCCAAATCATTCTCCTTGATCTGATGGAGGATGACTTCTTTTCATTCTTGGGAGAATTTTTAGAGAAGGGAGCTCTCTAGGCTTGAAAGGTTTCTCGAAATCTGTTTTGCACAACCAATACATTTGAATTATCTTAATGAGAAAATAACATAACTGGGTTTATATATCACTATGGTTAAAATAAAACAATCTCACAAGTTCCCTTAATTATTTATTTGATCCTTGCAAAGCCCCATATCAAATAATAATAGTAATATCATTATTTCTCAACATGTGATTAACTTATGAATTATAATTAAATATTATTTAATCAAATAATATTCAATATTTTTTTTATCACAGAACCCAAAAAATGCAGTTCGTCATTCCTCTATAATATTTATCGGACCATGAAAAATGAATATTTATTTATTAAATAAATATCATTTTATTATTCACCAATAAATAAATAAATATTATACTTACTAAATATCAAATAAATATTTATATGCAATCAATCATACATGAATAATTATTAAACCACATAAGAGAATAATATTTATTCAACCTATTAAATAATAAACAATAATATATATTATTTATCTAAGATTTTGGATAATCTTAGTGTGTGGCCCTCTAGGCCTCTTTTCTAGTGGCATTAAGAGAAGCAGTCCAAAGTCTATGGTTAGTGTCTAAAAATACACGAAGGCATTCATAGATAAAGATATTAATTCTGCAATGATATGTTACCTCATACAAATGATTACTGTGTAAAATAATCCTTTTATCTCAATATCTCAAAATAAACTGGTTGCATACCTGTTCCATCAACCTATATGCTCAAATATCTCTTTATTTAGCTTTCTAGGAATAGAACTTGCTTATAGAACATCATGATCATGGATTTATTTAGGCTATATCATTTCCATAAAAGGGCCTGAGATATTAACTTTCATTAAATAATGGAAGGGATAAATCATTTCTCATATTATTTATTAATGAAATATTATTAGTGATGCACCCAGCATATCCTACCTCACCACGAACATCTGTTGTTGTGGTTTTTGTCAATACATCGAAGTACGCAACTCATAATACTCATTAATAAAAATCCTAAAGTCTAAGGACCAATACACATATCCACATATAAAAACATCCAATTACACATATAAATGTAGATTTCATACTCGCGGGTCTCGTTCTTATAATATCCTCACCACAGCAAATATTTCCTTTAAAAGTTCTTGAAAGGGGAATTTACAGTGCTAAAAAATAGATGTTAATCTTAGTGAAGATAAGGGGTTCCCTTTTATAAGTGCTAAATCATTTATCAATGGTTTTCTTAGCACTGATAAAAGTAAAAAAAAATTAAAATAAAAATTTAATTGGAGCCTCCTTTTAATAGAGCTTGACCCCCCCTTTAATAGTGTTATCCCCCACCTGCACCCACTCGTGCCCCCACCACCCCCTTTAACAACGCTATACCCCCACAACCACTCCCCCATGTTGCTTTGTTATCCATTTAATGATATATATATATATATATTTGCTTATATTTATTCATATATTAATATAGATTTATATTAATATAAATATGTGTATATTTAGTTATATTAATATACATATTTATTTATTCGTATATTAATATATATTTATATCTATTTATATATATATATATATTAGTTGTTTTTTATATGTATATTTATTCGTATATTAATATATATTTATAATATTAGTTTTAAACACATTTATAGAATTTTTTTTGTGTTTATAAATAAATAAATACATACATACAACATACATACACTTGTATATATTTTATATATATGTGTGTATCTGTAAGTATAATTATACATATTTATATATATTATATATTCATATGTATATTCATATGTATGTTCATATGTATATTCCTATGTATATTCATATGTATATTCATATATAATTTCATATGTCAGAATATATAGATAATATATAACAGTTTTTTAATACAGACACACACTAATACACACACATGGACATTACATAGGTATAAAAATATACATATATTTTTATTTTAAATAAAATTGATCTTATAAGGCTTATATATTGAGAAATATACATTATAAGTAAATATGTTTAATTATTTATTTATAAAATTAATTTTTTTTGTCTGAATATATAAAAAATATGTATATCTTATTATATATTTGATTATAAATAAAATTACATTGTGAAAAATGATAAATTTTCAAATCTATAATATCAATATGAATGTAATCCCTAAGAACAAATTCAGTTTTCACTGAAAAAGGGAAAAATGACCCCCCAAAACGTGGCTAAAATTCCATCAAATATTAAAACATTTGGGTATCCCGACTAAAAACTCAGTTTAGGAGGACTTATAGACCTTTTTGTCTTTGAAAAATGCGACAAAATATTCATTTCTATAGCCAATGCATATATCTTATCGCATACTTCGATTTGATATGTTGTAGAGCTCAAACGGACACTGGGATCAAAAGTTATGGCTGTTTGAAGTTTGAGTTACGTTTTCAACTTATTTTAGATATTTTATTGGTTTTTTGATTTTTTGTGTCTTCAAATTGTTATTAAATGATTATTAGTCGATGATAATTAGAAAATTATTAATTAATAATGTTTTAAAAATATTTTTAATACATTTTCACTAAATTTTATATATATTTAATGTAAATGTCTATTTTTACTTATCTAAAACATATTTAAAAAATATATATTATATTTATATATATATATATAAATATATTTATATATTTATATATTAATATATTATTTTTAATTTTTTTTGAAATATACTCATTAACAACGTTAGTAAAACAACGTTGATAAAGAACCCCCTTTATCCGTGCTAATAAAAAAATCATTGATAAAGGGGGTCCCTTTAACAGTGCTAAAAAAATGCACTGATAAAGGGGGTACCTTTATCAATGCTAAAAAACACTGACAAAGGGGTGATTTTAATAGCTCTTTTTCAGAACTGTTAAATGTACCCTTTATCGATGATTTTTTTAGCATTGATAAAGGTACCTGTTGGGCAAAAATCCCTCAAGGCAACATTGCAGCATTTTTGGGTTGATTGTGATTGTTGAAAAAACAGATTTCTATGGTGAATTTTCAAGCTCCAGAGATGTTGCTGACAATCCATGTTGACAATGAACCATGAAAAAGGAATTGACGATCTGGAGGTGGTACAAAAAGAGCAATATAAGGTGGCGTTGTTTTCCAGTGTTTGCCAATTTTTTGTGGTCTGAAATTTAGAGTTTGGCCAACATCACAAAAATAGGATTTCCTTGAAGAACTTATTTAAATATGTCAAATTAATGAATTTTGCAAATATAGGATTCATAAATTAGATTTCACAAAGACCAGAAGAATGTTGACGGTGATGCTTCACGATTACGTCAAGCTTCATGAATGGCAGAGTTGAAGAGCATTGCGGTGACAAAGGGTATTGCGCGTGGAGCTTCGCGGTGTGTGGGTGGAGCTTCACGGAGAAGTTACAAAGTAAATGACAAAACGCTCCACGATTACGATGATCTCCACGATTAGAAAATTGTCGTGGTGCTTCGCGATTTTGAGAGATTTTTGGTGGGAACTTCGGAGCTTCGTGATTTGAGCTGATGTGGCATTGACTTTGCATGGAAAGTTCGAGGTTCAGTGAAATCACTTATAAATAGACCTCGACCCCCTCAAGCGAAGCAGAACAGAAAGAGAGAATTTTTGGAGAAAATCATTTGCTCTCGTTTCATGAAGGTAGTTCGCGAAGGTAGTGTGCTTCGCGAAAGAAGAGATTCACAGCGGATAATCTAGCTCCGCAAAAGTTGCGAGCTCCACGTTGGCTCAATGAGATTTGTGAGGGAAGTCATTCCACGATGACTTGAGATTTGTGAGAGTGCTTCGCGAAAAGGCAAGATTTTGTGAAGTCTTGTTTGAGCTTTGCGAAATTGGGAGTCTCGCGAAGTAGGGTGCTTTGCGAAGGTACTTTCAAACGTAGTTGCCTTGTGTTTAGAGGAAAAGTGGTATTCATCTATGGATGAAATTTGGACTTCAAAAGAGCATCTACATACAGTGGAGGATGAATTCATTAGTGATAATGAAGATACCTACAGGTCTATAAACTGTGAGTGGATCTTCTGAAGAAGCAGTGAGCTCACTTCAGTTGAGAGAGCAGTGAGTTATCAAATTGTGAGTGGTTGTAAAGAAGAAGGGATAGTGAGTCCACTTCAAACTTGTAGACAACAATGCGCTTATAGTGGAATTGGTACATCGGCACACTGCCAGTGTATGCTCCTTGGACGTAGCCCAATAAGGGTGAACCAACTAAAAATCACTAAGTCATGTGCATGCTTTAAGGGTGGTTCATACTCTACATCAGGAAGGAGAGAGAAGAAGGTTTTGTCTAACAGCAAAACAAAATCAAAAGGGACAGTCATTTTAATCTTTCATACACTGATTCACCCCCCCCCCCTCTCAAGGTATCTAGCCTAGTGGACCCAACAGTACCCCCTTTATTTGTGTTTTTTAGCGTTGTTAAATGGTGGCACTGCGGAAACCTAATTTTTGGGTAGTGCCTATAGGATATTACTAAGGGCGTACACCATGAGAAGGTGTCTCAAAGTCCTATAAATCTCCACCCTTTATTTCTGGAAACATTTGTGTCCCTCAAATGAGATCATTCAGCTATATAACATATATACAAGAATAGTGTCGTAACACTTTCGGGTTATCATCATAGCATGGAACTTCTATGACATTTTAGTGTGATAGCTACTCTTAATACATTATCACATACTATGTTACTTAGAATTACAATCATGATGTGATAAGTAGTTTATTAATATTCAAAACAATGAATACATATTTGTGATAATGTATATAGACATTGGTTCTAGGGAATCAACTCCAACAAAAAGAATCACACTGGCTAGCAGTAAAAAAAACTCCTCAGGTACAACAAATGAACAATGGAATTTAGTCTTTTTTATCCATACAATGATGAAGCAAAGTACATAATAGTATTGCCCATTGTTTGTGAAAGAATTTGGTTGAGAAATCTGTTAAAGGAGCTAAAACATCCATAAGATGGATTCACAATCATATATATGGATAATAATTCAGCAATCTAATTATCCAAAAATCTAGAGCAACATTGAATAATTAAATGCATTGATACCCAAAATCATTTTTTGAGAGATCATATAAACTAGAAAACGATAAAATTTAAATATTGTCATACTTGATGATATTTTCACAAAGACGTTACTAACAGAGCATTCAACCAACTAAGAATAATGCTTGGAATGAAGCCTCTTTCGGTTTGAAGGGGAGTACTAGAAATGCAAACCAAAGTCATTGGTTGGATTTACAAAGCAGTAGTGCCTGTTGGATTTACATAGAAGCAACGTCCCTGACGTCTTCCCCATGAGACCCTTTCTCTCCTCCAAGCGTCTATTACATTTCCTTATCCAAGATATTTAATGTTTTTGTTTTGGATTTTGTTTCTAAAATTAATGATATTTGGGTTTAGTGTTTTGGTGTGTTTTAGGAAAAGTCTATAAATAGGATGTAAGCATAGTCCGTTAAATATGTGTGAAAATCAAGCTTGAATGGAGTTTTTGTGTGAAGTTTTTTCCTTCACATATTGGCTTGTACATCCATCAATTTTGACTCCACTCTCTATCTCTCTCTCCCACTCTTTCTCCATTGATATCAGCATATACAACACACACATACTATTGTATTAATGTCGTATCATCTTATAAGAGACTAATAGTCCAGGAGGATGAAAAGTGTGTCCTACTTGTCGGTAGTTTTTTTCTAGATGGAACCGCCCCCTTGATTTATCAAATGGGGGTGGAGGGGTAGATGGTGGGTGGCCAAACCCACCAATTTATCTTGCAAGAGAGGAACAACAAGGGTGAGGGTTTCCTATAAAAGGTAAGAGCCTTATCCCATTTGCAGCATCTCATATCTCATCTTCATCAGGTTCTTATTACCATTTGAGTGCATTATTTAGTGAGGAATTTTCTCCATTATTCAAGGGATATTTTCCCTTGTGTTTTCTCCTTGTAATTGTGAGGGATTGTATACCCACTTTTACCCCATAGTGATCCTTCTATTTGACTGTGGGTTTTTACCCCTTCCATTTGGAGGTTTTTCCATGTTAAATCTAGTGTCCCTTTTATTTCCACATTTTGCACTTTATTTTATCTCGTGATTATTGTTGCACCGGTGAACTAATCATTTATGGTCCCAACAATACTAAGTGAATCTTGTGGTGAGTTTTTTCCATTCCTCGTTCCACCCTCAATCATGTTCCCAAAGGCTACTTTGTTGTGTACATAGGAGAAGAATGCAAGGAGAGGTTCATGGTTCCCATCTGTTATCTGAACCAACCTTCCTTCCAAGACATGTTGGTGCATGCTGAGGAAGAATTCAAGTCCTATCATCCCACGTCGGTCCTCACAATCCCATGCATAGTGGAAGAATTTCTCAACCTCACCCACAGTTTGAGTTTCTGAAAAAAGAGATGGAGTTGTAGTGGAAAAAAATTCAGTTTTTCTGTATATTTTTTGTTTTCCCTTGTTATAAATCTGAAATCAGCAACTAAACGGTTACTATATTGTGTTCTCCGAGAAAATTTTAGAAAAATAATTATGATAATGAAGAAAAATCAGTGTAATAACTGTAAAATAACCCTAGACTTTTAGAATTGTAGTATGAAACAATGATACAGTGGGTTGAGCATATGCAACACTTCAGTTGCCATTAAACAATCCCCGAACTTCCTATAGGGGCCACTCCCAATATGGGGTGGAATTTTTCAACAACAGAAGTCTTTGAAGGTAGCAAACAAACCTGGCAGCTACAGGAGAGGTCTCCTTTGGTGGGCATCCGACAGAGAGGACTTCTAAAGGGTAGATGAGATACCCTCCAATAACCAAAGAAATATGGTTTTCTTTCTCTATTTAAACGGGATGAAAATCCCATTGTTTGTAAGGGAGAATTCTGTTGTATTTTGAGTGGTGTGTATTTGTGTTGTAATCCTCTGACGAGATTCGAAGAAGAGGTAAATATAGTGATGCCCTCCTATTTCTCCCGTGGATGTAGGCATACTGCTGAACCACGTTAAATTATTGTGTTGCTCCATTTTATTCTATTCTGTGTGTTCTTATTGTCCATAAACATCTACTGCACCCCAAAAATTCCCTAAGTCCATCTTTATCACCACCTTAGGGTCCTCCTCGGGAGCTACGAGATCAATCCTTCTTGCCTACTGGGTTAGGTTATCTATTTTTGTGGCTCAGTGGTGGGTGAGCCTTCAGGTCTGGCCGCATGTTGTGGGTTTGGCGACTAGAGGGAACGATCCCCTCCACCATCCAAGCACTATGTCTATTTCTGGCCCTTATCTTCCCCCGTTGTCTTAATTAGGAGATATTAAATTGTAGAAGTGTGTTTCTGCAGTTACCCCGACCGTCCTCTGTGTTGGATGAATCAAGTTGGTTGGTTGAGAGCGCGTTAACAGTTTGGAATTTTACTCCTACCCCCACTCCCGTTGATTCTTTACAAGACTCAAGCTAGAACCACCTAGGTATACCATTTTATCTATGGTGATGCTTTACAACAACACAACAAGGATGCATGTGATTGTATAATTAGAGGTTCAAAGTTCTAAATGGAGAGTAGTCGAGCGCATTCCCAACTTGGATTTTGTCAGATACAACCAATAATTTTCAATAACATGATGTAGAATCATCATATTTAACAAATTTATACAAAAAAATAGACTAATTATATCTAAGGACCAAAACTAGAGGATATTTCACATTAAATTTATAAAAAAAATTAACAAGAAACACTACCTTGATCATGAGATTCTTTGAGGAAGATATTGTCCGTTCAAACTTTTTTTTAGTTTCAAATTCGATGAAAAATAGAATCCCACCATACTTTTTTCCATGATCTTCGAACAACTCCGATGGAACTTCAAGTGCTATCATGAATGATCTAAAGGTATTTCATTTTTCATCTGGATAGCAACACAATCCTTTAAGCTTGATGAATTTTCACCTTTGTTCTCCTGATTTTGAGAGGGGATAAAAGAGGTGGAATCTTCTTTTGGTCTTTAAATCAAAATTAGGGATCTTATTCTTTTGTTTCGAGAGAAATCTCTAGAGAGGAAAATCAGAACAACCACACTCTTAAATGATATAATATGTCAACATATGGAGCTAGTGTTTAATATTGTTAAGGGTATAGAATCCCTTAATCAAATACTTGTTGGAGTTCCTCCTCAACTAGCATGCCACATGCATCATTTAAAAAGAAACAAAAAAGAAACAAAAAAGATAGGAATGAAGGTTATGAGATTTTTGGGAGGTAGACGTCATTTAGAATGACTGTTTTGAGCAGCCTCACTCTATCTCCTATTCTTTCTGCACAGTGTATTTAGGCTTTCATGCAATAGTTTTCAGATCTGTAACTGGTGAAATTCTATAGATCTGATTGGATTTCTTATGTGGTGGTCATTGATTGGATTGTCGTGTTTTTCTTGTACACATTTTATTAAAAATGAGAATATCATCACTTTATGAAAAAAACTATTTGGGTTTCTATATTAGGATACGTTCTTTGTTTCAGGCTGCTTTCAGACTGCATCTTCTTTCTGCCTTTGATCCTCTATTTTATCTGGGTATTATTTTTGAGATCCTGCCCATATTTGGGAGTCTCCTCTTTGTAATGTTGATCATTAGTAGATTCTGCTTTTCTAACTTGGTCTTGTGGTTTTCTCCTTTGGGTTTTCCAAGTTAAAAATTGCTAGTGTCAACATTTATTTTTCTACACATTTTTTTCACTACACATCTGCTTTTATTTTGCAGGCTTGTTCAGAGGGAAGAAAAATTTATTTCTGCTACATGTTCACTTTTCTATTCGTTTATGCGTTCACCACGTTCCATATTTCCCAACCTATCATATCAAAGGGTTTATATTTTATATAGATAAATTATGGAATCCAATTAGAATCAGATGATTTTGTTGAATGATGCCAACTATCATATGCATCAATTAAAAATGAAGGACCTTTTTTGTCAAGTGAATGTATCTTCAGATCTTTAGTACTCAGAAGATAGAAAAAATGTCTGATGAAGAATGAGAGTTTAAGCATGAGATGATTTGTGGTTTCATTTTTTATAGGGTCGTAGACAACATGATGAACCATGTTGTCAAAATCCCTCATGCCAAAACTCTGTGGAAGAAGCTCAATACTACCAATACTTCCAAGACTGGAAATAAAAAAATTCTCCTCAAACAAGTGATGAATTTAAGGTATAAAGAAGGTATGTCTATTTATGACTATTTGATTGAATATCATGGATGTTTTGATCAATTTTATAGTATGATAATTACTTTTGAAGATGATGTTTTAGTGCTTTTTTTGCTGGATACTTTATCTGATTCTTGGGAGAATTTGCGTGTTACTCTAACCAATTCTGATCATAATGGTGTCGTGACATTCAGTTTTGTTAAGTCTGTTGTTTTGAATGAAGGGGCCAGGAGATGTGCCTAAGAGAAATCATTTTCAGATATTTTATTCAATAGAGAACATGGGGGGAGGTTAGGAAAGAAATTAGGAACAAAACAGTTAAGGAAAGAATAGAAGGAGAACAAAATCCAAGTTGAAGTAAAAAGAGTTTTGATGTCATTATTATGGTAAGAAATGACTTATTAATAAGTTTTTCTATTAGCTGAAATGAAAAAATAGAATGAAGTAAAATAAGAAATAAAAAAATTATGATGGAGATGATCGTGTCACCACCACTTTAGGGGGTGATCTTGTTATTGTTTATGGCTATATTAATATTGCTTTTAATGGTTCTTGATGGGTTGTTGACAGTGGTGCCTATTTTCATGTGACATCAAGGAAGAAGTTCTATACATCTTATAGCCCAAGTAATTTTGAGATTTTGATGATGGTTAATGATGGTCAAGCTGATGTTGAAAGTATCAGAGCTATTTTTTTGGAGACCAGCACAGAAAGTAAGATGATTTTGAGGAATGTTTGACATGTGCCTAATGTTCATAAAAATCTTATTTCTATAAGTGTTCTTGTTGATGACAATTTTATCAGTATTTTTGGTGATGGACAATGGAATCTTTCCAAGTGATCCTTGATCATGGCTTGTGGGAAGAAACAGTTAGGTTTGTACTGGACTAGAGATTCTATTTCTTGTGATAATCCTTATATTGTTGAGTGTAGTTTTTATTCCAAGTTATGGAATAAGAGGATCATCCAAATTTTTGGGGAAGGGATTGGTTGTTTGGCCAAGAGAAATCTAATTCCATATTTGAAGAGTGTCAAATTGCACATTTGTGATCAATGTATGGCTAGAAAATAGAGCAAAGTGAGTTTCAATAGTCATTCTTTGCAAATGAAGTCATAGTTCCTTGAATTAGTACATTCTAAAATTTTTGGTCCATTGAAGTCCAATGCCTTTAATGGAATTCTATATTTTGTGACATTTGTTGATGACTACTCATGTAAGATTTAGGTTTATGTTTTATTGTCAAAAGTTAGGTGCTTAGTGTTTTTAAGCAATTTCAGGTTTCAACTGAGAGAGAATCTGGTAAGAAGTTGAAATTTATTCGCACTGAAAATAGGGGTGAGTATTGTGGTCCATTTGATCAGTATTACAAGAAGAAAAGAATTCAATATCAGAATATGTATCCTAAGACACCTGAGTTAAATGTTATAGCTGAGAGGATGAATAAGACTTTATTGGAAAGATTTTTATGTTTGATTTCGGAAGCAAAATTTTCTATAAATTTTTTGTGTGAATATTTATTTAATGATACTTATTTTATTGATTGATCACCAATCATTTCTTTGTAGAAAGACACTTCACATAAGTTTTGGTATGGAAAAGAGATCATGTCTAATCATTTATCTATTTTTGGTTGTAAGGTTTTTGTTTATGTGCCTAGAGATGAGAGATTCAAGCTAGATGGTAAGTCATGATAGTGTATTTTTATTAGCAATCACCACAAAAAAATTCTCATTAGCGGTGGTTATTTTGTGTTCTAGAGGTAGTTTAAACCACCGCTTAATAGTTTTGTGGTGGTTATGAAAACCACTGTATATTTCATGGTCACTAGTTATTTAGCGGTGGTTTCCTTAATTTTGCGGTGGTTTTTTTATGTTTCCTTTTTGAGAATTTATCAATGGTTCTTTTATAAAAAAAATATCCATGATAAATATAAATAAAATTAAATTAATCACCGCTAAAAGTTTCAGCAGATTTTTTTAGTGGTAGTTAAGTTTAACCGCTGTTAAATACATTAAATAAAATATGTTTAGTGGTGGTTAATAAAAACTGCCACTAAATAAGTATTTTTTATTTAAATATTTAATAAAAATATTTAAATATAAAAAAATAACATGAAATAAACTAAAAAATAAATATATGATAAACCCATCACATGTATTTCATACATCCACAGTCGTATACAAACATCCATGGTCATCATAACCTCAGTCTCAGTCAACCCATACATCTGTCAACCAATACATCGGTCATCAATATATACATATAAAATATTTCAAACAAAAACCCATGAGTAATGGTAGAGTTATTTTGGGTCATTGTAGGTGAAGAGTTTCGTCATAAGCAGTTTGGGGTATTTGAATTCTGGTATGAATTTTGTCCCTAGTGCAAGAAAATGGGCCATCAAATGGAGGATTGTAGGCAGGGTATGATGATGCGGAAGGAATCTGGTTTGAGCACTAAGCAGGCAAACTTGGTCCTTGGTGAGGCTGTCGTTGTTATTAGAAATTCCTTGGTGGTCAGTGGGTCACCTGTTCATGAAGCACCTGATCGACCTCTCAACCAGGAAGCTGACTTATAGGAAGCAGTCTAGGGGGTGTCATAGCCTGAGCACATGCTTCTGGAACCAAAGATTTTAGACATTTTTGGAAGATTGAAGAGCGACCTGGGCATGGGGAGTTCTACAAATTCTTTGATGTTTAAAGGTGTTGTACTGGCTTCAGGTAAGGGAGTGACAGGAGTATCTATTTCAAATCCATGTGAAGATCATTTGGACTCTCTGAATTCTAGTCCTCAAGGCGGGGATGCCCGAACTGGAAACAAGGATTTATCTGTTGGGGAATTTCATATGGAGGATGTGGGAATCCTTGAGACTCCTTTGGTTGTTTCTTATGCTGAGGCAGTCCGATCCGGAAAAGGTATCTCTGATGAAGGCCAGAAAGTGGTCCTTTCGGAATCAATCAGGTTAAGTCCTTGAATGAAGGTGGTTGATATCAAAATGGTTAACCTTTGTGAAGGTTTGGCTAATGATGATTCGGGCCAGGAGTTAGAAACTTTTTCGACTAGGTTGGAAGAGCAAATGGCCCATGAAAATGAGTCCGGTGATGAGCATTCCAGCAAGTTAGTTGGTGATTTATATGGATATGGATAGGACAGTAGGCTTCCAAGCCCAAGGAGAAACAAGAGTCATAGCGGTGTTCACAAAGAGAGGAAGGACTATTCATATTTTACACTACCTATGGAGACTAGATCTGCTAAGATGTCGAAAGCTAAGCTTGTGGGAGATGAACCCAAGGATGTCTTCCAATAGGCGAAACCTATCACAGTCCATGAGAAATCTTTGGAATTGCTAATGGACTCGAGAGAGGAGATGCTGGATTCCATTCTGACGATTAAGGCTACGGATGAAGATGCCAACAGAATGATGAGTAGGTTATTAAAGGTATCACCTAATGAGGAGGAGTGTTCTTGGATTGACAAGCAGGATCTTATAATGATAAGAGGGTTCAATGACCGTAAGATCAATGTAGAGGAGTACATACAGTCCTGGGACAAGCTGGCATTAATGTTTGAAGATCTTTTAAAGGATGAACTAGATACACAGGTAAACACTATATCCTAGAAGTTATTTAGGATGTTAAAATCCGGTAGGCTTAAGTTGTGCTTTAATGAATCTGTTATTTCCTTTTGTGGTAGAACTATGGGTTTCTCAGTTTTTCCTCAAAAGTGTTTGACAATAAAAAATCTAATTTTTAGTCAATCATGTCACGGCCTCTATTGTATTAGTCTACCATTATATCATCTCATCAACTTTTACAAAAAAAACTAAACATAATAAATAGAATTATAGTAGAATAATAGAAAAAAAATAAAATACCATGGAAACTGAGAACCTTCACAACATAATACTGAATAATTTCATAGATCGGAATGGTCAACCTCATGCCTACTACTGACATCTTCCACCTACAATAAAAACTAGAATTTTTAATAAGAAATAAGAAAGAGAAAATACACATAATATATTCATAATGTTGCACATAAATTTTTTAATTTTTTTAATAAAAAAAGAAGATATTTTCACATAAAACAAATTATATATAATTCAAACCACTTTGAAGAAATAAACATGCCTAGTTAAAACACATGAGACTAAAAAGGGATAAGTAAATATTCTAATTTATTTTTAAAGCTATGTGTGGTGGGCTTGAATTTTACTTCCTAAAAAAAGTTTATAGATTTTGATATCACAACATGTACTATATTTCAAAAACAACTCAACAGTGGTTGTACCATGAATTCACAAAAATTAGATGTTATTTTCTATGGTTTTGAACATTCCACACACGTTTTAGTGTTTCAAAACACTAAAAATTTGTTTACAAGTATAATGGAAAAACCATAATTTTTAATGATGTGTCACCAGTTCCTACATTTAACAACTAAATCCACAGTCATTTACCCTAATATCTGGGAAATATAACATCATTTTCCTAGTTTTAACCCTCTCTGACACATGTTTTTGAAGGCTTTTTTACTTTTCAGAAGTTTTTAATGAGTAATTATGACCACACCGCATGTAATATTAATGTGTTGTCTATGTGTAAATATCAAAAACAACTCACTGGTGGTTGTCCAAATATTTCACATCAATCTGAGGTCGTTTTCTAAGGTTTTGTCCGTCCTACACACATTTTAGTGTTTTAAAACACTAAAAACGTGTATACGGACATAACGGGAAAACTGTAATTGAGAATGATGTAAAATCAATTAATACATTTAAAAATTAAATCTATAGTTGTTTCCCCTTCTTTTAGAGAAATATGAAATCATTTTCTTGGTTTTGAACCCTGAAACTTGTTTTTAAAGGCTTTTATACCTTTTAGAAGTATTTACCGAGTAATTATGAAAACACGACATGTTGGATTGACTTGTTTTCTACATGTACATGTCGAAAACGAATCAATGGTGGTTTTATCATGATTTGAAATCAATCTAAAGTCATTTTCTATGGGTTTGACCATTCCATGCACATTTTAGTTTTTTAAAACACTAATAACGTGTTTATGACCGTAACAAGAAAACCATAATTCAAAATGACTAGTCGTAAGTTCCTACATTTCAAAATTAAATCCATAATCACTATATTATAATTTTAAGGAAATATGATATTGTTTAACTAGTTTTGACCCTCCAACACTTGTTTTTAAAGGCTCTTGTACCTTTCAAAAGTGCTTATTGAGTAATTATGACCACATCGAACATTGGATTGATATATTTTCTATGTGTACACATCAAAAACAACTCAACGCTAGCTTTCCCATGATTGAACATCAATATGAGGTTGATTTCTATAGTTTGGACCATTCCATGCACATTTTAGTGTTTTAAAACACTAAAAAAGTATATATGGACATGACGGTCAAATCATAATTTGGAATGATGTGCAGTCGGTTCCTACATTTTGTAATTAAATCCATGATTGTTTTCCCCTGATTTTAGGGAAATATGATGGTGTTTGCCTTGTTTAGACTCCACAAAACTAGTTTTTAGAGACTTTGGTACCTTTTATAAGTGTTTACTGAGTAATTCTAACCACACCGAACATTGGATAGATGTGTTGTCTACAGGTACATGTCAAAAACAACTCAACGGTGGTTATCCCATGATTTCATATCAATATAAGATTTTTTTCTACGGTTTTGACCATTCCATGAATGTTTTAGAGTTTTAAAACACTAAAAATGTATTTATGGACATAACGGGAAAACCATAATTCGGAATAATGTTCCTTCAGTTCCTACATTTCACAATTAAATCTACAGTCATTGTTCCAGGATTTTAATGCAATAAGACATCTTTTTCTTGGTTTTGACCCATCGACACTTATTTTTAAAGGCTTTTGAACCCTTTATAAGTGTTTACTATGTAGTTCCAACAATTCTACACATCGAATTAAGGTGTTTTCAGTTCATACACATCAAAAACAACTCAGCGGTGGTTTTTCCATGATTTTACATCAATCTGAGTTTGTTTTCATTGGTTTTGACTATTCCACACATGTTTTAGTGTTTTATAATAATAAAAACATGTTTATGGACATAACATGAAAAATGTAATTCGGGATGATGTGATATCAATTCCTATATTTCAAAATAAAATTCATGGTTGTTGTCCCCTTATTTTGGGGCAATCTGATGTCATTTTCCTATTTTTGACCCCCCAAACTTCTTTTTAAAGGATTGTGTAACTTTTAGAAGTGTTTATTAAGTAATTCCAACCACACCGCACGTCAGATTGAAATGTTGTCTATGTGTACATGTCAAAAACAACTTAGAGTTGGTTGTCTCATGATTTCACATCAATCTAAGGTCATTTTCTATGGTTCAGACTGTTCCACACACGTTTTAGTGTTTTAAAATAATAAAAACATGTTTATGGCCATAATAGGTAAACCATAATTAAATATGACATGTCGTTGGTTCATACATTTCACAATTAAATTCATGACCATTATCTCCTAATTTTAGGAAATTATAGCATCATTTTCCTAGTTTTGACCCCCTCACACTTGTTTTTAAAGTATTTTATACCTTTCAGAAGTGTTCATCGAGTATTTATGAAAACACCACATGGTAGATTGACTTGTTGTATATTCTTACAGGTCAAAAACCAATTAGAAGTGGTTTTACCAGGATTTCACATTAATCTGAGGTCAGTTTCTAGGGTTTTGACCATTCCAAGCATGTTTTGGTTATTTAAAACACTAAAAACGTTTTTATGACCATAATGGGAAAAATGTAATTCAGAATGATGTATCGTCAGTTATTACCTTTCAAAATTAAATCCATGGTTGTTTTCCCCTGATTTTAGGGCAATGTGACATCATTTTCCTAGTTTTTACCCCCTCACACTTGTTTTTAAAGGCCTTTGTACCTTTCATAAATGTTTACTGAGTAATTCTGACTACACAACATGTTGTATTGACGTGTTCTCAGTGTATACACATAAAAAAATCAACATGGTTTTCCCATGATTTCACATCAATCTGATGTAGTTTTCTATGGTTTTGATCATTCCATACAAGTTTTAGGGTTTTAAAACACTAAAAACATGTTTAAAACCATTATGGAAAAATAATAATTTAGGATGAAATGTCATCATTTTATAGATTTCATAATTAAATCTATATTTTTTGTCTTATAATTTCTGGTAAATCTGTCATTGTTGGCTAGTTTTGACCCCAAGACACTTGGTTTTAAAGGATTTTTCACCTTTCATAAGTGTTTACTGAGTAATTTTGACCACCCTTCATGTCAAATTGATGTATTGTATATGTGTACACATAAAAACAAACTCAATCGTGGTTTTCCCATGAATTCACATCAATATGAGGTGATTTTCTATGGTTT
Source organism: Viscum album (assembly GCA_963277665.1). NCBI lineage: Eukaryota > Viridiplantae > Streptophyta > Magnoliopsida > Santalales > Viscaceae > Viscum > Viscum album. The sequence goes on from OY728129.1 coordinate 416,534,534, forward strand.
TGACCATTCGACACATGTTTTATTATCCTAGAACACTAAAAACTCATTTTATGGCCATAATAAGAAAACTATAATTCAAAATGAAAATAAATCAGTGCCTACATTTCACAATTAAATCCATGGTTTTTTTCCTTTGATTTCAATGCAATCTGAAGTCATTCGTTTGGTTTTAACCCCCTGACACTTGTTTTTAAAGGCTTTTTACCTTTCAGAAGTGTTTGATGAGTAATTATGACCATACCTCATATCATATTGATGTGTTTCCAATGCGTACACATAAAAAAACTCAATAGTGGTTTTCCCCAGATTTTAGATCAACCTAAGGTTGTTTGTTAGGGTTTTGACCATTCTATACATGTTTTAGTGTTTTAAAACACTAAAATGCATTTATGGACATAACAATAAAAACATAATTCAAAATGATATGTAGTCTATTTCTATATTTCAAAATTAAATTCATGGTCATTTTCACTTGATTTCAAGGAAATCTGATATCAATTTCATGATTTTGACCCCACGACACTTGTTTCTAAAGGCTTTTATACCTTTTAAAAGTGTTTACTGAGTAATTCTGACCACACGAGATTTCAGATTGATGTGTTGTCTATGTGTACATGTAAAAAAACTCATTGGTAGTTTTCCCATGATTTTACATAAATATAAGGTCATTTTATATGGTTTTGACCATTTAACGCACGATATAGTGTTTTTAAACACTAAAAACGCGTTTACGACCATAACGGAAAAACCGCAATTCAAAATGGAATGTTGTTCCTTCCTATATTTAAAAATTAAATTCATGATCATTTTCCCCTAATTTTTGGGTAATATGAAATCATTTTCTTAGTTTTGACCCCCTTGACACTTGTTTTTAAAAGGCTTTTATACCTTTCAGAAGTGTTTATTGAGTAATTCTAACCACACCGTACATCGAATTGATGTGTTGTCTATGCGTACTTGTCAAAAAAACTTATAAGTGGTTTTACCATGATTTCAAATCAATATGAGGTTGTTTTCTATATTTTAGACCATTCCATTAATGTTTTAGTGTTTTAAAACACTAAAAATGCGTTTATGACCATAACAAGAAAATTGTAATTCAGAATGATGTGAGGTGAGTTCCTAAATTTCAAAATTAAATCCACCATCTTTATCCCCTTATTTTAGGGAAATCTGACATATTTATTCTAGTTTTGACCCCCCCAACACTTGTTTTTAAAGGCTTTTGTGACTTTCAGAAGTGTTTAACGAGTAATTCTGACAACACCACACATCCTATTGATGTGTTGTATATTCATACATTTCAAAAACAAATAAACAATGTTTTTTTCATGATTTCACATCAATATGAGGCTGTTTTATATGTTTTTGACCATTCCATGCATGTTTCAGTGTTTTAAAACACTAAAAATGCATTTACAACCATAACGGAAAACCCGTAATACAGAATAACATGTCGTCAGTTCTTTCCTTTAAAAATTAAATCCATCGGAATTTTCTCATGATTTCTGGGTAATCTGATGTTATTTTCCTAGTTTTTACCCCTAACACTTTTTTAAAGGCTTTTGTACCTTTAAAAAGTGTTTACCAAGTAATTCTGACCACATCTCACATTGGATTGACAATTTTTCTATGTTTACATGTCCAAATACTTATCAAAGCTTGTCCCATGATTTCACATCAATCTGAGGTCATTCTCAATTGTTTGGACCATTCCACACATGTTTTTAGTGTTTTAAAACACTAAAAATCTGTTTATGGTCATAATGGAAAAACTATAATTCAAAATTATGTGTTGTTGGTTCTTACATTTCTTAATTAAATCTACCATCATTGTAGCCTGATTTTAGGAAAATATGATGTCATTTTTCTAGTTTTGACACCCGACACTTGTTTTTTAAATCTTTTATACCTTTTAGAAGTATTTTTTGAGAAATTCTGACCACACCACACATCGGAATAACGTATTGTCTATGCCTACACATTTAAAAAAAACTCAATGGAATTTTTCTCGTAATTCCACGTTAATATAAGGCCGTTTTCTATGGTTTTTACAATTCCATGCACGTTTTAGTGTTTTAAAGCACTAAAAAAGTGTTTACAACCATAAATGGGAAAAATAGTAATTCAGAATGACATGTCATTGGTTCTTATATTTTACAATTAAATCCATGGTAAATTTCTCCTTATTTCAAAGAAATATGACCTCATTTTTCCAGTTTTGACCCCTCGATGCTTGTTTTTAAAGGATTTTGTACCTTTTAGAAGTGTTTACTGAGTTATTCTAACCACACCACACATCATATTGATGTTTTGTCTATGTATAAATGTCAAAAAAAAAACTCCATAGTGGTTATCTAATTAATTCACATCAATCTAAGGTTGTTTTCTATGGTTTTGACTATTCCACGCACATTTTAGTGTTTTAAAACACTAAAAAACGCAATCACTTTCATGACGGGAAAACCATCATTAGAAATGATGTTCCATTTGTTCCTATATTTCACTATTAAATCTATAATCATTATATGCTAAAATTTAGGGAAATAAAACATTTATTTTTAGTTTTTACCCCATTAAACTTGTTTTTATAGAATTTTGTACATTTTAGAAGTTTTTACTTAGTAATTATGACCACACCACACTTCATATTGATGTTTTGTCTACATATAAATGTCCAAAACAACTCATAGGTGGGTTTCCCATTATTTCACATCAATCTGAGGTTGTTTTCTATGGTTTTGACCATTCCATACATTGTTTATTGTTTTAAAACACTAAAAATGCATATGTAGCCATAACAGGAAAATCATCATTCAAAATAGAATGTCGTCACTTCCGACATCTCATAATTAATTCAATGGCCATTTTCCCCTGATTTTAGGGAAATCCAAAGTCGTTTGTCTGGTTTTGACCCCCCAAAACTTGTTTTTAATGGATTTTGTACCTTTTAGAAGTGTTTATCAAGTCAAAACCAAAACAAGTTTAGATTGTCTTTAAACTTATGGATAATAATATATAATTCATTTTTGATTTATATTAATCGACCATATAGCAATCCATCACAATATTTGGTCAGTATGACTTGAAATATGTGTTTTCTATATAAAAGTGTATTTTCAGTTTTATTTATGGATGTTGTATGTGTTATTTTCATATTTGTGAATGATCTAGGGAATTTAGAATTTACCTCGATGGGATATTCTATAAGGCTAATAATTTCTTCAAGGATCATGTCATTCTTCCATTCAAATACAGATACTAAAGAATTTTCAATTTTCAACTACAACTGATGTTATGTTTTCCTATAAGAGTCTTGTTCTTTCATTTTTTATTTCAGTATTTCAATTTTCCTTTATGATTCCCAATCAAAGACCTACTAGAACCCCCACCAGGTGTAGCAGTAATAGATGATGATTCCTTACCAAATACATCTAATAGAGTAGGCCCGGAACCCATCCCTCATACACGTTTGAGATACTCCTTCCCTAAAACTATTCCAACTGTATCGTTATGGGAAACTGATGATGAATGTGAAGGGTTTGCACCCAAAAATTCTTAAATTTTAACATTTTAATACAAAAATATTAACAATGGTTTTTTAAAAAATTTAAACATCATAATATTATATATTTAATATATTTTCATCAATATTTATTATTATATAAAAACTATAAAAATATAATAATGAAAATTATATTATCACAAAAAATAAGCCTTAAAACCGATTAATTGGGGCTGGCTAGATGTATTAAATGGTTCCAAATTAGCATTGTTTGCTTTATGTATTCATCCCCATTTAATTGGGTATAATCCTTCTTTGTTGTCATAATATTTTTTTGTTATTATGTTTTTATGGTAATGAAAATATTTTACTCCAAGGAGTGCTTGAATATTGATTCTGGCTCTGGGTATCAGTCCTCCACCATGTCCATGACATTTTGGGTGCTAAAGAGCACTCAAACTTGGATACACTAGTTTTCGTAGTTTTCTTTGTTATTTTTGGGACGAAATCTTGTGCAATTTCATTCTTCATGATGATTAAATGTTATTTGGATTGGAAATATAATATATATACTATTTTTTTTGGTATTATAGGCTTCTTATTTTGTTTTAGAATTGAAAACTCTTTTTTTTTACTTACAGATAGACAATATTTTTTTGTTTAATACAAATTAATGGGAATTGTTTTTTTTTTGTGAAACTAAATGCAATATGGAAGAGGAGAGGACAATGGAAGGAAATGAGGTGTTTTTTTAATTTAAGTAAAGATATAAATAAAAAGAGATATGGAGGGGAAATAGAATAAAAACTAATGGTAAACCCCCTTATTTTGTTTTTTTACAAAAGTGGAAGGAACATGCATGGGAGACAAATAGTTTTTTCCAACCACCTCTTTGACAAACGGGGAGAGAGAAGGAGGGAAAACAAATTGGTCACACAAAGTGGGAGACGTGTATTCCCCATAAAAGTAAATGATATTCCCTTTTTAGATAATGTGAAAAATCAAACCAAACACCCAATTGTACTACTCATCTTCTTCTCTGTAGTTCCTCTGCTAGTTTAACTGATCTGGTTGCAGATCTCATGGATCTTTCTCGAAACAGCTCACTATCAAACCCTTTGATACCACTGAAGATGGTTTTTGTAAATTAAAGAGGAAGAAATTGAGGATCAGAAGAGGTGATCCCAGGAACAAAAATGGTAGTAGGGAAACACGTGTTTATTTCTTCTCTCATATGATATTACAATGTTTACAAAAAATCCTATTTATAGGGATACAACCACACAAAAAAATCAATCAAAGGAAATATAGAAAATAAAATCCCAAAGTTTGGTTGTAGTAAATACTACCCAATCCTCTAGATCCACACATTCCAAGCATCCAATCATGGATTCATCAATCCTCCATTGCTGTAGTCGAATTTTGGTACACTCCAAGGAAAACAGGTTTATTCTCCAACTATAATAACATGTCAGTGCATTTTTAGTTACATGTTTTTAGCTCGAGTAAACGAGGTGAAGAAGAAGAAAAGTGACAAATTCCATATGATTTATTCCTATATATAGTTGAAATGTGTTGTATTTTAGAAAATAATGGGTGGATATTTTAAAATAATTTCCTAACTTATTCAAGAGTAGGACTTCCTTCCATAGCATGACTCTTGAGAAGATAGAAACTATGAGAAGTGTGTAAGAGATGGAGATTTTATCTTTTTTTCCATGTTCAGATAAGTTGATTATGGTGATGATTTGGTTTATATCTTCAGTGACATCTTATAAGTATAATAATACTTTCTTTTTTATATTTAATTCTTGGATTGAATCTTTGTAATAATTTCATTCATGTTGTTCTTCAGAAATAATTTCCACTAATTCTACTGAAATTTTTTATTCTTTAACTATTGAATTTGTGTAGTTTCATTATTAAATTTTTTATTTATTTGTGTGATCCATTATTTAATTTCCAATCTTGATCCACTATTTAATTTTATTAATAATGATCAAGATTTAAGAGGAAAATGAACCAGCTTACTTATAGTTATTTGGTTGTTGTTAAACAATTATACCACTCATTTCTAAAGAGAGTCAGATGAAAAATAAAGTCTCAATGTATTCACTCAATGTTTAATCATGTATTCATTACATGTTAATAAATTGAGAATTTAATAATTTTAAGAAAGATAAATATATCTTGAAAATGTAGAAGATGATAACACAATATTGGAACTAGTTCACAATCATTCTCCAACACCTGTTCACATATACATTATTCACTTTTTATTTTTTTCCATTATTAATACATAGATTTCATTCAAATGTACTCATTATACTTCAAAAACATAAAAAATAACATTGACAATTGAACATAGATTGAAACTTCTACATGAGAAAACCTTGGGGAATGAAATATTGAATTATATATGGGATAAAATTTGAATAGAGATCCCCAAAAAAAGACCCGCCTTTTGGTCAACCCTCTTATGGTAAACCAGATTATACATTTCAATCAGAACCACACATGGATTATGACCACTATCCATCTATATAATCAAAGAATGAAATCTCCAAATCCAGGAAATATGGAATTCACTTAAGATCATGTAATTAGATTAATGTTAACTTTACTAGACTCACCCCAATTCAATCAAAAGAGAAACCAAAAATGATTCACATACCACACTTAGGTATCTATCCTATAATCAATAACATCTTTCCTAGTATTATATTTATGCTCATGTTCATTGCATCAGATCAAAAGGTAAACTAATTTTATATACCTTAGCATGTCTCTTTTACTATGTCACATGATATGTTTGACTATTATTGTTTCCGTACCATCCCATATAATGCTCATTAGTTCCTAAAACCAAAATCCATCCTCACACTCATCTATATTTTTTACACCACTATGTCATGACCCACCACCATTAGGAACCTCTCCAACATCATTAGTGAAGATGAATGCAACTCTTGAAGCTCTCCCCCAATAGGCCATGGGTGGTCGACTAGCACCTAGGGTATAAAACCCACAAATGGGATGCATTTATCTCTTAAATCTAAGAAATAAAGATAAATAACCCATAAATTCCATATAATATAAATTAAAACCCATCCCAAAATTTATGTAAATGTTATAAATAAAAAATGCATCTAAAATAAATTCCAAAAAGAAATCCTATGACTGCGACTCCAAAAAATCACATAGTCTTGAGGTAATATTTTTCATATTGATCATATAATCCTTCCTAGAAACTAATAAAACCAATTTATATATTTAGGGGTGATCATAAAAGTGAACTCAATAGGATCCACCCCAAAAACACTCATGAATATTTTGAAAAACAATACTAATGATGCAATGAATAAATAGAAGAACTAGTTAACATGGACATTCATCAATCCATCTATCATTCAAACTAACCAAGGTTCACTCACCCAATATCATATCTAATTATAGGAATTTAGTGTCAAAAAAATATATTTCATAATGGTACCCAACATCCACTTCCTTACTGACCTGGTTTCTCTCACAACCTAATGGCATATGTATTGTGCTTTAATACATTCCATATCCATGCATCCGCATAACCATATACCATATCACATTCATAGCCACATATAGATAATCAGTCATCATATCACAAAATCAAATCCTCGTCATAATAATGAATTTTGAATATGAAGGACATAAACCTCATGCCCTCCACCCACCATCCATGACCCCACCATGAAACTAAATCTAGACCACATAACCATGTCCCCTGGTATATATATGAATTTCCCACAAGCCATATAGACCATGTGTATATACCCACCATGAAGAATTTCATCCCATACTAAATTTGAATGTAGAGTAGGAAAGAGGGAGAAGTTAGCTCTTTATTCCCTTTATAACATGGATGTTGGGGAAAACACCTCGAGCCCATATTAGTATATGGGATTTGATCAAGTTACTCAACTAAGGTGTTGATTCCTAAGAAATAAAATGATGATGTAAGAATATTATATATCCACACAAGATCAAACTAAGGATACAAACTCTAAGAAACACCACATGGGTCTATAAGATCCACCTCACCATCTCCATCTCCAACCAACAACTACTTCCATAACTACAACACAACTTGTACCATCTTCTCACAATAAATAACCATGAACAAATTCTCAACTTCACATTTAATTTATTATAGTAAAATTAAAAATTCAATGTTATTGTGAAAATTACAATAAATAAGAAATATTTAATTTCATACTATTGATTAAACCACTTTATATAGAAATCTATTCAATAATAATTAATGACATTTCCCATTATTTTATATCTATTAAAGAAAACTAGTACAACATATATAACTATTCATTTAACAATGCATCATTTATCAATTTATTCTATCTATGATTATCGATTTAATTTACTCCTTCAATATTTCATGACACTGAGTAACAATAACACAACCCAACATAAATGGAATCTATCACCACATTAACCGACTCACAACACGTGCCAATATCCACCATCTATATCACAAAACTACCTTTTTCTACTAACCAACCATTCCATAGCTACTATAACAACAACACGAAGCATATATTATTACCATAACCAATCCATACCCCATAACTAAAACAAACCAAAAAAACAATTGAATAACACTATCCTAAAAAATAATGACCCACTATGAATAAAAAAACAATTTCAATCAAATTAAAAAATCATTTTTAATAGACGTTTATTAATAATTATTCCATTTTTAATCAAAATTATGTGTTCAATCACCAAGACATTAATTCTATATTCTCACTTAACCAATATTTCATTACAAACATTAAGTGGTCCACCCATTAGGAAAGGTGATTAGTAATAAATATGTTTCACTACATTAATTATGATCCCTTTATCATCAATATAAAAAAACTATAAAGTTACTTGTAATATCATGTAATTTCATAAAACACAAGTGATTCACCATCTTCCCAACAATTTCCTTTATTCTAATTTATTATATTATTAGGTTAATACATACTATCCACCTGATCAAATCATAAGAATGGTTAATCCAAAATTTAAACAAAAAAAAAGAAAGGGAGGTATCAAATCCCCAACCTCAACAAGGGAATTAACAACCACTATAGGATATGTTAAGGAAAATCCAACTAAACCCCACCCAACACACAAGAATCAACCAAAGGTCCATCACATGATCATTCCCCACTAAAATAACAACAAAAAATGCCAAACTATATCATAACTGAGTATATAGCCTCCCCAATAAAAAAAAGATAAAAAATAATCAAGAATAAGATAAGAGGAATTCACCTTATATCATAGATATATTGATCACCTAAAGCTGAGGGTGAAAAAAATAAAACGATTACTAAGGAACTATAAAGATGCACCACTGGTTTCCAAGGATTCTAGGTAAGTTAGGGATATAAGAGTGATTTCTTGTTAGGGAATGAATATATAACCATTCTAGAAATTATAGGATCAGAGTGTGATAATGGACATCATGCAAAATTAACTATGATACAGAAACCATGGCATGTTACCTTCTAATATCATGGATTAAAAACACAATAAAACTAATTTTAATAACAAGTATCATGATACAAACAAAACCACAATTTTACAACACATAAAATCTTTATGATCATGGTGTGATCCTCAACATCCTCCCTTAAACCCGTTAAACCTCAAACTAGACCACAATATAATGGAAGGAACTGCAGTAAAATGGGATGTAAATTAACAGATCCAATAAATCAACAACCCATGACTTCATGTCACAATGTGTATAACCATTCCATAATTCCACTCATGTGATATTAACCAGGAGGTCTTGTAAGAATCACCAGAAACATCTCAAGATAATCATGCTGCAACACAACCCCTTATAAAAAACCAGTCTCACATAGGATAAAGTCAAAAGGCCTCATACTAGATTAACCCAAGGACTTCCCTACATAAGCATAAATGTGGATCCTTAACACTATAACCAAACCCATTCATGCTGTAATGGGACTTAAACATCAAAATAGGGCATCCTTGACATATTACGACTCACACCCCATGTCATAACACAACAACCATGCAGCAGCTCAATTCTTCATGATGTGAAAAATCATATTGAAAAACAGGCATCTCTTTTAACCAATTCATCTCATGACAACACATAGGGCCACATCACAACACATAAATTATGTTAGAATTCAATATTTAACCTCATATTCTTCCCTCTAATCATTTTTTAACACCTCCATTACCTAAAAGAAGAAAATTAATGGCCTAAGAAAACCCATTATTTATATGGGAGTCACAATTCAATTACAACCAAAATTTTGTAATGGAATCATGACCAAATACACACTACCATTTTGATAGGTGTTAGAATCAAATACAAGAGATGTACCTTTTAAATGGAGGTTGTTTCTATATTAAAAAAAACCAATTCCATAGATATAATGTAGACGAAATAATGAGAGAATTATTTCCTGATAATTACACAACCCAATTTTGAAAAATAAATCTCAACTAATCATTGCAGCATAATCACTCCTACACGACATTGTCAAAAAAAATGAAAAATAACTACTACAGAACAAGTTTTTAATAGTGCTAAAGAAGTGTTGATAATAAATGTGTCATTTAAAGGGGCCCATTTTATCGGTGCTAAGAAAAGAACTGATAAAGGACCCTTTTATCATTGCTAAAAAGAACCAATAAAATGGGTCTTTTATTAACACTAAAAAAAGAGATGATAAAAGTAAAAAATAGATTTTTAAAAAAAAATACTAATTACAAATTTGGAGGTCAAACACCCCCTTTTATCAGCTCTCTAATCCCCTCACACCCCTCCTTTTTCGGTGCTCGAAGCCCCCCGGCCCTTTAATTGCACTAGGCCACTTGCTTCACATGCTTAGGAACCCCTTCCATCACTGGGTTTTGAACCTGAGATTTCCCCCTCACTGTAACGGTCCATTCCCTCCCGGTCCATTGATTTTATATTTTCATTTACTAAAGGTGATTGGAGTAGGTCTAAAGAGTTTTCAGTGGAAGAAGGAGGTGTAGCAGAGTTTTTGTAAGAAAAATTCATGTCATGTAAGTGTATTACATGATGTGAAAGTTGGTCTCACAGCTTGTCCAGGGCTAGTTCACAATGTGTAGTTTTTCAGTGTTAAATAATAAAAAGGTGAAGCATTTTTTCTTCAAAACCTATAATTCTAGGATTACACGATGTGAAAGGGTATTACACGTCGTTTAATTCCCCAATGTTGTACAATTTTAAATGTTTCATCCACTTTGGTTATTTCTCAAACCCTATGGTAGAGGTTCTCATCTCATTCCAGGAATCTGAAGACCTTTTCCTTCCATGTTTGTAGATTCCTTTGAACAGGGATCAATCCTTGGGATCCCATATTTGATCCATGGTGAGTTATCCTCTCATTATCACCAGTTTCACTTCATTATTCTTTAGGTTTCTAATGACCCAAGATTGACGTATAAGGACATTACATTAATTTTTCAGAATACTTAATACATGAAATAAATAGATTCCCAAAGACCGTATTAGTTTATAGCCTTCCAAAAGTTGGAACACATTATTCTAATTTGGTGAGATATCTTAAAAATATCCCATAAATATCTTCACCATTAGTTTTCCTACCTAAAATATTTCTTTATATACTGGGGAAAAGAAAACACAAAAAGGGTGAGCTCAGATACTCAATAAGGGTAAATAAAGAAAATATTTAATAAAACCTGGAGATAATAATGTAAAAACCTGAACATAACTTTTTAAAACCATACCACATATATCATATATTAAAAATATTGAGTCATGAAATAAATCTTGGTAGTTCATAAGGCATAAATCATAAAAGAATCATGAACCATGAGAAAATAGAATTGGCATAAAACATGGAATTGTGGAAAATACATAAGAATAGAAACTAATTTCCATATTAGTCAAGGATCATTTCCATGACCATCATAGTGGAAAAATTCCTTTACTGAACTGAATTCACACATCGTTCTATCCTTGTATTACTAAACTGGGTTTACTTACCATTTCATCCCTATAATACTGAACCAAGATTATTTCCCATTCCAGATCTATCTATCTCCTGAGATATATATATTTACCTAATTAAGTGGAGAGAGATATAGGTCCCACCCATCATATAATTAATTCTTTCTTACGTGTGCCACTAAAACATAAATCTGTCATCATAGCATAACATAAGGAATAAAATGGGTTTCTTAATCATTATTCCATCATAAGATAATCCATGTAAAACAAATAGATTTCATAATTAGCATTCCATCATAAACATAATCAAATCATATGAACAATAGAGATATTATACTTGAAACATGACCCAATTAAATAATTTTTTCTTTGATGGAAAATAATTTTGACAGAACACTTGAAATTATTTTTTGAGAAAAATATCATTTCTTCTTCAATAACATTAACTTTTCTCGAAATTCCACACAATTTTAAATGAAAATAATTTATTTGAAATTAAACATGAAATATTATAAAGGAATATTCATGGAAATAAGTCATTATGAAAATTCAAAAATCCATTCATGTCATATAAGTTAAAAGAAAACATTCTTCTTGTACTTTTTTCAGAAAGTTAAAAAGTACCTCATTTTGAAAAGCTACAAAAGATTCCTTTCATACCATTTAATAAAAATTAAAAAATGGGTAAAATCAACGTTATAAAATTGTAGAAGGATAGAAATAATATTTTGGAATACATATTTAGGAAACATGGATTTGGATGATAAATATACCCTAGTAAATACTTAGGTATAAACAATCTCAGATAATAATGAGATTACAAAATTATCCCTTACCTTAGGTCTGATATCTTTTGTATGTGTACAAAACTCCTATATAATAATTTAAATAATTTCATTGACTTATTCCCGAACCATATTTGTTTTTATGATATCATATATGATCATATTATCATCTATTTGTTAATAATATTTCATTATTACTCGTTATTTGGGTATTAACTGCTTCATTTTCTTATGCATGTTTTGTTGAATAAGTTTTGGTTCTCCTTCTTAGATCATATTTATATCATTAAAAAATGATATTAACATAATATATATCATATTTATTCATTATATATATTTATATAATCATTTTTTAATGAATATCATGTAGAATTAATCACATTGCATTGTGGAGATGGTAGTCCGTACGTATGCACAAGCGATGATATCATTTCCATAATTGTTGAATGGTATTGAAGTGTATGGTGTATAATATTTCAGAATCACAATAATGTTATAATAATCATATATAGTTATTATTTACATCATTACGCCCATCCAAGTAAAGTGGTGGTGAAAAATAGATTACACCACGGTGTGGAGACGGTAAGTCGTACGTACGCAGCCTGGTGATTTTATTTTTCATAGGATGGATATAAGGTATAATAATTTTGTTCCATAACCATAATAACATGTCATTATATAGTTTATACTGTATTTATTACTTATTATTATAAATAACAAATCAAGATTATGTAAAATAATAAATGATCTTGAGAGAGTCAGTAAAGGAGATTACCTCTTCTTCGGTGAGCTCTCTCTAGATCTCCTCTTATATGCACTAAATATAGCCTTTTGAGAAGACAAAAACCTATATAATGTGACTAGGTATGTTGATAAGTGAAATGGATAGGGGATGGATTAACTTTAAGGCTCAATGAGTTATTAAGAAATGATAGAGGAGTTTCCCTTTATAGTTGAGGTTCGGGGTACCTTTGGAAATTCAAAAAATATTAATTTATAATAAATTAAAACCATATCACAAAACCACCAAAATGTTTTATTTTATAATATGAGATGATATAAGGTTGTAATATCATAAACCAATAAATTTTAGGTAATTTTTTCATTTAATTTAAACCTTCTCATTTTAATTAAAACTTAGATATTCTATTTAATTTTTAACTAGGGTAACAAATACTTTAATATTAAAAGGGTAACATATTTACTTATTTGATATAAATTAGAACATAAATAAATAATTTAGAATATTTTATACCATATAATAATTATTATACATATTTTAAAATTTTTATTATTTTTAAATAATTTAATAAAACATTATTTTGACAAACAATCAATAGTGTCAATTTTGACTTTATTAAATTCATTGATTTTAAAAATGTAAATATAACAATTTAAATTAAAAAACTTTTTTATTATATTCTTAATAGGTCGAGGTCATTTATAAAATTAACTAGACATATTAATTATCTGAAATGATATTTATTTTAATATTTTAATAACTTTTATTTGTTATCTTCAAAAATAAAATAATTACAACATCAATTTCTATTAATTATTTAATACACTTATTTTTTGAAAAAAAATTAAAAATAAAATACTATGATAAAGATAAATCTACTATATTTCAGAAGAATACTTTTAGTCTAATATATCTTCTAGAACATCCGTCATTAAAAAATTTATACTTATTAAATCATGAATGTGACAAGTTTAACATCTCCTTAAATTAAATAATGCAGGTTTTATAATCTCTTCTATAAGGATCCAAATGGTCAATAACTCAACCCTTGGATGACTATGGTCAATATATACTCGACCAATAAGATTTGGTCAAGTATTTGTGTCTTTTAATGGTTATTATCATTTCAATAAAAATTATTTTATTGACTTTTCATCAATTAAATAATTTTACATCATCAATATATATACCTTTAAGGTAAATATTTATTTCATAAAAAATAAAAATAAATTAACATGAGAAATAAAAAAATGTATCTTTAAAATGAGTATTTATCATTGAATTTATCTTTTGTATAACCTTATATTAAAAATGATTTAGTTGTTAAAATTTGAGTGAGACATATTTATATTTTATTTAAATAAAATAAATTAAATCTTCTAATCCCATCCAATTAGATTCATATAATGTCCCCGACCCGGGAGCCATTAAACTGGTGCACCGAGTCGGGTAGTTACAAGACCTCAAGCGTGCCTCCCCATATGTTAGAGGTTGTCGACTTGCAGCGAGGGTCCAATAGGTCACATGGGGAGACTATACCCTCAATACCAGAATAAGCCACAATAGATAATAATTGAAATAGAAGAAACAAAAGAGAACAATCCATAACATGCATAAATAACCAAATCCCAAAATTGGCTACAATCGTAAACAACAATAAATATGACATGCCATGCTACAGTGTCAAGTGAAAAAAACCAAAAATAAATAAAATAGTAGAATCCCCAAAATGGTCTGGACTCCAAATATGGAACCTCACCCAAACATGTCCCATGTCCAACTCATCTCCCTAGCATAGGGCCCTTGCCCTTGTCCTGACCAGCAACCACGAAATCTACTCAGGTACCCAATGGCGGCCTAAGAAGGGTTTTAGTATAACTTAGTAGGCCACCACCAATGGTGTCTACAAAATATATAGAAAGGTAGATAGTGAATGCAAATGATAAATAAAGGAAAATTAAGATAAATAGTTCAATAGGCTATTTTTTTATATTACTTTAAGTTAAACTACCAATTAACCCATGTTTACTACCAAGACAATTCATTTATCATTTCAACCTTTATCAAGTGTTCAATAGATTAGGCATGATCAACATTTTCAACATTTTAGAATTAAACAAGTCCAATATCACTAGGCATCATATCACAACAATTCCCAATATCCTCACCTCAAAGCCTCAGTCTGGGTGGAATGAAACTGTTAGGGGAATCGAACTCTGTCCCCTTCCCTAACCCATGCATTTAGGGGACGAGCTAGAACCTCATTCAAACTCAACCCATTGGCATATAACCTCTAGTCAATACCCCACTATACTAAGCCATGTGCACATGCTTATTTATCATTCACCACAAAACACCATATCACAACAACATGGCCAACATCATTTACAAAATTACAATAATCTCAATAAATGAGAAAATTACATTTTTTCTCAATCCATTAACACTTTAATTATTCATGTTACTTAATCCCTTTATCCCCATTCCCATTTTCCATGCCTATATCACTAAGAATATTCAAGTATAAGGCTAATTCCCTAGCATTTTATTATTTATCCATTTAACCCCTTTTTCTCCATGCCAACCAAACAAACTATTAGGTAATTATCCAACCTAGGTGTATTATTAGACACCAATTTCATTTCCATTAAGCATATTAACATAATAATCAATGGATCTACATTCTTTCACAACATCCTACACTTACTTAGCTAACTCTAGGTCCAGGGAAAAATCGACACACCCCTCAGGTGGCCCTAAATTGGTCGAATCATCATCCATGAATCCCATGGGGATCAAGAGGGGTTCAATTAACCATTTATCCACCACTACATGAAACCATGTTGAATGAACCAAGAACTCTTCAAAGGAGGGCAAGAACAAAAACCCTACATGCAAAAATCTACACAAAACCCAAGGGATATAACTTGTAGATGACCTACCTTGAATCTGTTGGTGAACACACTCCCAATTGAAGCCTTAGATCTTGATTCAACTAACCCTTTAATATTTACCCTAAAACACACTGAAAAAGTAGGGTTTTGAGAGCTCTTGATAGATAGGGGAAAGAAATAGAAACCTTAAACCAAAATTAAAGGCAAGAGAGAGATTAGCCTTACCCAGATCTTCAATCCGCAAATGATGGCGCTCTAAATGGATTATAATTGAAGTAGATTGATACTTGAGAGTTTTTGGTCCCTTTGGTTCATCCCTAGGATTTCAAGAGAGGATGAGGTAGAAAAACCTGAGTGGGTTATAAAATTACGGAGTGACATATTTGTAATTTTTTTAAAGGTTTCTGGGCCGCACGGTTTACCTAGATGGTTTTCCAAACCATGTGTAAACCGTGCGAATTTTTCTGTCCCAAAAGATCCCCCTCACACGGTTTACCTGCACAGGTTTCCAAACCATGTGTAAACTATGAAGAGGATACTCTTCGAAAATCTTCCTCTTGCACAGTTTACCTAGGTTGCCTGCACGGTTAGTACTAACCATGCACAGACCATGCGACTAGCCCAGAAAACTCATTTCCCCCTTTTTTGTGTCCCAAACCCCTGGAACACCCTCAAGTATCCTCATGGACTTTGGAAAGAACTTGATTAACTAAAATAAAGGGCCTAAAATAAAACATAATTAAAACATACCTTATAAATAAATATTGGATCTTACAACCTCCCCACCTTATAATGGCTCATCCCCAAGCCTCTCTTTCCGAGTATCATTGAGTTTCTTAAGAAAAGAGATCGGGCCACTGAACCCACATACCATATTTCTACTCCCAAGTTTCCCCCTTAAGGATTCCTTATTTTCATAGAATACGAACCATGGGAACAAATATTTCCCACAAAACTTTCTCACTATGATTTACAATACGAACCGGGTGCTTCTCAAAGGACGCATCATCCTCAAGCTCGACATCCTCAACATTTATCACATGATATGGGTCCAGTTGATACTATTAGAGTTATGAAACATGGAAAATTTCATGCATTCAACTATACCATTGTAGAAGATCCAATCAGTAAGCCACCGGTCTGATCCTCTCTACAATCTCAAGTGGCCCCACATATCTAGGTGCCAACGTGACCTGTTTTCGAATTCGGCGGTGACCCAACCTTGGAGACACCCGAAGAAAAACACTATCACCCACCATGAACTTAAGAGATCTACGATGTTGATCTGCATATAATGTATGCCTACTCTGAGCTATTTCCATACGCTTTCGAATCAAATGAACATTCTCTGATGTCTCCTGCACAAGACTCAACCTTAACAACTCAGACACCCCAGCCTCTAACCAACACAACTGTGATCAACATTGTCTCCCATAAAGTGCCTCAAAAGGTGTCATCAGAACTGTCGCCTGAAAACTATTCTTATATGAAAACTCAATAAGAGACAAGTGCTTCTCCCATTAAACACTGAAATCCCGAACACATGCTCTCAACATGTCTTCTAATACCTGAATTGTACACTCCGACTACCCATTAGTTTGTGGGTGGTAATCTTTATTCAAAAACCCTTGGGTACCAAGTTCCTTCTGCAGTCCCTTCATGAAGAGAGAGGTGAAATGAGGATCACGATTTGAAACTATAGTTCTTGGCACACCATGAAAATGTACTATTTACCAAACATATAACTCCCCTAACTGGTCAACTTTATAGGTCTCCTGAATCATAAGGAAATGGACTACTTTGGCCAGCTGATCTACCACCACTCAAATGTCATCATACTTCTGAGGCATCCTCAGAAGACCCACAAAGAATTCTATCATGATGTCATTCCATTTCCACTATGTAATAGACAATGACTGCCACAACCCACCTGGGAACTGATGTTCAGCCTTCACCTGCTGACAGGTAAGGCATTGTGCCACAAAACTTGCCACTTCCTTCTTCATTTCCAGCCACCAAAACTGACTACTTAGGTCGTGGTACATCTTAGTCAGTCCTAGATGAAATTCCCACTATGACGTGTGAAACATGCGCATCAACTCTTCCCGTACACTTGTTGGCACCACAACATGACCATGAACATAAGAAACTCTATTAGTTCTGAAGGTCCAACCAGAATGTGATCAACACCTTTAAGACTTTCCTTCATAGACAATCACTCTAGATCTACCAACTGAATCTCTTTAACTCGGATCAAAAGCACGAAATCAACTATTATAGATGCAAGGTTTAACTGTTTGTGCCCCTATTGTACCACCAAATGAATCTCCGTAAATAAGGCCGTCATCACCCACTCTAAACTGAATTTATGAACTACTTGATTCTGATTCTTCCTACATAGAGCGTCAGTGACACTATTCCATTTTTCCGACGTGTAAACCAATTCAAAATCAAAATACTATAGGTACTCAACCCATCATCTCTATCAAAGATTCAAATACCACTAAGAGAAGATATATTTGAGAATTTTATGGTCGGTAAACACCATGAAGGGTTCTCCCAACAAATAATACCTCTAAAAAATTAAGGCATGAACCAAATAAGCTAGATCCAAGTCATGAGTACAATAATTTCTTTCATGTGGCCTCAACTACCTCGACCCGTAAGCTGCAACTCGATCATCCTACATCAACACTGACCCAATTCCAACACTGGATGCATCACAGAACAAGGTGTACCTCTTACCTGGTTCGGGTTAGATCAAAATCAGTGCAGTGGTAAACCACTTCTTCAGCTCCTGAAAAGAATTCTTACAAGCCTCTAACCAATAAAACTTAACCCCCTTCTTGGTTAGGTGTGTTAGCGGTGCTGCCAAACAAGAGAAATCTCTAATAAACCTTCAGTAATAACCAGCTAAATCGAGAAAAATCTGAATATTAGAAACATTTTTGGGATGTTCCCAAGACACCACAGCCTGCACTTTTTCTAGATCCACCGATATGCCTGACTCAGATATGATATTTCCCAAAAAGTGCACCCCATCAATCCAAAACTAACATTTTGATAGCTTGGCGTAAATATTATTCTCTCTTAGTGTACTCAAAATTATGTCAAGGTGTTTGGAATGATCATCACGAGTTTTAGAGTACACCAAGATGAGATCAACAAAAACAACTAAAAACTGATCTAGATATAGGTGGAATATCAAATTATTCAAGGCCATGAACATAGATGGTTCATTGGTCAAACCAAACGGTATTACCTGGAATTCATACAAGTCGTACCTGCTTTAGAAAGCCATACGGGGTATGTTAGAAGGTCTCACCCTCAATTGATGGTACCCCGATCTCAAATAGATCTTGGAAAAACACTGAGAAACCTCTCAGCTGATCAAATAGGTCATCAATTCTAGGAAAACGATATCAGTTCTTAACAACCATCTAGTTCAACTTCCTATAATTGACACAAAACCTTATTGATTCGTCATCCTTCTTAGAAAATAGAACAAGATATCCCCAAAGTTATGTACTAGGAGGTATAAACCCCTTATGCTTCAATTCCTCTAACTGAACTTTAGTTCTTGGAGTTCTTCTGGAACCATTCGGTAAGGTGGAATGGAAAATGGATCTGTTTTAGGATACAATTCGATCATAAAATCAACATATCTCTCAGGTGGTAACCCCGAGAAGTCCTCTGGAAACACATCTTAAAACTTGTCCACAATAAAAGGGAAGACTGACTGTCATATCTCCCTGTCAACTATCATAAGGTATACCACTTGGGCTATGATATCCCCCATCTGATGGCATATCAGTCCTGCGTGGCCCACTCGAGTATCCCACCCACCACGAAGGACATGAGTGCCCCATAGAGAGATTTAAATGTTACCCGATGTCGATAACAGTTGATATGGGATTAATATGATTTAACCAATCCATTCCAAAGATTACGTCAAAACCTGACATATCTAGAACAAACAGATCCCATAGGAAATGATACCCACCAACCTCCAGAGCACAACCCTTACACTGTCTGATGTCCTCGACTCACACCCCTAGAGGAGTATCAAGTGACATTTCCCCACATGCAATCTCTATAGTTAGGCCCAACAAAACTACAAACTGAGTAGAAATGAAGGAATGTGTAGCACCTGTGTCGAATAAAGCACTATAAAACATGTAATCTACAAGAATCGTACCTCGAACAATAGAACGTCCTACCTCACCACCCTCAAGTGTAGCCTGAACTTCATGGAGATGACCTACACCTTTACCCCGAGCCCCATCTTAAGTACCCTGCACTGCACTACTCTGTTGGTATGGGTGATCTCGCCTGGGATTTCCACGTCCACCACCCCTACTAGTATGGTCCATGGAGCTCCAACTACCTTCCTGATATGGGGTAACTGGCCCCTTTCCTACACTTGACATATGCCTTCGACCACTATCATTCCCTGGCTGCTGCGGGTTCCTGTAGAATCTCTGCACGTGGCCTAGCCTGCCGCATGCTCAGCACTCAACTGGTGGTCAGGGACACTGGTCACGCTTGTGCCCCGACCTTCCACATTGAAAATAGAAGACCTGGTCACCACCCTAAGAATCTGACCCCCTCTTCTAATTACTCTACATTCTTCCACCCTACTAAAAGGTTCCAAAGTGTCACTTCCTACTATCAGAAGTCACACCACTTTCTCACCCCGATGGCACCACAAGTTCACTACCTGAATCTTCCTTTAGGTTTCCTTCTGAGATAAGGGCTTGATCTACCACTTCGACAAAACGTTTTAGATGAAATAAATTCACTTGAGATCTAATCACATTTCTCAGCTCGTCTTGGAAGTGTTTCGCCACAGCTGCCTCATCTCATGTCAACGTCAGAACAAAGCGTTTCAAATCGGTGAAATGGCTAGAATATTCCATTACCAACATTTTACCTTGATTCAACCTCATAAAATCTATAGCCTTCTCTTACCTCAAGGTTTTTTGAGAGAAGTTCTCAAGAAACTTCTCTTGAAAATCATTCCACATCATCCCCATAGCTTGCTCTGTCTGAACCATAATGTCCCACCAACATTTTTCTTGCCCCTCAGCATATAGGCTTCTAACTTGACTCGCTTCTCAATAAGATTCTCTAGATGGTTGAGAATAGTTTTCATGGACTCAATCTAGAACTATATTTGTTCTTTCCCTCCCTCTCTGGTAAAGTTCGGAGGGTGCTGCAACTGAAATTCCTTGGTCATATCAAACATGCCCGGTGCAACCCGCCCTGGGTCTCGTTCCATCATCTACATAAAACAAGAAAAGTTCTCTCGAAACTTCTCTTCCCTATCTCTTTGGACCACTTCATTCTCATGATCCACTACTAGAAGAGCATTCTCATCAACTTCGTCATGTCTCCCAACCGGCACACTTCTTCAAGGTGGCATTTCTCTTAAATGCCAAACAAGAACTTTAGAACACAACCATAAAGATTTTATGATAAGGAAGAGATATAGATAGTATCTTTACTTGTAATAACAAAAGTGGTTCGGATACACTACCCAAAAGAGCCTACTGGTGACCGAGTCACTACCCTCAGCCATCTCTCTAAGTCTATGGTCAACATAGTATCTAATTATCATAGTCCCAAGACTTATCTTTTACTACCATTCGAACCATTTTCATATTCCAATTTACCCTTATAATAAATTATTCCACTTTTAATTCTTTATCAAGAGACATTTTCTAATTACTACTTGAAATTTTCACTTCCCCTCTCTAATTATTCATACCATCTTAATAGGAATAATTTATTACTTTTAAGAGAACATATGAATCCTAACCTTTACATCCCACCCACCCATCTCGTGTGAGTGCCTATAATGATGTATGTCACTTCATACATAGGTTCCTAGAATGATTCATGAATTCACAACCTCGTACCTTTCTGTAAAAAATAGAAATATCACAAAACTTTCAAATCACACAACAAGTGCATCACTCAATGGTGAAATATCATCAAATGTTACATCGCACAACTAGAACAACAATCTACTCCCATGGTGACTTGGGTTTTCCCCCATACATGGGTTTTCTAATCCCAAGAACGATCTCATTACCAAGGCCCGACACATTAATAATATCTTATATACCTTCCCCAAAGAGTAAAAAAGCCAAAATAACTCCTTTGATACTACTTTGTAGCATCCCTAACCTGGGATCCACAAAATAGGTGCTCCGAGCTAGGTAGTTACATGACCTCAAGTGGACCTCCCCATACACTAGAGGTTTCTGACTAGCACCAAGGGTCCAATAGGTCACGTGGGGACACTATACCCAGAATACCATAGTAATCCACAATAGATAATAATTGAAATAGTAGAAACAAAAGAGAACAATCCATAACATTCATAAATAACCAAATCCCAAAACTGGTTACAATCATAAACAACAATATATATGCTATGCCATGGTAGGGTCAAGTGAAAAAAACCCAAAAGAAATAAAATAATAGAATCTATAAAATGGTCTGGACTCCAAATCTAGAACCTCACCCAAACATTTCCCATGTCCAACTCATCTCCCTAGCATAGGGCCCTTGCCCTTATCCTGACCTCCAAGAATGAAATCTGCTCGGGTACCCAATGACGGCCCAAGAAGGATGTGAGTATGACTCAGTAGGCCACCACCAATGGTGTATATAAAATATCCATCAAGGCAGATAGTGCATGAAAATGATAAATAAAGGAAATTTAACATAAACAGTTCAATATGCTATCTTTATTTATATTCCTTCAAGTTAACCTACCAATTAACCCATGTTTACTACCAAGATATTTCATTTATCATTTCACGCTTTATCAATTTTTCAATAGATTAGGCATGATTAATGATTTCAACATGTTAGAATTAAGAAAGTCTTATCTCACTGGGAATCATAACACAACAATTCCAAATATCCTCACCTCGAAGCCTCAATCTGAGTGGAATTAAAATGTTAGGGGAATAGAACTTCGTCTCATTTCCTAACCCATGAATTTAGGGGAAGATCTATAACCTTAGTTCAAATCAACCCATGGGTGTAGAACCTCAAGTCAATACCCCACTCTACCAAGCCATGTGCGCATGCTTATTTATCATTCTCCACAAAACACCATACCACAACAACATGGCCAATATCATTTACAACATCACAATAATCTCAATAAATGGGAAAATTACATTTTTCCTCAATCCATTAACACTTTAATTGTTCATGTTACTTAACCCCATTAGCCCATTCCCATTTTCCATTCCTATCTCACTAAGCATATTCAAGTATAAGGCTATTTCGCTAGCATTTTCCCATTTATCTATTTAACCCTTTTTCTTTGTGCCAACCAAAAAACCTCTTAGGTATTTACCCAACCTAGGTGTATCACTAGAAACCAATTTCATTTCCTTTAATCATATTAACATTATCATCAAGGGCTATACATTCTTGTACAATGTCGTACACTTACTTAGCTAACTCTAGGTTTGGGAAAAAATCAGCACCCCCTTGGGTGGCCCTAAATTGGTCAATTAATCCTCCTTGCATCCCATGGGGATCAAGAGGGTTTAAATTAACCATTTAGACACCACTACACCACACCATTTCAAAGGCACCAATAACTCTTAAAAAGAGTGCAAGAAAAAAACCATACATGTACAAATCTACACAAAACCCAAGGGATATAACTTATAGACCACCTACCCTGAATCTGTTGGCGAACTCACTCTCAATAGAAGCCTTAGATATAGATTCAACAAACCCTTGAAGATTTACCCTAAAACTCACCAAAAAGTAGGGTTTGAGAGCTTCTAATAGAGAGGGGAAATAAATAGAAACCCTAAACCAAAATAAAGGCAAGAGGGAGATTAGACATACCTGGATCTTCAATCCACAACTGATAGTGCTCCAAATGGATTATAATCGAAGGAGATTGATCCCTGGGAGCTCTTGGTCCCTTTGGTTCATTCCTAGAGTTTCAAGAGAAGAGGAGGGGGGAAATCCTAAGTGGGTTATAAAATCCTAGAGTTGCATTTTTTTAATTTTTTAAAGGTTTCTGGGCCACACAGTTTACCCGCACGGTTTTCCAAACTATGGGAAAACTATGCAGAGGCTACTGTCTGAAAATCTTCCTCTTGCACTGCTTATCTGGGCTGCCTGCATAGTTAGAACTAACCTTGCACAGACCGTGCGACTAGCCCAGAAAACTCATTTTCCACCTTTTTCCATGTCCCAAACCCCTGGAACACCCCGGAGCCTCCTCAAGGACTTTGTAGAGCACTTGGTTAACTAAAATAATGGGTTTAAACTAAAACATAAGTAAAACATACCTTACAGAGAAATCAGGAATCCTACAATTCCAATGGATACCATTTCTATACAATGATGATTTAGGTCAAAACCTACTCATCCAATTATATTAAGACGAGTGTTAGGGTAATTTTATAATATTATTTTTACCCTTAATTACCTAATTTACCCTTTTATCGTATTAATAAAAATTTCTGATGTTACAATTCATAATGCCAAAAAATTAACTAAATATATTTACATAAATTTTACGCAATGATTCAAAATATGGAATCTATTTTTAAAAATTCAAAACACATAAGTTGAATTAATTAAATTAAAATTAATCCCGTTGTTAGAATGAGAGAACGAGTTTTAAAAGTTAAAACATTTCAAAAGATTGAAATGTTTTTACATATGAATTCAAAGTAAAATTAATGTCAATGACCTAAATTATATTAAATGATAAAAATATATTATATTTATACTTTAAAACCATTCAATAATATAATTTATCCATATAAATTATTTTGAAGAAAACTTTTGTTTTCAATTAAAAATTGGTATATTTTTACTATTCATCGAAACTTAAAACTTATCAGAAGAGTATAAAAAATTCTTCCATAGTAAATTTTTATATCCTGATTCTAAATAAGAAGTTTATTATTTAGATATAATATATAAAAGTTCCAAAAATAAGATTAAAATTTTTGTTCCATCAAAAGGCAGTAAAACTGCATTTTTTTACAAATACTTCTTTTATCTAAAAAATTGAATTTGTTCTTATATCATGTCAAGAAAACATATTTGATGAATTTTAAACATTATCTTTAAAATATTAAATATATATTACATTAATAAAACCCATAAATAGGGATTTATTATTTTATAAACTCGCTGATTTGAATTTAAATAGTTATTTAGAAGAAAGTTAATATTATTCATACCTGCCATTATAATGACTAGGTTATAAGGTAACATAATAATATTCTGTTTTTCACTTAAACTCGGTCTTTCGTGAAATGAATTCTACCAAAATAACTCAAAATTGTGTGTAACATAAGCCAAGCATAGTGTTGTGTATACCACAAGCTAAGTCAGTGTTCTGTATAGAAAAAGCTTATCTTGGTGTATCATACAACATAAGACATCAAAGAAATAAAAAAATAGATCTCAAAAAAATCTTAGGGTGTTACATTCTACCCCCCTTAAAATTAATTTTGCCTTCTAAATTCATCGGGGTTATAAAAGGTTTATTACTTGAAAGGTTCTTTTATAGAAACCCACATCAGAAAAAATGAATAATAAAACCTCATTTAAAAAAGGAATGTGAGAAACAGTATGGTTACCTAAAGTCACTCATAACTGAGTTTCAACATAGTATAATATAGTTGGAAAGTGAAAACATAGATATGGAAGAGAAATATAACCATCATGTTCTGATGTAGAGTGATAGAAAACAAGGTTAGGATAAAGTTAACAATAAAAAATCCATAAATCTGTGATGATTTAAGGGGCCATTTGATTCATTGGAAACGAAGGTGCTAGGATAGAATTTTTGTTTTTAATATCCTTTCCCTATATTTGAATAATTATTTATGAGAATAAATACTTACTTCATTAAGTATAATTTCATCAATTTCCACTTCATCTCTTACTCCAGGAAATGAAGTTGAATTTGTTATTCCTGAAGCATTAGCAGCCGATGCAATCCATAAATAGGATTATAGGTCATTACATATATATAAAAAAAGGTTAGCACAAGCTATAAAATATACATAAGTCCACCTATATTGAGGTGATACTTTATTCTAATAAACTTCATCCCAATTTTAACTTATACTTTCTTTAATTTGATAACCTTACAAACCTTCTGAAATCTAAAAATACAAAACTTTAGAAATAGGTTCACTAACTTTGATCAACATTTACCCCTCACATATAATAAGGTATCTCTTGTTGGTCACATTCCAAACAAGTGAATTCCTTTATCATGTATTTTCTTGAAACAAGGTAATTAATTAAATTACTATAGAACCTTAGTGAAAACATGCAAGATTTAAAAAATTAACTCTTTCCATATACCATAAATCCCAATGATTCTATATTCTCTATCCATGATTTCATAAATCACATTATTATCATATCATCCCCAAGGTCATTAATACTATAAAAAAACTCTTTATTTCCTTAACCCAACATTATGCACATATTAAGGGTTATCTTTCCCTTAATGTTTATTTCCAAAATATCTAAATCACTTTTAATGGTTACTAGTACCACTCAGTATATACTCTTAAATAAATATGAAAAAACCACAGTATAACAATAGATATTTCATTATTCTATAATCCCATAAAAGTGATTTTACAACATTATTCTAGAATCCCATTACATAAACACTCAATCATTCCACCACTTGGTTATCATACTCTACATCGCCAATAGTGATCACATGCGATTTTCCTTTATCGTATTCCTTAAGAGGTTTCAAATGTCAATTATCATTGATAACCATTGTATTAGGGAATTGGTTTGGATAATGTCCCATTTCATTGCACTTGTAGCATTAAAGTGTGAGAGCTGCATTCTGTGTATCCTTTTCTCTATTCACATCATTAACTATATTTTTCCCTTTACTTCAGCACTCAACTACCCGATGACCTTATTTTACACACTTAAAACATTTACTAGTACCTTTAAGATAATGTCCATCATTATTCTTTCCACACATTGAGAATAACAAAACACTCATATTCTTTTCACCATTATTTTGATAATTTACCTTAAACTCTATCTTTTGTTTCTTGTCAAAACCATGGGATTGATATGTAACACAAACTTCCATTTCTACCTTGATAACACAACACACAATCTCTTCATAGCTACTAAATCCTCTTATAGATAACTCCATTAGAATACCTGGTTTTAAGACACTGAAGAATCCATCAACTTTACTTTCAGGTTGGATGATAAAGCTAGAAGCATCCCTTTCCAGTCTTGTAAAATTTACCTCATATATACCAACAAATTCATCATTCTTTTTCTTAATCTCAAGAAACACCTTTTACATATTTGTATGAATAATATGAGGAAATTAATTATTTTAAAATAAGTTATTGAACTCATCCCATTCCATGGATTCAATTTCTTCTTACTACATAATATTCTTGATTAGATTCCATCATTGGTCTTATTTTCCTTCTAAACGATAAATAGTCAAAATGAATTTTTCATGTTTCAAACTACGAAGGATAGAAAATATATTTTCAATGGTATTGGTATATTGTTTAGAAAAAAGTGGAACATAACCCACACTAAAAGAAGGTGTACATTACCTCAGGAAGGACTCAATATAATGTAATTCCCGTATCTTCTCATTTGGAAGTATGGAATGATTCATAACTTGTGTAAGTATAGAAATAAGATTTTTCATTTAATCTCCCATAACATTTGATTTTTTAGGAATAAAATATTTTCATTTCCCATTGCATTGATCATTAACACAGTTAATTTGGGTTCCAACCATTATCTAAAACCCCAAAATAATAGTGTGAGAGGAAAAAATCACACTAGTAAAACAACATAATAAAGGCGAAGTACTTCCAATCTCTAACATATTAGGTTTAATCCTAGTTTAACTATGATCATTACTAAAATTCAAGGATTTTAACCTATACTTTTACTTATCCTTAGGTATATCCCTATATCCTTAGAAATATTTCTAGGGATCTCACTAAAGTTTTCTCATCCTAGTTTCTAAAGGTTGACTAAACCTTTGCTTTGATACCAACTCTAATTACCGAATCTTAATATACATAGACATTAAATTACTTTTATGGAATAAATAATAAATAAATAAAAAGACACCCAAAGTCCGTATTATTTTAGTGCATTTGGAAACATAAAACACATTATTTTAATTTATTGATAGATCATCAACATCCCCCATAAATATATTCACCTTTATTTTTCCTACCTAAATCCTTTCTTTATATCCTATGCAAAAGAAAATATAAAAAGGGTGATCTTATATGATCAATAAGGGTAATCAAGAAAAATATCAAATAAAACATGAACATAAGAATGTAAAAACATGAACATAACTTTTTTAAACCATACCACATATAACATATATCAAAATATTGAGTCATTAAATAAATATTGTTAGTTAATAAGGCATAAATCATAAAGAAATCATAAACCATGAAAAAAAAGCATTGGCATAAAACATGTAATTGTGGAAAACACATAAGCATAGAGAATATTTTCCATATTATATAAGTATTATTGTAAAGACCATCATAGTGTACAAATTCCTTTACTAAACTAGGTTTACTCTTCATTCTAGCCATGTATTACTGAACCGAGTTTACTTACCGTTCCAACCCTATAATACTGAACTGAGATCATTTCTAGTTCCAACCATATCTATCTCATGATATATAAATATTTAACCAATGCATTGGAATGATATATAGGTCCCACACATCTCATAATGAAATCATTCTTACATGTTCCACAAAAACATAAATCAGTCACCATATCATAACCCAGGGAATAAAATGGGTTTGTTAATCATCATTCCATTATAAGATAATCCATATAAAACAAATGGATTTCATAAATATCATTTCATAATAAACATAATAAAATCATATGAATAATAGGTATAGTATACTTGAAACATAAACCTATTAAATAATTCCCTATTAGATGTAAAATAATTTTGATAGAACACTTGAAATTAATTTTTGAGGAAAATATTCTTTCTTCCTCAATAATATTTTCTTTTCTCAAAATTCCATGAAATTTTAAAAGAAAATATTTATTTGAAATTATAATTGAAATATTATAAAGGAAGATATATAGAAATGAGGTGTTATGAAAATGTAAAAATTCATTCATGTCGTATAAGTTAAAAGAAAACATTCTTCTCATAATTTTGTTGGAAAGTTAAAAAGTAACTCATTCCGAAAAACAAGAAAATATTCCTTTAATACTATTTAATAAAAATTAAAAAATGGGTAAAATTGGATTTAAAATTTTGTAGAAGGATAGAAATAATATTTTAGAATACATATTTAGAAAGAATGGACATGGATGATAAATATTCTTCAGTAAATACTTATGTATAAACAATCTCAAATAATAATGAGATTAAAAAATTATCCCTTAGCTTAGGTCTGATATCCTTTGTATGTATCCAAAACTCTTGTATAATAATTTAAATAATGTCATAAAATTATTACAGAATCATATTCATTTTTATGATATCATATATGATCATATTATCATCCATTTGTTAGCTTTTTTTAAAATTTTGGGGCTGAATCCTCATTTTATTATTAAATCAAACCAAAGAATGAATCACATCGCATCGTGGATATGGTAGGCCGTATGTATGCACAAGCGATGGTATCATTCCCATAATTTTTGAATAGTATTGAAGTGGATGGTGTATACTATTTCAGAATAAAAATAATGTTATAATAAACATATATAGTTATTATTTCTATAATTATACCCATCCAAGTGAATTTGTGTTGAAAAACATATTACAGCACGACGTGGAGATGGTAAGCCATACGTACGTACATGTAGTGATTTTGTTTTTTGTATGATGGATAGAAAGTGGAATAAGGTTGTTTCATAACCATAATAAAATATAATTTTATAGTTGATAATGGTTTTATTACTTGGTATTGTAAACTACTAATGGATAGGAAGTATAAGAAGAGATTATCTTGAGAGAGTTGGTAAAGGCGATTACCTCTTCTTCGGTGAGCTCCGTCTAGATCTCCTCTTATAGGCACTAAAGTTGGTCTTTTCAGAAGACCAGAACCTCTAGAATGTGACTAAAGAATTTGAGAGGTTAAATGGGTAGGAGATTGATGAACTTGAAGGCTCAATGAGTTATGAATAAATAAGGGTGGAGGTTCCTATTAATAGTTGAGGTTGGGGGCACCTTTGGAAATTCCAAAAAATATTAATTTATAATATATTAAAACCACATAAAAAACATCCATAATGTATTTGATTATAATATGAGATGATATAAGTTTATAATATAATAAAACAATAATTTTTGGAAAAGTTTTTCTATCTATTTAAACCTTATCATTTTAATTAACACTTAGTTATTCTATTTAATGTTTAACTTGGGCAACAAGTGTTTTAATATTAAAATGGTGGGATATTTAATTATTTGATGTCAATTAGACCGTAAATAAATACCTTAGAAAATTTTATACCATATAATAATTATTATTTATTTTTAAAAAATGTTTTATGATTTTTAAATAATTTAATAAAACATTATTTTGATAAACAATAAATAGTTATTATTTTGACACTATTAAATTCATTGATTTTAAAAATATTAAGATAATAAGTTAACTTCAAACCAAATATTAAATTATATTAATAATATTTTTAGGTCATATATAAAATTAATTGGACATATTAATTATACAAAATTATATTTATTTTAATATTTTAATATTGTTTACTTGTTATCTCCAAAAATAAAATAATTAAAACACCAGTTTTGTGTAATTATTTAATACACTTATTATTTGAATAAAATTAAAAATAAAATACCATGATTAATATAAATCTACTATATTTATAGTTAATAATTTTATTTGAATATATATTCTAGAAAACCCATCATTAAATGTTTTATACTTATTAAAACATGAATGTGATGAGTTTAGCATCACTTTAAATAAAATAATATAAGTGTCATAATCTCTTCTATAAGTATAAAAATGGTCAATAACTTGACCCTTGGATGATTATGGTCGATATATACTCCAAAAATAGGATTTGTTCAAGTGTTTGTGTGTCTTAATGGTAATAATCATTTTAATAAAAATTATTTTATTGATTTTTCATCAATTAAACAATTTATGCATCATCAATATATAAACATTGAAGGTAATTATTTATTTACTAAAAATTATAAATAAATTACCATGAGAAATGAATACATTTTAAATTATAAATTATTATTTATCATCTAATTTATCTTCTGTATAACCTTATATTAAAAATTATTTAGTTATTAAAATTTGAGTGATACATATTTAACTTTTCTTTAAATAAAATAAATTAAATGTCCTAATCTCATCCAAGTGGATTCCAATGGATACCATTTCGACCCAAGAATTATTTTTGTTGAAACCTAGTCATTTGATAATATTAATAAAATTGTGAGGGTAATTTTATAATATTATTCTTACCCATAATTATCAGATTCAACCCTTTACGCTATTAATAAAAATTACTGAAGTTACTATTCATAACGCCAAAAAAATCTATTTACATAATTTGGAACTTATGATTACATATATGGTATCCATTTTTCAAAATAAAAAAAAGGTTTCAGTGATTAAATTAAAATTAATCCCATTGTCGGAATGAGAGAAGGAGTTTTAAAAGTTAAAACATTACGAAAGATTGAAATGTTTTTACATCTGAATTTATAGTAAAATTAGTTCAAATGACCTAAATTATATTAACTGATAAAAATATATTCTATTTATAATTTAAAACCATTAAATAATATAATTTAACCATATAAATTATTTCAATGAGAAAAGTAGTTTTCAATTAAAATTTAGTATATTTCTACTATTCATCAAAACTTCAATATTATTAGAAAAATATCCAAAATTAATCCAGAGTAAATTTTTATATCCTAATTCCAAATAAGAAGTTTATTTTGTTAAAAAAATTATATAAAAGTGTCCAAAAATATATTTAAAATAGGTACGGAATCAAAAGGCGGCAAAACTGTATTTTGTGAAAAATACATCTTTTATCTGAAAAATTGAATTTTTTCTTATATCATCTCTAGAAAACATATAAGATGAATTTTAAATATTATATTGAATATATTACATATATATTACATTAATAAATTCCATAAAAAAGTGATTTTATTATTTTATAAACTCACATATTTTCATTTAAATAGTTTTTCAGAAGAAACTTAATATTATTCATACCTGCCATTATAATGACTAGGTTATAAGGTAAAATAATAATAGTTAGTTTCTCACTTAAACATTGTATTTAGTGAATTTAATTCTATCAAAATAACTTTAAATTATCTGCAACAAAATCCAAGAATAGTGTTGCATATACCGCAAGCTAAGCTGGTGTTGTGTATAGCGCAAGCTAAGCTGGTGTTGTGTATAGCGCAATCTTATCTTGGTGTAGTGTACAACACAAGATATCAAAGAAATTTAAAAGTATATATTGCATAAAAATATTAGGGTGTTACGAGGGTTCTATTTTGGTTGTGTTTCTTTGGTTTGGGGGTGTTTTTGAGTTTTGTTTCTATGAATCCTTGTTGTGGTATAGGATGATCCTCAATTCTAGTGGTGCAATTGTGGTTCACAAACATTCTTCTTTGCCTTGTGGTGCGCAACGAGTTGGAAGGATTCTTTGAGGTAGGGTTTCTCTTGTTCCCTTTATTGTGTATCATGTGGTAAGGGTTTTATTTTGTTTACCTATGAGTTAATTTTGTGATGTATAAAAAATTTATGTAAATATTTAATTACAGATTCCATGAATTAATCTGGATGTTTCATGGTAAATATAACATGGGAAGTGGGAAATGTGGAATATGAAGAGTCACGTGGATAGAATTATATTCTCAGATTAAATATGCCATAAATCCTATATTAGGAGACCAATCTAGATTAAAATTTTAGGGTTAATGAGAAAAAAGTATAAGAAAAACATTTTAGAATACATGAATTTTAAATTCTACCATTAAATGGGGTTACCATGTGTAATACCTTAGTAAACATATTTAGAGCCAATTTTTCACCCCCTCTGCCTATAAAAATGTATCCCTTCTTAATTACAATGGTTTGGAAACATAGGGGTAGCATTTTTTGGACATTTAAAGTAGATTTTTAGATTATTAAATTCTGTAATTTTAGTTCTCTTTTAATATATTATTGTTCTCCTTAATGCATCCTTCTTCCTTTATTGATATTTTATTTGTTCTCTCATCATTGTTCCCCTCTAAACTACTCTACAAATAGATAACTGACTTCAGTGCTTGTTCTAGGGAGGGAATGGTGGTTTTAATGAGTTTATTGTGTTTTAATTTGATATCCATTTATTCGATTTTGAGAATTTTGGTGGTGATTAAATCAATTACGGTGAGCGGTTGCCATGTTTTCTCTACCCCCTGAGTTCCTCTTCTCGTTTATCAATTTCCTTCCTTTCACTAATTTTGTTGTTCATACTGTGGAACATGGCATGAGTAGTGATGGTTAGAGAATATGTATCCTAGATAACTTAAGTAAGATAATTATCCCATATGTAGAGGTCTCGGCATGGGGTGTGACATTTCAAATGAGAAGGTGAGGTGGGA
This sequence comes from Viscum album, assembly GCA_963277665.1. Taxonomy (NCBI): domain Eukaryota; kingdom Viridiplantae; phylum Streptophyta; class Magnoliopsida; order Santalales; family Viscaceae; genus Viscum; species Viscum album. The sequence goes on from OY728129.1 coordinate 416,568,190, forward strand.
TAGGTATTGATCACCTCATTGAGTTGAATATTGAGATCCTTTTTGAACATTGATTTTAATAACCATAAACTCCTAATAAAATTTTCCTTCTTTATTTCTTATAACATCATTATGTATTTCATTGCATATATATATATATATATTATTTATATTTCATACATTTCAATTCCCCCCATTTATATTAGTATTATAGTTTTATATTAGTTAGTTTATAATACTGATAATAGAAAAATTGTTTCTTGTAAGAGGCCTCCTTGTGATCGACCCTAGGTTGTGAGACTCTAGTACACTCTTATAAGAATAATAATTTTATTGAAAAGTTGTTTATGATGAACAACTACTATCAATTTTGTTTCATTTCATGGGAGTGAAATGGTTAAGTGTGGGGAAGTGACGAAGCTAACATTTTTGCATATTTTATTCTATAATTCAACATTTATAAACCCAAAATAGTATTATTTTATGGTAAAGTTTCACATTTATAGGTTTTTGTGGAATTTTGATCTTAAATGAAAAAATTGACTAATTTTGGGATTTAACATTTTATTTTTATTATGTATTTCAGACATAATAGTTTCTACACTGAACCAAATTGTGAAATTCATCTTTTTAGGATTCTAGAAATATTGGGTTTCATTTCATCCTACTTGAGCCCAAGCTCAATCCATCATTTAGAGGCCCAAAATCAACTCACAATCCAGGCCAAAAAAACTATGCATATATTTGAATACTTTCAATATTGAGCATATAACTCGAAGTGGTTCTTTAAAAATAGCTGAAACTTGACATGTATATGGATAATAAATTATTAAAAAACATTAATAAATAAGGAAACATCTGATTCAGCCGAATTTAAACACATAAATGCATGGGAACTTGCTACATTAGAATACAAAGGGTCACCTGGACAGAATTAAAGTCCCAAAGTAAATCTTGCATAACTCCTACATATGGTGCCCAATCCAACTGAAATTTTTAGGGTTCACACAATAAAGAATATGAAAAAAAATTAGAATACAAAATGTCTTAATTATGTCATTGATTGAGGATAAAGTGTGTAAGAATATGGAGGAATGAATTGGAGACAAAATTTCTCTCCCATTTTCTCCATAAATTGTCACCTCCCTTCCCATTACGAAGGATAACCATTTTTAGGGGGAAAGGAGGAGTGTTTTGTACCTATTAATCATATTTATAATATTTATTAGTGTATATTTATTCTTATTCTATGAATTTCTATCCTTCTTCATTTTCTTTTCAATTTTTGTGTTTCTCCCACCGTGCTTCATTCTAACTCCAGGTTTGGGAGAGCTAACCTCCACTGTTGTTCGAGGGGGAAGTGGTGGTATTTGAGTTTATTATGATTTTATGTTTTATCATGTGTTATTATAAGAATACAGTAATGGTTAAAATTATTATGGTGAGAATTTACCACACTTTCTCTACTATTGTCTTCTTCCTCCTCATTCACTCATATTTCTTCTCGTTGATATCTAATTCATTCAAATGGTATAGTTTGGATTAGGTATTGATGTGGAAGAGGTTAATCCTGTATGTAGAGGTATCAGTGTAGGGTAATATCATTCTTATGAGAGGGTGTGGAGTGATAGGTCTTGATCTCCACATTGAATAATACATTGATAGATATTTTGAATAACAATGATAATACCGCTACAAACCCTGAGAGAAATAGTTTTCTTCTAATGACTTATTTGTGTGTTTTATTCCTTTTATTTTTTATATTAATATTTATATGTCTGTTATATTTATATTTTATTAATTTAAAACCCCCATCTATATTAGTTTAATATTTATATGTTAGTTAGTGTAAAATAGTAACAACAGAAAAATATGTGTGTTGTGAGCGACCTCCTTATGATCGACCCTAGGGTGTGCCACTATGGTGAATTCTTAGGATAATAAGAATTTAATTGAATAATGGTTTGTGAAAAACCACTATAATAAATGTGGTCCATTTATTTTTTTTTAAACCTAAAATAGACCACAATATATTATCACAAATATTTTTTTCAATTTGTATGACATCCAAATTATGCATTATCATGTTAGTTTTCCAGTAAGAGAGATTAAAAAATACTTTTATTATTCTAATTGTGATTGTGCTGCCTACCTTCACCATGAATATTGGGTAATGGATGATCCACCAAATCCTAAAATTCATATACTGCATGGATGTTTTCTTCTTCAATCTGTGATAATTTTTCTACTCCTGTCATAACCTTTTTGCTGGGTTGAATTCTCTAGAACCGTCAAATGATACTCTGTCCTTTCTGAACCTATTCTGAGGGGGAATAAAATGTATATGAACCATGTATGACCACTTTTTACAATTACTATTTCATGTATAAATTTTACTTTTATTGCAGCAAGGGAAAGAAAATCCCCCTTTTGTACTCCAACCTGAAAATTTTTCATAAGTTGGGAAGTTATTGATTGTCCAAAATAAATAAGCTTATAGTTTGAACATTTTATTAATTTCACAATAATAAGTCATAAAACCATCACCCCAAAATTCATTCAAATAATCAATCAATGGACGAGCGTTTCTTTTGAACTTGAGTTTTGGTATTTGGAGACTTTTTTGTGTTTAAGTCTTGATGTCATGGGTTCTCACTTTCCCTTAAAAGTGTTTGGAAATAAAAAAAGTAATTGTTAGTTAGTCAGTCAATGGATGAAGGTAAACATCAGTCTAATCCCATATAATTCTAGGTCCATCAATAATAGTGTAAAGTAATATAAAATGTTGTTTCATACAAATCCACATGGGATGATTAAATAGAACCAACAACACTAGCCATGTGTTATGAGTTTAACCAACCATAGAATTTAATGGATTGAAACCATCTATTTCCAATACTAATCATACATTATGACTATCTATAGAAAATTCAGGGTGTCTCCAATCAAAATAATTCCACATAATAGAGTTTGTAGTGTGGGTTAGCATATCACTTTCCTTATTTCTTTCCACATGCCATCTCATTAATTGAAAAAATTTATATGACATAAATAATATTTTCAACCTCATCTTCAGTGGAAAATAACACATTTTATTTACAAAAATCATTTTCTCTTGTTTCATAATCTAACTTTGATTCATATAATTTCCCCTATTAACGTTTCACCTAGAAGATTAACAGATTGTCCAATTATCAAAATTAATTGTTTTCTTTCTAAAAAGTATACAGTTGTTTGAACATGGATCTATAGTCTCATATGTGAAACCTAAGTTCTCTGTCAACTTACAAGCATGATAATACAACTCCTGAATCTTAGTATTAGTAGGAAGTAATTTTTTCAATAATAACAATAGCAAGTCAAACAATGTATCTGACCACTGATTCAAAGTTTTCAAGTGAAAAAACACCATGATAAATGAAAATTTACTATAAGTAGTACACCTAGAATATAATTCAGTTTTTGAATCATATAGTATATCATAAAACATCAATGAATCATGATCTTCACCAGATCATGGATTGATCTCACCGGTCTCAACATTCTGTATGTTAATGCCTTCAGGAGCAATCCAACATACCATTTTAGTAATCATTTTATGTATCGGATCATCCCTCCTCGCACCAACATCCATATAAACTATTTATGTATAATGAAAATGAATATATTCTTCCCCATGATGAGTCCAACTCTTATAATTTTTCAAAAACCCATTCAATAATTGGTTCTCTCTCATGGTATATCGTATGAATTGATATCTGTTTGCACATTTTCTACATGGAAAACTAATATATCCAATTTGAAATCCTCTAGTGAAATCAATAAAGTGCATAATGCTTTCAAAATATTATATAGATGTTCTATTTAGAAGATTAATCCAACTCTTATCCATATTCATATATATACAACAAGCAGTAACATTTACACAAGACTTCATATTGCATGCATATTTAGAATTTCATAACACAAAATATATTTAAAATAAAGACTAACTAATTACATGTGGACTTCAATTCATACTCATCCCAAAAAAATAATAATTCATAAATGACATGATCATTTCATTATATTTAATTAATTATAAATTTTATTTTTAAAATTATTCATTTGTATATGACTAAATATTTTGTAGAGAGGTTCTTATAAAACATGTATGGATAAAAAATATTTTTAACATAAAGAAAATGTTGATCAAACAAATATATAAAATAAAACTCAACTAAGATATTTTTTTTATAAAATGATAATTTTTTTCCACTTGTTAATAGGTTAGGAAATCAGAATAGCTAGTTAAATGATAAGTAAATATAAAGATAACATTTAGTCTCAATTATAATATATGAATAAGAACATTTTCAAGAAACACATTTTCAAGAAACACATTTTCATGAAATTTGAAAACACTTACAAAAAAGAATTTATCAAAATGGATATGTACTCTAAGAGGTTTTTAAGAAGTACCACCAAATAGATCCTAAATATTGATTTATTTATAAAAAATCGTTTCACATGATTTGTATATAAATTTCATAATAAACCAACTTAAATAAAAGAAAAACATTTTCCAAGTGTGTTAATAAGAAAAGTACATCCAGGTGAAAGGTGTTATCAAAACAATTAATATTTTCTATCATTTTGAGAAAGACACATTACATGACATTATAATTTTATGATTAAAAAAATTATTTATATACACCAAATCCTCTATATAAAATAGTTAACAATTACGTTTAGTGGATTCCTAATAGTCGCCTAATATCTACACCAAATATTTATATAATGAATACCTTATCCGCCATTAATAGTTGTGTAATGAACAACTTACAATCATAAATTCTATTAAATTCTCTTAAATATAATCTATAAAATCATGATTTTCATTCCATTTGTTTATTTTAATTATTTTAGTTTCCTCTAAAAATTATTAGTTGAATTCTAAAAGTTTTTTTTATCACTGTTGTGATATTTATAGCCATCCTTGTTATTGGTTAATACCCACTATGTGATTCCCAAATCAAGATCTCCATGATTATTTTTACTTGTTATTTTTTATGTATTATGATTATGATGGATTCATATCATGATTCTTTAATTTTATATTATGATAAAATAATATTTATTTCATATTATTTCTATAGTGGTACATCATAAAAAATATTTATTTATTATTTATCAAAAAAACATTTATAAGTTATTTTAGTTCTCACATTATCCTCCTATAAAAATTATACACATATTTTAATCAGATCTCAATTTTTAAAAAAGATTGATTATTGTTCCATCATATCCTACTCTAACTACCACATTGTATCTTATAATTTATGATTCATTCCAAACACCATCACCAATTGGGTAGCTTGATTTATTACCACTGTATCTCTTCTTTTAAGGATTTATAAAAGTCATTCATTATATAGTAAATAGTGATGCCTTTTAAATCTTATTGTGCTATGGACATGCATTAGATATACCATGTACATCTATAAAAGGATTACATGAATGATTCTATACAGTTTAGAAAGACTGGGTAATATGTGGCCACATTTTCATTAAAAATAAAATTAATAAGTTTATAAACTAAACACATTGTATAGGATGAACATTAGGTATCCTATTTAATGAATTTTTTGGGATCCATTATGTATTTTTCATAATGTTCCCATAAATATATTTGATGGAAGGCCATATCAAATATCCAAGGAAGAAGTTATTCCCCCTCTGAATGTGATCAATGACTATTGTTCTTTTTAACTTAGAGGAAGCATGTATTGAGCTTAGAATATTCCATGTATAAGTGGATACCAGTGACCGATTCAATAGCTTTATATTTTTAATGCCCACTCCTCCCATAGCCCTGATCCTAAAATGATTGTTTTTGGAAACTATGACTAGATTTCATTCATAAGTTCAGGAAGGCCACATAAAGTTTCTAATTTCTGAATCGAGGATATAGATCATCTCCCTTTCCCACTTATATGCCTAAAATAGAGTATACTATCATTAAGAGGATAGAATAATTCAATGGAAATATTCTACCCAAATTTTATAATGTTCTACCTTTTCCAAGTAAAGAGTTGAGAAGTGATATTATTGGAAATTCCTTCTAAGTAGTCAAGTATTAAATTTCCAGATAATAAGGTTATACCCAAGTAATTTAAGGGAATATAACCTTGAATGACATGTTAAATGTTAAGAAAATTATTTTTCCTCTCTTCGGATAACCTTTCCCAATTATAACCATGGGTTTTTCCATAAAACTACTTATTTAGACACCTATTAATAATGAAAAAATGTATCACTGCTATCATTGATAGAACCATCATCATATTCATAGAATATGAGGATATCATCTATATAAAATAGGTGTGTGGGGGCCATGATATTATTGGAAATCTTAATCCGATTGAATTACCTATGCTCAAAAGAATTAATGAAGAATCTATTAAGTTAGTCCTAAACTAAGACTAAATGTAAGACTGATAAGGTATCACCCAATTTGGAATCTCTAGAGTAGTTGAGGAAAATATGGAGGGATTATTTGAGAAGTATATAAATCATGGAGATCAGAAAATGAGAGTGGAAAAAACAAATAATTTATTGCGATAATCCAAAGTTCTGATAAACCTTATGAACCACCAAATCTCTTTTTTTCATTTTCTGGATAAAATCCACTTTTATGGGTGAGTGGGAACCTCACAACATCCATAGGACCACAAAATCATACATCATACCAAATACACAACCGCCATACCCGGTGGAAAGTATCACAGCACCCTAAAGACACATTCAAATTCAAAAAAAAAAGAAAAGCAACAAACGTAAGCACATCATGGCCTGTGAGCCAACCTCGAGCAGCACACCCACTGCAGCGTTCATCATCATCATCATCCCAACCCCCACACCGGTGAAGTCCTGGAAAATCATGACGGAAACTCTTTACCAAACAATGAACATACTAAAAATGCTCCACGGAAACCTCCATCATCTATGCGATCAAACAATCTAGCATCATAGAAAACCTCATAAAACGCCTACCGTAGCTCGAACAACACCATCCCAAAACCTCCCTAGGAACCCTCGCACCAGGCCGACCTAGGTTGGCTAGAAGGGACCGAAGGCAAGAGCAGATTTCAGAGAGGGCATGCTAAAACAAGGAGAGGCATCCTTCGACAAAACCGCAGATCACATCCACCGGAACCAACAATAGGATTAAGAGCATTGGGCCACAAACTAAGAAAGAGGTGAGAAGGATCGAAAAACCATCAAGAAAATCAACAAACTAGTAGAAAAAAATCACTGACTGACTCCAAAGAAGCAAGAAAGCTGGAGCATTCATACAGAAAACAGACCAAAAAAACCTTCATCACTGATTACGGGGAAAAAAACCCTTAAATAAATTCTTGTCAACACAGGGGAAGGCCGACTCAGGCCGCACCAGGACCATCGACTGCTGAACCACCAAACCCAAAATCCCTATGAAACCTCGGCGCCAGATCCAACCTAGAGAGACGCATAGGATCGAGGGGTCAGAGCTGTAGTTTGAACGGCCTAGGGCATCGACACCACACACATCATCAATATTACCCATCTCCAACAAGAAGAACACCATAAAAGGAAAAAGAACAGAGCACCTATGAGAAGGCATCAATAGAGAAGAAGGAAAAGGAGGGACGAGGATGAGAGAGAAAGGAGGGGGAGAGGGAGGCACTGGATAAAGAAATCCCCCCTCTCAAACGCCACCGCCGAGGAAAACCCTAGGTCGAGAGGGAGAGAAGCTAGACTCCGCTCAGAGGCTTCGTTATTGATAAACCTTGTGAATGATGTCACATTTTATGGTGCCAAAGGCTTTATAAATTTCAATTCTCAATGAAATATTCTCCTGATTTTATTTCCTATATAGAATTTTGAAACCCTCTTTTTTAGTATACAAGAAATCTTGGCTCATCCATCAAGGTATAAAACAAAATTCCTTTGGAGTGATAGTATCGTAATTAATATGTCCAAGCCTGGTAAAAAGAATTTTTCTAGTAATAATAGGAAGAGTATTTTCAATGACCAATTGTCTAAATACTATCACATGAATTGCATGATCATCCATTATAATCAATATGATGAATTCTTCAATATGAAGTGGATGATGGATCCCCCTTTTAAATAACCCTTTGATAGGTTGAATGAAATTTGGTTGAAAAATGCCCTAAAGTTACATAAGAATTTATTTTTATGACTATCATTCCTTTATGTGCTATCATAATTGAGATAGAAGAGGGCTACTTTGATCTCATCATCTAAAGGGGAAGTAGTGATAAAATAATTTTACAATTCATTCAAATAATATATGATCACATCATGTAATGGAGGAAAATAGGAGAAAGAGATCTCATCATTTAAGAGTTTAATGAATTTAGAATCCAATCCATCACTTATACCGTTAGAAGAGAATGGAATATATCAATTAATTTTGATTGAATATGTTTCCTTCTTAGCTTTCCTATGTATATGAACAAGCTAAGTAGTTTTTTAGTTTCTAACCCCTTTTAAAATATATTGAAATATGAGTTGTTCCTTGAGAAGAACTTGTTTCATTTTTTTTAGAATATCATGGGTGTGAGCACACTCAATCATCACATTAGATGTGGAATCATATTTGGAGTTCATATCCTATATCTCTAGGAATTCACTCTCATCCATATTGATGTTAATGTCAAAGTTAGTGAACATAAAATTTCTCTAGACTCCCAAATCCATCATTTCCCATTTAATTTTTTTTGAAAACCATTGAAAAGTATCATAGGTTTCATTGAATGACCATAATGAAGATACAAACTCCCTAAAATCTTCTTAAGATATCCATGAATTATTAAATCTTTTGGTACATTCACTCTTCTATTCAGATAAAATCAATGGGATAAGGATTGATTGTTGGTAATGATTGAATCTTTGTAAGGATCTACAAGAGAGGGATAGAATTGGATCTCCAAATATGAGGAAGATAAAGGATCTGTCCATTTTTCCAACATTCATTCCATGAGTAGTGTATCTAGAGTATGACAACCCTGCTTTTTATTACAACTTAAACATGCTTTATTACATAAAACATCACTTGATACAACAAAGAAGATCGAGAGGTTTAGTGTATTCGGGGCTTAGGATCATTACATAAAAACATGAAACATGAAACACAACATCTTTATTGAAAAATTCCTTTACATGACCACTACATTCCCTCGTACTTAGCATTGCATGGGATAACCTGAGGACATGCATACGAAAAGGGTGAGCTATAAAGCCTAGTAAGGGAGTACACATGGAATAACATGAGGAGTACAATACATGTTAGACAATAGGCATATCAATAGAGAATAAAAGAAACATTAACATGAAGGCATGATAAATCATGATAATCATAACATGGAAATGTGGCAACAACACTTAACATTGAATTAGCATGAGCCAAGGCTCATTGCACATGGAGCATGAGTAAACCCTCATTGCACATGAAGCATGAGTAAACCCTCATTGCACTTGAATTAGCATGAGTCAACACTCATTTCACATGATGTATCATGATACTATACTTTACCCAATGCATTGGAGTGCTATAAGGGCGCACCCTTATTAAACATTTCATTTCATGCATAAGTGTGCCACATGGATCATAAAACATGGATTTATAAAACATAATCATTTATTCCATGATAAAGGAATGTGGAATTAATACATGGAACTTTACAATCAATAAGTAAATGTTCATAAAGGTTAATACCCTTGATGGAGAAATGGGCATGGTATTCACTACACAATGACATTGGCTTAGAAAATCGGTGCGATTTCGGCAGTGTAACGACGTGACATAAGAATTCATGAAAAAGGTTGATGAGAGAGAAAGGGTTTCCTCATCATATTTAAATGTAATGGACATTAAGGAGGTCATATAGATACATGTTCCAACAATTGAAATGGAATTTAGATTCATGATACAAAAGTATTGCTTGAATGTAAAAGAAGAGAGAGAAGTTCCTTTCGGAATTTCGGCATAGTAATGGGTGTACATGAGAGGCATTAAATGAGAGAGAAAGGGGTCTCCCATCATTCAAACAATAATAGGGAAGTATGGGGGAGGTGAGAAACCATACCCCAACATTCATAATTGAAATTAAAAGGGAAATACAACTTAAAGAAAATTGACAAAAATGAGAAAGGAAGAAAAAAACCCTTACTTGGAAGTGTGCTTCCAAAGGCTAGAGAGAGGCTTGTGAGAGGCTTCTTGGGATCTTGGGGAACCTTGGGATGATTATAGATAGAGTAGGGCAGATGTTGGACGAACTCCAAGGGATTTTAGTGAGGAGGAAGTGAGATCTTGGGTGGGTTTATATAGGAAAGGTGAGGGAATTATTTATTATTTAGGTTTGGGTCCCCTTACATTAAATTAATCCAAACCACAAACCATCCCATGGTTTTTGCCCATGGTTTTTGGAAAAGGGAATAAGAAAACAATATTTTATAAGGCACAAGTCCGAACTTCTTAAAATTATAAGGTTGCTTATGTGGAGGTGAGTCACACTCCCATGGAAATTAATTTAAAAAGGCAAAGTGTTGAATATGTCTTGAGGGGTTCATTAATGCTTTGAAAAGTAAGTCATACAAACCCAAAATCACTTTATATTAATGGTAAAACATATATTAGCCTAACATAAGAATTATAGTATTTTATTACATCACTATTGGGTCATTATGATGTCATAAAACACATTATATATTTAAACGGTATTTAATTTTTACCCAAAATTTCGACTATCTCAGAAAATTATGAAAAATTCACCGTTGGATAATTTTGAAATCCTGATTCCTAAAATGACATTTATTTTATCTAAAAAAAATTCTAAATATGTTAATTTTCACTTTTAAAATAAAAACTGACATTTATCGAAAATTCGCGGGTTTTGACAAAAATGGCTTTCAAACCTTAATAAAAAATTTTAATTGCATTCATAAAATTATAAGATCATTTATATTTAAAAAAAAATTAATTTAATATTATTACTGTTATTTTATTAAAATATTATTTAATTCAAAAATACCTTAATTTAATAAAATAGATTTCTTAATTAAATAATAACTAAAAACAACACCATTTGTACTTTTAAAAACTATATACAATGTATCCAAAAATGACTAGAAATTATATTCATTATTATATACAAAAATAATGTACATGAACATGGTACTACTTATTTGTTACATAACCCCTTAAAATAGCTGCATAAGACCTAAGGGTAAGGTGTGCGATGGTGACAGACTCTTGAGGTGGCTCGGATAACATCGCTCGAGTGGTAATTTCAATCAAATTCCACTTTTCCCGTAGACGGTCACGTTCGAGCTTGACATAATGAAGCTCAGCTTGGGCTTGGTCAAGGCCGAAGCCCAAAGACACCACCTCTTTTCCGAGCTCCGACAAATGGGCTTTGTATGTGGCAATTCTACTGGATGAGGCCATCGCTTCCTTTATCTGAATAAAAATTGGGTTTGTTAAAGCCTTATATTTATACTAATCATGTGATCACTGTTCAACGGCTATAAAAGTAACGGTCACAACTCTTATCATAAAACCAAAGAAAAAACATTTTATATAAAGAGACATTTAACTGGATCAAGAGGGATTTTCCATTAATGAAACTTTGGGTCGTTACAATATTCCCCCCTTAAGAAATTTCGCCCTCGAAATTTTTCTTTTCCCATACTAAAACAAATATGGGTAACTCAGCTTCATCATATCCTCCGATTCCCAAGTTGCTTCTTCAAACTTGTGGTTTCTCCACAACACCTTGACGAGGGGCATTGTCTTATTTCGTAGAACTTTTTCTCTAAGATCTAAGATCTTCACTGGTTGCTCCTCATAAGAAAGACCGTCTTCCAATTGTACCACCTCGGAAGAGAGTACATGTGAAGGGTCCGGTATGTACTTCCTTAAGAGGGATACATGAAAGACATCATGCACCTTGGCCATAGTAGGTGGAAGTGCTAGTCGATAGGCCACAGCCCCAACACGATCAAGAATATCGAAGGGGCCGATGTACCTTGGACTTAACTTCCCTTTCTTTCCAAACCTCATGACCTTCTTCCATGGAGATATGCGTAAAAAAACATGTCTCAAACTTTAAACTCAAGGTCTCGTCGACGATTATCTGCATAACTCTTCTGTCGACTCTGGGCTGCCTTGATATGCTGCTGAATGGTTTTCACCTTCTCCACCATTTCCTCGACCATTTCTGGTCCAAGAAGCTTACGTTCACCGACCTCATCCCAACATGCCGGTGTTTTTCACCTTTCCCCATAAAGGGCTTCATATGGTTCCATTTGGATGCTCGAGTGGAAACTGTTATTATAAGAGAACTCAACCAGAGAAAGATGTTGATCCCATCCTCCTTTAAAGTCCATTGAGCACTCTCTCAACATATCCTCAAGTGTTTGGATAGTCCTCTCTGATTGGCCATCAGTTTGAGGATGATAGGCCGTACTAAAGTTTAATTCAGTATTCAGAGCATGTTGAAGACTCTTCCAAAACTTAGAGGTGAACCTTGGATCTCAGTCGGACACAATAGATAGTGTTACTCCATGAAACCTTACCACTTCCCTAATATATATCCGTGCCAGTTGATCCAAAGAGAAATCCTCCCAAATAGCAATGAAGTGTGCAGTCTTTTTAAGACGATCCACAACAACCCAGGTTGTATTGTTGCCTTTGGATATCCTTGGAAGTTCGGTGACAAAGTCCATGGTGATGTTTTCCCATTTTCATTCTGGTATGGGCAATGGTTGCATCATCCCTTTAGACTTCTACCTCTCTGCCTTCACTTGCTGACACACCAGGCACTTTGATGTATATTCAGTGATCTCCTTCTTCATATTATCCCACCAAAAGTTTTCTCGGAGATCTTGATACATCTTTGTGCTCCCTGGGTGAATAGAGAAATTTGAACTATGTGCATCATCCAAAAGTTCCTTCTTCAGCTCCGGACTTGATGGAACACATAGTCTTTTCCCAAACCGCACAATTCCTTCCTCATTAACATTAAACTCCAAGAATTTTCCCTTTTTGATAGCTTCCACTTTTCCTTGAATTCCCACATCATCCTTTTGAGCATCCTTTAACCTTTCCAAAAGATATGGTTGAGCAATCATTTGTGAAAGGATTGGTGATGTTCCCTTCTTTATGATTCCCACATCTATATTCATCAAGTCTAAGAAGATTGGATCCTTCTCAATTCTCATCATTGATAGAATCACCGGAACCTTTCTACTTAGGGCATCTGCCACCTTGTTCGCTTTTCTAGGGTGGTAATGTATTGAACAGTCATAATCCTTGACGAGCTCTATCCATATTCTCTGGAACATATTAAGCTCTTTATGTGTGAATATATATTTAAGACTCTTGTGGTCAGTATATATCTCACATTTCTCTCCATAGAGATAATACCGCCAGATTTTCAAGGCAAAGATCACCGCCGCCAACTCCAGATCATGCGTTGGATAGTTTCGCTCATGGATTTTCAACTGCCTTGAGGCATAGGATATCACTTTATCATTCTTCATCAGCACACATCCTAAGCCCTTCTTTGAAGCATCACTGAATACCACAAAAATCTCCCCACTTGTGGGTAAAGTGAGAACGGGTGCAGTGATAAGCCTCCTTTTCAACTCCTTGAAGCTTTCTTCTCATTCATCACTCCAAGAAAACTTTACTCCCTTTCGAGTTAGCTTAGTAAGAGGGTTGGACAATCGTGAGAAATTCCTCACAAATTGTCGATAATATCTAGCTAACCCCAATAAGCTACGGATATTGGTTACCGATGTTGGCCTCAGCCATCCCTCAATTGCATCTATTTTGGAGGGATCCACAGATATCCCACTACTTGTGATGATATGGCCCAAGAATGAGACCTCCTTCAACCAGAACTCACACTTTCTGTACTTTTCATAGAGCTTCTCCTTGCACAAAGTCTCTAGTACAGTTTTTAAATGCTCCTCATAATCCTCCTTGGTTTTGGAGTATATTATAATATCATCTATAAAGACTACCACAAAGTTTTCAAGGTAAACTCTAAAGACTCTATTCATAAAGTCCATGAATATTGCTGGAGAATTGGTGAGTCCGAAAGGCATTACTATGAATTCATAGTGCCCGTACCTTGTACGAACAGCAGTCTTGGGGACATCTTCCTTCTTTACCCTTACTTGATAATATCCCAACCGCAAATCCACCTTGGAGAAGTATTGTGCTCCATGCAGCTGATCAAACAAGTCATCGATTCTTGGGAGAGGATACTTGTTCTTTATCATGATTTTCTTAAGTTCATGATAATCGATGCAAATCCGCATTGACTCATCATTCTTCTTGACGAAGAGGACTGGTGCACCCCATGGTGAAGCACTTGGGCGTATAAACCCTTTATTTAGATTCTCCTGTAGTTGTTTCTTCATCTCTTCAAGCTCAACAACAGCCATTCTATATGGAGTCTTGGATATTGGTAACTCCCTAGGTATAAGTTCAATTGAGAACTCAACATCTCTTCTAGGAGGAATACCAGACAGTTCCTCGGGAAACACTTCAGCGAATTCCCTCACAATAGGCATTTCTTCAAGGATGGTTTCTTCCTTGGACTCAATCATCTGAGCCAGATATGCGTGCTCATAAGGCAATAATATCCATGCTTGAGATGATGGAGATAAAGGAGATTCATCTTCCTCCTAAAACTTGTAAAGAATCAGGGGTTGATTATTCATATGGAGTGTGATTTCCCTCTCCCGACAATTTATGTTGGCTCTATATAAGGAAAGCCAATCCATGCCAAGAATTGCATCAAATTCCACTAGAGAGAGTATGAAGAGGTTCTCCGGGAAATTCAATCCACAGATTATAACAGGGGAGGACTTATATTCATGGGATACAATGATTTCCCCATTTTCTGTACTCACCGACATCTTTACTTCCATGATTTGTGGTGGTGCTGGGATTGTTCTACTAAACTTTCGAGATATAAAAGAATGTGTAGAACCTGAATCAAAAAGTACGTTCGCTATTCTTGAATGAATAACTAGCGTACATGTCACCACTTTGTTGTCATGGTTCACTTTGGCAGAAGTGATGGAAAAAGCTCTTCATTGTTGTCTTGGAGGTTGTTGGTTGCCTCCGATAACCCTTGGATTAGGGCACTGATTTTCAAAATGACCCGGTTCTTTGCATTTATAGCATTGAACAACGCGTTGAGGTTCGAACGGAGCGTTCCTCTCCTCTGTCACAGCCGTGGGTCCTTCTTGCTGACAGTTAATAGCTAGGTTCCCTTATCTTCCACACCTGAAGCATTTTCTCGTCCCCTTAAGGCAATTTCCAGGGTGCTTCTTCCCACACTTTTGGAAAGTGGGGTGCTGGAACTTCTTAGCACCGTTGGATTTATCCCTCGGACCACCAGCATTGAAGTCCACCTTACGCTTCTTGTCCCCATGATACCCCTGTGATTCCCCGATCTCCATTTCAACCTTGATGGCACATCGGAAAATTTCCTCATAGTTTTCGAAGTCACAGATCGCTAATGCTTTCCGCAAGCTAGGATTCATCCCACCAAAGAAGCGGTCAACCTTGAATTTGGGGGTAACGAAAAATCCGGAAGCATATCGTGCAAGCCTTGTGATGTTTGCCTCGTACACTCCGACAAATTATTCATCTTTTTTCTTGAGGGAAAGGAAGTCCCTTTCCATATTAAGCCGGAGGGTTTGTGGAAAATATTTATCGAAAAACATCTTCCGAAATTCCTTCCATTCCAAAGACTCGATCTCCTCCTCAGGCTTAGTATTTTTGATCAACGTCCACCATTGATCATATTCACCCTCCATACGATAAGCAGCCAGGAGAACCTTCTCTTGTTCAGAACATTGAAGGATGGAGAAGATCTTTTCAATGGAGTTGATCCATTGTTCAGCGATCGTGGGATCGGATGACCCACTAAAAGTAGGAGGCCTTTGCCTCATGAAGCTCTCGATAGTGACTTGTTCCTTCTTAGGGGGGTTTGGACATTCCTCTTGACCCATGTTTCTATTCAAAACTTGAGTTAGCTGAGAGACAAGTGTGATAAAGTTTGCGATTCCCGCTCCCATTGGATTGGGAATCTCATTAGTACAGTCATCACACTGATCTTCACAACGGTTGTTAGCCCGAGTCCTCCTATTACCGGCCATTGGCTGGAATAAAAGGAAAGTTAGGGGTAACACATAAAGAGTAATCCAAAGACAAAATTTTATGACTTACAAATAAAATTTCATTCCTTAACTCATGAGTCTATAGGCTTCAATCTTGGATTTTCATGATCTACTTTCTAACAAATATTTGTAGGGCATTTTTTTAATTCCCTTAATAATGGTTCATACTAATCTTGTTAATTTATTAAAACATATCCCCCGGGAGTGTCGTAACCAAGAGTGCAGCAAGGCCCGTTGTCATGCACCAGTTCCCATTCGATTCTAGCTCAAAGCAGTGTTTTCAGGTTTTACCCCTAGGATACATCTGTGTCAGAGCCGCCTCTACCTGCTCGTATCCAGACAGGGATGTATTTGTTTGATAAACCACTTAATTAGTATTTACCAAAACGTAGGGATGTTTTTATTATACTTAGTCTAGTATCTAAGGCTTTACTAGGGTTTCCTAATCCCAAAAATAACTAAACCTATCCTCTGATACCAACTATTACAACCCTGCTTTTTATTACAACTTAAACATGCTTTATTACATAAAACTTCACTTGATACAACAAAGAAGATCGAGAGGTTTAGTTTCTTTGGGGATTAGGATCATTACATAAAAACTTGAAACATGAAATACAACATCTTTATTGAAAACATCCTTTACATGACCACTACATTCTCTCGTACTTAGCATTGCATGGGATAACCTGAGGACATGCATAAGAAAAGGGTGAGCTATAAAGCCCAGTAAGGGAGTACACATGGAATAACATGAGAAGTAAAATACATTTTAGACAATAGGCATATCAATAGAGAATAAAAGAAACATGAACATAAAGGCATGATAAAGCATGATAATCATAACATGGAAATGTGGCAACAACACTTAACATTGAATTAGCCTGAGCCAAGGCTCATTGCACATGGAGCATGAGTAAACCCTCATTGCACATGAAGCACGAGTAAACCCTTGTTTCAATTGAATTAGAATGAGTCAAAACTCATTGAATATGACGTATCATGATACTATACTTTACCCAATGCATTGGAGCGCTATAAGGGCACACCCTTCTTAAACACTTCATTTCATGAATAAGTGTGCCACATGGATCATAAAACATGGATTTATAAAACATAATCATTTATTCCATGATAAAGGAATGTGGAATTCATACATGAAACTTTACAATCAATAAGTAAATGTTCATAAATGTGAATACCCTTGATGGAGAAATGGGCATGGTATTCACTACACAATGACATTGGCTTAGAAAATCGGTGCGATTTCGGCAGCGTAACGGCGTGACATAAGAATTCATAAAAAAGGTTGATGAGATAGAAAGGGGTTCCTCATCATATTTACATGTAATGGATAGTAAGGAGGTCATATATATACTTGTCCCAACAATTGAAATGGAATTTAGATTCATGATACAAAAGTATTGCTTGAATGTAAAAGAAGAGAGAGAAGTTCCTTTCGGAATTTCGGCATAGTAACGGGTGTACATGGGAGGCATTAAATGAGAGAGAAAGGAGTCTCCCATCATTAAAACAATAATAGGGCAGTATGGGGGAGGTGCGAAACCATACCCCAACATTTATAATTGAAATTAAAAGGGAAATACAACTTAAAGAAAATTGACAAAAATGAGAAAGGAATAAAAAAAACCCTTACTTGGAAGTGTGCTTCCAAAGGATAGAGAGAGGCTTGTGAGAGGCTTCTTGGGAGCTTGGGGAACCTTGGGAGGATTCTAGAGATAGTAGGGCAGAGTTTGGGCAAACTCCAAGGGATTTTAGTGAGGAGGAAGTGGGAGATTGGGTGGGTTTATATAGGAAAGGTGAGGGAATTCTTTATTATTTAGGTTTGGGTCCCCTTACATTAAATTAATCCAAACCACAAACCATCCCATGGTTTTTGCCCATGATTTTTGGAAAAGGGAAGAAGAAAACAATATTTTATAAGGTAAAAGTCTGAACTTCTTAAAATAATAAGGTTTCTTATGTGGAGGTGAGTCACACTCCCATGGAAATTAATTTAAAAAGGCAAAGTGTTGAATATGTCTTGAGGGGTTCATTAATGCTTTGAAAAGTAAGTCAAACAAACCCAAAATCACTTTATTTTAATGGTAAAACATATATTGGCCGAACACAAGGATTATATTATTTTATTACATCACTATTGGGTCATTATGAAGTCATAAAACACATTATATATTTAAACGGTATTTAATTTTTACCCAAAAAATCGACTGTCTCAGAAAATTAAGAAAAATTCACCGTTGGATAATTTCCACATCCTGATTCCAGAAATGACATTTATTTTATCTAAAAAAAATTCTAAATATGTTAATTTTCACTTTTAAAATAAAAACCGACATTTATTGAAAATTCGCGGGTTTTGACAAAAATGGCTTTCAAACCTTAATAAAAAATTTTAATTGCATTCATAAAATTATAAGATCATTTATATTTAATAAAAAAAATTATTTTAATAATAATATTATTATTTTATTAAAATATTATTTAATTCAAAAATCCTTTAATTTAATAAAATAGATTTCTTAATTAAATAATAACTAAAAACAACACCATTTTTTCTTTTAAAAACTATTTACAATGTATCCAAAAATGACTAGAAATTATATTCATTATTATATAAAGAAATAATTTACATAAACATTGTACTACTTATTTTTTACATAACCCCTTAAAACAGCCGCATAAGACCTAAGGGTAAGGTGTGCGATGGTGACAGACTCTTGGGGTGGCTCGGATAACATCGCTCGAGTGGTAATTTCAATCAACTTACACTTTTCCCGTAGACGGTCACATTCGAGCTTGACATAATGAAGCTCAGCTTGGTGTTGGTCAAGGGCGAAGCCCAAAGATGTCACCTCTTTTCCGAGCTCCGAAAAATGGGCTTCGTATGGGGAAATTCTACTGGATGAGGCCATCGCTTCCTTTGTCTAAGTAAAAATTGGGTTCGTTAAAGCCTTATATTTATACTAATCATGTGATCACTGTTCAAAAAATATAAAAGTAACGATCACAACTCTTATCATAAAACCAAAGAAAAAACATTTTATATAAAGAGACATTTAACTGGATCAAGAGGGATTTTCCATTAATGAAACTTTGGGTCGTTACACAGAGCATTTCTTATCTTACCTAATTAATATCATCTCTGATAATAAAAATATATCAATAAATATCTGAAATTCCATAGAGGCCACCCTCAGAATATTTTTCCTCATATTCTCATGAGTATTTGAGACATAATTGAAGTCTCCTTTAAGGATCCACTTTCCCCATTCATGATAACATATGGTAGAGACTTACACTAAGAACTATCTTATCTTGATTTTAAAATTGGAGGCATACACAAATGAGACATGGTTAAAGGAATTTTTTAGTTATATTTTAATACTGAAATACTGTTATCCATATTGAAATGAATAATCTAAAACATTCTTCTTCTTATGAACCCATAATGTTTCAACTTTTGAAGTTTTATTATTGTGAGACATCCACACAGATCCAATATTACCCAAATCAATGATTTTAAAATATCCAACCCTGAAAATGGGCTTTGTAATGCCAATGATAATTGATAGGTTCTATGAAATGAGGTGCCTATGTGAATAGGATGTGTCAACTTTATTTAGAACTGGGAAATTCCAAAAATAGCGCATTAACTTAGATAAAGACATACCCCTTATTCAGGGACCATTTTTATATTCCATTATACAAGGTGTCTTATTATCCTTCTATATGAATTTCTTACCCTTCATCAGAATAGGTTTATCCATAGGAAATGTTGTTTCTCCTGTATAAACCTTCTCTGGGGATTTTGTTTCGAATAACCCTAATTCATCAATTAAAAAAATATACACACAATTATTCATATGCATGCTCATTATGAATTATGTTCCCAAGATCACTATAGAATCACCCACTAAATAACGGAGTATATATAGTAAAAAACACACCATCATAATACTGAAGGGTCGTCAAAAACCAACTCCCACCAACCTAGTTTCCAATCTGAGTGATGGAAGTTCCCAAAATCAAATCCATAAAACCGAAATTAGGTATTTCCTAATAGCACGAAAAATTCAGAACCAAGTGAATGTAGAGGTGGAGTCAGAGGACCCAGATACACGAGGGAGAGGCAATGGCGAGGGCAGATGGGTGGCGTGTGGCTCTAGGTTGGTTGCATCAATGAGCAAGGTATGAGGAGAGGGAGTCGGGAAAGGGGTGGAGGGGGATGTGGGGAGGGGAGTTAAGGAGAGAGAGGGAATCAGAGCTAGAGGGAGCTGGAGCCATGTGCAGAGGCTAGTGCAGTGAGGGAGAGGACGGGCAGCGTGGGGTTTGATGAGGGAGGCAGTGCATGAGGGACATGGTGAAGGTGTCATTTTTTTAAGGCTTTCAACCACCATGTGGTCCCCCTCTATAGAGGCTCCAAATATTTAATTTATAATAGTGCATATATCCTTTCGCAAGCTTTGATTTGATATGTGGTAGAGTTCAAACAGACACCCGAATCAAAAAATATGCTCGTTTAAAGTTTGAGTCATGTTTTCAACTTATTATAGAGTGTCTATTAATTTATTTAATTTTTCTATCTTAAATTTTTTATTAAATGACTATTACTCAATAAGAATTAGAAAATGTTTAATTAATATTGTTTTATAATTATTTTTAAACCAATTTCTACTAAATATCTTATATATTAAGTGTGATTATATATTTCGTATTATATAAATCATATTTTATAAAATATTATACTTATATTGATTTAAATATATTTTTATATTAATATTTGATTTTTTATGATATATAACTTTTTTTGAATTACAATTGTTGTACTTATCAGAACAAATATATTATTAGACCTTGTATCCAATATCTAGTACTCCAAAGGGGAAAAACAATTTAAAGATGAAGCAAATCACACATATTAAACCACAGTCACCATTAGTTAATGGGATATATTAATATGACAATTAAAATTGGTCACTTTTCTGAGTTGGTGTCAATTTTTAAAGGTTGGTACAACCATGAGAGAGGCACATGGCATAGCAAAGAAAATGGAAAGAAACCGCTGGCCTGGGGACTCGACCCCGCGACCACGCCCCAAACCCCTACCCACCCTCCCCACGCCAGCCAATCATGTGGGGGGGCAAGTTGGTGTCAATTTCGAGTAAAACGAAGTTCATTTCAGAATAGTGTCACGTGCTTGTAGTTTTCTACTAACACAACAACAATGAATAATTTTTTCAATGGGTTTTCATTATTTTTAAGGATAGAGTTGGGTATATTTTCAAAAATGGGTCTTGAGAAGAGTGAACTTAGTTCACTCTTCTTCCCTCGCTAGGAAGCATGAATGAGGTTTACGCTTCCCTTGGGAATTTTCTGAATGAAAAGTGGACGATGTTCACTTTTCCTCCAGATTGTTTTAATAATAAATATTACTAAATATATAAATATATATATATATAATTAAATATTAAAATAAATATTAATAAAAAGTAATAAAAATTAATTAAATATTAATAAATACTAATTAAATACAAATAGATATTAATTATAAATTCATCAATATTAAAAAAAATATCAAAAAATATCAATTAATTATTTATAATTATTAAAAAAGATTAATAAAAATTAAATAAATATTCATAAATAGAGAAAATATAAATAAATATTAATAAATATTGATTAAATATTAAATAAATATTCCTAAATATTAATTAATATTAATGAATATAAAAAAATGTAAATAAATATTAATAAATATAAACGAATAGTAAAAATAGTAATAAAATATTAATTAAATATTAAAAAATATTAATTAATACTCATAAATATTAAAAAATATATTAAAAAATAATAGTAAATATTCACAAATCTTAATAAATATTAAATAAATATTAATAAATATTAATAAAATATAATAAATCTTAACAAATATAAAATAAGTATTCATAAATATTAATCAAATATTAATCAAATATAGATAAATATTAATTAAATATTTATAAATGGTAATAATTTTTTTTTAGATATTCATAAATACTCATAAAAACAAATAGGTATAAAAAATATTAATAAATATAAAAACAATACCCAAAAAAATTAATAAATAACAAAAAATATACTTTTCACCATTTATAAATATTTATACATATTAATAAAAAATTAATAAAAATTAAATAATAATTAATAAATATTCATGAATATGAATAAATATTAAATAAATATTCATAAATATTAAATAAATATTCATAAATTATAATAATTTTTTAACCGGTTGTGGGTTAAGCCCACTTTTATTAAGAACATAAATATTGATTAAATATTAATGAATATAAATAAATATTTTAAAAGTTAAATAAATATTAACAAATGAAAATAATTATTAATAATTATTAAAATATAATTGATATCCATTGAATAAATATTCATAAATAATAATTAATATAAGTAAATATTAATATTTATAAAAATTTAGTAATATTTAGTAATATTTATGATTATTTATGAATATTTAATTGATAATAGTCATATTTAACAATATCTATTTACTATTTATTAATATTTATTAATATTTATTTAATACTTATCTATTATTTATTAATATTTATTTAAATTTAATGATATTTAGTTAATATTTATTAATATTTAGTTAATATGTAATAATATTAATTTATATACACTAATATTTAATTAATATTTATGAATATTTAATTAAAATTAAATTGATATTAAATAATATTTATTCAATGTTTTTAATATTTATTAATTTTTAATTGATATTTATAAATATTTTTAAATATTGAAAATTAGTTCATTACTATTTATAAATATTTGTTAGTATTTTTTTATATTTAAGAATATTTAATTATAATGTATTAACAAATATTTATATATATTGATATTTATTTGAATTTATTGATATTTAATTAATATTTATTAGTATTTATGAATGTTTAATTAAATTTTATTACTTTTTTTTGAATATTTGATTAGTATTTAACTAATATTTATGAATATTTATTTAATATTTATTAAGATTTTTTAATATTTACTAATATTTATTAATATTTTCTTTTGTATTTATGACTTTGTCAATATTTATAAAGATTTAATAAATATTTGTAAATATTTAATTAATATATATTAATATTTTATTTCTATTTTTACTGTTAATTTATATTTATTAATATTTATTTACATTTATTTATATTCATTAATATTAATTAATATTTAATGAATATTTATGAATATTTATTTAATATTTAATCAATATTTATTTGTATTATCGATATTTATGAAGATTCATTTAATTTTTAATAACGTTTTTTAATATTTATAAATATTTAATTAATCTTTATTGATATTTTATTAATATTGATGAATTTATAACTTTTATTTATTTATTTTAATTAGTATTTATTAATATAAAATTAATTTTAGTTTCTTTTAATTAATATTTATTTTAATATTTAATTAGATATCTATTTGTATAAATATATATTTAGTAGTATTTATTATTAAAAAAACTTGGAGGCAGATTGAACGTCGTTCACTCTTCCTTCAGAAACCCCATTCACGCTTCCTAATGAGGGAAGAAGAGTGAATGAGGTTCACATTTCTCCAGACGCTACTACAAGTAGTGCTTTTATCAGCGCTAGAAATAGCTTTTAACAACGCAAAAAAAGTGTTGTTAATCTTAGAAAAGTTAAAGGGGGCCCTTTTATCTGTGCTTTTTGAGCGATGGTAAAAAGGGTCTTTTATCAGTGCTAAAAAAAGCACTGATAAATTGGGTCTTTATTAGCGATGATAAAAGTCAAAAAATGTAAAAAAAATAAATAAAATTTAAAAATTTGAGACCACCCCTTTTAATAGCGCATGCCACCCCCTTTCAATAGTGCGCACCACCACCCCGCCCTCGGAAGCCCCCACCCTCACCCAACCGCACCTGCCTGTCTTTAACAATGACCTCCAGCCCTTTAACAGCGCTATCCCCCCTGCACCTACGTGCATGCCCCTGTCTCTTCCGACATTAATCTTTATTGATATCAGTTATCTATACAAAACATGGATTCTCCAGGCATATGAGTCACCTAATTAGAAGGCCACGACACCTAAAAACCTGCCCTCCTCCCATCCATTTTACAGTTCCCTACATCCATACCCCCACCCCGCTCGGGTTTCAGTTCCGCTGCGATTAGGGTTCCTCTACTACTTCCTCAGCTCCGTCGCCGAAAAACCCTCCTACCCCCGATCGGGATTTACCATCGCTCCTCCCACCCCTCCCTGATTTCCCTCTACCAACTTTAGGGTTCCCGCTCCCCCCCCCCAAAAAAATCCCCCCTCCCTGAATCCCCTATCTTGCTCCCCTCTTCGAATCCCCTCTCCAGTCGCGACTCTGCCTCCGTGTGATCCGCCTTCGGCTCCCCCGCCTTGGGCTCCTCTGCCTTTGTCTCCTCCACCTTGGGATCCTCCACCTTCGTCTCCTCTGTCTCCGGCTCCTCCGTCGTCGACACCCCTGATTCATGATTTCCGTCAGGTCTTGCTACGGTACCAACTGAATTTTTACTATTGTATCCTCCATTCCCTACTTGGGAATCTCTGACTCGTGATTTCTGTTGGGTGTTTCTACGACACCCACTGCATTTTTACTGCTGCTCCACACCCTCCTATGACATGTGCAGTAGCCTTCTTTTTATGGTAGTTTGACTTTCATCCAACCTGCTACTCCACGCCCTCCACTCCAATCATCTTCAATGTTTTAATTCAATTTATTTTTTCATAGTGAGCGTGGATTATGTAATTTACATAAGCTGCCTTCCCTGCAGGTTTCATACAAGTGCCACCGCATGCGCATAAAGCCTGTTGTTCTGGATCTTTAGATGTCTGCGGCGGCAACAACGATCCCACAATCTTCAATGTTTTAATTGAATTTATTTTTTCAAAGTGAGCATGGATTATGTAATTAACATAATCTTCCTTCTCTGCATGTTTCATACAAGTTCCACCGCATGTACATGAAGCCTGTTGTTCTAGATCTGTAGATGGATGTGGCGGCGACATTGGTGGAGGCCGCCACTCCACTCCTCCTGTCTCTCTAATTACTCCACCCTCCCTTTTTGGTCTATTCCTGAACATGAACCAAGATTCTATGGTACCAACTGAATTTTTACTATTGTATCCTCCATGCCCTACTTAGGAATCTCTAACTCGTGATTTATGTCGGGTATTGTAACGACACCAACTGCATTTTTACTAATTCTCCACACCCTCCTATGACATGTGTAGTAGCCGTCTTTTTATGGTAGTTCAACTTTCGTCCAAACTGCTTCTCTATGACCTCCTCTCCTACCATCTTCAATGTTTTAATTCAATTTATTTTTTCATAGTGAGCATGGATTATGTAATTTTCACAATTTTCCTTCCCTGCAAGTTTTATACAAGTGCCACCGCATGCACATGAAGCTTTTTATTCTAGATCTGTAGATGGTTGCGGCGGTGACATTGGTGGAGGTCTCCACTCCACTACTCATGTCTCTCCAATTACTCCACCCTCCCTTTTTGGTCTATTCCTAAACATGAACCAGGATTCTACGGTTGTGGACTATACAATCCTATAGTTTCAACTCATACGGTAAATAAATCTTCATTTTTCTACACCTAAATCCCTGATGGCCGAACCATTCCCCTTACGACACCTTTATTTCCTTCCCAGATCCATGTGCAACCACTTCATTGATGATATTTCTTCTTATGTCAATTCATTACGCAACAATGGTCCTTCAATGTCACTTTTTTCCCATTCACCAATTACAACTTATATTTCAATTTTTTAGATGGTATTTATTCACCTATTCATTTTTTCAAGGTCCACACTTCTTTATTTCACCTCTTTAGTAGGATCCTTCTCTGATTTGATTCTCCCTTATTTAAAATTATCCATGTCAGTGACTTTAACCTGTCAATTTGGATTTTTATATTAGTTTTGTTTCATTATTTTATGCAGGTTGTGACAAATGAAATTTTATTAATGATCTATACAATGAGTCTACATTGCATTATCATTATAATGGTGCTTATTGAGCTTACATTTATTCTTCTATTCGGGTTGATTTATCATCATCTCCAATTTTTTAATACAATGTTAACAAAGATTCAAGGTATTTTTTCATTGATTCAATTATTTAGTTTCTATTTTTTTTGATAAATTGATGAGGTCTCTTTTATCAAAAATATTATTAATATTTCAAACCATTCTTTTCACAGGGATAAACATACCACTATTTTTGTTTTCTCTTCTGCAACCCATTTACAGTTATTTTATCTATGCTCTTACTTTTTCAGTATTTATCTTTGGATAATAATTTTTCTTGTGTCATCGTTTTTTCCATTCACCAATGACAACATATATTTCAATTTTTGTACAGTTGTTACCACTATTCCATAATGGATATTTTCATGTTTTTTTCAGAAGCATTGAATGAGGAGATCATTGATATTGTATTTGGAAGAATTTTATATCAAATGATCAATAAGACTTTATATTTTCCCCAGATTAATTTGTACAAGATAATCATTTAAATTTTATACACAAAAAAAGGGCATGACAACATAGAAACAGAGGATAGAGGTGTAGTATTGTAACTACTGGCATAAAATGATGGAATGAAGACCACAATTCCATGTAGGTTCAATGTCATGGATTACTGGTGACACTAAAATTCAAAACCATGAGTACATCAGAATGGTTACAGGAATGGTGTTATTTTTTTCATAATGGTATAATTTTCTAATAAAAACCAGTGATTTGTTTACTGTATATCAATCATTTCACATTAAAATCTTATTAGTTATTGTACAACCCAAGAGCTCTTGGGAGTTCACTTGGGGAATTCATTCCTGGATGCGGCATCCGAGCTATCTAGAATTTCAACTATCAAGACTATGTCATCTTCTCCAGGTATTTCCTTGACATTAAATAATTGAGAGAGATCTACCACAGTTGATCATTGCCTTGGTTTTTTATGTGGCTGAGTCTTCTGATTTTCTTAAAATCTATATTATCTATTATTATATATACTAAAGATGGATTCTTCCCACTTACGTGTCACCTAAATTAACAGCCACGTCACCCTTCAAAAAAAATTAACCCATCCAAAACTGGGAATCCATCGTCCGCTTTACCATTTCCCCCATGCATCGTCGACAATTCCCTCCATATTAGGGTTTTATTGCATCAACCGTGACCAATTCGCCTCCGCCTTCACTCACTTTCCCATTTCCCTGACATATCATCCGCTCCTCACTCCATCTTACTATCATGCCACCAGATGTCGATGTATCCTCCTACCCACAAAATCCACTAGAAATCGTCACCCACATACAATCAGACAATCTTCCTCGCCTACAAATATTGTTGCCTTATTCTCCTTCAATATGTCACGTGAACTTCCTCACCTATGGATCTCGCTATCTCCTTCTGTTAAAGCAAGTCTTCATTCAATCTTCGTCACCTACACAACCCGATGTAAGCTTCAACACCCAAAAATGAACCCTATATTCGAGTGTACATATTTATGTTCATTCACAGATCTCAACGACAGGTTGGGATTTCCCCATTGCAATGCTTCATCCCATTACCAAACGCATCACTCATAAAATAATTTTTTCTCCCTATCTCTACTATCAAAAATTTCTCCAGTATTCAGTTTTAAATTTCACTACATTCAGACAAATCTCCCATAATTTGTTTCAATCAATCTTCAATCCTGTTTGAGGAATTGATGATCTACTTCTTTCATTTAGTTAACATTTAATTAGAAGATTCTATCTTCAGAGAGCATAAATATCCACTGATCTATAATAGGTCTTCTCTGAGATAGGTTTTTTCAAATACCTATATGCCATTTTTTTATTCTTCCTTCAAATCTTCTTCCCCCTATGTTCATAATTTTTTTTCAAAGTATTGTGATTTTTCCTCTTGTGTAACTCTGGTTTTATACTGATAATTTGTTTCATTGTTTTTTCCAAAATTTTATTATGATTTTTTATATGATATTTATGATCATAGGTTTCTATATTATTTGGGGGGGGGATAGATAAATAAAGCCTACTCAGTTGTAGTAATTATCATGACGTCTATTTCATATTTCCATTTATATTTTTTACAATTTTAGTAACAAATATATTGTCACATATTTTTCATACATCAATTAAACATAGTACACATTCTATGATCATAATTCTATAATAATATTTTCCCATAACCTACTTTTTATTACTGTGTTCCACTTTTTATTTTAGAATTTTCTTTTTCTAATATTGATTCCATTACTTTGTAGGTATGGCAATTTGCTCTCATGATTCTGAATTGCCTTAGTGTGTAGGTCTTGGGATTTTAAGAGGCATTGGTGAATCAAGGGAGCTGCTTCATGTGATTCTCATCCCGTGTTCCACTCTGAAGGTCAGTTTTTATTTAGGTTTTCATTCAAATTCCTTCATCTTTATTACAAGCTGTTGGATAAAACTCACCTTTTATTTCTGTAGATGACAGGCTGCCGGATAGCACCTCACCTTATATTTCTGTAGATGCCATCTCATTTCAAAATGTTGTGACACTCTTTAACTACACTGGGAGTGGCTACTAGAATTATGGGTTTTTTATCAATTTATAGTTAGAATGGTATGTCTGAGTATGATATAATCTATTATACCAAATGTAGGATCAAATGTGTAAAACGAGATACAAATAAAAGAGGGGGTGAATTGTATAATTTAAAAAATTCCTAAGAGAATTTTTTGTGATCAAAATTCACAAAACCTCTAAGTTCTAATAACTTCCTTGATTCAATTAAAATGGTTCCGGAAATGAAATTTAACAGAAGTTTACAACAGATAAGATTATACCTTAAAGCGTATAGAATCTAACTAAAACAGAGTACAAGTATGAGTAAGTATAAGAAAGTTATACTTTCTTCAACAATACAAATACAGCAGAAAAACAAAGTTGTAAAACTACAAGTAACAAGAATAAACTCTTTTAACCCAAAGAGGAGGGTATCCAACAACCCTAGATAAGAGGTTCCTTGATTTATACTTTCAAGAAAGTCTGTCTTACCCAAACCCAGGTAATCCCTCAATCCGAAGATCGGTATCTATCTCGCTATCCTCACAAGCCCTCGATTTGTAAGGAAATCAGCACCTCTGACTTCACAACCCGAAGTCTCTGATTTTAAAGAAACTGAACCTCTACACGAAGAAAATCTGCACGAAGAAAAGTTTAAACAAGTCATTCAAACTTACTGCATGAAGCCTGAGATTTTATTAGAGCCTCTCTCTCTATAAATCACTTCAACATCATGTGGGCACAATTTTCAAAGTTTAGTGTTGATATCTTTTCAAATGAGATCCTATTTATAGGCACAACTCCAATGGCCGGCTCCCTCCTCCAACGGTCATATTATTCCTTGAATTTCGGAGGGACCTGTACATGTGTCACTCAAACAAAGGTTAGTTGATAACTGAAGGCATGACATCGTTTTATAACAAAATAGATGTAAGAATAACCAAAACTGATATTCGGAATGAAGGTAAATGAATGTTTGGAGTCTAAT
This sequence comes from Viscum album, assembly GCA_963277665.1. Classification (NCBI taxonomy): domain Eukaryota; kingdom Viridiplantae; phylum Streptophyta; class Magnoliopsida; order Santalales; family Viscaceae; genus Viscum; species Viscum album. The sequence goes on from OY728129.1 coordinate 416,598,054, forward strand.
TAAAAAAATGAATTCAAAGTCTGTAGTACTAAGATATTCATATTCTGTTTTGTAGGAATTCATAACCTGAATTATATAGAATTTAGGAGTCTGAATTTCAAGGAAATTCGGATTCTGGATTCGTAATAATTCGGAACCAGAACTTACAAAGTTCGGAGTCAGAGTTCATGAGAATTCAGAGTCAGAACTCATAAGAGTTTGACGTCTGAATTCCAAGAACTCAGAGTCAGAACATAAAGAAGTTTGTAACTAGAATTCATAATCAGAATTCAGAGTCAGAACTTAGAGAAGTTTGTAACTAGAATTCATAATCAGAATTCAGAGTCAGAACTTAGAGAAGTTCGTAATTAGAATTCATAATCAGAATTTGTAGTCAGAACATAGAGAAGTTCGTAACTAGAATTTGTAATCATAATTCATAGTCAAACATTACATCAGTTCGTAATCAGAATTTGGAGTCGTACTTTATGAAAGTTCGTATCTAGAATTCGGAGTTGAACTTCATGAGAGTTCGTAACCAGAATTCAGAGTCTTAAACAGAATGCTTCATATCTTAGTTTTATATGATTCTGAGGTTTTGGTTTCAATCCGAGTTTCATACATAGAAAATTTATGATATGAACAATGAAATCTAGGTAAGGGTAAATTTCCTTGGGGAAGAAAATTTTCCTTATAGAAGTAAAATAGGGGTAAAATAAGATTTTCCTTAAAATAAGGTGTTTGTGATTTTCAAAACAAGAGGAATGGTAAAGTCATAAGGAAACCTTAATGACTCAACAATCTTCCCCTTACATGAAGGAATGGAAAAGTCATAAGTTAAACCTTATTGACTCAGAAATCTCCCCCTTTTTAGAAAGCACAAACATCCTTACGAAAAATAATGTAAGTACTTAGAATAAATTTCTATATTTTGAAATTAAAGCTTATCTCCCTTAGTTTATGGACAATGGTGAATACGACTAACTCCTCCTTAGGTTTTGGAACTCTAAGGATCGTATTCTAGATTTCTGAAATGAGAAATTTTATTTGAATGTGGAAATATTTGTAATGATCACTCCCCCTCAGAAAAACTCCCCCTTACTTAGGGATAGTTCTTATTTACTTAGAAATTTTTCTTCTCCCTTTTGGAATTAGTTTTCCTTCTCCCCCTTTGTGATTTTCAAAAAGAGATTGAGGGAATGGAAAAACAATAAAGTACATAAAATATTAGTATAGACAACCAGACAAAATAAGCAAACAAAAATTTCATTACAATGGAAATAATTAGTAAAAGGAAAAAAATACAACAAAAGATCGGAGTGGTCTATTTTTTTCTTTTTCCTTGGGCATTAGCATCTTCACAATTGTATTCAACTTCTTTAGATCTTTGTGATCTTCCTCAGCTTGCATTCCTAATGCCTTAATCCTGTCTTCCTGAGCCTTCAGGACCTCTGCCTAAGCGTTCATGGCCTCTTCCTGAGCCTTTAGCAATTCGCCTTGCTTCAAAAGCTTTTTTTGCATCTCGCTCTAGAGATCCTTTTCTGTTTTCAATCTTTGAACAATATAGCTCAGCTTCCCATTTAGATCTTTTACATCCTGAATCCGAGAACTTTGTTATAGACTCAACTTTTCCTGAAAACTGTTTGTAAGATCCTTTATCTTAGAGTCTTCGGTGTCAAATGCCTCTTTGACATCTTCTTCAAACTGATCAAGCTATGCCAAATCTTCATTGATTTTATTCGACCAAAGATTCATTTTTCTACAGGATTTTCGGTGGGATTCATAATTGATAAGAAAATTTTTGTATTCTTCCTCAATCTTAACACATATGTCTATCACCATAGATACATATTCTGATTTCTGATTCATGGTGTGCTGAAGCATATGGCATCTGGACTCAATTTATGGAAAGATAGGAATGGTATCCACCAGCTTCTTTAGAGATTGAACAACAAAATCATGTCGTAAGTCAGATGAATCTAAATCATACATTTTACTAGAAGATGGTTCTTCCTTTAACTCTACCAACTTCCTCTTTGAGGTTCCTCCAGCTTCTTTCATCCTCAGAATATCTTTAGTTGGGGTGTCAACAAACACTTGTTTGCCTTTAATTATTTTCAGATTATCCTCTTCATCTGGTGATTCATGCTCACTTTCTAATAATTGTACAATATTGTCTTCATCAATGTTTTCCTTCTCAACTCTATCTTCAATATCCTCAGGCAGAATAAAGTCATGATTGTGAACCTCTTCCTCAGATGGCTTGTTGAATTCCTCTTCTCCCTTCTCATCATCTCTAGGAGTAAAAAGTTTTGAAGATTCAGCTTGAGAAGTCTGAAGTGAAAATTTCTCGAAAGCACTTTCCTTATCCTGAAAGTCTTCCACTTGCTTTAACAAGTCGGTTGTCTTTTCAGAGATTTTAGATTCCTGGACTTCTTCTATAGCTTCCTTCTCGACTTCCTTCTCTTTGAATTTTTCTGGAGACATAAACTTTTTTCCCAGAGTCTCAGACAATTGTTCCACCAGAAAAGATTTCGGAATAGGAATATTCTCCGAAGCAATTTCAGAATCCCTCAGAAGGGATGGACAAATTTCGGCCTCTGACATCTTCTTCTTGAGCTTCTTTTCCTTGGCCTGCTTCTCTAGCTCATCAGCATCTTTTTCTTTTAAGGCCTTAGCCTCAGCAGGATCCAAATCGAACTGTGGATCCCCTGCTTTTCTATTCCTCTTATCCTCCCTCCACTTCGCTACCACCTCATTTGGGTAGGCTTTTTTCATTTTGGGTTTAGGAGGTGCAGATTGGGCTTCCTTGTCTTTGGGGGTTTTTTCCGTTTCCTCCACTTCCTTTATCTTTCTTTTCTTTCCTTCTTTCTTTGATAGTTTGACTTTTTCAACATTTTCCGGATTGGATTATTCCTTATCCTCAGAAATATCATAGAACTCTCCTGACTCCTTGGAAAAACCCACTTTCATCCTCTTCAGAGTGTCATCACTGATCATCATCACCTTGAAATCCCTCGGCTTAGAGCTACAGGGGATCTTGAAGGATTCTAGGCACCGAACTATGAGCTTAGAAACAAGGGCAAGGTACATAATAATCTGAGCTCTCAAATTTCCATTCTTTATGTTCTGAATCATAATGAGGACGTGTTTCATGAGGTTCACCTTACTTAGGTTTACCAAAAAATCCAAAATATACATGTCACTTTTCTTAAGGGTGTCCTCGTCACCCTTCCTCGGTACAATGAGACCTTGAACCCATAATTGTAGAATCTGATTGTTGGTAGATAGATGGGAAATCTTGGTTGTCTTGACATCTTTGAGCCCAAGGCATTACATAGCCTTTGCCTTAACAAAACTACCTTGAACCCCTGGCAGTTTGTGAGAGAAAAATTCAGCTTCACCTTCATATTACAGCCCCGCCAAGCTTGCAGCCTTGGTGTAAGAAAGTTTGTATGTCTTTCCATAACTCTTGAATGAGATTTTTTCTCTACCCTCTTCCTGAATGAAGCTAACTAATTCATAGAATTTGATGAGAAGATCCGGATAGACTACATATTGAGTTGTTTTCTTCGAGATAGATGTACTTTCCCATCCATTTAGCTTGATATTCTTGGAAATAATGGAGTCATACTTATTGAAGAAGTTCGGATGAACCAACCCCTCCTTGTATATTTTCCATTCTGGAATCGGATTAATTGTAGACATATCCTGAGAAGGGGCTTTTTCAGACATTCAGACTGAGCACTTCTGAAGAATTCGGAATGGGCTTTTGTAGAGGAGAAGAGCTTCGAGATGCGAGAGCTTGGAAACCAATGTGGGACAACCCTTCGGGGGTCCTTTATATAGGTGATGGAAGCGACCTTTCAACTTCCAATTCCAATCTAATGGTTGGTAAACCTTCTGATCTGATCTAACGGTTGATTTGATAGCCACAAGGAAACCTTTGGTTGAATCCTAAATTTTTAGGTTTAAAAAAAACATTCGGATTTAAGAAAACTATAATCCGAGAAATTTTAAAATCAAAAGAAACTAACAGAAATGAAATAATGTCTACGAAAATTTAAGAATGAAATCATACCTTTTGGATTGCTATGAAGATTATTCGTAATAGGTGATATTCTTTTTGAATAACTTTGGATTCAAAAAAAACTTGAATACGAAAAAAAACTTCACTATGAAAATTTCAAAACCGAAAAATTTCCATTATGAAAATTTCAAATCTGAAATATTTCCATTACGAAAATTTCAAATCCAAAATATTTCCATTACAAAAATTTCAAATCCTAAATATTTCCATTATGAAAATTTCAAATCCAAAAATTGTCCTTATGAATACTTCTGATCTAAAGATTTTTATTACAAAATTTCTAATCTGAAGATTTTAATTATGAAAACTTCAAAAAACTGACTGCGAAGATTTTCATTACGAAAAATTTAAAAACTTACTACAAAAATTTTCATTACGAAAAATTTAAAAACTTACTATGAAAAAAAAAATCATTTTTAAAAATTTGAAAAACCTTCAATAAAAAATGTACTCCCCCTATGAAAAAGAGTTTATTAATGTAAGTAGATTGGTTGAACAGAAAGTTAATGGAGGAAGATTACCTCATGATTATCATTCCTTACTTCTGTTTAATATATTCAAATCTATCGGTAGGTAAATATTTTGTGAAAATTTCAGCAAGTTGATCATGTGTTTCGATAATTATAGAATGATATCTCCTTTTAGTGTGTGATCCCTAAGAAAGTGATGTGTAATATCTATGTGCTTTTCAAAAGAGTGATGTACATGGTTTTTACTAAGGGAAATGGCACTTGTGTTATCACACAAAATTTGAGTTTTGGTAAAACTCAAGCCATAGTCTATGAGTGTGTGTTGCATCCACAATACTTGAGCACAACAACTTCTAGCTGCTACATATTCAGCTTCAGCAGTGGAAAGTGCTACTGAGTGTTGCTTCTTGCAAGACCAAGAAACTAATGAATCTCCTAAGAAATGACAAGTTCCGGATGTACTCTTTCTATCCATTCTATATCCACCAAATCCAGCATCCGAAAAGCTTTTTAAAACTAAATCATTTCTAGAAGTATAAAATAGTCCTAAATCCATGGCTCCCTTTAAGTTGCGAAAAATTCTCTTCACTGCCTTTAAGTGAGATTCCTTAGGATTGGATTGATATCTTGAACATAAGCATACTAAAAAAATTAAGTCTGGATGACTAGCTGTCAAGTAAATTAGACTTCCTATCATACCTCTAAAAGTTTTTTGATCTACTGGTTTCCCGGCTTCATCAAGATCAAGTGTATTTGAGGTACCAATGGGAGTAATTATACATTTAGTGTTGTCATATCCATATTTTTTAAGAAGATCTTTAATATACTTATGTTGAAATATATAGATTCCTTCTGGTTTTTTAGAAATTTGAAAACCAAGGAAAAATGTTAACTCACCCATCATACTCATTTCAAACTCATATTTTATTAGATCTATAAAGTAATTAGTTAAATATTGTTGAGTTGAACAAAATATAATGTCATCAATATAAATTTGAACAATAAAAACATTTTTCATATCTTTCTTTATAAAAAGAGTTGGATCTGCATTTCCCTTAACATAGTTATTTTGAAGTAAAAATCATGTAAGTCTATCATACTAAGCTCGAGGGGCAAGTTTAAGGCCATACAAAGCTTTGGTAAGTCTAAAAACATGATCAGGATGTTTTTTATCTTCAAAGCTAGGAGGTTGTTCAACAAAAACTTCCTCTTAAACATAACTGTTAAGAAAAACACATTTCACATCCATTTGAAAAAGTTTGAAATTGAATAATGTTGAAAAGGCTAGAAAATACGAATAGATTTGAGTTTAGCTACTGGAGAATAGGTTTCTTCATATTCTATTCCTTCTTGTTAATTATAACCTTTAGCAACTAATCTAGCTTTATTTCTGACTATGATTCCATTTTCATCACACTTGTTTCTGAAGACCCATTTTACTCCAATAATAGAAGTTTCCTTAGGTATTTCAACAAAGGTCCAGACATTATTCCTTTCGAATTCATTTAGTTCATCTTGCATGGATTTAATCTAATCATCATCACCTAAAGCTTCATCAGTGCTTTTTTGTTCTAATTGGGAAAGGAATGCTAGATTTTCTACTTCATTTCTTAAGGAACATCTAGTCCTTATGGGTTGATTCACATCACCAATGATACTATCACTAGGATGATTCTTTAGAAACGAATGATTTGGGTTTTGTAAAACCTGTTCATCAACATAGGGTAGGAAATATTCTGGGGTAAATGTTTCAGAAGTATCTTCTTGAACATTTTCCTTATTAGAAGGATCTTCTATCAAAGGTTGATAATCAGTTTTTGAAAACACATCCGAGGATGTAGATTGGGGTTGTTTAAAAACAAAAGGATCAGTTTCATAATATTTTACATGTACTCTATCCTCAAAAGTACAAGTTTTTTTGTTGAAAACTCTATAAGCCTTAGAAGTTGTGGAGTAGCCTAAGAAAATTCATTCATCAGATTTTGGTGTGAATTTATGCAGATTATCTTTAGTATTCCAAATGAATACCATGTAACCAAAAACCTTGATGTAGGAAAGTCTAGGTTTTATACCATTCTATAACTCATAAGGGGTTTTATTAGGAAAAGGTCTAATCAAAACTCGATTTATAGTATAAAAAACAGTACTTACAAATTCATCCCAAAAATGTTTGGCTACAGAATACTCACTCAACATGGTTCTAGTTATCTCTTGAAGAATTCTATTTCTTCTTTCAACAACACCATTCTGTTGAGGTGTTCTGGGTGCTGAAAAGTTATGAGTAATGCCTTTTCTACTACATAAAGTTTCAAAATCATAATTTTTAAATTCTCCTCCATGATCACTATGAATAGTTTTCAATGGAAGGATTTTCTCATTTTGACATGGGCTCTAAAACTTTTGAAATAAGAAAAAGCTTTAGAATTCTTTTCTAGAAAATAGACCCACATATATCTAGTGTAATCATCAACCAAAAAAATACATAGGACTTTCCCCCAATGCTTCCATCTTGTGTAGGACCAAAAAGATCCATATGCACTAGTTGTAATGCATCAGTAGTTGAGAATTCACCGTCTGATTTAAAACTTGATTTATGTTTCTTTCCATATTGGCATGGGTCACAAAATTTTGAAGAATCAAATCTAAGATCCAGTAGATCCTTAACTAGTCTTTTTTTAGAAATTTTGCATAAGTTCCTAAGGTTACAGTGTCCTAACCTTCTATTCCACAACCAAGAATGATCTTCCATTGCACTAAGGCAAGGTAATTCTTGGCTCCTAAGGTATTCTAAGTTTAGTGTGTAAACATTCTCTTGCCTGTTGGCAGAAAAAATAAATTCTTCCTTGGAATTGTGTACTAAGCACTTATCATTCCTAAAATTCAAAAGGTAGACTTCATCACATAATTGGATTATGCTAATGAGGTTGTGCTTAAGACCCTTAACAAATAAAATATTTGAAATCAAAGTTTTTCCAATAAGAACAATGTTACCTATACCAATAATTTCTCCCTGAGCATTATCTCTGAAAGTTGTTTTTCCTCTTTTCGTCTGGATAATCCTTTCAAAATAGTTTTTGTTACCAGTCATATGCCTGGAACATCCACTATCCGTGTACCACGTATTTTTGTTGGTACTTTCTCTATTTTCCTGAAAATAAGAAAAAGCTAGGTTTTCGGAATCCAAACTTTCTTGGATCTGTAATTGTTAGACAACAAAATTTTGGGTATCCACATTTGTTTAGAAAAATAATCTTTATGAAACCCAATAGATTTAACTTTATTCAAGGAGCAATTTTTCTTCCAATGCCCACCACTTTTACACTTAGTACAAAAAGGGGCTCTAGAAGGAATAAAATAGTTGTTTTTGAAAAATGGTTTTTGGTGAGTGTAACCTACTCCAGTAGTGTTTCCTTGAGGTTTAATTTGAGAATACATCTTCTCAAAATTTTCCTTCCCAGAGGTAAATTTTGCAAGAATCTTCTTAAGAGAAAATATTTCAGATTTTATTCTGATAACTAAATTCCTATCCTCAGGAATAATTTCCTTAGAGTTATATTTTTCCTCAAAAACGTTCATCTCTAAAATAGCATTCTTAAGATCTTTAGAAAGTTCTTATTTAGCAGAATTTTCTTTCTCAAGGTCTTTAGAATGTTTTTCTAAAAGCTCTTCTTTATCTCTAAGATCTGTAGAAAGATCTGAAATCTCTTTTGTAAGAATTTCTTCCCTAGTATTTTCCTTGTCTAATTTCTTAGAAATTTTACAATTTTTTGCTTCAAGTAATTTGGAAAATCTATAAACTTCTTCATATGAATTTATTTCTTCATTTTCTGGGGATGAAGTATCTTCATTGGAAGTAATATTTTTAGAATAGTAATTCTTATCAAGAGATATTTTTGTTAAAGACTTGGTAGAGGGTACCTTGGCCATAAGAAATGTATTAGGGAAAGAAGTAGAAGCAATGAATCCCATATTATTTTGTGCTGAAGAATCATATTCCGAAGATTCACTTTCTGAAGAGTCTCAATAGCTATCACTCCAAGTATCATTAGCTTTGAGGCTTTTCTTGTGCTTTGATCGATAGAATTTCTTCTTGTTACTTTCTGAATTCCTTTCCTTCTTTTCCTTCTTCTTAAACAAAGGAAAATGAGGTCTGATGTGACATGTTATTCTACATTCATAACAAGTAACTTCTCCATATTTCTTATCTCTGTAATCTTTATTCTTGTACTTATTCTGATGGTTCCTTTGAGCTACAATCTTGTTCATTCTCTGAGCAAGATTAGCTAATTCATTCTCTGACTTTTCTGTATCACTAGATTCTGGCTGAATAATTACTTTCTTTGTCTTTGATCTAGTTAATCTTTCTGGGTTCTTGGATTTCATATGTTTAGAAGGGGCTGTGAAAGCAACTCCTCCATTCCCATTCTTCTTCTTGACATTTTTAGCATCTCTCTTCATTCTAATTTCATGTTGAAGAAGAGTTCCAAACAACTCATCTAAGGAAATCTAAGTGACTTTCCTGTTCTCATCAATAGTTGTCCTCTTGGAATCCCATTCATTTGGCATAATATCTATGATCTTATCCATAAGATCCTCATCATCCAAACCTTTTTTTCTCACAGATTGAAATCTATTCATGATAGTCATAAACCTTTGTTGTACTTTTCTTATAGGTTCTCTATAAGGAAAGTTAAAGCCATGGTATTCAACTCTAAGAATAGCTCTTCTTGTCTCTATGAATTTAGATGTACCAAAATGTGTAAATTCAAGTTTCTTCCATATACTCTTTACTGCTTCACATGATGATATTTGACTATAGATGTTCCTAGTCATGGAACACAACAAAGTATTTATGACTCTAAAATTTGATTGATATTCTGATTTCTCATGATTCGTAAAGGTTCTCAAATCCTTATCCAGAATCTTATAATCACCAGTTAGCATTACATAGTTATCAACTCTAGTATTGATAACAAAAGTCTTCATTCTATCTTTCCAGTACTCATAATCATTTCCATCAAAAACAGGAGGTCTGGTAGGATTTAGATTATCTATAGAACCAACATTTAAACCTTCCATTCTTAAGAAGATATTTGGCACAAAAACTTGTTAGTAGTATGATTTTGTAAACAAGGAAAATATTCCTAAGTAAGGAAAATATAGAGCAAGATTATCTCTAAGAAAAACTAAATCCGAACTATGTGAGTCTGAATAACAGATTCCAAAAAATATAAATCTAGAAAATATGATTTCAAGAAATCAATTTCGAGTATTCTCTTCTGAATCTAATCGTGAGATTAATTTAGATTGAACCAATCCTCTGATACCAATTATTAGAATGGTATGTCTAAGCATGATAAACTTTATTATACCAAATGTAGGATCGAATATGTAAAATGAGATACAAATACAAGAGGGGGTGAATTTTATACTTTAAAAAATTCCTAAAGTAATTTTTCATGATCAAAATTCACCACACCTCTAAGTTATAATAACTTGCTTGATTCTGGAAAAATGGTTCCGGAAATGAAACTTAACAGAAGTTTACAACAGATAAGATTCTACCTTAAAGCGTATAGAATCTATCTAAAATAGAGTACAAGTATGAGGAAGTATAAGAAAGTTATACTTTCCTCAACAATACAAATACAGCGTAAAAACAAAGTAGTAAAACTACAAGTAACAAGAATAAACTCTTTTAACCCAAAGAGGAGGGTATCCAACAACCCTGGATAAGAGGTTCCTTGATTTATACTTTCAAGAAAGTCTATCTTACCCAACCCCAGGTAATACCTCAATCCGAAGATCGGTATCTGTCTTGCTATCCTCGCAAGCCCTCGATTTGTAAGGAAATCGGAACCTCTGACTTCACAACCCAAAGTCTCTGATTTTAAGGAAATCAAACCTCTTAACGAAGAAAATCTGCACGAAGGAAAGTTTGAACAAGTTGTTCAAACTTACTGCACAAAGCCTAAGAGTTTATAAGAGCCTCTCTCTCTCTCTAGAAATCACTTCAACAGCATGTGGGCACAGTTGTCAAAGTTCAGTGTTGAGCTCTTTTCAAATGAGCTCCTATTTATAGGCATAACTCCAACGGTCGGCTCCCTCCTCCAATGGTCATATTCGTACTTGAATTTCAGAGGGACATGTACACGTGTCACTCAAACAATGGTTAGTTGATAATTAAAGGCATGTCATCGTTTTATAAAAAAACATATGTAAGCATAACCAAAACTGATATTCGGAATGAAGGTAAATGAAAGTTCGAAGTCTGATTAAAAACTGAATTCGGAGTCTGTAGTACTAAGATATTCGGATTCTGTTTTGTAGGAATTCGGAACCTAAATTCTATAGAATTATGGAGTTTGAATTTCAAGGAAATTCAGATTCTGGATTCATAATAATTCAGAACCAGAACTTACAAAGTTCAGAGTCAGAGTTCATGAGAATTCAGAGTCAGAACTCATAAGATTTCAGAGCCTAAATTTAGAGAACTCGGAGTCAGAAATTAGAGAAGTTTGTAACTAGAATTCGTAATCAGAATTCGGAGTCAAAACTTAGAGAAGATCGTAACTAGAATTCGTAATCAGAATTCAGAGTCAGAACTTAGAGAAGTTCATAAGTAGAATTCGTAATCAGAATTCGTAGTCAGAACTTAGAGAAGTTCGTAACTTGAATTCGTAATCAAAATTCATAGTTGAACTTTACATAAGTTTGTAATCAGAATTTGGAGTCGTGCTTCATGAAAGTTCATATCCAGAATTCGGAGTTGAACTTCATGAGAGTTCGTAACCAGAATTCGGAGTCTTAAATAGAATGCTTCATATCTAAGTTTTATATGATTCTGAGATTTTGGTTTCAATCTGAGTTTCATACTTAGAAAATTTATGATATGAACAATGAAATCTAAGTAAGGTTAAATTTCCTTGGGAAAGGAAATTTTTCTTATAGAAGTAAAACTGGGGTAATATAAGATTTGCCTTAAAATAAGGTGTTTGTGATTTTCAAAACAAGAGGAATTGTAAAGTCATAAGGAAACCTTAATGACTCAACAATCTTCCCCTTACATGAAGGAATGAAAAAGTCATAAGGTAAACCTTATTGACTCAATATTTATAAATTAAATGGTGTTTTGTTATGATTGGTGACAAAGATGGTTATGTTTCTGCTTATTTGATTTAGCAGGCACAATGTTCAGATGCAGTGTTTTGGTTCCAAATTATGATATCCCTAGGGTGGTTCCTAGTGGTGATTTCAAAGGGTGAATCTAGATGGAGATTTCCATATTGCAGATTTCAAATGTTCAGCTACTAGAAGGTGTTGAATATTCCATCCCTACATTTGATCTTCTGGGAAGTTATTAAAAGGATATGTGTTTTCGATGTCTTCTCCCTATGATTTTCATCATTCCTATGTGGAAAGTATTGTGCTGTTTTGGAGATATGTTTTGAGATTTATATGGAACCATGAGGTATGGTATATTAATGATGTACCATGATGAGTACCTATAATTTTTGTACTATTCACATGAAATAATAGTTACTTTTTAAAATATCAGTAATTTCTTGACCTTTGTAACATTATAAGAAATAAGGAACTATGTTTTCTTAAATAAAGAGATGTTATTACGGAAGAATACAAGTAAGATATAAGTAAAATAGTTATAAATGTGTAGTGGAATTAATGATATGTAACACATTGATTGGTGTTATTTACCCTACATTTTATCCTACATTTACCTTACTTGAAATGTTATCATGTAAGGTAAAACAATAGTTCATTTTGGAATTTTAAATAAAATGTACCATATTATTCAAAATTACCTCATTTATGGAATTTTTGTTTACCTAAAAGAATTTAATTTCAAATGTAAACATATTTGAACCTATTTGTTTACATAATATTCTTTATATTGACGGTGACCAAATAATTACATAAACAACCATGTATAATTCAATTTTTTTTTTGCATGTAGATACATTTCATTTTGAATTATCCATTTGAATCATTTTTTCATTTATGTAATCGATATCTTCAGCATGAATGTCCAATATAAATTTATATTCCTTGTTAATCCAACTAAATATTTACCATTCTGTTTATGATTTCTCACCAATTTTCATACCTTCTATTCCATTATTATTTACCACATATTTTTCATTTCAACTATATGCAATATTATTATAAAATAATGAGTTTGAAAATTGGACTTCTATTATTGAAAATAAGAATTGTTTTATAGTGTCGTGCGAATGCACGAGTGGGTACTAGTTTTATTAATATTGATGAATTTCTAACTAATATATATTTATTTTTAATTAGTATTTATTAATATAAAATTAATTTTAGTTTCTTTCAATTAATATTTTTTTAATATTTAATTAGATATCTATTTATAGAAATATTTATTTAGTAATATTTATTATTAAAAAAATCTAGAGGCAGATTGAACATCGTTAACTCTTTCTTCAGAAACCACATTCACTCTTCATAATGAGGGAAGAGTGAACACGGTTCACTCTTCTCCAGACACAACTACAAATAGCGATTTTAGCAGCACTAGAAATAGCTTTTAACAGTGCTAAAAAAGCGTTGTTAATCTTAGCGAAGTTAAAGGGGATCCCTTTTATCTGCGCTTTTTTTAGCGCTGATAAAATGGGCCATTATCAACGCTGATAAAAGTCAAAAAATGTAAAAAAAATAAAAAATAAAAAATGGAGACCACCCCTTTTAACATCGCATGCCACCCCTTTCAATAGTGCCCACCACCACCCCGCCCTCAGAAGCCCCCACCCTCGCCCAACCCCACCCGCCAGCCTTTAACAACGCCCTCTAGCCCTTTAACAGTGCTAGCCCACTTGCACCTGCGCGCGCGCCCCTGTCTCTCCCTGGATTAATCTTTATTGATATTTTTATTAATATTGATGAATTTCTAACTATTATTTATTTATTTTTAATTAGTATTTATTAATATAAAATTAATTTTAGATTTTTTTAATTAATATTTATTTTAATATTTAATTAGATATCTATTTATATAAATATATATTTAGTATTATTTATTATTAAAACAATTTGGAGGCAGATTGAACGTCGTTCACCCTTCCTTCAGTAACCTTATTCACGCTTCCTGATGAGGGAAGAAGAGTGAACGAGGTTCACTTTTCTCCAGACACTACTACAAATAGTGCCTTTATTAGCGCTAGAAATAGCTTTTAACAATGCTAAAAAACATTGTTAATCTTAGTGAAGTTAAATGGGGGTCCCTTTTATCTGCGTTTTTTGAGCACTGATAAAAGGGTCTTTTATCAGCGCTAATAAAAAGCACTCCTCCCTGCGCCAGGCCCCTGTCTCTCCTTGGATTTGAACTAAAGACCCCTTCCCTACACACCTAGACATTTTACCACTCCTCCATGTTGCTTTGCTCTCCCTTTGATGATATATATATATATAGTTATATCTATTCATATATTAAAATATATTTATATTAATATATATATCTATATTTATGTATATATATAGTTATAATTTTTTATCCGCATATTTATTCATATATTAATATATATTTATTTATATATTTACACATATATTGATATATATTTGTAAGATTAGTTTTAAATACATTTATAAAATATGTTTTTGTGTGTGTGTATAAATAAATAAATACATATATACATATATACAACATACATACACATGTATATATATTATATATATGTGTATCTGTAAGTATAATTATATATATTTATATATATTCATATAGATTTATATATATTTATATATATTTACATTATTATGTATTAATATGTCAATTTATATGTTAGAACATATAGATAATATATATCAGTTTTCTAAAACACACACACACACTAATACATACATACATACATATATATATATATATAGACACACACACACACTATATAGGTATATAAATATTCATATTTTGCATTTTAAATAAAATGGGAATTGGTTTCTATTTATGTAAGAGTTATATATTAATAAATATATTTTATATTTTAATACATTTAATTAATTATTTATGAAATTAAATTTTTAGGTGTGAATATATAAAAAAATATGTATACTAGAAAAGTTGGGGGTAGAAGCCCCTTTATTAACAAGAGAAAACACACAACCTCTTTTGTGGGAAAAGAGGGAACCCAACAGAAACCGAACACCCAGGACACAAAGACCTTAAAACACAATGGCCCAAAGACCATTACAATGGCTCAAAAGCCCATAAGAAATCCTTTTAAACTGGGTAAAAAACCCATTACATGCCCAAGGCCATAGGCAGATAGCCTTAATTGTGCGTGGGAAAAAAATCATAACAAGGGAAACGCCCCACCACTGAACCCTACGACATCGCCGCAAACAACCCCGCCATCCGTCCCGGTTGGAGTCGGTGCTCCGGCTGGAGTCCACGTCCCGCTGCAGATTTGCCGCACCGAGAAAACCCCAGATCCAACGGATCTGAGGGCTGCCAGACCACCCAAGACACCGCCGGACGGATCAGAGATCCACAGTGCTATCGACCCCATCCGAAGACGCCAAATCCATCACACCGCACCTCCGTTGAGGCCCATCGTGCCATTACCGAAGCAGTAGGAAGCCCACCACCATGACCGGACCACCCGCCGCCGTAGATCTCGCATGTCGTTCACCTACCACCACGCCAGTGCAGACCTAGATCCACACCGCAGATCTGGAAAAGAGACCACCAGACCTCCAAATCGGGAACAGATCTACACCATCTGCTCCGACACAGGTGAAGCCATCGCCGACGCAGGTGAAATCGTAGCCGCAGAATGAAGTCGCCACGCAGAGAATGAGAGTTGCGGCCGAAGCCACGACCAAACCTCACCTTCTTCCCGTTTTAAAAAAATATGTATATATTCTTATATATTTGATTATAAATAACAATATGTTGCAAAAATTGATAAAATTTCAAAACCATTATATCAATATGATTGAAAGACCTGTGAATAAATTTAGTTTCCACAAAAGGGGCAAAATCTCCCTATAAATGAGTCTGAAAATCCATACAATTTTAAAAAATCGGGGTACGTTGACTAAAAACTTAGTTTTGGAGGCCTTTTGAGCATTTTTTTGGTCTCGAAAAAACCTTGATTAAGGCCCCCCATAAATTTAATGATGTAGAGCTCTTCGCAAGCTTCAATTTGATATGTGGTAGAGTTCAAACGGACATCCGAATCAAAAGTTATGATCGTTTGAAGTTCGAGTTGTTTTTTCAACTTATTTTAGATATTTTATTTATTTATTTTATATTCAAATTGTTATTAAGTGACTATTATTCAATAAAATAAAAAAATATTAATAAAATATATTTTTAAAATTATTTTATAAGCTTTTTTTAGTAAATATATTATATATTAAATTTAAATTTCTATCTATCCCTTTATAAAACACATTTAAAAAATATATGTTATATTTATATCAATATAAATATATTTATATATATTTATATATTAATATATTACTTTCAATGACTTTTTTTGAAATATACTTTTTATCAGTGCTAGTAAAAAAAGCGCAGATAAATAGTACTCTTTTATCAGTTCGTTTTTTTAACTCTGGTGGCGGTGCGAAAATCTGGTTTTGTGATAGTGAGACTCATTTTTTAAAATATGCCCAATCCTATCCCTTTAAAAAAAAATTAAAACCCCATTTAAAAAAATTGTCCCACCAACACTCATGTCATTAAATTCAGGTGGGTCTACCTAATATTGTGTTGCTCAAATTTGTTCCCTACTTGTGCTTGTAGACAGGATAAGGCAGCTGGCCTCCAACATGAAATATCCTAAACGTCCATAATTAACCCACAACAACCAGCTTTTGTGTGGAGTGTAGCCTGGAACTTGCCAAATCCAGCAGGATGGATCGGATCACCCGCTATGCATCTGTGTCATTCCTTATCCTAAGTTGGGTTGGTAGGCGCTCATAAATTCTGTATCTAACAACAACTAATGAACAATCTAATGCCTGCAAGTGTACAAAAGTTTCGTCGATCTGGACAAACCCATGTGATTATTTTGACGTTACTCCACTCTCTCTCTCTCTCTCTCTCGATATCAACATATACCGAAGACACACAGACTCCTGTATTAAAGCCGCATCGTCCTACCAGAGACTAACAGTCCGGGAGGATGAAGAGTGCGTGTCATGCTAAGCGGATCCTGCGCCGAGTTTTTTCGTTTCCCCGTTCCACCCTCGATGATGTTCCCAAAGGCCACTTTGTTGTGTACGTGGGAGACGAATGCAAGGAGAGGTTCGTGGTTCCGATCTGTTATTTGAAGCACCCTTCCTTCCAGGACTTGCTGGCGCATGCTGAGGAAGAATTCGGGTTCCACCATCCCACGGGGGTCCTCACCATCCCATGCACAGTGGAGGAATTCGTGGACCTCGCCCACAGTTTGAGTTGCTGAGAAAAGAGATGAAGTTGCGGGGAGGGGGGGGGGGGGGAATTCGGTTTTTGAGTATATTTTTGGTCTTCCCTTGTTGTAAAGCTGTAATCACTAACTAAACGGTTGCTGGATTGTGTTTTGATAAAAAAAAAATTATGATATTGAAGCACAGTTGGTGTGCTGACTGTAGTAAAACCCTAGAGGGGTTTAGCATATGCAACTCATCAGTTGCCATTAAAGTAGCCCTGAACTACCCTACTGCCATCCTTCCCGCCGGGTTTGGTCATCAATTTTTGTGGCTCTGCGGTGGGCGAGCCTTCAGGTCCAGCCGCCGGTTGTGGGTCCGGCGACTAGCGGGAATGAGCCCCTCCGCCGTCCAAGCGTCGGGTCTCTTTCTGGGCCTTATCCGCACCCTTTGTCTTCATTAGGAGATATTAAATTGCAGAAGCGTGTGTTGGCAGCTTCCTGTTGGCGTGCTGTGGCGATCTCCTCCTCGGGCGGTCCTCTGTTTCTAAAATGCGCCGAATCATTTCTCATCCCTCAAAGCATTTTGTATTATTGAGGCGGGGGTTGAAAAGTGATGGTTTAATAGTGCATCATTGACTTTGGTAAAAATGAGGGTTGTCCACATTTAATGAAACTGAATTGGGGGTTAATATGGATGTAGGAAGTTGTGGTGGTGTGACATTTCATTTTTTTGAAAAGCTACTTCTATAGGAGTTGCCGAAGTTGGTTGAATGGGTGGAAGGGGTGGGCGTGGGGGTTGATGTTTCCTTGTCATCCTCATTATCCTTCAATTCCAAGGTCTAACAGTTTGCCCCCTCACCAGAATTAACTAGTTAATTTTCTACTACTTCTTATATGTTTAATTTATGTTCTAAGTTCCATTTATATGAGTCTTTAAGTTTATATTTTATAGGCTTTCAAAGTCTCATATCTGAAATATTTTTGAGTTGCAAGAAGTGTTTTTGAAAGCTTATAATTGTATTTCATCAACAATTTTTAAGAAATGGGTTTTATTTTCAATTACTTATTATATGTTTAATCCATCTTTTAAGTTTCATTTCAATAGATGTTATGGTTTATATTTTATAGGCTTTCAAAGTCACTTACTTGAAACATTTTTGAGTTTCAGAAAGGTGGTTTTGAAACCTTTTAAATTATTAATCAGATGAAAACACCAATGATTCCACATAGCCCAGTCAAAATGGATTGGAATTTTGCTATTGGGTACTTACACTATTTGTATCATTCTTACGTTAAGGGGTATTTCAGTGAACATGAGATTAGTAGTTTTTCTTGCAAAATGA
Organism: Viscum album; assembly: GCA_963277665.1. NCBI lineage: Eukaryota > Viridiplantae > Streptophyta > Magnoliopsida > Santalales > Viscaceae > Viscum > Viscum album. Next base: position 416,616,331 of record OY728129.1, read on the forward strand.
TGATTTTATATGTTCATGGTAATGTGCATATTCAAAGGAATGAGTTTTACTTCCCCATAAAGTAAACAAATGGAATGAAGTGTTTGACATTAATCCATGGAAGGCATAAGGCTATATGGAACTTAAGGTGGATTATCTCCAGCCTGAAAATTTTGGAGGAACATGCACATATAGTGGAGAACTGACACATTTCATCTAAAGGTTTGTCATAGCATTGCACATTCAAAATCACTTACTTGAAACATTTTTGAGTTTTAGGAAGGTTGTTTTGAAACCTTTTAAATAATTTATCATCAACATTTCTTAAGAAATTCATTTTGTTTTCAACTATCTCCTATATGTTTAATTCATATTTTAATTTTCATTCATATCGGTCTTATAGTTTATATTTTATAAGCTTTCAAAGTCACGTACTTGAACCATTATGAAGTTTCACATAGGTGTTTTTGAAAGCTTGTAAATTATGTGTCATCGATAATTTTTAAGAAATTATTTTAGAGTAAAAGTAATGCACTCTTTTTAATAAATAGAAAACATTTACATGAAGAAGTAATGTCTGTGTCTATGGTGAGGCTCTGTCCCACAAGGTGGTGTGTGAATGGTACGTCCATATCGAGAGCGACGTGTTCCATGCTGGGATGGAGTATCAATCACGGGATCCTCTGTCATAGTCTGCATGGAAGGAGGTGTAGGAGGGATGTCATCGTGTGCACGAGATCCTTCTCCCACTACGTAAGTAGAAGGGGCTGCCATCATACCCTCGGGAAACCATATAGGCTGTGAAGGATCCAGTATGAAAGATGGCGGCATGGGAGATGACCCCTGATAAATCCTTGGAAAATAAATATCTGGCGAATACTGTGGATATCCGGTCAAAAAAGATGGATCCCATGCTGCATCCTGCTGCACAAACCCAGACGGGTCAGGCTGGACTGATAGAGCACCGACCTGTGCCTCTGGAACAGGTGAGGGCTCACGTGCAGCAGGACGCGGTCTCCGTCGCCGTTGTCGTCACTGGGGAATAGCACCAGCTGCTGCTGCAGGTTCCTGAGTAGGACCCTCATCTCCTGGGATAGGAGCATCATGTTCCTGAGTCGGAACATCATGTCTCTGGGGTCTAGGATGGATGATACTATCATGAATAGATCGACAAATCGGCATCGTCTCCTCCAAAGCAGCATGGATCACAGATAAACTAGCAACCTCCTCCTCCTCTGGATCAATCATGCGACATAGTCGTCGTAGTCTGGTATGTTGTACAGAGATTCAAAATGAATTATAAAATAGCGTAATAAATATATTATGTGAAATTTATTGACTTACCAGATCCTGAATCCCTCTCCCGTGCTGAGTCAGATACAATATAGACTTCATTATATACCATGGCTCATACTCTACCTGATCTGATAGGTAGAATCACATCGTACGTACACCTGTGATACGATGCTCTGCTCGATTGTCCCAGATGGCGACATATTGGGCATGTCGTCCTCGCCAATCGACATGTTGTCTCCCCGTGAGCTTCAAGCCATGAAGCGCTGGTAACTGTCATGGTGCGGGTGGAATCAGCTGAACACAGCAAAACTGACGCATAACTCTATCTGGCTGGTGCCACTCAATAATATGAAAGTGAATGAGTGGCACTACAACCATAACCTCATGAAGTCCAGCAGTACAGTATGTAGGTAAGTCCTAAACCAGACTCTAGTATGGCATCCAATGAATCTGTAATGACATGTGACATTTCATCAGAGAAATTTGTTAACAAAAAACAAAAATGATGATATATACTTACGCTGTCAGGTAGTAAATTGTCCAACATGAGACGATATGCAGCCAAATTGTGGGTCCGAGCATCGACGAAACGATGTGCCTGACTCCACCTATCAAATACAACATTGAAAGTGATAAATAATCAGAAATTAAATATAATAAATCATAATACAATCAGAAACAAATAAATATGACAGATCATACCATCGTCCACGTGGAGCGTCCTGTAGCACATCTATAGGAAGCCTCTGACCAACAGTAACAGGGGAGAGGACAGGGATGTGCTCCCATGCCCACAACTGTATAAGAACGACACATCCTCCGAGATCTGTGTGATCTAAGCGGCATGTCGTACATAATGCTCTATAAGTGTAGGCCAAACATGCAGATCCCCAACTGTATCTCCCGATCCGATCAAAGTCCTCCAGTAAACTAAGATACATCATGTGCACATGCACACCCGAGTGATCTGAACACAATGTACCTCCAATAAGTTGTAAGATATTTGCCCGAGCATAACACATGATGGTCTGCTCATCAGCATCAGCAGGTAAATGTGCAAACTAAAAAGCAAGCCAAGGCATAGATATGGACCCACCATCAGTAGCAGTTTGATCAGCCAAAATATCGACACCTAATAGTCTCTGTGCCAACTCAGCCCAATCCCCACTGGTGGGTACAATAACTGCATCTCCCTGAATAGGAAGACCGAGTAGCACTGCCACATCCTCTAAGGTGATAGTCATCTCTCCCTCTGGCAAGTGGAATGTGTGAGTCTCTGGTCTCCATCTCTCAACCAAGGTAGCAAGAAGGGGATGATCAGTATAAGTGAAATCAGAAACGACAATGCCGTAGAAGCCAGCACGACGTAAGTATGGTATAATAGCAGCTGGAGGCGGCATGTGTCGAAAATGGTGTGCTCGCCGCACCCTAATCCGTCGAACATCCCGACCCTCTATCACATCATGAGAAACATGCCTATGTTGCTCGGTGAGGAGTGGAATATCATCCATCTGGAAGCCAGAAAAGGAAATTAGTCTTCACTATAAAATATAAATATAATGTTAAATTTAATAGAATGTTATGATTGGTATAATGAACCATATGTGATGTTTTTTTTAGAAAAATTTAAGGGAATGTCGTCATATTTTGGAGAACATTTATCTATCATGTCTTTATATATGTTTTTACCATGAAAATTATGTTTTTTAAGATATGGTCTCATACATTTATATATATAAACATTTTTTCCCGGTTATGTATGATTTATGAAGATCCTTTATGATAAATGTTTTAATTTTTTTGTCTTCAATGAAAAATAACCTTTTCTTAATAATGTTTTTGTTCTCTAAGATTACGTTCAGATTAATGGATTTAAAAGTATTGAATACAGAGGTTCGTTATTGGAAGGAGAGAAGTTGCTTATTGGAAATGTGAAACAATTCTTAAAAAGTTCATCTCTGATATTAACAACATATAACTGACTACATGAAAAGATCATGTTGGATACAACACATCATTGTGGCTGAGTGTGTGAACTCGATCCAGCAATGTTAGGACATCGTTTCTGGTTATGCCCTTCTTGATGACATAGACAACATCTCAACCTTTTCCCTTGTTCTTGAGGCCAATCCATCTCATTTCGTATCCTGTTGGTCTTCGGTCTTCCCCGTGGTCGTAATCTACTGATGTCAGGAATCAGTATGGGCTGGTCTTCAGGCATTGAGAAATATCGAAACTCCCCAACAGGCGTCCATGGCGCATCATAAAAGTTAGCAATGGCCTCCAATCGGTATACTGGATCAACATAAGCTTCCCATGATACGTTCACAGACGTACATGCTGTGATGGCATGTGCGCATGGAAACCTTAATGCCTGAAACTTTCCACACTAACATTGTTTTGCTTCTAGAAGTACCACTAATTTTTCACCGCTGTTACCTGTAATGGGGTTACAATACTCTTGAACTTAAAATGCTGAGTCTTCTCGACGGAATAGACACACTCGATAACTGGAAGCTTCTTCAATGTTCTTGTCAATATCTCGTTGAAAGTTTTTTCCAAATCTTAGCCCCTGTTGAATCCCATCTGAGGCCAGTTTTTGTCTATCAACGAAGTACTTGACCCAACGATAAAATGTCTCCTGAACTAGGACAGTAATTGGTAGATTGCGAAGCCCCTTGAAGACGCCATTTATACACTCCACAATGTTTGTGGTCATGTGTCCGTACCTCTTCCCCCCGTCATAGGCCAGTGTCCATTTCTCTTTTGGAATCTTCATCATATAATCATACACTTCTTGGTTAGCCTTGAGGATTTCTTCGTAACGCGCCTCAAACCTTCGTTGATCTGGCTCATATGCTACATAAATATGATCACAGGTCATAGAAATTATATTTTTATTTACATTAAAATAGTAAACATCAATGACAACATTGCTTACCAAGCCTCGTGATTGCATTCTTCATAGCCTCATTATGGAAGGTTTTGCGCACGTTACTAGAAATGTGTCTTATGCAGTATCGATGATGTGCATTTGGGGGCCTCCATGAATCAGGATCCGTATTGATTGCCTCCTTGATTGCCCTATGTCAATCAGATATCAAACAGACACCTCGAATGCATGTGAAATGGTTGCTAATGCATGCCAAAAACCAGCTCCAAGATTCATAGTTTTCCTTCTCCACTATTGCAAATGCAAGCGGAAGTGGTGAACGGTCCCCATCTTGGGTTGCCGCAATCAACAATACGCCCTTATAATTTCCAGATAGAAATGTTCCATCAATTTGTATGAACTTTTTACTGAAATGAAATGCGGAAATACATGGGAGGATTGCCCAGAATAACCGATGAAATTGAACACGATATTGATCCAATCGATTATCTTCAAACACATGTTCCTTCGTATTTATATGGTAGACAACTTGGTTGTTGTGGCTCAACATGGCTAATAATTGCGGCAACACCCGATACGAGTCATCCCAATCACCGTAGACCTTCACAATTGCCTTCTGTTTCGCTATCCATGCCTTGTTATAAGAAATATTATAACCGAATGTTTGAAGTATCCTCTCTTACACAAGGGCTATAGGAACATCTTGACAGGTCCTAATCATCTCGACGATAACAGTTGACACAAATTCGGCATCCAAAGTAGTGTGATCTTGTGTCAAGTTTGGCTGAACACAAGAATGAGCTGCCTCAATCTTTGAAATTCTCCATCCACCAAATGCAATTTCTGGAATCGCCTTCAACCGGAATCTATAGTCTTCATCAAATTTATCACACCGTATGACGTATTTTTTCGACATGATGCCTCAACTACATATCTACAATGCCTCTCAATATGAAATCTTTTTAAGAAGCTCTTCAATGCATCCTTACTTGGAAAATCCCTTCCATTATATAATGTTTTGTCCAACTCACTAAACCTATCCACTATAACTACAGGAAACTCTGTTGCATGTGTCAGAACATTTTTGTCGAATTCAGGTACACGTTCCATTTCTTCGGACCAAGATTCAAAGGGTGGTGGATGATTTAATGTTGGTCGAGAATTTTCTTGAACTACTCTATTTCGAGAAACTACTACCTTATCTTCTCCAGCTCTCTCCCCATCTCCAGATCCCTCCACATCATCATTGTCTTCTCTGTATGTTCCATCATTATTAAATTCCTCATCTGAAGAATGATTTATATGTAAATCTGGAAGATCATCCTCCTCCACAACAGGGCGAACATCCTCAATTTCTTGGGATGAATCTTCTTCAACAACTATTTGTGCATGTCTACGACTTCGAACATTTTGATGTTTTTGTACATTAGAAACTTCAACATATAACTCCATCATTGCACCATCAGACCGTTGGGAAAATAAAGTTCCCGCTTGGACCCAGTGCTCATCATCAGCCAATGGACAAGCAAGATTCCATAACGTGGCAGGGAATTGCAAATGTCTATAACTAATAGACTTTATCTCTTGATGAGGATCGAGATTTAAGCAACCAAGAATTATATCTTGAATATCAGTTATGGTAACACAATCAGATGTGTTAACCATATATGTTGGTTGTATACTATAAGAAGCTCCTTACTCGGTTTGAATAACCTTTCCATAGCAGTCAACACAAGCAAACATGTCTCTCTACATGAAAAATGTTTACTGATCACTGAATATGTCAATAATTTTTTGTTACGTGTTAAATAACATTTTTATCTTCTTAAAGGTATTTTAGTACTTCATGAAGTAAATATCAATCATCTAAAGCATATCCCCCGGGAGTGTCAAACCAGGAGTGCAGCAAGGCCCGTTGTCGTGTACCAGGATACCCTGGGTCAGGCCCGAAACTCCTTGTCGGGGCTTTCACCCCTAGGTACAGCTGTGCCAGAGCCACATCCACTTGTAGTATCCAGACAGGGATTTAATTTCTTAGATAACGACATAAAATTTCATGACACCAAAATTTTAAAACCTTCCTAAATTAAGCCACTAATGTTTTGTAGAATTTTTTTTAACTTTCCTAAAGATATGTTTAATGATCTCTAAAAAATAATATTCATTATAGTGCTGGTTAATCACTACTTAAGTGTTGGTCACTACTTAAGTGCTGGTTAATCACTACTTAAGTGCAGGTTAATCACTACTTAAGTGCTGGTTAATCAGTTAGGAGTTGGTCATTCACCACTTAATCATCCCTTAATCTTTACTTAATGACCCCTTAATCATCCCTTAATCATTAGTTAATGACCCCTTAATCGTTAGTTAATGAACCCTTAATCATCCCCTAATAATCCCTAGTTAATCACCCATTAATCGTTAGTTAATCACCCCTTAATCACCCATTAATCGTTAGTTAATCACCCCTTAAACATTCCTTAATTACCCCTTAATCATCCCCTAATCATTCCTTAATTGTTAGTTAATCGCCCCTTAAACATTCCTTAATTACCCCTTAATCATCACGTAAACATTCCTTAATTAACCCTTAACCATCCCCTAATCATTCCATAATCATTAGTTAATGACCCCTTAATCACCCCTTAATCGTTAGTTAATCACCCCTTAATCGTTCGTTAATCACCCCTTAAACATTCCTTAATTACCCCTTAATCATCACTTAATCATTCCTTAATTACCCCTTAATCATCCCCTTAACTCCTTAATCACTCCTTAATTACCCCTTAATCACCCCCTTAATCGTTAGTTAATCACCCCTTAAACATTCCTTAATTACCCCTTAATCACCCCTTAAACATTCATTAATTACCCCTTAATCATCACTTAATCATTCCTTAATTACCCCTTAATCACCCCCTTAACCCTTAATCACTCCTTAATTACCCCTTCATTCCTTAATTACCCCTTAATTAGTTAATGACCCCTTAATCACCCCCTTAATCGTTAGTTAATCACCCCTTAAACATTCCTTAATTACCCCTTAATCACCCCTTAAACATTCCTTAATTACCCCTTAACCATCCCCTAATCATTCCTTAATCATTAGTTAATGACAACTTAATCACCCCATAATCGTTAGTTAATCACCCCTTAATCATTGCTTAATCACCCCTAAAACATTCCTTAATTACCCCTTAATCACCCCTTAATCACTCCTTAATTACCCCTTAATCATAACTTAATCATTCCTTAATTACCCCTTAATCATTAGTTAATCACCCCTTAATCACTCCTTAATTACCCCTTAATCATCAATTAATCATTCCTTAATTACCTTAATGACCCCTTAATCATCCCTTAATCATCACTTAATCACCCCTTAAATATTCCTTAATTAATCATCCATGGTTAATTACCCCTTTAATCATGACTTAATTATTCCTTAATCACCATTTAATTAGTCTATGATTATCTCTAAAATATTAATAAATTATTATTATCCCTAATTATCATTCATTAATAATATTATATTATACATACTTTAATCTAACATTAAATAATTTATCCCTCATCATCATTCATTAATAATATTAAATTACATATACCTTAATCTAACATTAAATATTAACTAATTAAAACATTAATAATATAACTATTTATTTCTTTTCTTTAAATAACTACTACTACATACTTAAATATTTAAAATTAACTAATTACAATTAAATAAATAAATAACTTTAAAATAAAAAAATACCTCTAAATGAAGCTTGACACAAAAATCTTGTACTCCTTGCGTCTCCAGAAGCACCACGAAGGAAAACTCAACTTAGAGAGAGGAGCTCTCAAAATGTTAGAGAGAAGAGGGATTTGTGAGTGAGGAAGGATGGGTGGGGTGGCTCCCTTTTATAGGGATATTTTTTGCGAAGGCGGCATCTAGGAATCCGCCTTCGGCCATTTAAAACACGAAAGGCGGCTCTTCCAAAGCCGCCTTTCGAGGAAAATAATCGAAAAGCGGGCACTGGTGTGCCGCCTTTCGTTTCCCCAATGGCGCAAGGCGGTTTCTGGAGAACCGCCTTTGGCCTGGCGGAAACTGAACTGAAGGCGGCACATGGTGTGCCGCCTTTGGGGTGTAAAAAAAAATATTTTAAACCTGGTGGTATTTTTAAATTTTTTTTTTTGAAAAAATGTAAAAAAAATAACTCGCAATCTCCTCCTCTGGCGGTCCTCTGTGTTGGATGAATCAAGTTGGGAGACTGGGAGTTTGTAATTTTCCTCGTAGCCCCACTCCCGTTGATTCTTTGCATGCAACCCATGATTCTATGAACTTGCATTCGTATCTTTGGGTGGGAAACGCCAACAATGGCCGTTTTGCCGATCGACTGTCTCTGAGAATACTGTGTTGGGATTAAACGCTTAAACCCTAAAATACCCAAGACCAACTAGATCAAGATTGTTCACAGCCAGAATGCTGGAATAATAAAACAGCGAATGTGGAAATGTAAATGAACACCAGGTATAACATGTTTCAGTCCCTTCGGGACCTACGTGTTCGGTGAAAACACCACCAAGGAAACAGATTTATTAAGAAGCAAGGAAACACACAATATACATACAAACTCGAAAGAAGTATCAAAAAAACAATCTGAAAAGCCCGGGCTTGCTGAACTACGTGGCGGTGGTCAACCATGTCATGTAGAGTCAGCCTCGTCCACTCCTGAACGAACTCACGCAGCACACACCCAACAAGGATACATCAAAATACATGAAAAAGGAAAGTAAATTACTAGAGCCAAGAATCATATACCAAATCTTGGTTACGATTGAAAGTGTGTCAAGAACCAAAACCTTCTTAGAGCGCAGTCGTCCGAAACCCAGAACTAAGATGATTCCCCACTCAATCTCCATTAGACAAAAACTCTGGTTGTAGGAGGTGGCACAAACTCGTCAAAGGGTGTGCAGGTGGCCGGAATCTACAGATCTCTTCCCTCTTCTCTGCGAAATCGAAGCAGGACCTCACCTTCAGAGAACCCTCGAACCAGACGAGAGGGACACTGTGAAAGAGAAATAGCCTGGGGAGAATCAATGCACAGACGGCGCATTCAAGGCGCGCCAGATCCAATTACGTGGAGGAGTGGGATGTCTTTCGCGTGGATGACCCAAATCCGTGAGATGGTTCGCGTATAACAAACAGTGGGGAATCACACATAATAGGTGGAACAAGTATATTGGAGCGACGACCCAACCAGCAGATCGAAGCTAAATGAGGAAACACACCTGAAGAAAAACTGGGCCGTTGGATCATGAATGATCAACAGTCCAGAATACATGCCGCTAATAGTATAAGGAAAACACACGGTATACAAATAATTTAAAAATAGGTAAAATGCACCATGTGAACAGTCCCCATGCAATGAATATATAAGCCCAGGCAAAGCCAATTAAATCAGCCAAATGGACCAAGCAAATGTAAGAAATCCAATTCATTTAATTACGACTCAAAACATGCAAGGGCATATATCAACAAATCTCCACCTTATAATTAAAATAATACAATGATGATGTTCTCGCAACCTACATTATAGAATTGGGACTAAATTCATAAGTTTAAGCAAGTGCATGAATTTAGATAACAAAACAACCTTAGTCAGACTATCTGCCAGATTTTCACCAATGGGTATCTTAGTGACACTCATTGTCCCAAATTCTATAATATCCCTAACAAAATGCAGCCTAATGTCAATGTACTTCGATCTACCACAACATAAAATGTTTTTAGATAAATGTAAAGTAAAATAGCGATCATAGTGGACTACTATGCTATTAGTAGATAATGAAAACTCAGAAAGCAAACCCTTCAGCTATATAGCCTCTTTTATGGCTTATGTTAAGGAAATATACTCTGCCTCGATAGTGAAAAGTCAACCACTAATTGCATATTTCACTTCCAGGAGACCAGTCCTCCATAAACAAGAAATAAAAAACTAGTGATAGACTTTCGAGTGTCAATATTTGTTGTATAATCAGAGTCAACAAAGCCAAATATATCATTATCAAAACTACTATTTAATCCATATCGAATGCACAATTTATCAGACATATAAAAAAACCTGAGGAGCCATTTCAATGCATGCCAATGAGGATTTCCAGGTTTCCCCATGAACCTTCTCAAAGTATAAACAACAAAGGAAATATCTGGCCTAGAACAGACCATTGCATACATACGATTTCCTAGAATATCAGCATAGGGAATATTACTCATAAAGGCAACCTCATCTTCATTTCTATGGGATTGGTTCAAGGAAAACATAAAGTGTTGTCCTAGAGGAATGCTAATAGGTTTAACTTGCTCAAACATGTATCTTTTTAATACCTTTCTAACATAAGTCGATTGGGATAGGTACAAGGTTCTAGATTTCCTATCTCTTATTATATCAATGCCTAAAATTTGATTAGCCAGCCCTAGGTCTTTCATTTCAAAGACACATTTCAACTGGTTCTTGATAGAATTTATAATCCTCTTGTTTTTATAAATTAACAGCATGTCATCAACATATAATAATAGGTAAATAGACTCATGTTTAACAGTTTTATAGTATACACATGCATCAAATTTACTTCAGGAAAACTGATTTTCAATCATAAATGAATCAAAACTTTTATACCATTATCTTGAAGATTGTTTAACCACATATAAAGACTTATTAAGTAGAAAAACTTGATTAGGTTTGAATAGTTTTTGAAAATCCTTCACGAGGAGTCATATAAATTGTTTCATCAAGAGTACCATGTAAAAAAGAAGTTTTTACTTCTAATTGTTCAACATGCAGATCAAATTTGGTAGCAAATGTAGGAAGAATTCTAATGGATGAATGCTTAACAACCGGGGAGAAAATTTCACTAAAATCAATGCCTTCATGTTGAAGAAATCATTTAGCTGCCATTTGGAATTTAAATTTGATTTTAGTTTCTCCTATATTGTTCTCTTTCTCCTTATAAATCCATTTATAACCTATAACCTTTTGGTTATTAGGTCTAGGGACAGAAACCTAGGTATTCTTTTTAAGAAGGGAATTCATATCTTCTTGGATTGCACCTAACCATCTAGTGGCTTCCTTATATTTAAAAGCTTACTTATATGTTTGAGGTTCATCACTTGAAAAATGTTGTGATACATTAAACACATATGCATCAATTTCTACCTAATTGAAATTGGATAGAGGTCTTATAACTCTCTACTATATATCCCAAGTGAGCTGATAGTTGCTCAGATAATTGGGCTCCTTGGTCTTGGGTTTAGAATCCGAACTAGAATCAGATTCAACATGGGTATGTACAATTGGGAGAGAAGGACTAGTGGTGGAATGAGAGTGGTCACTGGGTTCAAAAGTCACATCAAAATCAAGAGTACTTGGTGTTGTTGAGAGTCCTTCAGGGTCATCAGAAGCCTCTACAGGTTCAGGTCCCTTATCATTGGACAAACAAGATTCATTAAACACTACATCTCGACTAATAATACATTTCCAATACCCTGGTTTATCTATCAAAAAATGATACCCTTTAACACCCTCTTTATATCCCACAAATATGCACTCAACAGCCTAAAGAGCTAGCTTTTAAGTATGTGTATGAAAATAATATATGGATCCAAACGTCCTAAGGTCTGCAAGATTCAGAGGTGTACCTTTCCAAAGTTCCCCAGGTGTCTTGAAAGAATTAGCAGAAGATGGAAAACAGTTAACAAGGTACACTGCTGTTGAAGCAGCTTCAACCTAGAAGGACCTGGGGAGCTTTGAGTGGGGAAACATACACCTCACACACTAAAGGATAGTCCTATTCATTTTTTCTGCTAACCCATTCTATTTTGGTGTTTCCACAATAGTTCAGTATCTTTTTATTCCCTCAGATTTATAAAATTCAATGAATTCTGTGGATAGATATTCTAAATCATTATATGCCCTTAAATCCTTGAGTTTCCTATTAGACTCACTCTCTACCGCAACTTTCAACTTCTTAAAGGTCTAAAAAGTATGAGACTTGTGTTTACATATAAAATCCAGACCTTATTAGATAAATAATCAATAAAATTCACAAAGTATAAGCCTCCACCATGGGAGGTGGCCCTAGAAGGACCCCATAAATCAGATTGTACACATTCAAGGGGCTATTTAGCTTTATACCCAGACATAATAAATCAAACTCTTCTGGACATCCCATATACACAATCCTCATATAATGGTAAACTTCTTAGAGTAATGTTACTCAAATGACCCTATTTTTTAGTTCACTAAGACCCTTGGCACTAATGTTCCATAATATTGTATGCCAAAGAGTGTTAGAATCAGGCTCTGAACTGGAATAGGTATTCAACTATATGCATATCATGAGCCTCTAACATTTCAGGAATCTATAAGAGAATTATGTTGTAGAATCGCTATGAAAGAAGAAATTCATACCATAGAGAAAAATGACACATGATATCTAACTACACTTCCTAATAGTCAGAAAACCATTAGAATCAAATGGGTGTACAAGATCAAGTGAAATGCTGATAGTGAGATCGATCACTACAAGGCAACACTTGTCACAAAGGAAATAAATAGAAGTGCGGGGTGGACTATGAAGAAGTCTCCACTCTTGTTTCTCGCCTTAACATTGTGAGGATGATTATCTCCCTTCCTGTCCATCATAGTTAGATTATCTACCAACTGAATGTGAAATCTATATTCCTGAATGGAATTCTAGAAGAAGATTTATATATGGACCAACATGAAGGATTTGTTATGAAAGGGAAGGAACACAAGGTGTATCGATTGAAGAAAGCCCTCTATGGGTTGAAGAAATCTCCACTTGCTTGGGATGCATGCATTTACAACTATCTTCAAGAGAACGAATTCACCCAATGTCTATATGAGCATGCAGTTTACATCAAGGAGAATGCTTGTGGAAATATACTTATAGAATTTCTGTATACTGATGATTTGTTGTTTAAAGAGAACAACTGACCGATGTTCGATGAATTCAAGAAGGCCATGGTTAAGGAGTTTGAGATGACCGATGAAAATCTCATGTCTTTTTTCTTGAGAATATAAGTAATGGAACAACACAGTAACATCTATATATCTTAGGAGAATTATGCGAAGGAATTTCATGAAAATTTCAAGATGATCAATTACAATGCTGTAAACATGCCTATAACAACGATCTTAAAACTAAAAAAAATATGGAGAAGGGAGAAGTGTTGACTCAACTTTGTTCAAGATTCTGATTGGAATCCCAAGGTACCTCACAATCACAATTCCATATATTGTCAATAGTGTTGGAATTTGAAGAAGGTATATAGAAGTTCCAAAAGAATCACACTAGCCAGCAACAAAAAGAATCCTCAGATACACCAAAGGAAAATTGGAATTTGGTCTTTTCTATCCATATAATGATGAAGCAATGTTATATGGATACTCAAAAAATGATTGGGGAGGAGACCAAGATGAAAGGAAAAGCATCAATGGATATGTATTCTTTCTTGGAACAACTACTTTCACATGGAATTCAAGGAAGAAGAGTGGGGTCTCCCTATCCACATGTGAAGCAGAGTACGTAGCATCATCGTGCACTATTTATAAAGGAATTTGGTTGAGAAACCTGCTAAAGGAGATGAAGCATCTGTAGGATGGATCTATATATGTGGATAATAAGTTGGAAAGAAAACTAGCCAAAAATATGATATAGCATGGAAGAAGCAAACACATTGATACTTGATATCATTTTAAGTGAGATCATGTGAAGAAAAAAACGATAAAATTCAAATATTTCCAAACTATGGAACAAGTGCCTGATATTTTCACAAAGGAATTACCGATAGATGGATTCAAAAAGCTAAGAACAATGCTTGGAATGAAGCCTGTTTTCATTTGAAGGGGAGTACTGGAAATGAAAATCAAAGCCATCAATTGTATTTACAAAGTAGAAATGTCCCTTGAATCTTCCCCATGCGAATATTTCTCTCCTCTATGCATCTGTTACGTTTCCATATTCAATATATTTGACGTTTTTGTTTTGGATTTTGTTTCTAAAAATAATGATATATCGCTGTAGTCTTTTGGTGTCTTTTGGAGAAAGTCTATAAATATAGGACTTAAGTTTATTCCATTAAATATGTGTGAAAAAAAAAGGTTTAAAGAAGTTTTGTGTGATGTTTTTTAATTCTCGCTCTTACAACCATCAATTTTGACTCCACACCCTCACTCTTTCTCTCTCGATATCAACATATATAGGACACAAATAAACTATTGTATTAAAGAAATATCATCTTACCAGAGACTAAAATTCCTGGAGGATGGAGAGTACGTGTCCTACTAAGTGGATCCTACGATGAGTTTTTTCCATTCCCCGTTACACCCTCGATAATGTTCCTAAAGGGAACTTTGTTGTGTTCATGGGAGAAAAATGCAAGGAGAGGTCTGTGGCTCCCACCTGTTATTTGAACCACCCTTCCTTTTAAGAATTTCTGGCACATGCTGAGAAAGAATTCGGGTTCCATAATTCCACAGGGTTCCTCATAATCCCATGCACAGTGGAAGTGAAAAAATTCATTTGTTGGAATCAGCAGTGAAACATTTGATGGATTGTGTTACCGGAAAACATTTGAGAACACAAATTATATTAATGAAGCACTATTGGTGTGCTAACTATTGTAAAAACTTATACTGTTAGAATCATAGTTTGAAACAATGATACACATGTTGAAAATGAAAACCATAAAGGCGTTTGTGGTTTCTTCCAAAGCATCTTGTGTTTTCTATGCAGCGTGTATTCACTATAAAGTTTTTACCCGCATTTTTTTCTCCCCGTGTGTCCATTTAATGTGGCTGTTTTATTTCATTAATGTGTCCATTTAATTTGGTGGTTTCATTTCTTTTTAAATGCCTGTAAATTGTTTAAAATTATAGTCCCAAAAATATGTTCAATATAATCTTGAAAGCTCCTTTGTGTTATTGTTTTCCAATTTCCTCCTCTCATATTTCTCGGCTTGTATATCTAACAAACTGGTATCAGAGGCCTGGTTACCAAGATCCTCTAATTTTTTTTGAAGAAGGACGTAATCCAGCCACAAGTTCCAAAGCTATCTAAGGAAAACTATGAGTGGTGGTGCGTCAAAATAAAAGTATTGTTTGGATCACAAGAATTATGGGAGATCATCACTGATGGGTATGAAGTACCCACTACGGTAGAAGAATCTGCCTTCAAAAAATGAAGAAATGATAGGTCTCAAAAATCAAAGGAAGAAAGAAAAAAATGTGTTGTTCCTCCTCTATCAAGGGTTGGATGAATCAACGTTCAAAAATATTTCCAAAAAACTTCAAGAAAGAAATCTTGGGATGCCATTTATATTATCTTCAAGGGTGTTGATCAAGTGAAGAGGGTTCATCTACAAACATTAAGAGCAGAGTTCAAAGTGGAATACATGAAATAAGGTGAAATTATATCTGACTACTTCTCACTCTTGATTATTATTGTTAACAATTTTAAAAGGAATAGTAAAAAAGTGGAGGACATTCGAGTTTTTGAAAAATCACTTCGATGTATCACAACCATGTTTGAGAATGTGGTTGTGGAAATTGAAGAATTAATGGATTTAGAGAAACTGTCCATTGAATAACTGATGGGGTTGTTTCAAGTGCATGAGGAAAAAAATGGAAAAGAATGCAGGTTCAATGTTGGAGCATGTCTTAGAGTCCAAATTGACTCTACAAGAACAAAATAATGTCCACCCACAATGATGTGGTCATCGTGAAAGAGGTATAGGGTGTGGATATCATCCAAGCTATCAAAAAAAAAGAAACAAAATTTTACTAGTTTTTGTGGAAGAGGAAATGGTGGAGGTCAATTCCTGCATGGTTGTGGAAACATAAAGAACTTACAATGCCACAATTCCAAAAACTTCAGCCATTATGATTTGGTGTTTTGGAGAAAAATGGACCATGATGAATGGTCCAACTATGCTGAAGCATCTAATCATGAAGAATAAGGTATCACAATCCTCCTCTCATAAGAAAAGGCATGTTTATGGCCCGGTGTGTTGTATCTCGACACGGGTTTAGGAAACCATATGAGTGATAACAAAGAATTGTTTGAGGAACTCACATAATAATTTCATGGTGACGTGAGATTTGGAAACTCATCAAAGGTACTTATGATTGGAAAAGGTAAAATCAAAATCTATCTAAAGACGAGTGAGTTGAATTACATTTCTGATGTGTATTACGTACCAAGAAATAAAAATAATATCATTACTCTCATCCAGCTCCTTGAGAAGGGGTATGACATACATTTGGAAAACTCTTCCTTGTCTATAAGGGATGTTCAAAGGAGGATTGTTTCTGAATTCCAATTGGAGAAGAATCATATTTTTCCACTACATATTAAAAAAATGGATGAGGAGTGTCGCTTTGGAATCATGAATAATGACTCATGGAGATGGAATCTGAGCTTTGCGAATATGCATTTCAACAGCCTTAAACTTTTATCCTCATCAATCATGGTGTGTGGCATTCCGGTGATTGAAGTTCCAAATCATGTGTGTGAGGAGTGTACACTCAGTAAGAAACAAAGGAACTCCTTCCCAAGTGGAGTGTCCAGAAGAGAAAAGGAACCACTTCAGTTGGTTCACAATTATATCTACAGACCACTTCAAACACACTCACTTGGAGGTAATAGGTATTTTATGACACTCATTAATGATTTTATCATGAAACTCTGTGTGTATTGCATCAAATAAAAATCTTTCACCTTTTCTATTTTTAAAATTTTCAAAGCTCGTGTTAAAGCTGAAAGTGGTCCTAGAATCAAAGTACTTAGATCTAACAAAGGTGGTGAATGCACTTCAAATTCATTTCAATATTTTTACAGGGAACAAGTCATAAAGTAGTAATACATTATAGGCTACACACCACAATAGAATGAAATTTTAGATAGAAATAACCACACCATCCCCAACATGATGAGGACCATGCTGAAGGATAAAGATATTTCAAAAAGATTCTGGGCAGAGGTAGTGGTGTGTACTGCCTACCTGCTCAATTGGTGTCCAACCAAGAGTGTCAGAAATTTGACACCACAAGAGTCGTGTAGTGGCTACAAACCGAGTGTGGTGCACCTAAGAATATTTGGGTGTGTCACCTACAACAAAGTTATAGAAGCAAGGATAAGGAAGATTGATGATCGTGGAAAAAGGTTCATCTTCATCGGCTACGGTGGAGTATCCGAAGCCTACAAAATCTACAATCCACTAACAAAAAAATTAGTGGTGAATATAGATGTGGTATTTTGTGAGGAATAAATGGAATGATGAAGAATCAAAAAAAGAGATTCTAGTCGAAACAAATGATCCTGAAGAAAGGCATGATCATTAAGAGCAAATTCCAGCTACACCTTCCCTGGGTGCATCGTCAGAACACAGAAATTCAGGAGTATGTTTCATCACTCATGAGAGGACTCCATCAAGTAAAAATTTGGAAATATCATCCTCACCCATGGAACCCATTAAAATTAAAATATTAAATGAAATCTATGAGAAAATAGAAGAGGTAAATATTTTTTTTCCTGTATGAAGATCATGAGTCGTTGTTTAGGAAGATGTATGAGAAGAATTTTAGAGAATCGCTATAGAAGAATAAATTCATTCCATACAGAAAAATGAAACATGGGAGATGACTACACTTCCTAAAAGTTAGAAGAGAATTAGTATCAAATGGGTGTACAAGATCAAGTGAAATGTTGATGGTGAGATCGATCGATATAAGGAAAGACTCATAGAAAATGGGTACAAACCAAAGTATAGGTTTGACTATGAAGAAGTATTTTCTCCTATTGATAGCCTTGAAAATATGAGGATTATTATATCTCTTTTTGTTCATCACAATTGGATGATCTACCAACTGGATGTGAATTCTTCATTCCTGAATGAAATTCTAGAGGAAGAGGTCTATGTTCACCAACTTGAAGGCTTTGTTATGCAAGGGGAGGAAGACAAGGTGTATCGTCTCAGGAAATATCTCTATGGGTTGAAGCAAGCTCCACGTGATTGGAATGCATGTATCAAAAACTATCTTCAAGATAGGGATTCACCCAACGTCCATATGAGCATGCAGTTTACATCAAGAAGAATTATCGTGGTGATATAATTATTTCATGCTTGTATGTTGATGATTTTCTATTTATAGGGAACATTCATCCAATGTTCAATGAATTCAAGGGGGGAATTTTCAAGGAGTTTGAGATGACCAAAAGAGGTCTCATTTCCTTTTTCATGGGCATAGAAGTAAAGAAACAACATGGTGGAATCTACATATATCAGAAGAGGTATTCCAAGGAGTTTCTTGAAAAGTTAAAGATATCCAACTGCAACACTACAAAAACTCCTATAGTAACAAGCATAAAACTAAAAAAATATGGAGAAGAAAGAAGCATTGAATCAACTTTGTTCAAGAGTATAATTGGAAGCCTGGGGTATCTCACAATCACAAGGCTAGATATTTTCTATAGTGTTGGGATTCTAAGAAGATACATGGAAGCACAAAAAGAGTCACACCGGCTATCTCCAAAATGAATCCTCAGGTACGTCAAAGGAACAATGGATTTTGGTATGTTTTATCCATACAATGAAAAAGAAAATCAATATGGTTACACAAAAAGTGATTAGGGATGTGACCAAGATGAAATAAAAAGCACCACCAGGTATTTATTTTCTCTTGGATTGATTGCTTTCACGTGGAATTCAATGAAACAGAGTGTGGTCACCATATCCACATGTGAAGTTGAGTACGTGGTAGCATCATACACTGTTTGTGAAGGAATATAGTTGAGAAATCCATTGAAGGAGATGAAGCATCAACCTGATGGATCCACAGTGATATATGTGGATAACAAGTTGGCAATTGAACTTTACAAAAATCTGGTGCAACATGGAATAAGAGAACATATTGATACCCGATTCTATTTTCTAAGAGTTCATGTGAAGTAGAAAATGATAAAATTGGAATTTTTTCATAATATGGAAAATGTGGATAATATATTCACAAAGTCATTACTAATAGATGCATTAATAAAATATGGAATGATTCTTGGGATGACACCGGTTTTAGTTTGAAGGGGAGTGTTTGAAGTTCAAACCATAAAGGCATTTGCGGTTTCTTCCCAAGCAGTCCATGTTTTCAATGTAGTGTGTATTCACTAATGAATTTTACCCACATTTTTTTCTCCCCTATTTTCCATTTAATGTGATTATTTTATTTCTTTAATGTGTACATTTAATTTTTATGTTTCATTTATTTTTAAATTCCTATAAATTGTTGGAAATTTTAGTTTGAAAAATATGTGCAATAAAAGCATGAAAGCTCCTTTATTGTGTGCCAATTTATTCCTCTCATATTTCTCGGCTTGTATAACCAAAAAAAATTGGTTTCGCATATGTAACTCTTATTTTTTCCATTCAACAATCCATGAACTACCCTATTTCCATCATTCTCGCTGCCTCTGGGGCCTCCTTGGGTGATTCGGGATCAATCCTTCTTGCCTATAGGGTTAGGTTATCTATTTTTGCGACTCTGCATTGGGCGAGACTTCAGGTCTGGCCATAGGTTGTGGGTTTGGTGACTAACAAAAATGCCCCTCTTCCGTCCAAGAACCATTTCTATTTCTAGGCCTTATCTGCACCCTCTTTCTTCATTACGATATATTAAAATGCATAAGATTCTATCGGAAGCTTCCTGTAGGCATGAGAGCGATGCAGTGTCGATATCCTCCTCTTGACATTTCATGGCCACATACTGTAATATTGTTCCATGAATGTCGACAGTTTCCTTGGTCGGATGAATCATGTTTGCATGTTGCGTGTGCGTTTGGAGCTTGGAATTTTCCTCCTACTCCTACTCCCATTGATTCTTTTCAAGACTCAATCTAGAACCACCCAGGTCTACCATTTTATCTATTTTGATTCATTACAAGAACACAACAAGGATGCATGTTATTTTATAGGTAGATTTTCAATGTTTTGGGTGCAGTTGAAGTGTCAAGCCCATGTCCAACTTCACTTTTGTCAGATACAACCAATAATTTTAAATAACATGATGAAGAATCATTATCTCTAACAAATGTATCCAAACAAAATCATACAATTTGTTAGAAAAATAGGTTGGCTGAAAGAGAATACAGATAGAACCTTTATGCGTGAATTAGGTTCACTGTCCAAAAGGGTTTGATCCACCCCCACATTGATGGTGTAGTGTTCTTGGTGGAAGTATCCCTCACGGATTTCACCAAGGTTTGGGGAAAATCAAACACCAGTTTCTGATTACCCCGTTGCACTGATGTTGGGAGAACTTTAGAGAATTTCAAGGATTGAAAGATTAATTCTCTCATAAGAGATCTCATCATCGCTTATTTATAAATTGGAAGTGGTGAGAATTTCACCAATTCGGTCATAGAACACATTGGTACATCTGAAAAAAGATAACTCTTGGTGAGGGATACACTGGTTCGATCTCACCATTTCGGTCGAAGAACACACTAGTTCAATAGAAATGACACAACTCTTGGTGAGGGACACACCAGTTCAATTTTTAAAAAACACTCTATTTATTTTAATAAATATTTTAAATAAAATATATAAAATATATAAAAAAATTATATCCCAGAACCAAAATGAGAGGATATTTCAAATTAAATTTATAAATAATTTAATAAGAACTACCTCGATCATGAGATTATTTTATGAATATATTGTTCATTCAAACATTTTTTTAGTTGCGATGTGTATGCAAAATAGAATCCCTCCATACGACTTCCATGATCTTGGAATGATGTTGAATGGAACTTCGAGTGAAAACATGGATTATCCAAGTGTCTTTTTTTCTCATCATGATCGTAACACAATTCTTCAATCTTGATGAATTTTCTCCTTTGTTCTTCCGATCTTGAGAGGAAAAAAAAGAGGTTGAATCTTGTTTTGGTCTTGAAATAAAACCTATACATATTATTCTTTATTTTCGAGAGAAATATCTAGAGAGGAAAATAACACTCTTAAATGATATATGATGTGAACATATAGAGCTAGTGTCTAATATTGATAATGGTACAAAATACATTGATCAAATATTTGTTGGAGAACCTCCCCAACTATCATGTCAGGTGCATCATTTAAGTAGAAAAAATATACAAAAAAATATAGGAATGAGGGTTATGAGATATTTGGGAGGAATAATTCTTTTAGGCATCCTATTTTAAGTGGCCTCACTCTATCTCCTCTTCTTTATACATAGTGTAGTTAGGCTTTCATGCAGTAGTTTTCATATCTTAAATTGGTGAAATTCTATAGATCTGATTGGATTTATTTAGTGGTGGTCATTGATCTGATTATGGTGTTTTTCTTCCGCACATTTTATTCAAAAGGAGAAAATCCTCCTTTTATAGTTAGAACTATTTGGGTTTCGTTTTTATGATGCGTTCTTCATTTCAAGCTGCATTCAGAATGCATCTTCTTTCTGCCTTTGATCCTCTATTTTATCTGGGTATTATTTTTGAGACCCCGCTCATCTTTGAGTGTCTCTGCATTATACTATTGAGTGCTAGTGGATTATTCTTTCTGGACTTGTTCCTGGGGGTTTTTCCCTTTGGGTTTTCCACATTAAAAATTACTAGTGTCGATATTTATTTTTCTTCACATTTATTTTTTTTACTGCACATCCGATTATATTTTTCAGGCTTGTTCGAAGGGAATGAAAATTTAATTCCACTACACATTCACTTTAGTGTTCATTTGCATGTTCATCGCTTACCGTCTTTCCCATCATATGGTATCAGAGGGTTTGTATATTATTTTGATAAATTATAGAATACAATTATAGTCAGATGATTTTGTTAAATGATACCAACTATTATATGTGGAGGTTGAAAATGATGTATTTTATTGTTTTCAATCAAATGTATCTTCCGATGTTTAGTTCTCCAAAGGCAGAAAGAATATCTGATGAAGAATAATTGTTTAAGAATGAGATGGTTTGTGTTTTCATTCATCATAGGGTCAGATACAATGTTTTGAACCATATTGTCAATATCTTTCATGCCATAACTTTGTGGGAGAATCTTTATAATACCATTTCTTTTAAGTTAGGAAATAATAAATTGTTTCTCCTCAAACAAGTGATGAATTTAAGGTATAATAAAAGTATGTATATTTTTTACTATTTGAGTGAATATCAGGGATGTCTTGGTAAATTCTCTAGTGTGAGTATTATTTTTGAAGACAAAATTTTAGCATTTTTTTTTCTAAATACTTTACCCAATTCTTGGGAGAATTTTCTTCTTACTCTAACTGATTCTACTTCTAATGGTGTTATAACATTCAGTTTTGTTAAGTTTGCTATTTTGAAGGAATGGTTTAAGATATGTACCTGAGAGAAATATTATTCAAATATTTTTGTCAATAGAAAATAGGGGGAGAAGTCGGGAAAGCAAATAGGGATAGAGAAGCTGAGGAAAGAACATAAGTAGAAGAAAATCCAGGTTGATGTAGAGAGATTTTGAATGACAATATGATGGTAAAAAAGTAATTGTTATTAAGTTTTTCTATCAGCTGAAAAAGGAAAAATAATGAAGTAAAATTAGAAAAAGATAAATGGTGATGGAGATGATCAGGTTTCCGCCACTATATGGGGTGATCATATTATTCTTTATGACTCCATTAATATTTCTCCTGATGATTCGTGATGAGGTATTGATAGTGGTGCCAATTTTTACATTCCATCGAGGAATGAGATCTATACATATTATAGCCCATGTAATTTTTTGGATTTTGAGGATGGGTAATGATGGTCATGGTGATGTTTAAAGTATCAGGGCTAATTTTTTGGAGACCAGAATAATAAGTAAGCTAATTTTGAGGAATGTTCAACATGTGCCTAAGGTTATTCTAAATATTATTTCTACAAGTGTTCTTCATGATGAAAATTTTATCTGTACTTTGGGTGATGGAAAATGGAATATTTCCAAGGGATCCTTTATTGTGGATTGAGGGAAGAAGCAGTCAAGTTTGTACTGGAATAGATCTTATATTTCTTGTGATAGTGCTTATATTGTTGAGTGCAGTTTGTATTCGAAGTTATGGAATAAAAGGCTCAACCACGTTAGTGGGAAAGGGATTGGTTTTTTGGACAAAATAAATATAATTCAATATTTGAATATTATCAAATTGGATATTTTCTATCATTTTATGGCTAAAAAATAGATCAGAGTGAGTTTCAACAGTCATCCTTTGCACATAAGGTCATAGTTACTTGAATTAGTACATTCTGACATTTTGGGTTCTTTGAAGTCTAAGAACATTAGTGTAATTCTTTATTTTGTGAAGTTTATTGATGACTAATCATGTAATATTCAGTTTTATGTTTTGATTGTCAAAAGTTAGGTGCTCAGTGTTTTTAAGAAAATTCAGGTTTCAATTGAGAAGGAATATGGCAAGAAGTTGAAATGTATTTGCACTGATAATGGTGTGAGTATTTTTTTCCATTTGATGAGTATTAAAGGAAGGAATATATTAGGTATCAAAAGATGCCTCCTAATATACCTTAGTTAAATTTTGTATCTGAGTGGATGAACAAGACTTTGTTGGAAAGAGTTCGATGTTTTCTTTAGGAAGCAAAGTTGTCTGGAAATTTTTTTGGTGAAGATTTATTTAATTATACTTATATTACCAATTTATCACCTATAGTTTCTTTGCAGACAGACACTCCAAACAATTTTTCTTATAGAAAAGAGATCATGTCTGGTCATTTACGTGTTTTTGGATACAAAGTTTTTGGTCATGTTCCAAGAGATAAGAGATTAAAGATGCAAGGTAAGTCATGATAGGGTATTTTTACTAGCCATCACTACAAAAAGGCTCATTAGCAGTGGTTATTTCAGGGTCAATAAAAAGTTTAAACTACCACCTAATAGTTTCAAGATAGTTATTAAAACCACCACTGATTTCATGTTCACTAGTCATTTAGCGGTAGTTTCTTTAATTTCACAGCGGTTTAGTTATGTGTCATTTTTGGAGAATTTAGTGGAATTTATTTTATAAAAAAATTATCCATGGGAAATATAAATAAAATAAAATTAACCACCGCTATAGTGTTTAGCGACAGTTTATTTTAGTGGCAGTTAAGATTAACTACTACTAAATAATTTAAATAAAATATGTTTAGTGATGGTTACTAAAAATCAATGCTAAATTAGTATTTTTTTATTTAAATATTTAATAAAAAACTATAAATATAAAAAAACTACTATGCAATTAACTAAAACATAAATATATGATAAACCCATCACACATTTATCATATATCCATAGTCATATACAAACATCCAAAGTCATCACAACCTCAGTCTCAGTCAACCCATACATTTATCAACCAATACCTTAGTCATCAATATATACATATAAAATATACCCAACAACAACCCAGGAATAATATACATCCATTTCATGACCCCCACTACATCTATCTTCCTCTACATCATCTCATCTACTGAATCCCACCACGTCATCTCATCAAATGTTACAAAAAATAAAACAAAAATTAAAACTAAACATAATAAATAGAATTATAGTAGAATAATTGATAAAATATTAAAATAACACAGAACTAATAACCTTTTTGAATTCCTTTTGAAGAATTTTGTGGATTTGAACTTTCAACATCATGCCTATTGATGACATCTTCCACCTATAATGAAAACTAGAATATTTAATAAAAAATGTGAAAGAGAAAAGACACATAACATATTCAAAATTTTCCACATAAAATTTGTTATTTTGATTATATAACAGAAGATATTTTAACATAAAACACATAATAGATAATGTAAACCACTTTGAAATCATAAACATACCTATTTAAGATAATATTCAACACTTGAAACTGAATAGGGATAAGTAAATATTCTAATTTATTTTTAAAAGCGATGTGTGGTATCCTTGAAATTAACATAATAAAAAATTATAAATATTTTCATATCAAAACATTTCCTATATTTTAAAAACAACTCAATGGTCGTTTTCCCATGATTTAACATAAATCATAGGTCATTTTCTATGGTTTTTTACCATTCCACGCATGTTTTAGTGTTTTAAAACATTAAAAATGCGTTTATAGGCATAACAGAAAAACCATAATTTAGAATTACATGTTGTCAATTCCTAAATCTCAAAACTAAATCTAAGTTCATTGTTACCTGATTTATTGGAAATTTGACATCGTTTTCGTAGTTGTTACCCCCCCCCCCCCCCCGACACTAGTTTTTGATGGATTTTATACCTTTCAGAAGTGTTTATCAAGTAATTTTGACCACATCGCACATCAGATTGATGTGTTTTCTACACGTACACATAAAAAAAAAATCATTGGTGAGTTTCCCATGATTTCACATCAATTTGAGGTCTTTTTATATGGTTTTGACTATTCTACGCATGTTTTAGTCCCTTAAAACACTAAAACACGTTTACGACCATAACGGGAAAACTGTAATTCAGAATAATGCATCATAAGTTTCTACATTTAAAAATTAAATCTATTTTCATTTTCCCTTGATTTTAAGGAAATATGATATCTTTTTCCTAGTTTTGACCCCCTCGATACTTGTTTTTAAAGGCTTTGGTACCTTTCAGAAGTATTTACTGAGTAATTACGAAAACACTGTGTGTCGGATTGACATGTTGTCTAAATGTACATGTAAAAAACCCAGTGATGGTTTCCCCATGATTTCACATCAATATGAGATCATTTTCTATGGGTTTTTTCATTCCACGTACGTTTTAGAATTTTAAAACACTAATAATATGTTTATGACCATAATAGATAAACTGTAATTCAGAATTATTAGTCTTCAGTTACTACATTTCACAATTAAATCCATGTTCATTGTCCCTTAATTTTAAGGAAATATGGTCCTTTTGACTAGTTTTGACCCCCAACACTTGTCTTTAAAGGCTCATGTACCATTCAGAAGTGTTTACCGAGTAATTCCGACCACACCGCACATCAGATTGATGTTTTGTCTAAGCGTACATGTCAAAAACAACTCATATCTACTTTTACTATGATTTTGTATCAATATAATGTCATTTTATTTGTTTTAAACCATTCCATGAACATTTTATTGTTTTAAAACACTAAAAATACGTTTACAACAATAATGGGAAAACTATAATTCAGAAAAACGTTCAGTCAATTTCTACATTTCCCAATTAAATCCAAGGTTTTTGTCCCATTATTTTAGGAAAATATGACGTCGTTTTCTTAGTTTTTACCCTTGACACATGTTTTAAAGGCTTTAGTACCTTTTATAAGTGTTTACAGAGTAATTTCTACAACACCACACATCATATTGATGTGTTCTCTATGCGTACATGTCAAAAACAACTCAATGGTGGTAATCCCATGATTTGACATCAATATAAGGTCATTTTATATGGTTTTGATCATTCCAGGAATGTTTTAGTGTTTTAAGACACTAAAAATTCATTTATTGCGACAATAGGAAAACCATAATTCGGAATGACATTCCATATATTCCTATATTTATCTATTAAATATATGATCATTGTCCTCTGATTTCAAGGGAATAAAACATTGGTTTCCTAGTTTTGACCCCTAGACACTTGTTTTTAAAGGATTGTGTACCTTTCATAATTGTTTACTGAGTAATTATGACCACACCGCACGTCGAATTAACATGTTGTCTACACACAAACATCAAAAACTACTCAAAAGTGTTTTTCCAATGATTTCACATCAATTTTTATTTTTTTCTATGGTTTGGACTATTCCACACTTGTTTTGGAGTTTTAAAAAACTAAAAACATGTTTACGACCTTAAATAGGAAAAAAATAATTCGGAATGATGTCTCATTGGTTCCTAAATTTCATAATTAAATACATGGTCATTGTCCCCTTATTTTAGGTAAATTTGACATTGATTTCTTGGTTTTGACCCCCCCAAAAAAATTGTTTTTAAAGGTTTTTGTACATTTTAGAAATGTTTACTGAGTAAGTCTGACCACACCTCATGTAGGATTGATATTTTTTTGTGCGTACACATCAAAAACAACTCAACAACAATTTTCCCATTATTTCACATCAATCTAAGGTTGTTTTCTATGGTTTTTACAATTACACCATGTATTAGTGTTTTAAAAAAATAAAAACACATTTACGACCATAATGAGAAAACCATAATTCAATATGACCTACCATCGGTTCCTATATTTCACAATTAAATACATGACCATTTCCCCCTAATTTCAAGGTAATATGACGTCATTTTATAGTTTTGACCCCATGAAACTTTTTTTAATGGATTTGTAACTCTCAGAAGTGTTTACCGAATATTTCCGAACACACTGCACATCAGATTGACATGTTGTCTATGCACACATGTAAAAAAATTAGCATTGGTTTTCCCATAATTTCACACAAATATGAGGTCGTTTTCTATGCTTTTGATCATTCCACACACATTTTGGATTTTTAAAACAATAAAAATGCATTTATGGCCATAACAGGAAAACCATATTTTGGAATGATGTGTCGTCAGTTCTTACATATCAAAATTAAATCCACGATTATTTTCCTATTATTTCAGGGCAATGTAACAACATTTTCTCGGTTTTGAACTCTCAAAACTTGATTTTAAAGGCTTTTGTATCTTTTTGAAGTGTTTACTGAGTAATTTAGACCAAATCGCACGTCGTATTAATGTGTTTTATATGTATAAATGTCAAAAAAATAAGTGGTGGTTTTCTCACAATTTTACATCAATATGAGGTTGTTTTCAATGGTTTTGATCATTCCACACATATTTTAGTGTTTTAAAACACTAAAAAAGTGTTTACGACCATAATAGAAAAACCATAATTTTAAATTAAGAGTCGTTAGTTCCTACATCTCACAATTAAATATGTGGTTTTTATCCCCTAATTTTAGGGTAATCTGATGTCATTGTCTAGTTTTGACCCCCTGACACATTTTTTAAAGGATTTTATACCTTTGAAAAGTGTTTAACAAGTAATTCTAACAACCCTGCATGTCATATTGATGTGTTTTATACACATACACATCAAACACAACTCAAATATGGGTTTCCCATGATTTCACATCAATATGAGGTCATTTTATATGGTTTTAACTATTCCAAACATGTTTTAGTATTTTAAAACACTAAAAACACGTTTACAACCATAATATGACACCTGTAATTCATAATGACGATCTGTCAGTTCATAAATTTTAAAATTAAATCCATGGTTGTTGTCCTCTGATTTCATGTCATTCTGATGTCATTTGTCTAGTTTTGACCCCTTGAAACTTGTTTTTAAAGGCTTTTGTCCCTTTTAAAAGTGTTTGCTGAGTAAATTCGACCACACCACATGTCAGATTTACGTGTTTTCTAGGCGTACATGTAAAAAACAACTAAGAGGTGGTTGTCCCATGATTTTACATTAATCTGGGGTTTTTTGTTATGGGTTTGACCATTCCACGAATGTTTTAGTGTTTTAAAACACTAAAAATGTATTTATGGGTATAACAGTCAAAACGTAATTTAGAATGAAATGTCGTCAGTTTCTACATTTAAAAATTAAATTAATAGTTGTTTTTCACCGATTTTAAGGCAATATGATGTTGTTTTTCTAATTTTGACTCCGCGACACATGTTTTTAAAGGCTTTTATACCTTTCAGAAGTGTTTTCCAAGTAATTATGACTACACTGCCTGTCAGATTGACATTTTGTCTTCCCATACACATAAAAAACAACTCAGAAATAGTTTTCCAATGATTTTGCACCAAACTGAGGTTATTTTCTATGATTTTGACCATTCAATGCATGTTCTAATGTTTTAAAACATTAAAAATGCGTTTACGGCCATAACTAGAAAATCATAATTCATAACGGCATGTCATTGGTTCCTATATTTAAAAATTAAATCCATTATTGTTTTCCCCTAATTTCTGGGTAATCCGACATCATTTCCTTGTCTTATCCCTTGACACTTGTTTTTAAAGGATTTTATACCTTTCAAAATTGTTTACTGAGTAATTCTGACCACTCCACACATCAGATTGATGTACTGTCTATGTGTACATATAAAAAACAACTCAAAAATGGTTTTCCTATGATTTCACATCAATATGAGGTCATTTGATATGGTTTTGACCATTCTATGCATGTTTTAGTGTTTTAAAAAACTAAAAACATGTTTACGACCATAATAGGAAAACCGTAATTCGGAATGATTTGTTTTCAGTTCCTACATTTCACAATTAAATCCACATTCATTTTCCCCTTATTTTAGGGAAATCTAACATATTTCTTCTATTTTTGACCCTTATACACTTGTTTTTAAAAGATTTTGTACCTTTCATAAGTGTTTATTGACTAATTCTAACCACACCACACATCAGACTGATGTGTTGTCTACTCATACATATAAAAAAAACTCAAAAGTGGTTTCCCCACGATTTCACACCTATATGAGGTCATTTTCTATGGTTTTGAATTAACAAGAAAATGTTAATTCGGAATGACGTTTCACTAGTTCTTTCATTTCACAATTAAATCCACAATCATTAACCCCTAATTTTAGGTTAATCTGACTTCATTTTATTGGTTTTGACACCACGACACTTTTTTTAAAGGCTTTTGTACCTTTCAGATGACCACATCACACATAGAAATGACTTGTTTTCTATACATACATGTCAAAAAAAACTCAATAGTGGTTTCCCCATGATTTCAAATCAATCTGAGGTCATTCTCTATTGTTTTTACAATTCAACACACATTTTTCTGTTTTAAGACACTAGAAATGTGTTTATGGCCATAATGGGAATACCATAATTCAGAATGATGTGTCATTGGTTCCTACATTTCACATTTAAATATACGGTAATTTCCCCTAATTTCAGGGAAATCCAATATCATTTTCCTAGTTTTGACCCCCAACACATGTTTTTAAAGGCTTTTATACCTTTTATAAGTGTTTTCTAAGTAATTTTGACCACACCACACGTCAGACTGACATGTTGTCTATGTGTACTTGTAAAAACACTCAATGTTGGTTATCCCATGATTTCACTCTAATCTGAGTCAGTTTTCTATGGTTTTGAACTTTCTACGTACATTTTAGTGTTTTAAAACACTAAAAACGTATTTATAGTCATAATGGGAAAACCATAATTCAGAATGACATGTCTTCATTTACTACATTTGACCATTAGACACATGGTCATTTTCCCATGATTTTAATGATATCTGATTTCTTTTTTCTGGTTTTGACCCCTCGACACTTATTTTTAAAGTCTTTTGTACCATTAAAATGTGTTAACTGAGTTATTCTAACCACACCAAATGCCACATTAACATGTTGTCTGCACATAAACCTCAAAAACAATCCATGATGGTTTTCCCATGATTTGACATCAATATGAGCTCTTTTTCTATGGTTTTGACCATTCTACACATGTTTTAGTGTTTTAAAACACTAAAAATGTGTTCATGACCATAACAAGAAAACCCTCTTTTAGAATGAAATTTCTTTTGTTCCTACATTTCACTATTAAATATATGGTCATTATAACCTTATTTTAGGGTAATACAACATTGTTTTCCTAGTTTTGACCCCCAACACTTGTTTTTAAAGGCTTTTTTACCTTTCAGAAGTGTTTACCAAGTAATTTCGACCACACCACACATTATATTGATGCGTTGTCTACATTTACATATAAAAAACAACTCAATGGTCATTTTACCATTATTTCACAACAATATTAGGTTGTTTTATATGGTTTTGACCATTATATTCATGTTTTAGTGATTTAAAAAACTAAAAACACATTTACAACCATAACTAAAAAATCACTATTCAGAATGATGTACCATCAGTTACAACATTTCACAATTAATTCAATGGTATTGTACCATGATTTTAGGGAAATATGACATCATTTTATAAGTCTTGACCCCCCAACACATGTTTTTAAAGGATTTTTTTACCTTTTATAAGGGTTTACCAAGTAAAAACCAAGAAAACAAGCTTAGATTGTTTTCAAGCTTATAGATAATGATCTATAATTCATTTTTGATTTATAGGAATCAACCATAAATCAACCTGGCACAATATGTGGTTGGTATCATTCAAAATTTGTTTTTTCTATATAATAGTGTAATTTCAGTTTTATATATGGATGTTGTATGTGTTCTTTGAAAATGTGTGAATGATCTATGGAATTTAGAATTTACCTCTACTGGATGAGCTATAAGGCTAAAAATTTCTTTAGGGATCATGTCAGTCATCTTTTGAAATATAGATACTAAATCATTTTAAATTTTCAACTACCACTGATCCTTTGTTTTCCTTTAAGAGTCTTGTTCTTGAATTTTTTTCTTTCAATATAGCAATTTCTCTTTATGTTTCCCAATCAACGAAACTACAAGAACCCCCATCGGGTGTAGTAGTAATGAATGATGACACCCTACCAAATAAATATTATGGAGTTGTCCTAGAAACCATCCCTCATACACGTATGAGAGGCTCCATCCTTAAAACTATTCCAACTACATCGTTCTGGGAAACTGATGATGATTGTAAAGGGTTCATATCCAAAACATATTGAATTTTAACCTATTAATACATAAATATTGACAATGTTTTTTCAAATATTCGAACTTCATAATATTATATAATTAATAAAAAATTTATTAGTATTTATTTTTATATCAAAAATATAAAAACATAATAATGAAAATTATATTATCACAACAAAAAATTCTTTTAAACCCAATTAATTGGGGTTGGCTATATGTATCATATGATGCCAAATTGGAATTGTTTGATCCATGTAGCAGACCCCATTTAATTATGTTTAAGTCCTGTTAGTTTTAAAAATATATTTTTCATTATTAGGTTTTTATTGTAATGAGAATTAATTTCTCAAAGGAGTGATCAAATTTGGATTTCGGCTCGATGTATTGGTCCTCCACAATGTCCATGGTATCTTGGGTGCCAAGGATCACTCAAATTTGGATGCACCAGTTGTCATAGTAGTTCTTTGTTAGTTTTGGGACAAAATCTTGTGAAATTTCATTCTCCATTAAGATTAAATGTTATTTGGATTGAAAATAACAGATGAAAACTAATTTTTTCGGTATTTTAGGCTTCTATATTTGTTTTAGAATTTCATATTTTTTTGAATTTTAGACTAATAATATTTTTTTGTGTAATAAAACTAAATGGAAATTGTTTATTTTCATGAAATAGAATGAAATATATAATGGGGGAGGACAATGGAAGGAAATGGGGTGTTTTTTATTTGAAGGAAAGATAGACATTAAAATAGATATGGAGGGGAAAAGAATAAAAACAAATGGAAGACTCCCTTATTTTGTTATTTTTACAAAAATTGAAGGAACAAGCATGAGAGACAATTAATATTTTTTCTAACCACCTTTTTGACAAATTAGAAGAGAGAATAAGGGAAAAACAATTGGTTACACAAAGTGGGAGGCATGTAGACCCCCCCAAAAAGGAAATGGTATCCGTTTTTAGATAATGTTAAAAATCAAACCGAATACCTCGTTGTACTGCTCATCATCTTCTCTGTAGCTCCTCCACTGGTGAAACTGATATGGTTATAGATCTCATGGATATTTTTCAGAAAAACTCACCTTCAAACCCTTTGATTCCACTAAAGGTGGTTTTTGGAAATGAAAGACTAAGCAGATGCAAATCACAGGTGGTGATCATAGGAAAAAAATGGCAGTAGGTAAACAAAAGTTTATTTCTTCTTTCATATGATCTTACAATTCTTACAAAAAACCCTATTTATAGAGATAAAACCACAAAACAAAATAAAAAAAATTAAATGGAGAAAATAAAAGTCCAAAGTTTGGCTGTAGTAGGTTCCACTAAATCCTCTAAATCTACACATGTCAAGAAACCAATCTTGAAGTCATCAAGCCTCCATTGCTGTAGAATTTTTTTGGCATAGTCCAAGGAAAAACATGTTTTTTATAAAATAGCAATCATATGCTAGATCATTTTTAGTTACAGGGGTTTATCTTGAGTCACCGAGGTGAAGAAGAAGAAAAGTGACAATTTCCCCATGATTGATTCCAATATATAGTTGAAATTTGGTGGTTTTTATAAAATAAAGGGAAGAGATTTTAAAATAATTTCCAAATTTATTCAAGAGTAGGACTTCCTTCTATAGAATGATTGTGGGGAATAGAGAATATATGAGAAGTGTGTAAGAGATGAAGATTTTATCTTTTTTCTATGTTTGGATCAGTCGATTATGGTGATTATTTTGTTGATACATGTGGTAACACCTTCTGAGTCTAATCATAATTTCTTTTTTATATTTAATTTTTAGAATGAATATTTTTAACAATTTTGTGTGTGTTGTTATTGAGAGTTAATTTCCACTAATTCTACTAAATGTTTTTCTTTTGAAACTATTAAATTTGTGAAATTTCCTTATTAAATATTTTATGTTGTTTTTTGATTCATTAATTAATTTCCAATATTTCTCCACTATTTTATTTTCTTAATAATGATCAAGATTTAAGAGTAAAATCAACATGCTTGATTATTGTTGTTTGGTATTTGTTAAACAACTAGGCTGATCATTTCTAAAGAGATTGAGATGAAAAATGTGGTCTTAATTTATTCACTCAATATTGGATCATGTATTAATTATATGGTAATAAATTGAGCATTGAATAATTTTTTGATTGTGAAATATATCTTGAAAATTTAGAAGATGATGACATAATATTGAAACTATTTCACAATCATTGTCCAATACTTCTTCACATATACATTCTTTGATTTTAATTTTGTGTCCACTATTACTACATAGATTTAATTCACATGTACTAATTCTTCTTAAAAAACATAAAAAAATAATAACTTTGACTATTGAACTTAGATTGAAACTTCTACATGAGAAAAACATGGGGACTTAAATACTGAATTACATATGAGATAAAATTTTAATAGATATTGATAATAATTACACACCTTTCGGTCAACCCTCTTATGGTAAACTAGATTATTCTACTTCACCATGTTAATCTAAACCACACATGGATGATGACCACTATCCATCTCTATAGGCAAAGACTGAAATCTCATAATCTTAGAAACATGGAATTCATTTAAGATCATGTAATTATGTTAATGTTAACTTTCACATAATCACCCTAAATTCAATCACTTGCACAAACATGCATGATTCACGTACCAAACCATGATCTCTACCCTATAATCAACAACATATTTCCCAGTTATTCTCTTTAAGCTCATGTTAATTGAATCATATCAAAAGTTACACTAATTTCATGTACCTTAGCATGTCTCCCTTACTATGTCACATGCTATGTTTGACTCTTAGTGTTTCCATACCATCACATATAATTCTCCGTAGTTCCTAACACCAAACTCCTCCTCACACTCATCCATATTTTTTATACCAATATGTCATAACCCACCACCATTGGGAACCACTCCTGCATCATTAGTGAAGATGAGTGTAACTCTCGAAGCTCGACTCCAATAGGCCATGGGTGGTCAACTAGCATTGAGGGTATAAAACACATAAATGGGAGGAATTTCCCTCATAAATCTAATAAATAAAGATAAATCACCAATTAATTCTATATAATATAAATTAAAAACCATCCCACAATTCATGTAAATGTTATACATAAAAAATGTATCTAAAATAAATTCCAAACCAAATCCTACGATAGCGAATCCAAAAAAAATCCCCATGTATCGAGGTAGTATTTTCCATCTTGATCACTTACTCCCTTCTAGAAACGAATAAAACCAATTTATATTTTTAAGGGTGATCATAAAAGTGAACTCAGTAGGATTCTTCCTAAAAACACTCATGAATATTTTGAAAAATAATACTAATGCTGCAATGAATAAATAGAAGAACTAGTTAACATGCACCTTTCTCCAACAATCTATCATCAAACCTCACTAAGGGTCACTCACCCAATATCATATCCAAGTATAAGAATGTAGTGTCAAAAGAATATATTCCACAATGGTACCCAACATCCACTTGCCTACTGATCTGGTTACTCTCACAGCATAATGGCATATGGATTGTGCTTTAATCCCTTCCATATCCATGCATCTCCGTAACCATATACCATATCAAATTCATAGCCACATATAGATAACCACATATCATATCAACACATAAAATCCTCATCATAATAATGAATTGTGAATATGAAGGACATCAACCTCATTCCCTCCTTCTACCATAAATGCCCCCACCATGAAACTAAATCTCAACCACATAACCATGTCCCCTAGTATATATATGCCTTTTAAACTAGCCATTATTCACCATGTGTATATACCCACCATGAAGAATTTCATCCCATACAAAATCTAATGATAGAATAGGGAAGAGTGAGTAGTTATCTCTCTATTACTTCTATAACATGGATGTTGGAAAAAACACATGGATCCCATCCAATTATATGGGATTCAATCTGGTTACTCAACTCGGGTGTTGGTACATTAGAAATAAAATAAAAATGTAAGAATATAGTATATCCACACATGCTAAAACTAAGGATTCAAACTCTAAGAAACACCACAGGGGCCTATAAGATCAACCTCACCATCTCTATCTCCAACCAACAACTACTTCCATAACTACAACACAACTTGTCCCATATTCTCATAAAAAACAACCATGAAAACCTTCTAAAATCCCCGTTTCATTTATCATAGTTAAATTAAAAATTAAATATTATTGGGAACATTACATTAAATTATAAATATTTAATTTAAAACTACTAATTAAAACCCTTTATATAGAAATCCATTCATTAATCATTAATCTCATTTATTCCATACTTTACTATCTTTTAAAAAAAACTAGTCCAACTTCTATATTTATTAATTGAACAATGCATTATTTATCAATTTCAATCAATATCCCATTATTGATTTAATTTAATCATTCATTATTCCATGATACTATGTAACAATAACACAACCCAACATTAACAGAATATGTCACCACATTAACTGCCTCAGAACACAAGCCAATAGCCACCATCTCTATAAAAAACCACCTATTTTTTACTTAACCAAACATTCCACAAAAAATATAACAAAAACATGGCCCATCCATCACTACCATAACTAATACATACCCCATCACAACAAACAATGTCAAACAGCAAGACATAAATCATTTTAAACAACTGTTTATTAATCATTCTTCCATTTATAATAAAAATTCCATGATAAAACACCAAAAAATAAATTATATATTCTCATGTAACCAATATTTCATTAGAAACATTAATTGATCAACCCATTAGGAAAGGTGATTAGTAATAAATAAGTTTCACTACATTAATTATGACCCCTTATCATCAACATCTACAAAACCTTCAAGTTATCAGCAATATCATGGAATTTCGTAAAGCACATGTGATTCACCATTTTCCATTCAATTTCATTTAGTCCAATTTATTATCTTATTAAGTCAATATATACCATAAAACTAATCAAATCATAAGCATGTTTAATCCATAATTTAAACAAAAAAAATAGAAAGGGAGGTCTCAAATCCCCAACCTCATATGGGGAATTAACCACCACTGTCTGAGATGCTGCAAATAATTTTTTTTCATTTTCAAATAGCTGGTTTTTGGGTTTTCGGTACCCATATACACACATTGAACCATCCGAAATCCAAAAAACACATCCAAAATCCAAATTCAAAATTAAAAAACAAACAACATCAAAGCAAATCTCAAAAAGATATGTCATACGCCACGTGCCTCGTGACGCACCGCCTCCTCGAGCCTTGCATCCATCCATCAAGAATCCCACAAGAACAGAGAGCCAGTGAACCCAACCATCGGGGATTCGTCTCCGTCCCATGCCAGATATCACCAGAAGTAGAAGATACAAATGAAAAAACATCA
The DNA here is from genome assembly GCA_963277665.1 of Viscum album. Taxonomy (NCBI): domain Eukaryota; kingdom Viridiplantae; phylum Streptophyta; class Magnoliopsida; order Santalales; family Viscaceae; genus Viscum; species Viscum album. Next base: position 416,653,568 of record OY728129.1, read on the forward strand.
AACAGGCCATGAAAACCACATACGAAACAACACCACGTAACCACACATCCAAGAACATCATCCTCGAAACATTGAGGAGCATACTCAACAAAAGTTCACAAATCCACAAAAACAGAAAAATCAAAGCCAAAAAAACAAATAAAACAACGCCAAAAACCCAAGATGGAACCCCAACCCACATCTTCGGATCAAAGTATTCCATCAGAAAATCACTGCAATTCTCAACACCGCAGAAGGAAATGAACTGGAGAAGAAAGGAAAAAGCCCACATCGCACCGTAATGAAGATCATAAGGTCTCATCACCACCGAATAGAACAACCACATCGGACATGGCAAAACCCCAACATGTTCACCGGAGAAGAGGTGGACCCACAGACTGCAAGCATATGAATAAATCCACGAAGTGTCACCATGCCGCCGAGTGAAGCCCTATCCGAAGGGGTAGAAATCGAGTGAATCAGGCTAGCCATGATGTTGAAGGAGCCACGAAACCACCACCACAGTAGAGAACCACCACCAAAACTACAGAGCACGAGGAGGAACGTCGCGCCACTCGCAGCAAAGAAGCCGAAGACGATGAGAGGAGAGGAAACCCTAGATTGGGAGCCCTTTACAGGCACATCTACCACTATCTAAGATGTTAAGGAAAATCCAAGTAAACCCCACCCAATAGACAAGAATCAACCATAGGTCCATCGCATGATCATTCCTCACTAAAACCAAGACACAAAAATTCCAAACTATATCATCAATGATTCCATATCCTCCCCCAAGAAAAAAATATAAATAAATAATCAAGAATAAGAGAAGGGTAATTCACCTTAGATCATGTAGATGTTGATCACCTGAATTCAAGGGCCAAAAAATCAAATGATTACCAAATATCTCTAAATATGCACCACTGGTTTCCAAGGAATCCAAGGAAGTTAGGGAAATAAGAGTTATTTTGTGTCTTGTCCCGAATATATAACCAATTTGGAAATTAAAGGATCACATTGTGATAAGGGACGTCATGCCAAAATGAACTATAATACAGAAACCCTGGCATATTACCTCCTAAAATCTCAATGTCAAAACACATTAAAACTAATTTTAATAATAAGGATCACAATATAACCAAAAACAAAATTTTACGACACATAAAATCTTTAGGATCATGGTGCAATCCTCATACTCCTCCCTCAAACCCATTAAACCTCAAACTGAACCAAAATATAGTGGAAGGAACTATAGTGAAACAGGATTTAAATTAACAGATCTAAGAAAACTATAATCCATGAATTCATGTTACAATGGGTATAACCATTCCATAATTCCAATCATGTGAGATTAACCAGGATTTCATGTATTATTAACAAGAAATACATCAAGATAACCATACTACAATACAACCCCTCGCAGAAAAACCAGGCTTGTATAGGATAAAGTCCAAATGCCTCATTCTAGAGTAACCCAGGGAATTCCCTATGTAACAATAAATAGGTATCCTTAACACTACAACCAAACCCATGCATGTTGTAATGGGACTTAAACTTTAAAACAATGCATCCCTAAAATATTTGGACTCACACCAAATGCCATAACACAACAACCATGTAATGTATCAATGCTTCATTATGTGAAAAACCATATTGAAAAACTTCTTTTTTAAGCAATTCATCTCATGCAAACACATAGTGCCACATCACAACACATACTTTTAGTTAAAATTCAATATGTAACCTCATCCTATTCCCTCCAAACTTTTTATAACACATCCATTACCTAAAAGAATAAAAGTAATGCCCCAAGAAAACTTGTTTGTTATATTGGAGTCTCAACCCAATTACAACCAACATTTTGTAATGGAAGTACGACTAAATACCCACTAACTTTTGGATAAGTGGTAGAATCAAATACAAGAGATTTAATTTTTCAATGGAGGTTGTTTCTGTAGTGAAAAAAATAAAACAATTACATAGATATAATATAGAGGAAATAATGAAATAATTATTACTTGATAATAATTGAACCAAATTTTGAAAAATGAATCTCAACCAATCATTGCAGCATAATAACACATGAAATAAATTATAGAAACAAAATGAAAAATCACTACCACAAAAAAATTTTGTAACAACGCTAAAAAAGAGTTGATAATCAAAGATTATTTAAAAGGGGGTCCCTTTTTTCAGTTCTAACAAAGAGCTAATAAAGGACCCTTTTATAATAGCTAAAAAATGAACTAATAAAATGGGTATTTTATCAAAACTAAAAAACCATTGATAAAAGTAAAAAAAATAAATTTTAAAAATGAAAAAAAAATCTAAAAATTACAAATTCAGAGGTTGACCCCCCCCCCTTTCAACACACAAATCCCACCCACCCATAATTTATCAGTGTTCAAAGCCCCCCTCCTCCCAAAAGAACTAGACCACTTTCTTCACATGCTTGGGATCCCCTTACTTCACTAGGTTTTGAACATGAGACGTCCCCCTTACTGTAATGGTTTCTGCCCTCTCAATTCATTACATTTCTTATTTTGGTCATCGAAGGTGATCGGGGGAGGTTTAACGATTTTTGTGTGGAAGATGGAGGTGTAGTAGAGTTTATGTAGGAAATACACATCGTGTATGTGTATTACATGACATGAATGTTTGTTTCATGACTTTTCTAGGGCTGATTCACAAAATTTATTTTTTTTGGGTTAAATAATAAAAATACGATGCATTTTTCAGTAGAACATGGAATTCTAGGATTACATGATGTGAAAGGGGATTACACATCATGTGATTCCTTCAAGTTATACAGTTTTAAAGGTTTCAACTACTCGAGTTATTTATCAAACCCTACGATAGTGCCTCTATCACACCCTGATCCATGTATTTGGGTTATTTTATTATTTTTCTAGCTTTAAATAAATTTTACTAGGCTCCGGGTTGTGTCCCAGATGAAATTTTAAAGGTTATGTTAAAAGGTACACTTTTTGAGTTGACATCATAGGACGTACGAGCAGAGCACGTTTTGGAAACCCAGTGCGGCTCTGCCTGGGTAACCATGCATCCCGTCTGTCTTTGAAAAATTAAAACAAGTAGTTTTTTGTAGTTAAAACAATGTTGAATACCATTGATTATTAGGAATTTTATTATTTTTATTTTAGGTGAACACTAAAATTGTTAATTTTATTACTATCATTAATAATAATAATAATAATAATTTTATTTTTATTAATATTAATATTATTCTTTTTCTTTTTCTTTTTCTTATTATTATTGTTATTATTTTATTATTATTATTATTTATATTATTATTATTTGTATTGTTATGATGATTATTATTATTCCTTATATTATTTTTACTATCATTATTAAATTATAATTAAGTAAAAATAATAATAATAAGGAAACCCTAACCCACCAGTTCTCTCTCCAATTAGAACCCCATTCCCCTTGTGTGTTGCACAACCCTTTGCACCCAGCCACCTTACTCCTCTACATCGATGAACCCCAAGACCCTCGGTGCTTCCCTTTGCTTCCCACGAGCAGTCCAATAGCCCTGCTCCAAGGATGCCACCTCTTACCCCTGTAGCGCTGCTCTGACCCTCAGCTTCTTCCCTTGTAGCGCACCCCAGCGCCCCGCTCCGGCCTCGCTTTGTACCCCCCCTCCCTGCTCTGGCTGGCGTCCACCCTCCGGGTCCCCTCTCCATTAGCTCTGGCCTTCTATCCATCCAACCGACTTCTCGGCCTTCGGTCGTGACCCCCCCCCCCCCCCCCCGACTCCCATGCTCTCCAGCGCCACCACCCTCGGTCGGCCCTCCTCTGGCTGACAACCCCCATTAGATGACCACCTCTGGCGGCCGCAACCTCTCCAGCCGACCCGCAACCCCCTGGAGCCGTCTTCTCTACCTCTCGGTTGGCCTCTCGCATGACCCTTCTCCTTAATGGTGTTTCCCCTACTGGCACACACCCTTTTGGCATTGTTACAGCCTTCCCGCACCTTGACGACATCATTCCAACTAGTGTGCCGCCACCCTTTCAGTGTGACTCTCCTCCAGTGAGCTTCCTCTTGAAATGTATGTGGTTTCTAGCGAGATATATTTGGATTTTTGGGCCCGACCACGACCCATTGAATTTGATATCATTTTTTGGGATTAATCTAGCTTATGCGGGATGTGATTGAGGATAATTTTTTAATACGAGTTTTAGAAAAACAAAAATTAGGTAAAAGGGGTTAGGGTTCTGATATTTTTAAAACTGGGTCCAAGATGCGTGAACCTCGTTCACGCATCACTGACCCTGGGAAGATGCGTGAACGGGGTTCACGCATCTTAACCGCGCTGAAGGATGCGTGAACCGCGTTCACGCATCCTACAGTAACTTTTTTTTAAAATTTTTATTTTTATTTTTTGTTTTGTTTTGTTTTATATATATATATATATATATATATATATATATATATATATATATATATAAACAAAATATAAAATTCAGCAGAATTTATCTGCTATTTAATATCCAGCATAACTGCCATTACAGCAGTCTGGATTCTGACAGAAACCATCACCCAGGGCTCTCTTTTATAAGAGGGCTTGCCCAGGAAATCATACTGCATTTCCGATGTGGGATTCAGGTTCTCTTTTCCTGCACAGAACATTCTGCATTTCCGATGCGGGATTCTGTTTCAAGTACGTGACTTTGAAAGACTGTAAAATACAAACTATACGACCAATATAAATGAAACTTAAAACATGGATTAAACATATAATAAATAGTTGAAAATGAAAAGAATTTCGTAAAAAGGGTTGATGAATAATAATTTATAAGCTTTCAAAACCACCAACTTGAAACTTAAAAAAGTTTCAAGTACGTGACTTTGAAAGACCATAAGATAAAAACTATAAGGCCAATATGAATGAAACTTAAAACATGGATTAAACATACAAGAAATAGTTTAAAATAAAAACAATTTCATAAAAAGTGTTGATGAATAATAATTTATAAGCTTTCAAAACCACCAACTAGAAACTTAAAAATGTTTCAAGTACGTGTCTTTGAAAGATTATAAAATACAAACTATATAACCAATATGAATGAAACTTAATATACGGATTAAACATATAAGAAATAGTTTAAAATAAAAAGAATTTCATAAAAAAATTTAATGAAAAATAATTTATAAGCTTTCAAAACCACCAACTTGAAACTTAAATACGTTTACGTGCCTTTGAAAGCCTATGAAATACAAACTATAAAACCAATATAAATGAAAATTAAAACATGGATTAAACATATAACAAATAGTTAATAATTAATTAGTTAATTAGTAATATAATTATTAATTAGTTAATAATTAATATAATTATTAATTATTAATTACTAATATACAATAATTAATTAGTTAATTAGTAATATAATTATATAATAGTTAATTAGTTAATTAGTAGTATAATTATTAATTGATAATTACTTAGTTAATTAGTAATATAAATCTTAATAGTAATTATTAATTATAATTATAATTATTAATTATTAATTATATAATAATTAATTAGTTAATTAATAATATAATTATTAAATATAATTATTTATTATTTATTATATAATAATTTATTAGCTAATTAGTAATATATTTATTAATTATAATTACTTTTTATTTATCTATAATTATTAATTAGTTAATTTGTAATATAATTATTAATTATAAAATAAGTAATTGATTAATTAGTAATATAATTAGTGATTATAATTATTTATTATAATTATTAATTATTAATTATTAATTATTAATTATTAATTATATAATAATTAAGTAGCTAATTACCAATATAATGATTAACTATTAAAAATTAATTGGCTATTTAGTACTATAATTATTAACTATAATTATTATATATTAATTAGTAATATAACTATTTATTATAATTAGTAATATAATTAGTAATTATAATTAGTAATATAATTATTAATTATAATTAGTAATTATTAATTATATAATAATTAATTAGTTAATTACCAATATAATTATTAATTATTAAAAATTAATTATATATTAATTAATTAGTTAATTAGTAATATAATTATTAATTATTAATTACATAACAATTAATTAGTTAATTAGTAATATAATCATTAATTATATAATTAATAATTATAATAATAATTAAAAATTATATTACTAATTAACTGATTAATTATTATATAATTAATTATTAATAATTAATAACTAATAATTGTAATGAATATTTGTAATTATTTATTATATTACTAATTTACTAATTAACTAATTAATTATTATGTAATTAATAATTATATGTTTAATCCGTATATTAAGTTTCATTCATATTGGTCATATAGTTTGTATTTTATAATCTTTCAAAGACACGTACTTGAAACATTTTTAAGTTTCAAGTTGGTGGTTTTGAAAGCTTATAAATTATTATTCATCAACAATTTTTATGAAATTGTTTTTATTTTCAACTATTTCTTGTATGTTTAATCCATGTTTTAAGTTTCATTCATATTGGTCTTATAGTTTTTATTTTATAGTCTTTCAAAGTCACGTACTTGAAACTTTTTTAAGTTTCAAGTTGGTGGTTTTGAAAGCTTATAAATTATTATTCATCAACCCTTTTTACGAATTTTTTTTTCATTTTCAACTATTTATTATATGTTTAATCCATGTTTTATGTTTCATTTATATTGGTCGTATAGTTTTTATTTTACAGTCTTTCAAAGTCACGTACTTGAAACAGAATCCCGCATCGGAAATGCAGAATGTTCTGTGCAGGAAAAGAGAACCTGAATCCCACATCGGAAATGTAGTATGATTTCCTGGGCAAGCCCTCTTATAAAAGAAAGCCCTAGGTGATGGTTTCTGTCAGAATCCAGACTGCTGTAATGGCAGTTCTGCTGGATATTAAATAGCAGATAAATTCTGCTGAATTTTATGTTTTGTTTGTATATATATATATATATATATATATATATATATATATATAAATAAAACAAAACAAAACAAAAAATAAAAATAAAATTTTAAAAAAAAAGTTACTGTAGGATGCGTGAACCCCGTTCACGCATCTTCCCGGGGTCAGTGATGCGTGAACGGGGTTCACACATCTTGGACCCAGTTTTAAAAATATCGGAACCCTAACCCCTTTTACCTAATTTTTGTTTTTTTAAAACCCATATTAAAAAATTACTCTGTGATTGAGGTAGAGATAGTTCTCGTACCAGTTATGAGGTAGGATTTCCCTTTACACTTCCTTTTTAATTCAAGATTCATTTATGTCATGCTTTCTGCACTTTTTTTGATTGATAAATATTGAAGTATGATTCTTTGTTTCATTGTTTAGAATGAAAAATTGTATTTTAGGATTTGTTGTGTGATAAATAGAATTGCCTTGTTAAATATTGCACACAACGCGTTTTATGAAATACCCAGTTTGATTTTGGTGAGTAATTTTTGGTATGTAAATAATGATTTAGACTTGTAAATAAATATTTTACTTGTAAAATGGAAATATTGGGTTTTTTAAAAGTGTTTTAAGTGGATTCATGTTTAAAAGAAGTGTGTATTTTTCTGTAAAATTGGTTTGACATGTGATGATGGACTGTGGCCCATTTGGTATTTTAATAAGAATGGAGTTGGTGTGTAAACATTGTATGTAGGATTTAAATGGATTTTTTTTAAAATGGTCATTAAAGTTAAAGCGGTGTATTTACACTCTTTTTGAAAGATAGTTTATTTCTCTTAAAAATGATGTTTTTTTGAATAGAACTTAAGGCTCGTTTGGAACCTTGGTGAAAGTGGTTTGGTAATGGCAATGGTGTGTATACACCTCTTTATAAAAAAGTGAAATTTGTGCCTTTGGAAAATGTTTGGTTTGAAAAATGTTCAAAGGTCTGTGTGTCAACCTTGTGAAAAAATTGGGGATATTATTTATTATAAAAACCTCTCGTGGATGTTTTTAATTCCATACTTGTAAGAATATAATGGATGGGACGTCCTTACTAAGGAATCCTTGTGATACATTATGAGAGGTCCTAGGGTTGAAATATTTATGTTCTTTCGATTAATGTCATGAGATTGGTCCTTGGAGTGACTTAGGGTGGTGCTTTTTGTGCATTACTATTATATATTCTGTGATTGGATGCTTGACTGGCATCGGTTTCCCAACCCTTTTTTAAATACCTAAGACATGGGAATCTGGAATATTGAGAAAACATTCTAAGAATGATTCCTTAACTGGTAGGTTATGGCACTGACCAGTGGACCATAGTAGGTAGATGTATTGGGTTTTTTTCTATGGTATTTTTACCATGGATTACTTGAGAAAGGATGGCCGAGCATTTTGAGCGTTTTTATTTCATCATGTGTGACATGTCAAAAAGGATAAGTTCTAATGTATTGTTGTATTCTGGATTATTCTCGATCTCCTGGGTTCACCTATGTCTAGTGTATTTTAGCTGTTTGAAACTATTATTGAGATACTTGAATCCCTATTTACATTGCCCATTCTATATAAATGCCTTGGTAATATTGTGTGGTGTTTTTCATGAAATGTAATGTTTTGGTTTCCTAACCCCTACAAAAAATGTTTTTTCCAAAGGAAATGTGTTTCAAACTCTTAGTGTCAGTTTTAAATGAAATCATTATTTCCCTTTGAAATAGCATGGTAACACTTAAGGTTAGAATCCGGTTTTGTAAATGATCAAGGGAAATGGATTGTACATTGTTTTTATGTAAATTGTTTTGGAAATACATACTTTAATATATTGTAGTTCAAACTTGAAATGGTGTTTATTTTGTTTTAAAGGTAGTGCATTGAGAAATAGTATATCGGGCTATCCTTCCAAGTTTTAATACTCATTCCTATAGTTCTTTTCTGTTTTTAGTTATTGTAAAGGCTTCAGCTTGGATGTGTTCACCTTGGGCGAAGTTTGGTCATGAGTTGGAGAGTGATCTGAGAGGTCACATATAGATAGTGGTTGTCCCATTTGGTTAGTTTTATTTTATTTTATTTGTGTTTGGTCATTATATTTGGTTTATTTATTTCAAAGAAGCTCTTTATTATTTATACTGCTTTATTTATTTTCTTTGGGTGAAATCGTTCCCATTTGTTCTCTACTGATTCCCTGGCACTTATCGCCAAACCGGGAGGATCGAGAACAACTCTCGGGCCTTTCCTCGAATCGGCTCAGGTGACCAATTCAGGGTTGACCTAGGTTGATTCGTGACAGGCTCTCTTCTCATTACAGGAATCCGATGACATCCTTCTGTGTTTGTATATTCCTCTCAATATGGATCGATCCTTGGTGAGTTATCCTATCATTCTCACTTGTTTACCTTCATTATTCTTTGGGGTTCTACTGTGGTGGTGTTTCTTTGGTTTGGGGATGAATTTCAGTTTCTTTTTTTATGAATCCTTGGTGCGGTATAGGTTGATCTACATTTCTAGTGGTGTGGTTGTGGTTCATGGGTGTTCATCTTCTCCATACGATGTGCAGTGAGTTAGAAAGATCCCTTGAGGTATGGATTCCCTCATTTTTCATTATTTTGTATCATGTGGGAGGGTTTTTCTTTTGTTTATCTATGTGTTATGGTTGTGATGGATTAATTAAAGATAAATAAATTGGTTAAATTAAAATTTAAGGTTAAAGGGGTTTGTTCACATGTTTTTATAGCTTTGATTCTATTGTAATATTGTGGATCATACGGGATTGATACCTTGCTAAAAATTATGTTTTTTGGGGATTTGTTTGCGTTGACCATATATATTGTGTTTTTTGTGACTGTTGTGAGTGTTGCGATTGTTTTGATATCACCCTAAATGGAATTTTATTAATTACTTATGTTTGGATAATGAAAGGGTTGCCCCAAGATTTTTACTTGTGTGATAGAACCCAAAAGTTATAAAGTGTAATGTGATAAAATACCCTTTATAAATCTACAAAATTATCTTTATGTGTTGTGATATGTGTGTTCATGTTTTTGGGATGGTGATGTGTGGTTGGGGCTTGCGGGAATGATGGTTTGTGGGATATACTGTTATGGCAGTGAGGTGGTGGTGGTTTGGCCGTGCTTTTGGTGCAGTGAGGTGATAGTTTGTGGGTTATGCTTTTGGGGAAGCATGATGATAGTTTGTGGGGTGTGCTTTTGGGGCGGCAAGGTGAGATTGTTGGGGATGACTGGTTACTTGTGATATATGGTTTCTTTCTGCTATATTCCCAAGCAGTGATGGAATAAATGATTGTTTAATAATATTTGAAATGACATGGGTTGGTTAGGTTAATGGGATGGAGATTTTATGAGAGAAAATTTAATGAACAGGGTGATTAAATGAAATTTGTTGGAAATGTAAGATGGGGTTTGTGGATTTTTGTGGGATGTTATGCATTTAAAGGTGGCAGCAAAAGTGATGGTGTTGTGATTTGGTTGTTTGTTTGAGAACCCATAGGTTGGGATTGAGTTATTAATACTATATATATATATATACTTGTATTTTCCTTGTGATTTTTATATGCATGATGCCCATGTTGAGAACTATGTGTCGAACAGTTGCATAGTCACGTGGGGGGTGTCTTTCCCAGCATCATAGTGGGAGGATGTATGGCTAGCCACTATCTCTTACCTACTCCCTCTTCCATGATTTTAAAATACAACCTTCTTTGGGTATGATGTGATGAGATGTGGTATTCAAGGTGTCTTTGAGATGAGTTGTGATATGGTGTCTCAAGTTTCTTCAGGATGAGTTGTGATGTGGTGTCCCGGGTGTCTTCAGGATGAGTTGTGATGTGCTTTCTCAGGTGTCTTTAGGATGTTATGTGATGTGTTGTGAGGGATAGGTGTGTGTATGAGGGATGTGTTGTGAGGCCCAAGTGTGTGTGGGTGGGATTTCTTATTGTTCCCATATGTGTGCAGGCGAGATGTGTTGTGGTATATTCAGAAGACGTGGGAGCACCATGATGTTTTTCTTTGGGGTTTGAGAGAATCTAATCAGTGGTAAAGTGGTGTGGGCTGCCCTATCATTTATTTTATTTAACTTAAATTATATTACTTCATGTGAGTTACTTGGTGATTCTACCATGGTGCGGTTAGGATGGTTTGTATGCCTATTTATATGTTGTTTGGTTCTGCTACTTTCTCATAGGTGTGTCAGTATGCTTCTTTCACATGTGCACAAGAGAATTCGGTTTTCCTACTGAGTATACTTGTATTCTCACCCTACATATATAAAAATATTTTCAAATTTCTAGTAGTATTATGTGGACCATGTTGGGATTTACTAGTTCAGATATTTGGATAGTTGTTGTATCACTAATTTAGCTTCACTTTGAGTATTTACTTGGGAGACCTGTATCTGTATCAGTTCTATTTATACATGCATGTGGGATGGTTTTTGTATTTATTTTTATATTATGACATGGATTTGTTTTTCGGATGATCTATATTATCTCCCAATCCTATTTATATTATAGAGGGTAATGTGTCCCATATATGATATTTCCATAAGTTCAATGGTAGTCGCCAACCAGGGGCCTACTGGAGGTGGGACACGGGGGTCATTATATCCCTCCCTTCATTATGGTATATTTGGAGGGAGGTGGTTAAGATAGAGTGGTATCAAAGGTGATGGTTGAGATATAGGATGGAGTTTTAAGTTAGTAAAGATGAGTATTACAAGGTTTAGTAGGGAAAATGTCATATGATCTTGGTGCGTGACACAGGCTAGGGAAGACTAGCTAGGACATTGGATTTTAGGCCCCTCGTGATCCGATGAAAGGACTCTGAGCCAACCAAATGACGAAGTTAGGCTACAACAATTGCAGTGTAGAGACCCTGGAGAGGTATATGCATCATAATTACTTTTTTTCTTATTTTAATTGGGTTGTTTAGGGAAAATTCTAAATTGTTGAAATGTATTAAATCAATTAAAGTAAATTAAAATACATCATAATGAAAATACATACTACTGGGTTTAGTAATTTATTTTTTTTTCATTTTAGTTATGGATATTTTTCATAATGCGTGTGTGGATCAGGTGGTTGAGGTTCAATAGGATGCTCCGGTTGATCATTGGAGGGTTGATCCAGTTAAGAAGGATGATTAGTGGTAGATGATGTTGTGTGATTTCTAGTGGCAGAATTTGTGCAAGTATGAGGGCAGTGTTTTATACATGGAGACATAGATATGGATGGAGGATCTCTATATCACTTTTTGATTTATCCAGATCCTGATGGAGTACTGGGTCCCTTTGGTAGTTAGTTAGATGTGAGGAGTTGTGCGCCAGTGGTGGACGTCGTATCTGGGAGAGTAGAAGTACGTAGATGTTTTATGGGTCTACTTCCAAAAAGTGTTCAGAGAAGAGTTCCTTTCATTAACCATGAAGTTGTTAAAGAGGCAATATCTTATTTCTCTTCATTAGGGGAGCATGTTAGTGTGGGGTTTGGGAATCAGTTTCAAGGATCTTCTTTGTTTTATGCCAGATCTTTTTTTAGATGAGGAGTCTTGTGCGAGGTGTCTTGAGGAGGCACTATTCCCTTCAATCCAGTATGAAATTACTCCTTTTAAATTTCCAATGTACCTAGAGGATCATAAGAAGGAATAGGTGATTGAGAGAATTCACTCATGAGGATTTTTTCTACGATAAGGGATCCAACAATATTCCTTGAGGTTTAGAGTTGTCAGTGGAAGGTCTTAGGTCCTAGGACCTTCAAAGTTTTAACCAGTCAGAAGTCAACCTCAGTATATTCCCTTTCAACTTTCTAGTTTCTATGCCTTCCCTATGGGGTTTGAGATCATGTGTTTCTTCTTTGGAATTCATGACCATCTTTAGGATCAGTTCCCAGTGTCTACTCGATCTCAGTTTGGTTGAGGCATACAAGTTCAACACCAACCTCAACAGCAGTTACCAGTGAGGCCATTTCAGCAGTAGGGTCAGTAGGCTTATGCTCCGCCAAGGGGGGATAGAGTATGTAGAGGCCGACCTGAGGATATTTCTCCCGTTCGGAGACCATGACCTAAGAATGTTTGTGGAGGTGGTCATCGGTAGAGAGGTATAGGAGTTGGGTCTGTTTAGTTGCGCACAGTGGAGGTAGTATATCCATAGGTTCGAGAGATCATTGGAGGTACAATTGATTTGTTTAGTACTCTTGTTTGTTCTTGTTTTATTTTGGATCTTCTAAATTCTTTTTAAAAATATATCAATCTCATGTTATGGGAATAGATGTAGAGAGGCTTTACATACCACTGGTGTTGACTACGCTAGTCATAGGCCAGACCAACTTGTTTGATGTGTGTTTGGGTTATAGACTGATGATGGGGCCACATCAATCCTCTGGGGATATTGTATTTATACAGATGGAGATATATGATTTCATACTTGGCATAAACTAGTTTTATTCAGTAGGTTCTGTTATCTACTTCTTTCATAGGAGATTCTAGTTTTTTGGATGTGGATGGTCAAAATATGGTTTTCTTCAGTGAGCAGAGTTTTCCGGTGGGTAGTCATCATGTAGATACCTTTATTTCCTTGTTGGATGAGTCATTTGTGGAATCATTTGATGTTGGGATGGTATATTTTCCCAAGGTTTTTTTAGAGTTCCTATATGTTTTTCCTGAGGATTTTTTGACGCTACCCCCTCGACACGACGCTAAGTTTGGGATAGAATTGCAGCCCGGTGCTTCTCTGAATTCAATGGATCCTTATTGGATAGAAACTAATGGGTAGTGGGAGTTTAGTATTAAGATATATGATCTAATGTATAATGTTTTTATAGCATCCCGCCTTTTTATCACATAACTTTCATTTCATTACACGGAACTGAGGATCTTTAAGGTTTAGTGTCTTGGAAACAAGGAACATAATACATCAAAAGAACAAAAAAACACTCTTATTAAACACTTCAAAGGCTTCTCCTTAAGTTCATCCTAGGGTCATTACTGCATCTCATAACCTGGGGACATACATCAAAAGAAAGGGTGAGCAGAAATCCCAGTAAGGGAAACAAGAGAAACATTTTACATGTGAACTTGAGATACTTCAATAAGGACATGAAAAGAACTTTAAGGCATGAAAATGAGACCATGAAGCATATAATAATAAAGATAACATTTTTCATAACTTGAAGATGTGGCTACAACATTTAATATTGACAATCGTTTCGTTTCACCAAGGTCCATCCCCAAGGTGTTGTTAAAAATTACCAAGGTTATTCACCAAGGCGTCGTTAAAAATGGTCATCTCTAGAGATTAAGTCTTTACCCAATGCATTGGAGCGCTATCAGGGCGCACCCTTAAATTTTCCTTTATTATCATGTGAGCCACATATATCATCATCAAACATTTCATAAATAACCCATATAGCATAAAATAAATGGGTTTCATTTCATAATCATAGCTTTTTAAAAACTGCTTTAAAGACATGATCTTTACGTCACTTTAAAACCCACAAAAAGGGAGGTGGGTCTCATGTATGTAAATCCCAGAATTTAAAATAGAACATTTTGGTATATATGTGAATACCCCTTTAGAAGAAAGATTTGAGTATTCACTTAATAATATAAAAGAACTTTAGAAAAAGAGAGAGGCATTTTGAGATGGAAATTCTGCAGCATAACGGCTATGTTACGAGGTTTTAGAAGACATTAAAAAGAGGGGGAAAATGGGTCAAAAATTAATAAATGACCCATAAAACAGTAGATGGACAGAATAAAAAGGATACATGATCATGGTAATGTAATTTCAAGGACATACCATTTGAAATGAAAAACATGGAAGGAAGACAAAAATTAGATTTCTCTTATGAAAGTTCGGCAGCCTAACGGCGTTACATAAACTTCATCAAGAATGATTTGAAAAGATCAAATAGGGTCTCTCATCATGTGAAAATAAGAGTTCAGTATGATAGATATAGATATAATGCCCCAACATAATTAAAAAGGAACTTGAAATACTTGACATGACAATAGAACTTTGAAAAGAAAGAGAAGGGTGAAAGAATCCCCTAAAAACTTCGGCAGCCTAACGGCGCCACTTAAAACTTCAAAATACCGAATTGAAGAGATCAAATGGGATCTCTCATCATATGAAAATAAGAGTCCAGTATGATAGATATAGAGATCATACCTCAACATAACAAAAAGGAACTTTAAATAATTGAAATGAAAGTAGAACTTCAAAAAGAGAAGGGTGAAGAACCACTAAAACATTCGGCATCCTAACAGCGCCACTTAAAACTTCAAAATACTGAATTGAAGAGATCAAATGGGGTATCTCATCATATGATCATAAAATATCAGTATGATAAATTTATAGATCATACCCCAACATAATACAAAGGAACTTGAAATACTTGACATGACAGTAGAACTTTGAAAAGAAAGAGAAGGGTGAAAGAATCCCTTAAAAACTTCGGCAGCCTAACGGCGCCACTTAAAACTTCAAAATACCGAATTGAAAAGATCAAATGGGGTCTCTCATCATATGAAAATAAGAGTCCAGTATGATAGATATAGAGATCATACCCCAACATAACAAAAAGTAACTTGAGAGAATTGAAATGAAAGTAGAACTTCAAAAAGAGAAGGGTGAAGAACCACTAAAAAATTCGGCAGCCTAACGACGCCACTTAAAACATCAAAATAATGAATTGAAGAGATCAAATGGGGTCTCTCATAATATGATCATAAAAGATCAGTATGATAAATTTAGAGATCATACCCCAACATAATAAAAAGGAACTTGAAATACTTTACATGAAAATAGATCTTGAAAAATGAAAGGGAGAAAGAATCCGTTACAAAAATTTTGGCAGCCTAACGGCGCCACTTAAAACTTCATAAAACGAAATAATGAGAGTAAGAGGGGATCTCTCATTATATGAACATAAAAAGGGCAGCAAGAGGAGTATAAAAGAACATCCTCCAACGTATGAACATGGAGCATAAAAGGAATGACATAAAAGAGATTACTTGAAATGAAAGCGAGAGGTCGGATCCCTTACCTTAAAATGTAACTCTTAAACCTCAAAGGTTGGGACCTTGAGGGCTTGGGGGCACCTTGGGAGGACTCCTTGGGAGGTAATGAGACCATAACTTCGTCGGGGAAGAGTGGGGAGTCGAATGTATGAGAGGAGGGCTTGGTATTTATAGGGAAAGTGAGGGGACAATGCATTAATGGCCAAGGGACACCTCACATGTGCTTTTCTCAAACCCATGTGCTCTCTCTTGGCATTTACCATGGAGTTAGGTCACATGGGGACCCCACAACAATAATTCATCACCCTTGGCCGGCCAACCCTCAAAACATCTCATGACATCATCATGACACAGCTATGATGTCACTAAACATACCGAAACCCTAAAACTGCATTTTTACTATTCACTGAAAATTCAACTTTCTCAGAAAAATCCAAAAATTTCACACTAACCAAATATCAATGCTCTGATTTCAAAAATGAACTCCATTTTATAAAAATAATTTTTTTAAATATTTTTAATTTTATTTTTAAATAAATACACTATTCACCGAAAATTCATTTTTTTAGAAAAATCCCCAAAAATTACCATAACATAAAATCGATGCTCTGAGTTCAAAAATAAAGTCCATTTTATAAAAATAATTTTCTAATTATTTTTAATTAAATTTTTAATTAAAAAACACTATTCACCCGAAAAAACTAATACTTGACTAATAATTCATGAAACCATTATTTAACCATTTTATTGAATCACATTTCTTAAATCAAGGCTCCTAGATTATACTAATACTTTATTTAAGTGATATTACTAATCCATTTGGACTCATTACTAATCCTAATCATAAAATCACTATTCATATTTTACTATTCATCAAAAATCAAGTTGATCTTATTAGACTCTAAATTTTGTAGTGAACATAATTGTAGAAGACCATTTTTTGAAAATCATTACACATTTTTATTTATTTAAGGTTTACATAAACATTTTTAAAATATCCTTTCTCTAAAATTTATCAAAAATATGCATACTATATTTATCCGGTCATTTGAAAATTCATAAACTTCATCATAAGAAGAAATCCCAATTTTTATTTAAAACAAAGGATTACACAAGGCAGTTACGGTCTCCTTACATAGCCCCTTATCACACCAGCATAGGACCTAAGTGTAATGTGTGCTAAGGTGAGAGAATCCGAGGGAGGCTCGGCCAACATTGCACGAGTAGTAATTTCTATCAGTTTGAACTTCTCGCGAAGGCGATCCCGTTCTAGCTTCACACGATGAAGTTCAGCTTGGGTTTGGTCTAGAGCAAAGCCCAGTGGTTCTACCTCCTTCCCAAGTTCTGTGAGATGGGCTTCGATCGGTCCAAGACTACTGGGTGAGGCCATCGAATCTTCTTTCTATATTAATTAACCAAGATTACTTGTATTTAGATACAATAATCAAAACATTTTGTTCACAGCGGTCATATTGACTGATGGTCATATAACAGTCAAAACCCAATGGTCTCATTTTAATTATAATCATGTTTATCAAATAAAACATTTTTTTTGAGTATAAAATTAAAATAAAATAAAATAACACATGAAATTAGGAAACAAGATTTATTCAAAATTTCGGGCCGTTACAATCTTCCCCCCTTAAGAAATTGCGTCCTCGCAATTTTTAAAATTGGGTTTTGAAATTTCATTGAAAGTCCCACATCGGAAAAAGAGTCAGTAACACTATTACTTTAAAATAAATAAAAGGGAGTACAAAGGCCACCCGAGTTTACTCATACTAGGATTCCATATAGGAAACATAGACATGGAGGAGAAAACAAAGGGTCACGTTCTGAGGGAGAGTGATAGAGAACATGATTAGGAGAAAGTTAACCATAAGAAAATCCCAAACTTATGATGTGTGTAAGCGGTCTTTGATTAACTAGTAGGAAACGTAAACCAACAACATTTTTGTTTCACGTTCCTTTTCATAATTTTTAGGAATTCATTTACAACATAAAACAAAAACATAAGAAAATATACCTATCTTCATGTAGAGTTTCATCCTTTAATAAGTTTCTACCAAAACTAATCTTTTCTCCAAACGATGAGCATTCAAAACTACTTGGTCTCATCAAAACACAAGAATCATCTTCTAGAGAATCACATAATCCACAAAAGATCAACTATCTATTACTTATATCATTAAACATTATCCCAAAATTAGAAAGGGTAAGGTAAAACAACTCTTCAAAAATAATCCCATAGGAGTGGAAACTACTTTTAAATCTTCAAATTTCCATGGTACTACCCAAAGTTCATCATAGACCATTCCATAAATAACAGTCCTTAAAATTCCTCAAAGTAAACCAAACTAAGATTGAGACCCAAATACAAGAAAGATTTGATAACATAGTCTTCCAAAATAAACTTCATTGTTCATCTCCAAACAACATCAACCACTCCTAACATCTTATAACAAAAGTAGCTAACCTAAACATATTTTACCCAAGATAGGTTAGTCATTCCCATAAGTAATCTAGATTACTATAAGTCCACCTTAAATTCATTGATTCTTCAAAATATAAGTCAACCTTACTCATCAATGAAAATACTATAGTAATCTATTTACCTTGATCATATAGTGTCCTCAAAATAGTGAACATCTTCCAAAATAATAATCATCTTTTAATCCCCTAATCATCTCTATCGTATTAATACGGAAATCATAGCATTTCCTATCACATTGGTTATTGGGACATGTTCTTCCATTTCCCGTCATTAACTAAGAAAAGAAGCTATAATTAGGGGCTTAAATACTTATCCAATAATCATGAAAAGAAACTTAAAGCATATAAGGATAACTTGTAGAAGAAAAGTATACCCTAACTTGTGATCCCCAAGGTTCCCATATAGGTTATCCATGATCATATATTCTTATGTGAACCTTTATTTTATTTTATCTTTGTTCCTTTAACAATGGTTCATACTAAGCTTATGAATTTACCAAAGCATATCCCCTGGGAGTGTCGTAACCAAGAG
This sequence comes from Viscum album, assembly GCA_963277665.1. NCBI lineage: Eukaryota > Viridiplantae > Streptophyta > Magnoliopsida > Santalales > Viscaceae > Viscum > Viscum album. Next base: position 416,672,554 of record OY728129.1, read on the forward strand.
TGCAGCAAGGCCCATTGTCGTGTACCAGTTCCCGTTCGAGTCTAGCTCAAAGCGGTGTTTTCGGGTTTTACCCCTATGTACATCTGTGCCAGAGCCACCTCTACCTGCTCGTATCCAGACAGGGATGTATTTGCTTGGAAACCCCTTACTCAATACTCACCAAAATACCAGGAAGATTTCCTATATTTAAACTTTTCTATAGGGTTCTTCCTAGAGTTTTTATATCCTAATTTCCACAAATAACTAAACCATCCTTTGATACCAACTATAGCATCCCGCCTTTTTATCACATAACTTTCATTTCATTACACGGAACTGAGGATCTTTAAGGTTTAGTGTCTTGGAAACAAGGAACATAATACATCAAAAGAACAAAAAAACACTTTTCTTAAACACTTGAAAGGCTTCTCCTTAAGTTCATCCTAGGGTCATTACTGCATCTCATAACCTGGGGACATACATCAAAAGAAAGGGTGAGCAGAAATCCCAGTAAGGGAAACAAGAGAAACATTTTACATGTGAACTTGAGATACTTCAATAAGGACATAAAAAGAACTTTAAGGCATGAAAATGAGACCATGAAGCATATCATAATAAAGATAACATTTTTCATAACTTGAAGATGTGGCTACAACATTTAATATTGACAATCGTTTCGTTTCACCAAGGTCCATCCCCAAGGCGTCGTTAAAAATTACCAAGGTTATTCACCAAGGCGTCGTTAAAAATGGTCATCTCAAGAGATTAAGTCTTTACCCAATGCATTGGAGCGCTATCAGGGCGCACCCATAAATTTGCCTTTATTATCATGTGATCCACATATATCATCATCAAACATTTCATAAATAACCCATATAGCATAAAATAAATGGGTTTCATTTCATAATCATAACTTTTTAAAAACTGCTTTAAAGACCTGATCTTTAGGTCACTTTAAAACCCACAAAAAGGGAGGTGGGTATCATGTATGTAAATCCCAGAATTTAAAATAGAACATTTTGGTATATATGTGAATACCCCTTTATAAGAAAGCTTTGAGTATTCACTTAATAATATAAAAGAACTTTAGAAAAAGAGAGAGACATTTTGAGATGGAAATTCTGCAGCATAACGGCTATGTTACGAGGTTTTAGAAGACATTAAAAAGAGGGGGAAAATGGGTCAAACATTCATAAATGACCCATAAAACAGTATATGGACAGAATAAAAAGGATACATGATCATGGTAATGAAATTTCAAGGACATACCATTTGAAATGAAAAACATGGAAGGAAGACAAAAATTAGATTTCTCTTATGAAAGTTCGGCAGCCTAACGACGTTACATAAACTTCATCAAGAATAATTTGAAAAGATCAAATAGGGTCTCTCATCATGTGAACATAAGAGTTCAGTATGATAGATATAGAGATAATGCCCCAACATAATTAAAAAGGAACTTGAAATACTTGACATGACAGTATAACTTTGAAAAGAAAGAGAAGGGTGAAAGAATACCCTAAAAACTTCGGCAGCCTAACGGCGCCACTTAAAACTTCAAAATACCAAATTTAAGAGATAAAATGGGGTCTCTCATCATATGAAAATAAGAGTCTAGTATGATAGATATAGAGATCATACCCCAACATAACAAAAAGGAACTTGAATGAATTGAAATGAAAGTAGAACTTCAAAAAGAGAAGGGTGAAGAACCACTAAAAAATTCGGCATCCTAACGGCGCCACTTAAAACTTCAAATTACTGAATTGAAGAGATCAAATGGGGTATCTCATCATATGATCATAAAATATCAGTATGATAAATTTAGAGATCATACCCCAACATAATACAAAGGAACTTGAAATACTTGACATGACAGTAGAACTTTGAAAAGAAAGAGAAGGGTGAAAGAATCCCCTAAAAACTTCGGCAGCCTAACGGCGCCACTTAAAACTTCAAAATACCGAATTGAAAAGATCAAATGGGGTCTCTAATAATATGAAAATAAGAGTCCAGTATGATAGATATAGAGATCATACCCCAACATAACAAAAAGGAACTTGAAATAATTGAAATGAAAGTAGAACTTCAAAAAGAGAAGGGTGAAGAACCACTAAAAAATTCGGCAGCCTAACGACGCCACTTAAAACTTCAAAATACTGAATTGAAGAGATCAAATGGGGTCTCTCATCATATGATCATAAAATATCAGTATGCTAAATTTAGAGATCATACCCCAACATAATAAAAAGGAACTTGAAATACTTTACATGAAAATAGATCTTGAAAAATGAAAGGGAGAAAGAATCTGTTACAAAAATTTCGGCAGCCTAACGGCGCCACTTAAAACTTCATAAAACGAAATAATGAGAGTAAGAGGGGATCTCTCATTATATGAACATAAAAAGGGCAGTAAGAGGAGTATAAAAAAACATCCTCCAACATATGAACATGGAGCATAAAAGGAATGACATAAAAGAGATTACTTGAAATGAAAGCGAGAGGTCGGATCCCTTACCTTAAAATGTAACTCTTAAACCTCAAAGGTTGGGACCTTGAGGGCTTGGGGGAAACTTGGGAGGACTCCTTGGGAGGTAATGAGACCAGAAATTCGTTGGGTAAGAGTGGGGAGTCGAATGTATGAGAGGAGGACATGGTATTTATAGGGAAAGTGAGGGGACAATGCATTAATGGCCAAGGGACACCTCACATGTGCGTTTCTCAAACCCATGTGCTCTCTCTTGGCATTTACCATGGAGTTAGGTCACATGGGGCCCCCACAACAATAATTCATCACCCTTGGCTGGAAAACCCTCAAAACATCTCATGACATCATCATGACACAGCTATGATGTCACTAAACATACCGAAACCCTAAAACTGCATTTTTACTATTCACTGAAAATTTAACTTTCTCAGAAAAATCCCAAAATTTCACACTAACCAAATATCAATGGTCTGATTTCAAAAATGAACTCCATTTTATAAAAATATTTTTTTAAAATAATTTTATTTTTATTTTTAAATAAATACACTATTCATCGAAAATTCATTTTTTTAGAAAAATCCCCAAAAATTACCATAACATAAAATCGATGATCTGAGTTCAAAAATAAAGTCCATTTTATAAAAATCATTTTCTAATTATTTTTAATTAAATTTTTAATTAAAAAACACTATTCACCTGAAAAAACTAATACTTGACTAATAATTTATGAAACCATTATTTAACCATTTTATTGAATCACATTACTTAAATCAAGGTGCCTAGATTATACTAATACTTTATTTAAGTGAGATTACTAATCCATTTGGACTCATTACTAATCCTAATCATAAAATCACTATTCATATTTTACTATTCATCAAAAATCATGTTGATCTTATTAGACTCTAAATTTCGTAGTGAACATAATTGTAGAAGACCATTTTTTGAAAATCATTACACATTTTTATTTATTTAAGGTTTACATAAACATTTTTAAAATATCCTTTCTCTAAAATTTATCAAAAATATGCATACTATATTTATCCGGTCATTTGAAAATTCATAAACTTCATCATAAGAAGAAATCCCAATTTTTATTTAAAACAAAGGATTACACAAGGCAGTTACGGTCTCCTTACATAGCCCCTTATCACACCAGCATAGGACCTAAGTGTAAGGTGTGCTAAGGTGACAGAATCCGAGGGAGGCTCGGCCAACATTGCACGAGTAGTAATTTCTATCAGTTTGAACTTCTCGCGAAGGCGATCCCGTTCTAGCTTCACACGATGAAGTTCAGCTTGGGTTTGGTTTAGAGAAAAGCCCAGTGGTGCTACCTCCTTCCCAAGTTCTGTGAGATGGGATTCGATCGGTCCAAGACTACTGGGTGAGGCCATCGAATCTTCTTTCTATATTAATTAACCAAGATTACTTGTATTTAGAGACAATAATCAAAACATTTTGTTCACAATGGTCATATTGACCGATGGTCATATAACAGTCAAAACCCAATGGTCTCATTTTAATTATAATAATGTTTATCAAATAAAACATTTTTTTGAGTATAAAAATAAAATAAAATAAAATAACACATGAAATTAGGAAACAAGATTTATTCGAAATTTCGGGCCGTTACAGTTTTAATCCATCCAAGTGTGTCACCATAGGGATCTCTAGCGTTTTTCACCAAGAAGGCATATAGTGGTCTAAGGCTATGTATAGTCTACAGGAGGTTTAATCAGGTGACGGTTAAGAACCATTACCCTATTACAAAAATAAAAAATATTTTTGACCATTTTATAGGGTTGATTTGGTTTTATAATATGGATATGCTATTTATATATCACCATTTGAGGGTGAAGGAGGGAAATATCACGAAGACTGCCTTCAGATGCAGGTATGGGCACTTTGAGCATGTAGTCATGCTATTCAGTGTGATGAACACGCCAAAAATGTTCATGGGGATTATAAACTCCATATTCCATGTATTTCTATACTATTTCATCATCATGTTCATCAATGATATCTTGATTTACTCGAATTCAGAGGAGGAGCATGCTGATCATCTCAGAACTATCTTGCATATTCTTTGATGCCACTAACTTTATGGAAAGTTGTCCAATTTTAAGTTTCGAACATGAGAGGTGAATTGTATTGGGCATGTGGTGTCTCAATAGGGTATGTTAGTAGTCCTTTTTAAGCCTGAAGAAGTTGTTTCTTGGGTAGCACCTAAGAACATGGTAGAGGCTTGTAGTTTCCTTGGTCTTTTAGGCTATTATCGGAGTTTTGTACCTAATTTCTCTAGAGTTGTAGCCCCATTTATAGCACTCACTAGTAAAGACCAAGATTTTGTGTTGAGTGATCAGTGCTAGGTAGCATTAGATTACCTAAAGGTAAAGTTGATTAGTGCTCCAGTCCTTTGATTTACTAAGGAAGGAGGGATGTTTGTGGTGTTTTGTGATGATTCCCATCTGGGATTAGGGTAAATCTTGATGTAGTAGATGGAAGTGGTCTCTTATGGGTCTAAGAAGTTATTACCTAATGAGAATAACTATACCACCCATTACCTAGATCTAGAGACAGTTGTGTTTGCACTGAAGTTGTGGAGACATTACCTCATTGGGGAGAACTTTGTGATCTTCCCAGATTATAAGAGTTTTAGGCATATCTTTTTTCAGTGTGATATGAACTGAAAGTAGTAGAAGTGGCTGGATTTTATTCAGGATTATGATTTTGAGATCTCCTATAACCCATTAAAGGGGAATTTTTTGGTTGATTCTTTGAGTAGGAAGTCATGAAAGGGTGTTGTTTGGGATTCTGGGGATTCTCGGAGAGTAATTGAGGAGTTTTAAGGATTTCACATAGATCCAAGGGTGGACAATGGTAGAGGATAATTTTTTAGATGATGGTGTAGTATTATATGATGCAGTTGGTGGAGGATTCTCAATGGGGAGACTCAGAGGTAGAGGTGTTGTGCAATCAAGTTGGCCATGGTGATGCTCCATAGGGATGGTCATAGGATAGTCATAACCAGATGTTGTTTTAATAAAGGGTTCTTTTTCTGGTAGAAATTCATGAGAATGCTCTTCAAGAGTTCTATAGATCACCCTTGGTGGTATACCCAGGAATATCTAAGATGTTTCATGGATTGAGGCTTCAGTTTTAATAGCCTGAGTTGAAGTTGGATGTGGTGGAGTTTGTGGAGAAGTGCTTGGTTTTATAGCAAGTAAAGTCTGAGCATCATGTTCCTGGTGGTTTTTTGTATCCCTTGGATGTTATTGATTGAAAATGGGATGAAATATCGATGGATTTCATTATAGGGTTACCTAGAAATCAGGGATTTTGTGATGATATATGGTTGTTCATGGATCAGTTGATGAAATTGGCTCACTTTGTAGCAATAAAGGAGTCAGGCATGGTGGATTCCTTGAATAAGAGGTATGGGGATGAGTTGGTGTGTTTTCATTGAGTCTCTAGGACCATTGTCTCGGACTGGGATGCAAAATTTACCTCAGGAGTCTAGATGGGTTTATAATATGATTTCAGAACTCAGTTATGCCTCATCACAGCTTTCCACCCCCAGATTGATGGGCAGACGGAATGGACTATCTAGACATTAGAAGATATGTTGTAGGTGTGAGTATTGGACTATGGAGGGTCTTCGGTATGACACCTACCTTTGGTAGTGTTTTCTTATAATAATACTTATCACGGTTCTATTAGCATGGGCCCATTCGATGCTTTGTATGGGAGACCATTTCCTTCTCCATTATGCTTGAGTAAGGTTGGGGAGATAGTTATTCTTGGTCCTGATGTGATGAAGAGAATGAAATATAAATTTCATCTTGTTCATGAGAGGATGAAAGAAGTGAAGGACTTGCAGAATTATTATCCTGGTCGTATAAGTAGGCCCTTGGAGTTTGAGGTTGGAGACCACGATTTCTTGAAGCTTTCCTCTTGACATTTATAATGGGGGTTTGGAAAATGGATTAAGATTTATCCCAGGGTTTTTGGGCCCTTTAAGGTGTTGGTGTGAGTTAGAGAAGTGGAATATCAGTTGGAATTTCTACTGAAGTTAGAGAGGATCCATGAAATATTTCACATCTCTTAGCTTTATCGGTATCTTCATGATTACTCCCATGCCATTGATTAGTGAGATTTGTATATCAAGGATGACGTGACTTTGTGGAGTGGCCAGTAGAGATACAGTATCATCAAGAGAAAGCATTGCGTGGATGGACCATTTATTTGATCTATGTGTTGTGGAGGCATGGTGGCATGGAGGAGAGTACGTAGGAGTGAGAAACAAAGATGTGTTCCTAGTGCCCGTTTTTTTTTTATTTTTTCTTTGCTCTATTTATCTTTGTGACGTGATGTTTGAAACTTTTTTTATGATATGAGTTGTTTTTCTTGGTTTGTGATGTGTTTGGTATATGTGAAATGTCCTAACATATGAAAATGGGAAGACTTGATTCCTAATCGAGAATAATTAAATAAAATGTGATTGAACCAATGCGGGTGACTCAGTACTGCCCAGAGTGGATAATATCTTGAAAAGGAAGACATAATACTATGATTCATGTGTTCGGGATGGTGTGGTTTGTTGGTTGTAGTAGTTATTGGTTTGAGCTATGTGGATGTTGATATGTGGTTGTTCAGTGTTTGTGTGGTAGTGTGGTTCTATGATATGAGATGGTTTGAAGTTGTGGTTTCATGGTGATTATGTCGTGTGGGATTTTTGTGGTCATTTTTTTGGCGTTTTTAGTTGGTGGAATCATTTAAGGTATAATGAGATCCTTGAGAGGTATCTCACGGAGTGGTTGTTCAAACCCCTTTTTCTTCTGGGCTTGGTTTTGGATTCTCGAGGGAGATAATCATTTTAGATGTATCTGATGTAATGATATGTTCCCTCCTAGTCTATTACTTTTCTAGTTTTAGTTATTGGAGGTTCTCAGGGGAGGTTTTAGGAGTTTTTGGTGGAATTTGGAGGTATAATAGAGCTGCAGTAGGAAATACACATCGTGAAAGTTTATTGCACGACGTGAAAGTTGGTATCATGTCTTGTCTAGGTACGATTCAAGACGTATATTTTTTAGGTTCAAATAATAAAAAATTGAAATGTTTTTCAGTAGAACCTAGAATTCTCGGATTACATGAAGTGAAAGGGGATTACACATCATGTAAATCCATGATGTTGTACAGTTTTAAAGGTTTCAACTACTCAGGTTATTTCTCAAACCCTAAAAAAATGGATATCCTCTCATTACAGGTGTCCAAAGTGTAACACCCCAAGCTTCCATGGTACGTTTCCCTTTTAATAATACAGTAGCGTGTGTTGTACGCAACTTCGAGTTCTAACACACACCACAACCAATCAAACTAGCCGTTATGAATAGTAATACCCACTTTTTGAAATTTTATAAATTTTATCTTTCAAAATGGACTTCATTTTTGGATTCGGAATATCGAAATTAGCCTAGGGTGAAATTTTGGTATTTTTCTGAAAACTTTCAATTTTTGATGAATAGTGAAAAAACACTGAGTTATAGTTTAAAACTGAATTTTTATTTAAATAATTATTTATTTTATTTAAATTTAATTAAGGTCAAAATATATACATAATACCTATATATGTTCAATGTAATTCATTGTAGTTAATTTAGAAAAATTTTAGATATATAAAAATTTTATTGAACTTTTCACCATCTTTTACCCACCTCCTAGGAGATTTGGAAATTCACATAAAACTTAATTTTACCACTTCTGTGACTGGAATTTCGAAAATCCAAGAGACATGGTTAATATCAAGGAGTAAAATGTGGTTCAATGAGATGAAAATAATTTTTGGTGAATAGTAACTTTTTACTTTTATTTACCACGGTTAAAAGTAAATAGAGAAATTAAGGGTAAAAATGATATTAATATTACCCTAACACATGTCCTAATTCTATTGGACAAGTTTATATCGAACAAAAACAACCTTAGGAATAAAATATTATCATTTAGGTCCACGTGGATTAGATTAGAACATTTATTATTATTTAATTCAAAGAAGAGTTAAAAGAGTTAAAATCAAAGTTTATTTACTAAAACATTTTTAATATAGGGTTATACATAAGATAAATTAGATTGTAAATATTAATTAGAAATATAAAAAAATTTCCTACATAATGGTATTTTATTTATAATTTTTAGACATTTAATAATTTAATTTATTTATGACACAATGGTGATGTAGTAATTACCTAATTAATGAAATATTAAAATAATTGATATTATAAATATCAAACTAAATGTAATTTGAGACTTTTTATGAATTACAATAATTTTCTAGGTTAATATGACATATTAGGATTGGTTATATAATTTTTTTTGAAGTAATAATGCTGTTATGAAATTATCAAAAACAAAATACCCAATAGTATCAAAATTGACATAAAGGAGTTTTTAAAACAAATATTATATTATTAATTAATATTAAATTCCTAAAAATATAAGGTTCGTCCAAGAGACTTATATAATGATAGGTGTATCATTAATGGACCACTTGGGGGGTCTCTTGGATGTATATAGTAAGTTTATTAACTATATAATATAAAAATACAAAGTGACATGGTAAGTGTCAAACTAATTAACTAAGAGTTAAATCTAAAACATAAGGTTAATATAATGACCCAAACCTGTCTAAATTCTATTGGTTGAGTGGTTTTAGACCCATACCCACCTTAAACTTTAAATAATCCACTTTTGAGAAATTATATACCGAATATAAATTTATTATAAAATAATATTTCTAGCTCTTCCAAAGGTGCCCCTCACCCCTCTTATAAAATGGCACTCCCCCTTCTCACTAATTCACACATTCAAAGCCTTTTGTCTCGGCCAAACCCTGCCCAAATACTCTCTAAACTTCCCTCAATACAAGTTAGAGGCCTTAGTTTGATCAGAAAGCCAACCTAAGGAGCCCTTTTGATCAAATCAAAAGGAAGAACCCGAAGAAGAGGTAATGTTTTCACCACCCTTTTTCAAGTTCATTTCTTCTTCAACTTCTTCTTTCTTTGTTATTACCATTCTAAAATAATAACTCCAGTATATTATATATACTGTGATGTTATTATAAATATGGTACAACCATATTCAATATTCTATCCATCCTTTGAATGACATGTCACCATACATGCGTACGTACAGCTTACCGTCTCCACATCTTGGTGTAATTGTTATTCAATAAATTATTATTTTGATGGGTATAATAATGATGTGTAATTCATGTAAATAATAAATATAAAATGAAAATGATTCTGTATATATGATATAACATCCAATTATATATTTTTTTAATATCAAAAGGATGATATTGTCGCTCGTGTGTACGTACGGACTACCATCTCCACGATCGCGATGAGATTCATTCCCCATCGTATCCATTCAAGAATAATTCTCATTTAATGATTAAAAATAATGTTTAAGGACTTTATATCATTATGGATATGAATAAGATACAACCTATCCATAACAAACATGGATTACATAACAAAACATATAAAATAAAACGAGTAAGTTAACACCCAAAACAACAATAATACTAAGATATTGTTAACAAATCAATATTAAGAGATCATATATGATATCATATTAATGTATATGATTCTTGTATAATTTAATAACAATTATTTCACCATTATAAATGAGGTTAACATACCCCCAACCAAGTAAAAGTTCAAGGTAAGGGTTTATTTTGCAATCTCTTTATTATCTGAGGTTGTTTATACGTAATAATCTACTGGGACTTCTTTATCATCCACATCCATGTTTCTTAAAAATGTATTTCAACACATTTTTACTATTTACTAGAATATGGGTTAAAGTAATTTATACCCTTGTTTGACTTTTTATAATAGGTTTATAAAGGAATCTTTCTGTTTTTTTCCAAACAAGTTCCTTTTTAACCTTTTCGACAGAATTAAGGTAAGAATGTTTTTTTAACTTATACGGAGGGTGCGGCTATTTTCCGCCGTTAGAAAATCATCGATCTTCCCTTACAAGCTTATAAGAATATTTTCAAAGTGAATGTTTTATTTTATAATTATGCGACTTTTAAATGATTTCAACAAAGGAGATATTTCTCTCAAATAGTTTTGATTTCATCTATGTCAACATCCTTTGATGAATTTTAAGCTTATTTGAAGTTGATTTATTATGATACAAAACTTCCATATTGTATTGGAACGCTAATCATTTTTTTTCATTTTAAAAAGCCGGTTTATGGGTTCCCGGTACCCCACAACATGACTCCAATACAACCACTTTCACCATTACACAAAAACATCATAAACCAATGGAAATGTCCAAGAAACCACGAACCAGGGCACAAGAACATTAGAGAAGCTGGCCAAACCTCAGAAAGGGTTACCTTGAACGTCCCCCGATGTGACCATCGACACCGGCCCAAAACCTCCTGTCGGAAAACTCCAGCGAAGATCACCCAGCCATCAAGTGAAATTAAATGGCCCTTCAAGAAGAAGCCATACACAAAGGACGTCAAAGAAACCATAGTGAAGATGACCAGATCCTGATGCCGTTAGCACCCTGATCCGTAGACAACTCAGAAGATCCACCATGCCCTTAAACCAGAATTCCTCCTTCACCATCATCGCATAACCACCCCTCACATCCAAAACACATCAAACTCTCACATATAAAATGCAAGAAGAGCAGCGAATCCGTCAAGATTGCAGTGGAAGATTAATCACAAAATTAGAAATCCAGAATGAACCACCATCGATCAAACACAAACCCATATTCACCAAATCAGAGCCTCAAAACAGCTTCCATCCGTACCAAAAAACCCCAAATAAATAGTCATCCCCCCTCCAAGCCACTGGAGCCAACCCAAATCAAGTCGTCGCACGCCATGGCCGATGTCGATCTGGGATGAAGCCGAGCAAGGAACCAGATCCGCTGGAGCTGAGCACGTCAAAGCTGAGCACACGACCACCAAGACTGAACCGAACAATAGGTCCCACTAAGCCGATGCCAAGCCCACCAAGCCGACGATGATCTGAAGCCACGACGAGATCCCTAAACTAGGGGCGAGCCAAATCCAACACCGACACACCAGATCTAGCACCACGCACCTAGATCTGCAAAGAAGACCTGGCCCCAAAAGCAAGGAAACCGTCACCGATCCGAGATCCCGAATCTAAGTTACTCGGAGTCGATGCATGCCAACGCTGAGATGATATCCCAAATCCAGGAGAGCCGAGGCCACCTCTGTGTGCACTAGATATGGCGATGAACACGCCATAGCCAAGGCAAGATCCTGAAGCCGAAACAAAGCCGCCGCTAAGCCCAAAACGAATCTGGAACACGCGGGGCTGACACCCAACGATGCTGAGCCGAGCGAAGATAGTCGCCGACGAGGTCGGTCCATGCCAGAGGAGGGAAGAAGGCACCGAAAACTGAAAACCCTAGACCCGTGGGGGAGAGGAATGTCACCGCTGCTCAGAGGCTTCACAATTTCCATGTTGTATTGAAGGTTTTGTTATATGTTTTACTGTGGATGTGTTATTTTTATACCATTCACGGTTTATGGTGAAAGTGTTGACATTTAATATGCTAGTTTTAATATGAATGTTTAGGTTATGTTTAAACCTGTTCATATGGGGAATGCATTGGACTTAATAAGTGACAGGTGGATCCCTCTATAGCTCCTCGATGCATCGGTAGGTCTCATGAGACAAACTAGTGTCTTGACACATGGCCTTGACAAAATATTATTTGTAGTCTTGGCACGAGGCCTTGGCTATGTGGTTATGATAGTCTGGCATTATGCATTCCATCATTATGAAAGTGGTTATTGATATTGAATGTTATTATTCGACTAGTATAATATCCATGTGAATAAGTATATGGAATTACTTCATTTTATTTATTCCATATTATGCTGATGTTCAAGTTTTAAAAAGGCTTTTGTTGTAGTTATACATTTCCTTAAATGTTTATGATTATTTATGACAGTTTCTGCTATATTGTTATCCTTACTGGGCATTTGAACTCCCCCCTTTCTATGTTTTATTTTTCCCAGGATGTGATGAATTTTTTTATGAATGACCTGTAGGGATAGTATGAGGGGTAAGAGTGTGGACTATGGAGACTATATTGTTGTAGTTTTCATTTTATGATGTAATGTAAACTTTATGAATGTATCTAGTTATTCCAAGGCTACTAAACTAATCGGTCTTTCGAGATTTGATCTTTCTTATGATCATGCCAATGTTATTTAATAATGCACCAATTCTGGGTAAATGGGGTCGGGGAATTACACAAAGACCTTATCCTTCCAATTTTAGAGATTATTTTTGATTGGGGTCAATCATTAGGCTCTCTTCTTTGATATGTGGTGAGTACTCCTCTCATTCTCATGTGTTTCCTTCTGTTATTCTTTGAGGTTCCACTATGGAGATGTTTATTTGGTTTGGGGGTTTGTTTTAGTTTCATTTTTATGGATCCATGGTGTGGTATAGATTGATCATAGTTCTAGTGGTGCAGTTGTGGTTTGCAGGTGTTCTTCTTTGCCTTCCAGTGCTCAACGAGTTGGAAATCATTTTTGAGGTAGGGATTCCCTTGTTTATCTTTATTATGTATCATGGAGGATAGGTTTTCTTTTTTTTACCTATGAGTTATGGCTGTGATGTATTAATTAATGATAAATAAATTGGTTAAATTTTAATTTAAGGGTAAATGGGTTTGTTCGAATGTTTCTACAACTTTGATGTTATTGTGATATTGTGGATCATAGGAGATTGATGCCCCACTAAAAGTTGTGGTTGTTGGGGGATTTGTTTGCATTGGATATATATATTTTGACTGTTTTTATTGTTGTGATATCACCATAAATTCAAATTTGTTATGTACTTATAGTTGGATAATGAAATGGTTAACCTAGGATTTTTGACTTGTGTGATAACGCCCCAAAGAAATAAAGTGGAATGTAATATAATCCCCTTCTTAAATCTTAAAAAATGATCTTGATGTGCAGTGATGTGTTTGGATGTTCTTGGGGGATGGTGATGTGTGGTTGGGGCTTGTGGGGTTGATGGTTTGGGGGCCATGCTTTTGGGTTGGTGAGGTGGTGGTTGTTTGGATATGCTTTTGAGGCGGTGAGGTGATAGTTTGTGCGTCGTGCTTTTGGGGTGGTGAGGTGATAGTTTGTGGTCCATGATTTTGGGGGAAAAGGTGATATTGTTAGAGGGTTAATGGTTTCCTGTGATATATGGTTGATTTCTGCTAGATTCCTAAGTAGTGATAGAATTAATGAATGTTTAATAACGTTTTAAATGGAACGGGTTTTATTGGTTAATGGAATAGAAATTTTTCAATGGAATATTTAATGAATGGGGTGATTAAATTAAATTGGCTAGAAATGTAAAATGGGGTTTGTGGCTTTTTGTGGGATATTATGCATTTAGAGGTGGAAGAAAAAGTGATGGTGTTGTGAGTTGGTTTTTTATTTGAGAATCCGTAGGTTGGGATTCAGTTATTGATTATATATATATACTTGTATTTTCCTTGTGATTTCTATACACACCCCAGCCACATTGAGCACTATGTGCCGAACAACCGTATAGTCATGTGGGGGTGTCTTTCCCAACATCCTGGTGGGAGGATGGATGGTTGGACACCTGCTCTTCCCTACTCCCTCTTCTAGGAAATGACGACCCAAGCTTCTTCAGGCAGGATGTGATGAGATGTGGTATCCTAGGTGTCTTCGGGATGAGTTGTGATGTGGTGTCCCAGGTGTCTTCGGGGGTGAGTTGTGACGTGGTGTCCCCGGTATCATCGGGATGAGTTGTGATGTTCTTTCCTAGGCGTCTTCATGATGAGATGTGATGTGTAGTGAGGCCCAAGTGTGTGCGAACTAAATTTGATATATTATATTCAGAAGAGGTGGGAGTGCCAGGATGTTTGTCAGTGGGGCTTAAGAGCAGCTAATCAGTGGGAAAGCGGTGCAGAGTACCCTATCATTGATGTGATTTACATTATATTATATCACATGATGTGAATTACTTGGTGTATGTTACATGGGGAGGTTAGGATGGTTAGTATGCCTGTTTGGGTTCTGTTTGGTTCTGCTGCTTTCTCATAGGTTCATTAGTATTCTTCTTTCATATGTGCATGAGAGACTTTGGTTTTCCTACTGAGTATACTTGTATGCTCACCCAGTGTATATAAAACTATTTTTAGGTTTCTAATAGGATTACATGGTTTGTGTTGGGATTTACTTTCTTAGATCTTGGGATAGCTGTTGTGTCGCTACTTTATCTTTACTTTGGTTATTTACATGGGAGACTTGTATATGAATCAGTTCTATTTATACATGCATGTGGGATGGTTTTTAACTTTTAATTTATATTTTGTCTTAGAGTTGTTTATGGATGATCCATCTTATCTCCCAATCCTATTTCTATTATAGATGGTAAAGCTTACCATATATGATATTTTCATACCCTCAGTGCTAGTTGCCAACCCGGGGCTTACTGGAGGCGGGACTTGGGGGTCATTATCTCTCTCCCTTCATTGAGGTATCTTTGGAGGGAGGGTTCATGACACTCATGGATCTGTACCTTTACCACTCATCTATATTGTTTTGTTTTGTATTTTATGATATATATATATATATTTCACAATATTTTTTTATCTATATATATATAATTATTTTTAAATATATATATAAAATATTTTGTGTGTGTACGTTTTTATAAATACAAACATACATACATATATAAATTTATATATTTGTGTGTGGTTATAAATACAATTATACATATTTATATTTATTTACATTTATTATAAATTAATATTTATATACATATATTAGAATATATAGATAAATATATATCTTTTTATCGATACAGACACACAAATATATTTATATATATATACACATTATATATACATTAATTGTATATGAAAATAATTATTCATACATTTTTATTTTAGAGAAAATGTATATTATTTGTATTTAGACATGGTTTATATATATAGAAATATATTTTATATGTAAATATGTTTATATATTTATTTATAAAAATAAATTATTATGAGTGAATATATACCAATATGTATATATGTTTATATATTTAATTATAAGTAATATTAAAATATGAAAAATGATAAAATTTGAACGTCATAATATTTATATGAGTGTTGTCAGGAACCAACTTAGGTCGACCCTAAACTGGTCACTTAGGAAGCTCCACAACAAGTCCCGAGAGGCTTTCTCGATCCTCCCGGGATGGAAACAGGCACTAAGGGCATCCGTAGAGTGACAAGGGAACAATTTCACCCAAAAAATAAACAATTTTAAAAATAGCGGAAAGAAATGAACAACCCAATACACATTTATATAATGGTTGAACCGAACATTATTTGTACATGAAGGTGAAAGTATAGCTAAACCAGACAACTCAACTGACCGAACCTGACTACCAACTAACTCCATGTTACCCCGCTAGTCACTCTCCAACACATTGATCACACGTCACTCAAGGTGATTTAACTAAAGCTAAAACCTGCACAAGGGCTTAAAATAGAAGAAGACTATAGTCATGAGTATTAAAAATTAGTAGGTTATCCCAATATTCTATTCCAAATGAAATTCCTTTAAAATAAAATAAAAATCATTTTCAAGTTTTAAATAAAATATATAAAAGTATGTTTTCCAAAAAAAGGTTCCATGCTACAAACATCACAAAATAAAATGCTTTCAAGTTTTCATAACAAGAAATGCTAGTAACTAATTTCAAAGAGATGAAACTTCAAAATTAAAATAGTTTTCAAGAGGGTTTATTTAAAGAATGTACAGTTTTAAATAAAATAGTCACACTTCATAATTTACCAACTAAACAAATTTTATACTTATGGTGAGTACAAAATAGCCAATGATCACAAGTCACGGGGACACCCCTATGCACGTTCGCTCTGGGCCCCAGGTACCTTGTATCTCAGTGTAAAAGTAACCATAACAAGTATCTATTCACATGCATGAGACAATAGTATGGAATAAAACCAATAAAATAGTGGTCCCCAACATCATCATTATATTTTATTTAGTGTTTTCATCTTCAAACATGCTACGTGAAATAGGGACAAAACCACACCAAATCACTAGCATACTAGTACATGTCTGCCCACCTAGATACCCGAGTTTCCCTTTTTATGCTCAATAAAGTTACACATATTATCAAACAAAATTTACACATAAAAATTACATTTCCAAATCATACACACAAAAAAAAGATCCCACAAACATGTTCCACATCTCTTCCACAAATCAATAAACCACTTAAAACTTTCATAAAACAATTTAAAAAATTATAATGAGTCTTTTCACATAAAATCCATTCAAATATGATCTTTTAAAGCCCAATTACGACGAATACCATATCAAAACAAATTTGGTAGACACAAAACTATTTAATTAAACAATTTTATGAATCATAAAATGACCCCATATGGTGCCACATGGAAGACACATGAAAACCCCTTTCTTAAGAAAAATGAAAAACAAGCCTTTCATAATTTTACCCAACCAATGTATAAAAAAGATACAAATTTCAACATTAAAAAAGATGTGTAAATACACCACTATAAGTAGAAAAAAATTTACATAAAGCCTTTAAAATATTTAGGTTACACATTCAAAGCTCAACCATTTTCATAAAAATGATGAACGGGCCACTTATATGCAACTCGTTCCAAAACATGTCAAAAACCAAAACTCATCAATTTATAAAACCAAAAACACTTTTTAAAGACATAAAAGGACACAAAAACATCAATTTTCATGATTACCATACTTTAATAAATTCAAACAAATCATTTCATGTCACATTTATCACACAAAGTCCAACTGAACACTTTTCTGAGAACTAGGCATGAAACATTTTTCAAAAAAAAATTATTAACACCCAAAGGGGTAAAAACCAAAATTTTCATGCAAAAAATTTATTACAGTAGTAAAACTAGTCCATAAAAATCACAATGCATATGCGAAAACTAGAAAAACATTTATTTGAATAAGCAGTGTTCACTTTTATAATGAAACAACACAATTTTACACAAAACAATGAATAAATAACTATTTTTACACAAAATAAATCATAAAAAGGTTTAAAAACAATAATAAACACATATATAAGGTTTTAAAATCAAGAAAAATATGAAAATAAAATAATAAAGTCAAGTTCTTGGGATAACCTACCACAAAACCAAGGTGGAATGGAAATGCACACTCGAAAACACCCGCTGCGGGTTCTGAAACCCTAAATCTATTAATACCATCCCAAAACGAACAAAACACATATAAAAAATAATGGGATAAAATAACCCTAGGTAGAGAATGACCATGGGAAAATATAAACCCAATAAAAATTGGAAGGAGAAGGAAGAAGTAAAAGAGAGTAGAAGGAAACTCACCTCGATAACTAGAGAACTCATCATCTTACATTACATCCACACTCTTAGAGGAGAGGTAATTGCTTGGACTCAAAATAATGAAAATGGAACATGGGGTGAGCCTAGGGTTTTTGGGCTCAAGTGATAGGTGAAATAACAGATTTTTTTTTTGAAAAAATGAAGGAGTTATAAAAGAAACATATTTTTTTAAATTTAGAAATGAGATCACGGTTGGCCCAAATCATTAAGTAACCACCCTTTTCTATAAAAATTCACAAAAAAGATTTGGGAAACCATGGTAGGATGATTAGAAATATATGTATCTTAAAAAATCAACATTCATCTCACCCAAATACCAAGAAAAGGATCAGTATTTCCAACAAACCAGATCAAAATCAAGACATGAAAAACCAGGTGTAAAATTTCTCCTCACCATTAAATATTTTCACCCTCGGAAATCCATAGCACTTTCCATCTGAAAGATCAACACCTAAGGATTCCTTATAAACATGGTACACCCTCTCAAGACAAGTAAATATCATCCACCATCATCAGAAATTAAGCCTCTTTACCAAACAAAGCACCAACTCACAACAACTTCATGAGAATCAACGGAAAGATCACGCCACCACCTCCACAACCAAACCAAGAATCAGATTATTGGGTATTATCTTAATGAACCCAATGATCACACAAACCAAAGTGAACTCATGAAAGCCAAAAACTTGGGGGGGGAGGGTAGAATGGGCTCCCCACCATTAAATCCCAACTTCCATCCAACAAATTCTTAAAGGAAATATCTTCGTGACCCACAGTGGGTCTCCCGACCATCAGATACCAACTGGAAATGAACAAAAAAGAATTAAAAATGAACTAGAATAGGGCCTCACCCACACAGGCCCACTAAAAATCTCCCACAAAAACCTAAAAACCCAAGATAATAGGGTTAAACATGAACATTTAAACCACCCACTCTCGAATGGAGGGTGCAAGAACTGGGCCAACACTTTCGACATGGATCAAAACACCCACCACTCAGGGAGGGGAGGGAAGGGGAACCAATCTTTGGGCCACTGAAACCAAAAAATAAATATAGTAACCACCCAAAAATCTCCACCTAAGAACATATAAAACCAAGAATGAACCTGATTCACATTGGTGGTCCACATAAGGACATTTATTGGAAACCCAAATTTGAGAAGGAATAACCATAGATACTGCATGAGGGGTAAGTCCACCATGCTCTTTGAGAAAAAAAGAAAAAACAATAGTAATTAGAAACCACAATAAAAACATAGAAAATTCCTTACCACAAGGGCGAAGGTGGGATATTAGATGAGCTCCCCAAAACTCTAGAAATTTCTTGATTGGGAGAAAAGATTCACTCTGAGTCTTATGGTTGGAGCCATGATGTTTGAAGCATCGACTAGGACACATCTAGGAGATAAGTATCACAACACCCAATGAAACTCACTTTCTCAACAACACACCTTCATCTAAATAGGAACTCATAGATACATAGAACCATTCTCTCTCACTCTGAACAAGGAGCAGAATGGACAAGGAATATGGAGAAACACATCAACATCAATGAACACAAATGATATATCCAAAAGAATTATCACAATAGGGAAACACTTTAAATAAATCCCAAACGGATCTCTATTCCATCAAATGAGTT
Source organism: Viscum album (assembly GCA_963277665.1). Taxonomy (NCBI): domain Eukaryota; kingdom Viridiplantae; phylum Streptophyta; class Magnoliopsida; order Santalales; family Viscaceae; genus Viscum; species Viscum album. Next base: position 416,692,158 of record OY728129.1, read on the forward strand.
GAGGCATAATTTGAAGAGATGGATTTAATGTTTGAAATGAATCCTTAGGCTGATCAACTGGAAGTCATTCCAACGGAGAACCATCAGTGGACACATCACAACATCTAATATATCTTTAGAAACCCAATGAACATTTCTCTAAAACTGAGTTACCAACAAGATATCATCTCAATAAACATTAAGAGTATCACTTATAGATAACGAGGAATCAAACCAAACAAACCACACTTCTAAAAAATGAAAAATAAACCTACATAAACACCAGTTTACAAAAACAAAACACATTTTCATCCTAAAACCCTTTTGAAAAATAAATTAACTTGGTGGATTTTTACATTCATCAATGGTGTTTCATCAAGTCTCACTCATATGAACATTCTCATGCCACCCTGGGAACCCAAACACTATGTCATATCGGGTATCCATCAACATATATATAAAAAACCATGCATGTGAGAAACATGAAAACACCAAAGGCTAAAACAAACATCCTCATTTTACAATCCAAAAAAAATTCAACCCATTTCAAAAATCATGTACCTTCCATAGGAAGACTAACGACAAAGTCAAAAACCATTTTCATATTTCCACAAAACAAACCATTTTACCAAGCATGAAAAAGAAACCCAATATGTCTCTATCAAAATATTCTCCCTTTATTCAGAATTTTTTTTAGCATCTCAATAAGCCACACTTTTTCAAGAACCATTTTATTTATAACCCATTTCACTTATTTCAAAACAAATACCAAAGCAAGCATGATATTCAAACATCCCTTTCCCATTTTTAAAAATTCAACAAGGTCTCTTTTCAGAATCTGATAGCCACAAAGTCCAAAACCCTTTTTATGAAAACACCAACTGCTCAAAACTAATTACCAAAACCAATTTATTAGATTGAAACACTCTTCAACAGCCCAAAACAACCTATTTTAAACAACTTTTCAGAATCATCTTAAAATAATTCAGTCCTTCCAAACATTTTATTTCAATAAACCATAAGTTTAGAATATAGAAATGTTATCTCGTTAAATCATTCAACATTCTAACCAAAAAATTGATTAAAAAAACCCAAAATTCTCAAAAACATTATTATATTAAGAATTGAAAACCCAGTTCCAAAATTCTCACAGAAGGATTTTCAAAAAAAAATCAGAATTACAGAATGGTCTAAGAGACCCACAAAAGGGAACTAATGTCAGTGGGTGACTTGACCATATGTTTGGCAGCCATATTTCGAACACACCACCAACAGAAAAAGTCTTTTTATGACTATTCCCAGGATCCACATGGCTTTCTAGGCCCTGCGAGCTCACAAAGTCCATTAGTCCAACTCCCCTTGTTGTATCCCAATCACCAAAAAATCCTTAAGAACCAAAGAAACTGATTAAACCGGACATCCCATGGACACCCGAGGATCAGAATGAGCAAGAGTTCCCAAATCTCTTCCCAAACCTACCCTCAAGTCCTGAAAATCCAAATCTATCTAGCTTAACATCAACCAAATAATAAGGGAACTTTAAAAAGCAAAGTCCACTAAGATATGAACTCCTATAATACCATTTTGTCACAAACCATCCCGGGTCGACCCTGAACCGGTCACCCATGCCACTCCGCGACAAGTCCCAAGATGCGTTCTCGATCCTCCTGGGATGGTGATAAGAACCAAGGGAATCAATAGAGTGACAATGGAATTATTTCACCAAAAAATAAACAATTAAAAAAAAAAAAAAAAAGAAACAAACAACCCAATACACATTTATATAAAGGTTAAACTGAACATTATTTGTACATGAAGGTGAAAGTACAGCTGAACCAGACAACTCAACCGACCAAACCAGAGCAAAAACTAATTCCATGTGACCCCACTGGTCACTCTCCAACACATCGATCACACATTTCCTAAGGCAATCAAACTCAGGATGAAACCTACATAAGGGATAAAAACAGAAGAAGACTATAGGCGTGAGTATTAAAACTCAGTAAGTTAGCCCGATATTTTATTCCCAATTCAAATCATTTAAGATAAAATAAAAATACATTTCAAGTATGAAATAAAATATATAAAATTATGTTTTCCAAAAACGGTCCCATGCTACAAGCATCACAAAATAATATGCTTGCAATTTTTCATAACAAGAAATGCAAGTAACCAATTTCAAAGGGGTGGAGCTTCAAAATGAAAACAGTTTTCAAGAGGGAAGATTTAAAGAATATACAATTTTAAACAAAACAAAAAATCTTCTTAATTTACCAACTAAACACACCGTATACCGATGGTGAGTACAAAATAGCCAATGAGCACAAGTCATGAGGACACCGACACTAGTTCGTTGTGGGCCCTAGGTACCTCATATCTTAGTGTAAAAGTAACTATAATAAGTATCCATTATTGTGCATGATCAACTAGTATGAAAAAAAAACCACAACCTAATGGTCCCCCAAATCATCTTTATAGTTTAGTTAGTGTTTTCATAGTCAAACTTTCTACATGAAATATGGACAAAACCACTCCGAATCACTAGCATACTAGTACACGTCCGCCCACCTAGATAGCTGGGTTTCCCTTTTTTTCTAAATAAAGTTCCACATGTTATAAAATACACTTTTCACATGAAAATTCAATTTCCAAATAATACACATAGAAAAAATCCTACAAACATGTTCCACATCCCTTTCACAAATAAATAAACCACTTAAAACTTTCATAAATTAATTTCAAGAAGTATAATGAGGATTTGCACATAAAATCTGTTAAAAGATGATCTTTTAAATCCCAACACCCACCAATACCATATAAAAACATATGTATCATCTCCAAAACTATTTAATAAAACAATTTCATGAATCATAAAATGACCCCACATGGTGCCACATGGAACACACATGAAAACCCTTTTCTTAAGAAAAATGAAAAACATGACTTTAAGCATTTTACCAAACCAATATATAACAAATATAAAAATTTCAACATTTATAAATAAGTTTAAACACACCATTAGAATCATAAAAACATTTACATAACCCTTTAAAACATTTAGGTTACACATTCAAAGCTCAACCATTTTCTTAAAAATGCCGAACGGGCCACTTACCGGCAACTCGTGCCAAAACGTTTCAAAAAACAAAAAACATATCATTATAAAACCAAAAACACTTTATAAAGACATAAAATTACACCAAAACATCACTTATCATGCTTACCATACTTTAATAAATTCAAACAAGTCATTTCATATCACATTTTGCACACAAAGGCCAACCATGCACTTTTCTAAGAACTAGGCATGAAACATTTAGAAAAAAAATTCTATTTAACACCTAGAGGGGTAAAAAACAAAATTCTCATGAAAAATATTTATTAAAGTAGTTAAAATAGTTCATAATCATCACAACCTATATGATAAATCTAGTAGAACATTTATTTGAACAAGCGGTGTGAACTTTTATAACGAAACAACTCAATTTTACACAAAACGAGGAAAAAATAAGCATTTTGCACACCAAATAAATCATAAAAAGGTTGAACATAAATAATAAATATATATAAGGTTATAAAAACAATAAATATATGAAAATTAAATAATAAAGGAATGTGATTGGGAGAACCTACCTCAAAACCTAGGTAGAATGGAAATGCACACCCGAAAACACCCGCCGCGGGTTCCAAAACCCTAAATCTATGAATACCAGCCCTAAATAAAACAAAAAACCATCAATAATCATGTTATAACATAAAAATAGGTCTATAATGAATAGTTTAGAAGAGAAACCCAAGAAAAATTGGAAGGATAACGAATATGGAGAAGAGAGGAGAAGGAAACTCACCTTGATAACTAGAGAACTCTTCATCATCCCTTAGATCCACACCCTTAGAGGAGAGGTAATGGATCAGAACTCAATTAAGAGGCTACTTATGTCTGTAATAACCTGAAAAAAAATATTTGGGGGTAAAAGAGAAAATAAATAATTATTCAAGAAAGAAACAAATTACCTTACCAAATCTAGATGATTTGAGAAGCCTTGAGAAATTTCACCCTAATATGCAACTAATATGAGCTCCAAAGAGAAACATGGAACATGGGGGTGCGTCTAGAGATTTTGGGATGGAGTGAGAGGTGGAATAATTGAAGAATATTAAAAAACTAAGGAGTTTTAAAAGAAAGAAAGTTTGTTTTTAAATCTGAAAATGGGCTCACTATTGGCCCAAATCATGAAGTAACCACCCTTTTCTCCAAAAACTCAAAACAAATATAGGGTAAACTCATGGTAGGATTATTATACATATATTTCACTTAAAAACTCAAAATTTACCATACCAAAAACCCAATAAAAGGATTTTTATTTCCAATGAACTAGATCAAAACCAAGACATGAAAAACAAGGTCTGACAAGTGTAATCCTTGTGAATAAATTGAGTCTCCACCCAAAAAAATAAGAAGAATCCATTAAAAAGGATGATATTCCATAAAATGTTAAAAATGGGGGTTTCTTGACAAAAACAATTGTTTTGGAGGCCTTCCAGACCTTTTTTGACCCAAAAAATGATGATCAAGGTTCTCCACGATAACCAAGACATCACTACTACAAAAACACCCATTGGCAACCGTAAAAAGCAGTCACTAAAGGGTTTTAGTGACCTAAAGTGGGCCTAATTTGGAGTTTGTGGTTGGTCCAATGCTAAAGAACATTAGTGACTACCAGAGGGGGTCACTATAGGACCTCCTTGGATGACTGCGGTAACAGTCGTTGATGCCTCATCAAAGTGAATGATACAACGACTGCCAACATCAGTTGCTAACCAAGATATTTTTTTGTAAAAAAATATAGTTTCAAGTCACTATATATTTAAAATAAACAAATAGGATAAATTATAAGACACCAAACAATATAAATCAAAAAATATAAATCACATGGATGAAGAAAAATCTCACTAAAGTACCCGTCCACTGGATGAATTTGTCCATCAGCACTACCACAAGACTAGAGAAACTATGGAATGTAGAAGACTCTACAAAAATAATTCAAAAAGAATAAATGAGAGAACCAAAATTATAAACCATAAAATGGAAATAAATGATAATAATTTACAAAAAATATAGAACACATTGATTTTTTACAAGCTTTCATCCAAATTGGACCAACATGCACGTAGTGGTGTCGAGGTTTAACTTTATAATAAATCCATATCAGATTACAAGAGAATACGAGATCAATATAATGACTATTAAAACATATTTAATTGATATATAAAATAGGATAATATAATTGTAATAAAAATAAATGAAACACTATTAGATTTTGGATTCAGTTACCAAGAACTCAGATATGCTTGAAATAGACCTCTTGAAAATTAAGGCCTCCATGATCACATGGTAGATAAATAAAATGTTCTTTAATGTATAGGTTTACAAGACAAAAATAGATCAACTCTATCATCACTAAAATCTCCACATATCATGCTATCATGAACCAAAACAACAACAATTCAAATCAAAATCCCCCTCTCTCTTAATCTCTATAAAAATTCATAAAACCAGTTCTAGAATCAATGAAAACAATGAGAACCCATGAATTCAATCTTAGTATAAAAAAACCTTAAGAATACCCTTTATGGAGAATTATTCTACACAATAGGTACTCAAGGAGACACTGATAAAAAGGTTTTGATCATTCAGTTACAACAAACCAACATCCACCCATATATGTGGATTTCAATGATTAACCTGATGCTTTTTAATGTAGGAAAAGAGAGAGTAGAGTGGGATATGTGGCCACAGGATATTGGAAAAAATATTAATTAGTGGATCTAGGGTAAGAATCAATGAGAAAGAACATGCGACAAAACACAAATAGGAGAATTCATGACCATGGAATTAATAGGGATTAAAGACTCAAGTTATAACCATGTAGAGTGGGAAGATAAATTCTATCTATTATATGTTACCCCATAAATAAAGATAAGTCCATAAGAAAAAATAAAAAAACAAGTAAAATGGATTTAATTTTTAAATCTAGTGAATTAAAATTCACACATCGCTTCAAATTATTATCCCCAATGAATAGTGCTAGCCACCTTATTAGAAAGAGAGAAACCGAAGTTGGTGGTGTTTCTTGAGACCAAGACAGAAAAAGTGGATGAAACCATTATATTTTACCTGATTATTATGGTTTCTTGATACTTATACAATTTCATTATTACTATCTAATATATGAGTGAGAGAACTGTGTATTTCTTATATGAGGGTTGGAACTTATAAAACCATACACAAAGAAAAAGTTAACTTGGATAGTTAGTAGTGATAATGAGTATGGTTGTTGTGATTTGACTTGTGTATAATAGAGACATTCCATATACTATATTACATGAAAATTATATAAACATAAGTATTCACAGAGAAGGTGTAGTGTGCATATTTTTTGTGTGTACATTGATGTTCTACATGAATAAGGGACCCATTTTTTATAGCATCTTGAAGAAGGAAGAAAATTCATGTTCAGTGTTCAACTACCTTAAGAAGAAGATAAGGAATATGTGTTTTATGAAAGTAATTTTTCTATTCAAAAAATGGAATTCATTTCATGTTTTTAAGATCATATTGGAGCCTCTTATAATATTTTTTCAAGTGGTTCTATTTTTTGGTGTCGACCTAGAGTTGTTCTTAAGACAAATAAAATAAAATTAAATATTGATGAATGTGTCAAGAATGTATTAAAAGAGACCTCGGATAAGGTGGAAGAGGAATTTGTTCACTGCACTAATTCAAAAGAAATATTGGTAAAGTTGGAATATCTTTATGATAAAGAATCTATATTTAATGTTAAATATGATTTTTCTAATGATCTAGTTTTGAAGTCTCTTGAAGTGGAGTTTCCCCAGTCCAAAAGAAAAAAAAAGATGAATTACAATAAATTGGGTTCACCTATTCATGTAAACAAAAATTACTCATTGTTCATATTAGAGTCTAACCCAAAAGAAGATATCTCTTGAAAATATAATGATTAATATTTTATATCAATTGAATGTGTTGAGGATATATTAACAACTTAACAAGGTAAATCTAGAAATTGTTGGTGAAACCTTACAAGAGGAGACTCAAGCCTTGATAGATGAAGTTTAAAACTTGAAGTATGAAAGTGAAATAATTTTTACTCACATAATTTTTTTAGGAAATCATTACAGAAATGGATAATAAATTAAAAGAGAAAAGTGATGTGATTGATGAACCAATTAATGAGTTGAAAGAACTAAAAATATTATTATGGGGACACATAATGATATTATCGAATGTTTAGTGGTAGAAAAATTTCATGTGAGAATATAATATGTTAGGGATCTATAAGATAGAGGGATGATCCATATAGAATAGAGAAATCTATTTAACTGAGGAGATCAACCAAAATTAATTGACTAGTTCAGTGGTTCAGGTATAACATTAATTTCCTTATTTTAATGGATACAAGGAAAACTGAATTCCTAAAATAAGAATCATCACATAGTTACTCAGTATAATGGGAGTCAATAAATAATTATGAAATTATATTATTTATTTATAACAAAACATTGTATTTTAGTGACATACAATAAAGGAAATGACCACTTTAGAAAAATTCAGTTGATTGTTTGATGGAAGAAGTTGAAGAGAAGTGGTCAAAGACATTAATAGTGGTAAAATGGTTTTATGATAAGAAGTGTTTTACTTCTTAGAGATGTTCTCATAAATATTTAAACTTGAAACTATCCAAAGAGTTTTAATAATAGATGCATCAGAATGTGAGTACATAGAAAATAAGGATGTAAATATAGATTTATTTTATGAATATTTTTTGGAATTAATTTACATGATTAAAAAAATAGGTTTGATGTAATAAGAGAACAACAAAATATGTTTTAAATATAATAAATGTCTCTATTATTTGCGACTTTACTAAAAAAATTGGGACAATCAATTTGAATGAGAAAAGAGAAAGATAAAAATACATACCTATTGAATATGATGCGTTATGCGGGGCCATAAATGATACATCTGTTTGATGTGGCAGGGAACTAAAAAAAATAAAAATTATGAAAATAATAATAATTAATGTAAAAATAAATAATTAAATAAATTCAGTATAAACCTGCATCGTAGGATCCCCTACACAATCACCCTGACACATATATTCCCGCATTACGCGAACCTCAGCTAATAGCTTCACATTTACCTCCTCGTAAGCATGAATTCATGCCTCCAATTTTTTCACCTATTGTGTCATCCTAGAAAAAACATTATCCACATAATTAGAACATGAAACTACAAAATGAGGAATCCCCATTCCATACATCAAACTGTAGCCATGTCCATCACGACCAATAATGTAATGGAATATCTCAACCCTTCACACGAGAAGTTATCGCTAGTCCTCGGGCATCTGTGCTAACTCGGCCTAAAATTGAGCCTATTTAATATATAAATATAAATATTTATGTATATATAGGTGTATAAATGTATTGATAATTAGTATAAGAACTTACTTTAAGAGCTGCAACCTCCAGACCATTTTGATCATGAGTCATCATCCACATTGACATTTTATCAGTCATTGCACCTTTCCCCCATAACTGTATACCAATAAGATATAAATATAGAATAAAAAACCATAGTAAATAATAAATTTAAAAATTGAATAATAAATACATCATGTCTAATCTAGGACATGCAATGAGTCCCAAGCCTATGAGGTGGTCCCTGCAACACATGATTCTAGGATTGATGCGCTGCAACCACCTATATTTAATTAATTCAAATTTCAAACATGTAAAATGGTACACATTCTTTGAAATATAAAAACCAAAATAAATAGACTCGATGTTTTAGAATTAGTGGACCAATATGAAACTAACTCACACCACTAAGATGGGAGAACACCTCTAGGTACTCGGTCCAAAATGTATGGGGTACCCACATTTGGTACCTAGTTCTCCGTATTGACTCTCCCTTTATGATCATTCCACATTTTAAGAAATAATTTTATAAAAACTATCAAAAATTAATTATAGAAGACTCTAAAATTATTTTATTTAAGAAAAAAAATTATCTCACATGTTAGTATTTTTTAAAACATAGCTAAAAAACTAAAATGGTCCTCTAACCTAAACATCCCTCTATAGAAAATTTAATGTATCCCAGGGGAATGAATCCCAGTCACATGTATTAAATGAAAATATTTTTGGGTCACATAAAATATGACCCAATTGGTGAATAAATGTAGGGGCACCCACTCCCATAGGATGGTATGTGTCATCAAATGACACAGTAAGGGTCGTTTCAGAATTATAAGATAAAATAACATGACCAGGGCCTCTCCTATGAGAGTAATAAGAAGTCATGTTTGGTCATATTTAAAAAAAAATTCATACATAATTAGATAGATGCTGATATATATGTTTTATGACTAATATAAAAATAAACACATTAACATTAATACATACCTCGACCCTTAGATGCAGATGGCTCTGCAGAATGATATGGACTCAGCACATGTTCCTCTGACATGTATTCAACCATAGAAATCATTAGTAAGGAAATGATTCATTACCTATTATAGTTCCATAAAATGTGAACTACAAAGGACTCAAGTAATTTTTATTTATTTCACATGTATTTCATCAAATATAAAAAGGTTATTAAATCAAAACACATGTCTAGGACATGCTATGATATTTCATTATTCCATAACCTTGAAATTACATAAAGAGGATAAAGATCCAATACCCATTAATTTCATGAAACAAAAATGAAAAATTCATAAAGGTTGAGTTTTCTCAACACCATAAAATTAAAGGTGTTGAATGTTTCTTTCCACTAAAAATAATTAAATATCATCACTATCATATATTGTACAAGAGGAATATAAATGCATGAAAATAAAATATGATGTCACTATCAATTCAATCTCCATTAAAAAATAGAGGCATAGAATTTCACTAACCATTCACTATCCATTCATAAAGAGAGAAACATGATTTCACTATCTATAAAGAGGCACACTATTAGCTAAGAATTGGGATTTGGGACATATGAACTGATATCTATGAATAGTATACATTTTTATGCATTTGATGTTGTGGATGAATGCTATACATTTTTTTAATTGGTGTTATTATTAGGTGGATTTGAGGTGTAATGAAGAGTATATGAGTGTTTTGTGTGGTTTTTAGAGTTTAATATTCATTGGTTTCTATCTATGTTCACTATTATATATAGGTTTAAAGTGTATATGTGGTTTGTTATGATGTTTCGTTATATACATGGGGTATAGTAGGGTTTCATTGCGGATAGAATATTTGGATTTTGGATTTTTATGGTTTTTAGAATGATGGGTTATATAGGCCTATTTATATGATAGTGTTGGATGTAGGTTATAGTTGTTGATGGGATTACATTCTAAACTTTTGTATCAGATATAGAGTTTAGTGATTTTGAAAAACATGTGATTGATCAATTAATTTGAAAAGATAATTTGGACAATCACATGAATCTATATAGTGAAGGTAGATAATTATTTTTCACCATATATAGTATCCTTGAATCATAGAATGAATAAGTAAGCTTGTAATGTGAGAGTTACGGAGTAGGGTGCTCTAGTGAAGTTGTGTAAGGGTGGGTGATTGAGGAGTTTACATGTTGATGTATTCATGTTGCAAATATAAAGGCACCACACATGTAGGATTTATTTGAAGTGTTTTTTTCCTAGTATACAGTTAGGAATACATATAAATACTTCATTATTCATTCTAAAAAATGGTTTATATTTTTTTATATTTGGTTTTGAATATTAGTAGAAGGGAAACATTATCTAGATATCTGAAAAACGGAAGATCCCAAGCTGTTGTTCATATGAGATCTTTTAGATGAAGATGGGGACATAAACCCTATTTCCAAACCTAGGTATTCTAAGTAGGAAGAGATATTGGTTCTATATTTGAGATTCTTGGTTTGAATAGAGAGGAGCTGCACTAGATGGATATATTGGATTCTAAATAAAAAAAATAAAAGAGATGGATTGATATGGGATTGTATTTTATTGTACAAGGATATTTATACCACAATATTTTCTTACACTGTAGGAGGAATAAAATTAAGGAGTGTTTAAAACTTTCATGAAGTATTATGGAATAGTATAGTTTTGTACCATGGATTGAGAGAGAGACTTAAATGAGGTAGATATCTATAACAAGATGATCTCATTTATACTGTAGGCTGGAGATAAAGGTTATAGTGATTTTCCTGGAGAGAAAGTTTGCGATGTTGGGTTTCACTGCACTGTGGAGGTGTTTAATTTTTTAATAGCTCAATGATGAGGTCTCTAAGTGTTATGTTACAGTATTGGTTCTACCCAAAATGTGGTCTTGTGAAGGAAAAAATTAGAGCCATGCATGAATGAGGAGGATAAATCATAAGATATTTTCACCACACGAAATAGGACTACACCATAAAGATTATATATATTTTAGATATATAGTAGTTCAACCACTTCTTCTCCAGTTAATATTGAGATATCTTGTTATGGAGTTTGAATGAATATTTAATGTGGGTTTTTCACTTATGTCAGGAAGCTTTAAGCCACTCAAAATTGATAAAGATATGGAGTATATATAATGAAGATATGATGATATGGAATATTTTGTCTATAAATACATGGTAGTGTTTAATATCAAAGGGATTGAATCTAGAGAAAAACAGTTGTACTTTGGCCAGAGTTTATTAAAGGGTTATAGTTAACAGCAATAGGGGGAAACATTTATATAAATAGGGTGGGAAATCAACATTAATGGTAGGATCCAACCAAAGGATCCACATGAGTTCCAAACAGCACCAACATCCGGAAAAAAATTAACAACATGTAAAACAAATTTAGTAGTGAACGAATAAACAGAATAATTAGTAAATGTGATTCCAATATATAATCTATTTTATCAAATATATATCGGTGATAAAACATGGGATGCACTAACATATCTAAAAACAATCATACCTTTCATTAAACATGTAAATCAACCATTTCTCCTTCAACGGTCTCTCTAACCCAATGAATATCTTCTTCATGTTGAACTATGGTATGTTGACCATGTTTTTGTGAAACAAATGAAATGGTATCGGGTTAATATCATTCAATTAAAAACACTCTTGCCTTGAAATTTTTACAACAACTTTCCAATTTAGATTATATAGAATGGTAACGAAGATAACTTGTTCTACTTGTGATGTCAAAATTAAAGGTTCCTTACTTACTCATTCATCTATGCATAAAATATTGTTACAATTCGACAACATAAACTGATATTGATCAAATTTACTTCCATGGAATGGATCAAATGAATATAACATTAAAAATATGTATTTCAATCTGTGCATGTATAAAACTTCAATGATGTATTTTGATTGGGCATAGTAATAACCAGAATCAATAGATGGACAACCAATTCCACTGATTTGTGTTGCTCATTTGTCATGAACATATTTAATGTGAAATCGAAAGTTGTTAGCATCAAAAGGTTTGTAAAAAATGATCCATTATAGATGCACCCTTATCTATTAGGATGAATTATTTAGTTAGTATAGGGCCACATAACTCCGAAAGTTTATGGACCTATATATTTTATTGTTTTCAATAAAAAATTGTGTAGAAAGAAATTAGTATTATACTTAAATCATAATGAAAATCCATTTATATATACAAAATCCTTGAACCAATCATGAAATGATGCATAATGAGACTTTTGAGTTTGATAATCACTCACATGAGACATATATTCTTTGAACTTATTAATTTTCTTCCTAAAAAATGATAACGACATGTTTAAATGATCAAATTTATATATACAAATAGAACACTTAAAAGTTAAATTGTAAAAGTGATACGAAACTTACTGAATCAATGGTTCAACTGATGGATTATTGAACAAGATATATCAATGAGGTTATATCCACTCAATGTTTTCCATTGAAAATATAGTTCATTTTCCAACTCGATCATCATGAATATGAAAGGGATTATCTACTTTTATTTCATCATCCATAAGATATTCTTCACAAAAAGTAGTGAACCCATCTATCAAATAAACATTGGTTGTTGATGCCTTCAGATGAGCTCTATTACATACAAATCATTTCAATGTATTCATATACCACTTAATAGGATACATTCATCAAAATTGTATTGGACCAGAAGTCATTACTTCATTGGTTAGGTGCACTTTCAAGGGAACTATAACATCAAAAAATGTTGGTGGAAATAGTTTCTCCACATGACAAAGAGAAAGTAAAATTATATCATGAAATTTTATTAAATCACCCATTTGTTTCTTTCTTAAGAAAAATGTCTAAAAAAATTACTCATCTCAATCAATGTTCGAACAACGTTGGGTGATAAATGATCATAGATTTCAATTGGAATCAACTACTGAAGTAGTATGTGATTGTCATGACTTTTAAACCCTTGTAATGTCATTATCATCACATTCAAATGCTTATAAATATTAGATGAGTAACCATCAGGATCCTTGAGAATCTTCAAAATGGAAATAAATGCCTCCTTCTCTATTTTACTCATCATATACTGTGCAGCAGGCATGCATGCCTTGTTTCCCTCACCCAATTGTAAATGCAATTGTTTCCTTAAAACCATTTCTTATAAATCACATCATGAATTGACATGTGATGAAGCTAACATTTTCACATATTTTATTCTGTAATTCCATGTTTTTAAACCCACCATAGTATAATTTGATTGAAAATTGTCACATTTTTAGGTCTTTGTAGTATTTTGAGCATAATTGTAAAAATGGACTAATATTGGGATTTAACAGTTTTATTTTATTATGTATTTTGGCCATAAAATTTTCTAAACTAAATAAAATTATGGAATTCATTTTTTTTGCTTCCATACATCTTGGGATTCATTTGATCCTTATAGAACCAAATCTCAATAAACCAGTTAGAGGTCCAAAACCAGCTCACCATTTGGGCCTTGAAAACTCTGCACATATCTGGAATGTTTTAAAGATGAATTTTTATCTCGGATTAGTCAATCCCAAATAATCTAAAATTTGACATGGAGTTGTATTAGAAATTCTAAGACATTTTTAATTAAGGATTCCATGCGTGAATCTACATTTTTCATGGTAAATATGTCACAGGAAGTGGGAAAAGTGGAATATGAAGAGCCACCTAGATAGAATTAAATTCTCAGATTCAATATTCCATAGCTTCATCATCTAGAGACCAATCCAGATGAAATTTTTAGGGATAATGAGGATAGATTATAGGAAAAAAAAATCATAATACACAAATTCCAAATTATTCCATTAAATGTGGTTCCCACACGTAATCATTTCATGATTATATTCAGATCCAAAATTTCACCTCCTCTCTTTATAAAAATGTATCCCTTATTCATTCCAAATGGTTGGAAACTTAGGGGTAGACTTTTCTATCCATTTATAGTATCTTTTTAGTTTCTTTCATTCTATAATTTTAGTTCTCTTTAAATATATTAGTGTTCTCCTTTGTACCTTTTTCCTTTTTTGTTATTTTATGTGTTCTCCCACTATTGTTCCCTTATCAACTGCACTACAAATGGAGAACTAACCTCAACACTTGTTTGAGGGAGTGAATGGTGATTTGAATGAGTTTCTTATGTTTTAATTTTATATATATTTATTTGAGTTTGAGAATTTTGGTGGTGGTTAAATCGATTACGGTGAGTGGTTTCCCTATTTTCTCTACCACTGAGTTCTTCTTCTCATTTATCAATTTCCTTCCCTTCAATATTTGTGTTGTGCATATGGTGGAGCATGAAATGAGTAGTGATGGTTAGTGAAGAGGTATCCTAGCTAAATTAAGGAAGAGAATTACCCCTTATGTAGAGGTCTCGTTATGAGGTGATGACATTTCAAATGATAAGGTGAGGTGTGGAAGGTATTAATCACCTCATTGAGTTGAGTATTGAGATCCATTTTGAATAACGATTTCAATAAAAATGAACTACTAAGAATATTTTCCTTCTTTATTTCTTCTAAAATCATTCTGTATTGCAATTCATATATATATATTATTTATATTTCATGCATTACAATTCAACCCATTTAAATTAGTATTATAGTTTTATATTAATTAGTTTATAACAGTGATAATAGAAAAACTACGTGTTATAAGTTACCTCCCTGAGATCGAACCTAGGTTGTGCCAATATGGTACACTCTTAATAGAATAATAATTTTATTGAATAGTGGTTCACGACAAACCACTACTATAAATTTGGCATTGTTTTCGAGAAGTGAAATGGTTAAGTGTGGGGGAGTGATTAAGCTAACATTTTTGAATATTTTATTCTATAATTAAATTTTTATAAAACTACCATAGAATTATTTTATGGGAAATTGTCACATTTTTAGGTTTTTGTGGGATTTTGAGCTTAAATGAAAAAATAGCCTAATTTTGGGATTTAACTTTTATTTTTATTATGTATTTTTTTCTATAAAAATTTATACACTAAATTAAATGGTGAAATTACTTTTTTAGTATTTCAGACATCTTGGTCTTCATTTCATCCTTCTTTATCCCAATATCAATCTATCATTTGGAGGCCCAAAATTATCTCACAAGCTGGGCCTCGAAAACTATGCACAGATCTAGATACTTTCAATATTAAGCATATAACTCAAAGTGGGATGGTTAAAAAGAGATGACACTCAACATGTAGATGAAGAATAAATTAATAAAAAAATTTAATAAATAATGTACCACCTAATGTAGTATAATTCAAATACATAAAGGCATGAGAACTTGATACATTGGAATACCAAGGGTCACCTAGAAAGAATTAAAGACTTGGAGTAGATATGCCATAAATCATACTTATGAAACCCAATATAGCTGAAATTTTAAAGGTGAACGTGACTATAGAATATAAAAAACTTTTTAGAAGACATAATTATCTAATTTTGTCATTAAATGAGGCTAAAGCGTGGAAAAATCTAGCAGAAAGAATTGAAGCCCAAATTTCTCACCAATTTTCTCTATAAATTGTCACCTCCCTTCCCATTACAAATGATATCCATTTTCTGGGGGAAATGAGTATTTTTTGTTTCTATATGTGTTCATAATATTTCTAATATATATTAGTGTATATTTCTTATTCTTCTATACATTTTTGTCCTTCATCATTTTCTTTTTAGATTATGTGTTTCTCCCACCACGCTTCTGTCTAACTCCATGCTTTTGGGGAGATAACCCTCACTATTGTTTGAGGGGGAAGTAGTGGTATTTTATTTTATTATGATTTTATCTTTTATCATGTGTTATTATAAGAATTCAGTAGTGGTTAAAACTATTGTGGTGAGCGGTCACCCCACTTTCTCTACTACTGATTTCTTCCTCGTTCACTCATTTTCTTTATAGTTGATATCTAATTCATTCAAACGACGGAGTTTCAATTAGGTATTTATTTGTAAGAGGTTACTCTTACATGAAAAGTTGTCTTTTTTGGGTAATAACATTCTATTGAGAGGGTGTGGAGTGATAGGTCTTTATATCCACATTGTATAATACATTCATAGTTATTTTGAATAATAATGATAATGCCACTATGAAACCCGAGAGAAATGGTTTTCTTATATTGGATTATTTGTGTCTTTTCTTCCCTTTCTTTTTATTTTTTAATTTAATATTTACATATCTATTATATTTATATTTTATTCATTTCAAAACTCCCATCTATATTAGTTTAATATTTTTATATTATTTAGTTTAAAATAGTAACAATAGAAAAAATATGTGTGTTGTGAGCGGCCTCCTTATGATCATCCCTAGGGTGTGATACTATGGTGAATTCTTAGGATAATAAGAATTTAATCGAATAGTGGTTTTTTAAAAACCATTATAATCAACATGGTCCTTTTATTTTACACTGACACATAAAATGTTCCACAATGTATTATCACAAAAATTTCTTAGTGTGAATGAACTCCAAATTATGCCTTAGCATGTTAGTTTTCTAGTAAGGGAGATTAAACAATACTTTTCTTATTCTAATTGTGATTTTACTTCCTACATACACCATGAATATTGGGTAATGGATGAAACACCAAATCCTATAATTCATATACCATGTGGATGTTTTCTTCCTCAATATATGATAAAATTTCTACTCCTGTCATGGCCTTTATTACTAGGTTGAATTATATAGAACCATCAAATGACACCATTTCCTTTTTGAACCTATTCTGAGGGAGAGGAAAACATCTATGAATCATGTATTTACACTTTTTTCAATGATTAATCTATGTTAAAATTTTACTTTTATTTCAACAAGGGTAATAAAATTACCCTTTCGTACTCCAACCTGAAAAATTTACATAAGTTGGGAAGTCATTGATTGTCCAAAATAAAGTAGCTTATAGTTTGAACATTTCATTCATTTCAATATCATAAGTCCTCACATTATCACCCAAAAATTCATTCAACTCACCAATAAGTGGATGAATGTAAACATAAATCTTATCCCCCAGACTTCTAGGTCCATTAATAAGAATGGTAACTAATAGAAATTTTTGTTTCATACAAAGATATGGAGGAATATTATACAGAACCAACATCACAGTCCATGTGCTATGAGTTGAAACAAAAATAGAATTGAATGGATTGAAACCATCTTCTACCAATCCCAATTGGACATTATGACTATATTTAGCAAAGTTAGGGTGTCTTTGATCGAAATCATTCCATGAAAGAGAGTCTGTCTTGTGGGTTAACATATCACTATCCTTATTTCTTTCCACATGACATCTCATTATTTTAGAAACATTATATGACATAAATAATATTTTTAGCCTCTTCTTTAGTGGAAAGTAACGCATTTTATTTATGGAAATTAGTTTCTCTTATTTCATAGTCTGACATTGATTAGTCTGATTTCCCCTGTTATCTTTTCACCAGAAAGAGTAACAGACCATACAATTATCAAATTACAGAGTTTCCTTTCTAAATAGCATACCTTTGTTTGAACATGCATCTATAGTCTCATATGTGAGTCCTAAGTTTTTTATAAACTTATGAGAATGATAATACAACTCAAGAATCTTATCATTAACATGAATTACTTTTTTCAATAACACTAATATCATGTGGAATGATGTATCTAACCATTGATTCAAAGTCTTCAAGTGAAAAAAATCCATGATAAATGAAAATTTACTATAAGAAGTACACCCAAAATATAATTCAGTTTTTACATCATCAAGTATTTCATAAAACTTCAATGAATCATGATCTACACCATAACAAAGATTGATCTCATCGAGCTCAATATTTGGGATTTTAATGTCATCAGGAGGAAGCCCGCGTACTATTTCAGTAAGCATTTTATGCATAGGATTAGTCTTCCTTGCATCAACAACCATATGAATTGTTTATGTATAATGAAAATGAATATATTCCTCCCCCTTATGAGTCCAACTCTTACAATTTTTTAGAAACCCATTCAATAATAGGTGGAATCTCATGGTATCTCATATGAATTGATATATGTTTTCACATTTTCTACATAGACAGCAGATATAGTCACTTTGAAATCTTTTAGTGAAATCAATAAACTGTATAATTCCATCAAAATATTCTCTAGAAATTCTATTTAGAATATTGATCCAAATATTATCCATATTCATATATTTACAACAAGAAGTAACATTTACAGAAGACTTCATATTGCATGAATTTTTAGAATTTCATATCAAAAAATATATTTAAAATAAAGACAAACCAATTTCATGTAGACTTGAATTCATACTCATCCAAAATAATAATAATTCACAAGTGACACAATAATTTTATCACATTTAACTAATTAGAAATTTTATTTTTAAAACTCTTCATTTGTACATGACTAAATATTTTTTAGAGAGGAACAAATAAAACATTTCCGAATAAAAAAATAACAAAAGGAAAATGTTGATCAAATGAATATATAAAATTAAACTCAACTAAGATATATTTTTTTATCAAATGATATTTTTTTTGTTACACTTGTTAATTGGTAAATAAATAAGAATATCTAGTTGAATGATAATTAAATATAAAGACAACATTCAGTATTGATTATAATATATGAATAAACAAATTTTCAAGAAACACATTTTTAAGACATTTGAAAACACTGACACAAAATAATTTATCAAAACCGATATGTAATCTAAGTGGTTTTTAAGAAGTACCACCAAATAGAGCCTAAATATTGATTTATTTCTAAAAAACTATTTCACATAATTTGAATATAAATTTCAGAATAAACCCAGTTAAATAACAAAAACACATTTTACAAGTGTGTTAATAAGAAAAGTACTTCCGGTGAGTGGTGTTATCAAAATAATTAATATTTTCTATCATTTTGAGAAAGAAAAATTACATCACAATATAATTTTATGATTAATAACATTTATTCATATTTACTAAATCCTATATATAAAATAGTTAACAATTAATTTTAGTGGGTCCATAATAGTCACCTAATATCTATACCAAATAATTATATAACAAATACATTATTCTCCATTAATAGTTGTGTAATGAATAACTTATAATTATAAATTATGTTAAATTATCTAAAATATAATCTAAAAAATCATGATTTTCATTCCATTTTTTTTATTTTAATTATTTTAATATCATCTAAAAATTATTAGTTGAATTCTAAAAGTGTTCTTATTACTACTATGATATTTATAGTCATCCTTATTATTGGTTAAAACCCATTATGTTATTCCCAAATCAATATCACCAAGATTATTTTTACTTGTTGTTCTTTTTTATGTATTATGATTATGATGGATTTATATGATTATTCGTTAATTTTATATTAAAATAAAATATATTTTTTCATATTATTGATATAGTGGTTCATCATAACACATATTTATTTATTATTTATAGAAAAAAAATTTAAAATTTATTTTAGTTCTTAAATTCTTATCCCATAAAAATTATACACATATTTTAATCAGATCTCAATTTTTGAAAAAGTGTGATTATTATTCCATAATATCATACTCTAACTCCAAAATTGTATCTTTTAATTTATAATTCCTTAAAAACACTGTCACCAATTGTGTCACTTGATTTATCCCCACCGTATCTTTTTATTCAAGGATTTAGTAAAATTATTCATTATATAGTAAATAGTGACATCTTTTAAATCATATAGTGCTATGTACATGAATTGGATATACCATGTACATCTATAAAAGGATTAAATGAATGGTGATATACAATTTAGAAATACTGGGTTATAGGTACGTACCCAGACCCTAGTATCCCGAAGTTGGTGCCTTTTATTAATACATTGGCATGATTACAAGAAAGTTGTATCCTAAAAGAACAAATATTTTAGTAATTTTTTAAAACAAGATACAAACATAATTTCAACATTACAACTTGAAATGAAATACATAATATCAATTCATTGGAAACATCTATGACTCCTATATTGACCCTACAAGTTATTCATAATATTCATCTTCACAACCTAGGGAAAATAAAACATAAGAAAGGGGTGAGATCAGATGCTCAGTAAGGGTGAGTAATATAGCAGAAGTTATCATAAAAATAAACACTAGGCATTGTGAACAACTAAAAACACATTCCTTTAAAAATATACTTGATCATTATATCGCAGGAATGAAAGCTGATTAAATAAGTCCATATAAATGTTTATAATAGAATGAAACATAACCATTGATATTATAATAGTCGAATAATCACATGTTTGATCAATTACTAATACCATAATAATGGAATTCATAATTCCATACATCTGAAACATATTGTTAAGGCCTCGTCCAAGATGTCTTAAAATACTAGGGTAAGACCTCAGCCAAAACCCAATTCTATTTTGTCTCATGTGACCTACCGATGCATAGATGGTATATATTTTTCCTCACTAATCACTTTATAAGTCCAATTCATTCTACGTCTGAATGAGTTTAAATATAAACTTAATATACATATACAATGTAAATAATTTTCCCCAATATATAAACATAATTACTAACCATTCTGTGTAGTATGGTGAATGGTATCAAGAAATAAAATCCTCATTCAAAATGATCATAAACCATTTAATACAATAATAAATAAGATATTAACCTCAATAAGACATAAAATTCAATAGAGGTGTTGAAAGAGACATAAATACTCAAATAAAATCATCGATAAATTTTTGAGAGAAATACACTTTTACTTTGAAAAGAAGAGTTCTTTTTGAATAATATTTTCATAAACCAGAAATGAAATAAGTTAGTTTTTCAATGATGAAATGAGTGGTTTTTGAAAAATAATGGTGTATTAAAACAGATTATAGAGTGTACTTGAAAATAGGTAAGAATTTGAGAAGTTCCCTTGAATCGGGCTAGTTTATCGGGAAGAATTGAGAAAGATCTTTCTAAAAATTTTAACTCCACATAAAATAAATAAGGATTATGATTGGTAAAAATATATAGAACATTCCCACATAATTTATTATTATTATATAAGAATAATTAATAATTTAATTGGTATTAATATAT
This sequence comes from Viscum album, assembly GCA_963277665.1. Lineage (NCBI taxonomy): Eukaryota > Viridiplantae > Streptophyta > Magnoliopsida > Santalales > Viscaceae > Viscum > Viscum album. The sequence continues at coordinate 416,713,758 of OY728129.1, forward strand.
ACAAAAAGTAACCCGAAAGAAAATGGAGGTTCGGGTAGAAAACCATTACCTTATGTCCGAATGAGTTCTATACTTGACCTTAACATCCTGGATAATCAAATTAAAACCATTAATTAATTAATTAATAACCTTATATACTCGTATCTGAGTCATTATAATTTTATTAATTTCATTTGTGGAATTTTGGATGAGTTATAATATACAATTTTATTGCTCAGGGGCATTCAATTCCTTGTTTTTCATGATCGGTATACTTGTATATGAGTATGGAAGTTCATGTAATTGGCCTTTTGGTCATGTCAGGCCTTTTGTCTTGGGCCTAATGGTCATTTAAGGGTTACCCTTAAACCCTTAAAAGGGTTATTATCCATAATAAAATAAATATAATCCCTTCGGTCCATTTAGGGGTTAGTGATAATCATTTTGATTATTTTGGTGATATTTCGATTATTACGAACTAGTTTTCTCGTATAAATTAGTATTATGTATATATAATGGTTTTAGAACATTAAATAAGAAATAATAAATATTTTATAATATTTTTCAACCACAACAATGGTTTCATGACCGGTATTGAAGGATAAATTTAAGAACGAAGGTTCGTCATCCACGAAGGTTGTAAATCGGCACCTCTCGGATGATAATTTCGTTTTTAAAATAAAAGAGAGAGAGAGAGTATTATGAGGAAGGATATTCAATTAAAATGATATAATTATAGTATATATATGATAATGTAGTTATCAGGATCAATTTTATAGAGGAGGGGAGGAGATGATAAGAAAATAAAATAAATTGAAAATGAAATTAAAAGAAAAAGGAAGAGGGTTCGCCTTTTGAAATATCCTCCTTGAGAACCTTCTTAAGGGAAGGGGTTTTGGTCTTTTGGAAAGAGCAAGAGCACTATTATATGGGAATATACAAAGAAATAATGTTTGGGTAGAATGTTCTAAATCTTAAAGTATTAGATGAGTGAGGAGAAGAGGGACCAAGGGGTGGGTTTATAGTGGATGAGAGGGGTGATTTTTGAATATCTTATTCATTATTTTATTATTTTCCTTGAGACAAGAAATAGTGTTGATTTTTGACCAAAAATAGTAATAAGTGAATTTTAATTCTAACAATGTGTTCTTACAACAGTGATGACTCATGAAATAGTGTATTTAGCTTCTAATGTATTTATACCGTAAATTACCGTATTTTAATATTCACAAAAATTCAAGTATTTTTGAAAAATCCCGAAAATTCACCATAACCATTTTTAAATGTGTAGAATTAAAAATTGGACTCCATTGTATCAAAATAATTTTCTAAATTTGTGAAATTTAAATTTTAAATAAAATCATTATTTACTTGAAAAATAAATATTTTAATTTTAAAACCAATATTATAACACTTTCATAAATTAACTAATGTCTCATAAAATTATCCTAAAATCATAGGAAAAAAATATTTATTTAGGAATAAATTTTATAAAAATGAAATTTATTTTAAATCAATTTATTAATTTAAAATTGTAATAAAATATTTATTACTCAAAAAAATACCATCACTTAATTATTAATTTTTAAAATATTCACTCTCATTTATCAGGTGCCTAAAATTTATTTATACTTTCGTGGGTGAAGTTACTATTAATAAGGGTCATATTACTATTCATAAGGGTATAATAATATTTATAAGGGTTATGTTACTATTTTCCAAAAATTTAAGTTGATTCTATTAGACTCTAAATATCTTACTGATCGCAATAGTGTGTGTCTGTTTTTTGAAATTAAAAACACAGAGGCAGAGAATTTATGGTTAATGGCTAGGTTATAATAACAAAGTGTTGTTTTGAAGAGACTTAGTGTTTCATGCATTACATTATTTATTAAATTTAATTTTAAAACCATGGGGTGTTATATTTTTCCCCCATACAAAAATTTCATCTTCAAAATTTAAAAAATGTTACTTCATAAAAATATTTGGGTAGGTATTCATAATAAGTTACTCAGGATCCCACATTGCCTCTTCTATTTTATGATTTTTACAAATTACCTTTACCATCCGATTCATCCAATTTCTCAACACCTATTCTTTAGTGTCATGAATTCAGATAGGCTCTTCACAGTATGATAAGTCAGGTTCCAATTCTAAACCTTTAAAAGCGAATAAATGTGTTCATTATAGAGTGTACTTCATTAACAAAGAGACAAGGAATAGATTGTGTATCTTTGATAGGCTAGGAAGCATTCCCAAATGAAAAAACACTAATCTAATTCTCTCCAAAATTTCAAAAGGACCAATGCACCTGGGGCTTATTTTCCATTTTTCCCAAATCATCTAACACCATTCCACGTAGATAATTTTAAGAAAACATGATCACCCACTTGAAATTAAAAATCCTTCCTTTGATTATTAGTAGAGATATTTTTCCTACTTTGATATGGGTTTGAATAGTCTTTACATTTTTAGTTTTTTCCTCCACAAGCTTTGGGCCTACAAGATTTATTTAACCAACTTCATACCAACACATTGGTGTACAACATATCTTTCCATACAATGCTTCATATAGTTCCATTTCAATACTTTAAGGGAAACAATTATTGTAGGTAAACTATACCAAAGGTAAATACTATTCCCATATACCTTGAAAATCAAGTGATAATGATCTCAACATTTCTTATAATGTTTGGATCATCCTTTACGACTTTCCATCAGTCTGAGGATGATACGCAGTTCTCAAATGAATCTTAGCATCCAAATAATTTTGGATACTTTTCCAGAATTTTTATATAAATCATGCATCACAATCAGACAAAATTGAGAGAGGTTCTCCATGAAGTCTTAAAACTTCATTGATATATATTCATTCAAGGCGCTCAAGTGGAAAATCCTCCCTTATTATGAGGAAATGTAAAGATTTGGTAAGCCAGTCAACAATTACCCATATTTCATTATTCCTTCTTCTAGTTTTTGGTAATCCAGTGAAAAAATACTTGGTGATTTCATCCCATTTACATTTAAGAATAGGTATATGTTTCATTAATCCTTTAGGATGTTGTCTTTCAGCCTTCACCTATTGACAGACTAATAACTTTATACATTATCAGAAATTTCATGCTTCATGTTGTCCCACTAGAAATGATCTTCCAAATATCTATACATCTTAGTGATACCAGGGTGTATAGGGAAATTTGGACTATGGGAATCATCCAATAACTCCCCTTTGAGCTTGGGTATATAGGGAACACATATCCTTCTCCCAAATTTAATAATTCCATCCTCACACAAGAAATTCAGAAACATCCCATCATTCACAACCTTAATTTTCTTTTGAATATTCTCATCATCATATTGAAAACTTTTAATTATTTCCAATAAATATGGTTGATCAACCAATTGAAAAAGTAATTATGCTTCACCTTTTTTGATAATTCCCATATCCATCCTTTCTAGATCAATGTACATAGGATCCTTATCAATCCTCATTTTGTTCAAAATGTTATAATCCTTCCTACTCAATGAATCTGCCACCTTATTTTCCTTCCCTAGATGGTAGTGTATTGAACAGTCATAATCCTTGAGTTTCTCAAGTGATTGTCTTCTCCTCATATTGAGTTGTTTTTTTGAGAATAAATATTTCTAGCTTTGGTGATCTGTATATATCTCACATCTTTAACCATAGAGATAGTGTATCCATATCTTTAGAGATCATGGGTTGGGTAGTTCTATTCATGAATTTTTAACTACCTTGATGCAAAGGCAATAACTATATCATTAAGAATAAGTACAAAACCAAGTCCTTTTGTTTATGCATCACTATAAATCACAAATACAATATTTCAAGATGGTAGAGTCAAGAGTGGATCATTCAATAACCTCTTATTCAATTCTTCAAAATATTATTCACATTATTTTTTTCCATGAAAACATAACCCATTTATGATTAATCTTGGTTAATGGGTTAGTTAATCGGGTGAAGTTCTTAACAAAACACTAATAATAACCTAAAAAATTGTTTGAAAATAAAAAAAAGTAAACTTGGATGGATGGATGGAACCTACAAAACCAATAAAACTATGTACCTCAGTTACGTTCATTAGTGTAAGACATTCCTAAACTTCCTTTATATTTTTAGGATCAACTAATATTACATCCTTAGAGACAATATGGGAAATAATATAAACTTTTTGAAGCTAGAATTCATGCTTGCTAAACTTCCCATATAACTCGTTTCTTCTAAGAGTCTTAATAATAATGCACAAGTGATTCTAATAATATTTTTATCTTTTGGAGTATACCAATATAACATAAATAAATACCTCAAAAATTCATCAAGATATTCCATGAAACCTCTATTCATTAGATCCATGAAAACAAAGGGTGTGTTAGTCAGTCCAAAAGTCATTACTGTTAACTTTTAATACCCATACCTGGTTCAAAATGTTGTCTTTGGAATATCTTCCTTCTTAAAATGAAATTGATGATATCCAGATCGAAGGTCAATATTCAAAAAATATTGGGCTCCATTAATTTGATCAAATAAATCATTAATCCATGGCATGGGATACTTGTTCTTTATAATAATAGAATTTATTTCTCCATAGTCAATGCACAGCCTCATGAATCCATCTTTCTTCTTGACAAATAGAACATGGACTCACAAAAGAGAAACAATAGGCAAGATAAATCATTTATCACTAAATTACTCTAGTTATTTCTTCATCTCTACTAATTTAACTATGGATATTGTATATGGGGTTTTTAAAATAGGCCTTATACAAGATATTAAATCAATAGAAAACTTAATTTCCCACTCCAGAGGATGTCCAAGTAAATACTATGGGAATAAATAAAAGTATTCTTGCACAAAAGGTAAATCATCAATTTGAAGATTTATTTCCTCACCTATAGATATTATTATTTCTTCCTCCCCAATAATTGCATTCAGTAGAGCTATTAGGGGTGGATCTAGATAAGAATAAAATGATGAGATTTCTGCTCTAAACATAAGTGATTCTGCATCATTCTAAAAAATTGTAACTTTTTTTCTTGTAATAGATTTTTACATCGTAACTTGAAATCCCATTCATACCAAGAATTATATCAAAGTAAATCATGGGTATGGTGATTAGGAAATAAAGTAAATAATGTTTATGTACCATGAGGTGGAATGATCAACACATCCTTATTACAATGATACTTCCCTTAGGAGTTTTGAATGAAATAATCCTTTATTAAATCAAATTGTAAATTTCTAATTTTCTTGGAGAACTGGGAAGATATAAAAGAATGTGACGATCAAGAATAAAATAAATCATTGGCTAAGTTTGAGGAAATGATTAAAGTACCTGCTACCACATCATTAGTAACTTAAACCTCAGTAGTTGTGATCGCATAAGCTTGGTATCAGTAGCTTGGCCTTCCATGGGTGATGTTTACTTGATGCTTAGTACAATCATTGGCATAATTTCCCATCTTTTTACAATTGTTTCATTGAAAATTGGTAGCACTTTTCTTTCCTTTTCAATCACGAGATTGTTATCCTCTTTCTCCACATTTTAAACATACTCCTTTTCATTTTAAGTAGGATCTGAGGTGTTTCTTTCCACAAGTATCACATGTTGGGAAACTCCACTTTTTATAATTCTCTTTATAGATTCTTTCCTCTACCACCATCTTCTTCTATTGATTTCCTTTAAAGTCACAATACTTAGAAAAAATCTTTCTCTGTCTTGAATTCACATGAGCCTATATATTCATATGACAAGAAAGTTTGGAAAACCAGTTCCCTTCGGAGGAATGGTTTTAAACCATCAAATAATCAGTAAATCTTGCTCCTTGGATTACGTATGTAGTCCGCATCATGCCTTTATATCCTTGTAATATTGGATTCATACTTCACAACATTTTCATCCTCTTTCGATTAAAACTCAAGAATTGCCTCTCCATATCTGCTGATTGTTCTTAAGGAAAATATTTTTCGAAGAATATTTAATTAAAGTCCCTCTATTCCATTTCTTCTATTTATTGATCCTCGTTCATGTATTGAATTAGATACCACCACTAATCCACATATCCAAATATATGATAAACTGCTGTGAAAACCTTGTCCCTTTCATTACATCCCAAAGTAAGAAATATCTTTTCTATATAACATATCCAATACTCCACTATGAATGGGTTTTTAGTTCCATTTAATGATGGAGGCTATTATATCATAAAGAATTATAACATTACTCCTCCATGTTGTGGATCAGGATGCTCTATATGGGTAATGTTATTGGTCATAACCTGAGTCAGCTGTCCCGGTATAGTTATAAGTTTCTTATCACTATTCATAGCTTCAGAACCAATATCATTATTTTTTATAGGAGGTAAATCCCTACATGGGATACATGCATTCATGTGGTTTCCATTCCTTCCACTAAGCACTATTTTTAAATAATTTAATACAATAAATTAGGTTATGAATCATAATGTATATTGTCAAACTAGAAAAACACTTTATATATATTGAAATTTTATGCATTTTTAATTTCAAAATCATAAGTATGGTTTCTTTGATGAAATATTTAAATTTAAATCTTTTATTATGGTTTATAAAGAAAATGTGAATTATCCTAAGAATTTCCCCCAAGAGTGTGAAACCAGGTGCATAGTAAGGGATGTTGTCATGTACTAAGTTACCCCAAGTTAGGCCTGTAACACCTTGTGAGAGTGGTTACTCCTAGGTACATATGTTCTAGAACCATTTCCACTTGTAGTATCTAGATAGGGATATATTTTCTATAAATATCAACACAATATATACCTTACCAAATTCTATGATGTTTATGTATGCTTTTCCTCAAATTTTTCTTAGGGTTTTCTTCTATAATATAGGTTTTATAAATCAAGTTTCCAAGTTTTCTACCAAAATTCATCTGATACCAACTTTAAGGACCCAGAACCTAGTGTCCCAAAGTCGGTGCCATATATTAATACATTTTCATGATTATAAAAAATTTGTATCCCAAAGTAATGAATAGTTTAGTAGTTTTGGAAAACAAGATACAAACAGAAGTTCAACATTACAACTTTAAATGAAATACATAATAGAAATTACATTGAAAACATCTATGACTCCTAGATTATCCCCACAAATCCTTCATAATATCCATCTTTACAACCTGGGGAAAATAACACATAAGAAAGGGGTGATCTCATATGCTTAGTAAGGGTATGTAATATAGTGTAAGTTATCATAAAAATAAACATTGGGGATGGTGAACAACTAAAAACACATGCCTTTAAAAATATACTTGATTATAATATGGATGGAATGAAAGCTGATTAAATAAGGCCATATAAATGACCATAATAGAATGAAACATAACCATTAATATTATACTAGTTTAATAGTCACATTTTTTATTGATTACTAATACCATAATGAGGGAATGCATAATGCTATAAATTTAAAACATATTGTCACGGCCTCATCCAAGACGTGTGAAAATACTAGGGTAAGGCCTCCGCCAAAACCCAATTATGTTTTGTCTCATGAGACCTACTGATGAATAGAGGGTATATAGAGATCCCCACCCATAACTTTCTAAGTCCAATGAACTACTCATATTAATTGGGTTAAACATAAACACAATCCACATATGCAATGGAAATAACTTTCCCTAATCTATAAACCAAATTTCTAACCATTCTAAGAAGTATGATGAATTATATCAAGATAGAACATCCAAAGTAAAATTGATCATAAAAAATTTAATATAATATGGTTGATAATAAACATAATATATTAACCTGAATACAACATAAAAATAAACAGTGGTTTCGAAATAGAAAAAAAATACTCTAACAAAATCATCAAATAAGTTTTGAGAGAAATACACTTTTACTTTGAAAAAAAGAGTTATTTTGGAAAAATAATTGAATAAACCTAGAAATTAACTATGTTAGTTCTTCCATGATGAAATTATTTCTTTTAAAAAATAATGGTGGATTAAAATAGATTATAGAACGCACTTAAAAATAATTAAGAATTTGAGAAGTTCCCTTGAATCGGGCTTGTTTATCGGGAAGAATTAAGAAATATATTTATAAAACATTTAAATACCCATAAAATAAAGAATTATTATGATTGATATATATATACTTAAAATATAATTTATTAGGATTAAATAAGAATAATTATTAATATAATTTTTATTAGTAGATACAAATATTAACCTGAAAGAAAATGGAGGTTCAGGTAGAAAACCCTTACCTTATATCTGAATGAGTTCCACACTTGACCTTAACATCATGGATAATAAAATTAAAACCATTTATTAATTAGATAATAACCTTATGTACATTAATTTTATTCAGTATAATTTTATTAAGTTCATTTATGTTATTTTGGATGAGTTATAAGATATAATTTTATTACTTGGGAGCATTCAATTCCTTGGTTTTCATGATCAGTATACTTGTATATGTGTATAGAAGTTCATGTGGAATTGGTATAATTCTCCAGAATTGAATTTAAATGATACTAATGAACATATATAAGAATAAATGGTGATATAATTCATTTGGTTATTTGGTATGTGGATGAGTTATTAGATAAAACACTAATGATAATCATTTATATTATTTTGGTGATATTTTGATTATTACGAACTAGTTTTGTCGTATGAATTGGTATTATGTATATATACTAGTTTTAAAACATTAAATAATACATAATACATATTCTAAAATCTTTTTCAACCCTAAAAATGGTGTCATGTCCATACTTTAGGTAGAAATTGAATAATGATGGTTCGTCGTCCATGAAGGTTGTAAATCAGCACCTCCCGGATGATGATTTCATTTTTAAAATAAGAGAGAGAGAGAGAGAGTAGTTTGAGGATGTATATTACATTAACATGATATAATTATAGTATATATATGATATTGGAGTTATCATGATCATTTTGATAGAGGAGGCTATGAGACAATAAGAAAATAAAATAAATTAAAAATGAAATTAAAAGAAAAAGGAATAGGGTTTACCTCTTGAAATATCCTCCTTGAGAACCTCTTTAAGGGAGGGGGGTTTGGTCTTTTGGAAAGACCAAGATCTCATATATGTGGGTATATACTAGGTAATAGGATTTGGGTAGAAATTTTAAAATTTTCATGGCTTAGATGAGTGAGGAGAAGAGGGAGTGAGGGGAGGGTTTATAGTGGAGGAGAGGGGTGATTTTTGAATGCATTATTTATTATTTTATTATTTTGATCAAGACAATAAATAGTGTTGATTCTTGTGAAAAAAAATAATAACAAATTCATGTGAATTTTAACCAAGTGTTCTTACATCAGTGATTACTGAGGAAATAGTTTATTTAGCTTCTATTGTATTTATACCGTAAGTTACAGTATTTTACTATTCACCAAAAATTCAAGTATTTTAGGGAAATCCCAAAAATTCACTATAACCATTTATCGACATGTAAAATTAAAAAATGGACTCCATTTTATCAAAATAATTTTCAAAATATATGAAATTTAATTTTTTAATAAAATCATTATTTACTTGAAAAATACAGATTTGAATTTTAAAAATGATATTATAACACTTTCATAAATTAACTAAGGTATCATAAAATTATCATAAAATCATAGGACAACATAATATTTATTTATGAATAAATTTTATGAAAATTAATGTTATTTTTTATTAATTTATTAATTTATAATTTTAATAAAATATTTATTACTCACAAAAATACCAACACTTAATTATTAATTTTTTAAATATTCAATCTCATTTCTAAGGTTCCTAAATTGTATTTATACTTACATGGGTGAGTTAACTATTCACAAGGGTCATATTAATATTTGTAATGGTATATTACTATTCATAAGGGTTAAGTTACTATTCCAAAAAAATGTAAGTTAATTCTATCAGACTCTAAATATCTTACTAATTGCAACTGTGTATGTCCATTTTTCGAAATTAAAAACACATAAGTGGGAAATTTTTGTCTAACTACTAGGTTCTAATAACAAAGTGTTGTTTCACTGAGACTCAGTGTTGCATTCGTTGCATTCTATATTAAATTTATTTTTAAAAACTTGTGGTGTTATATTATATGTGTCCACATTTTCATTACAAATCAAATTAATAAGTTTATAAACTAAACAAATTATATAGGATAAACACTAGGTCTCTTATTTAATGACTTTTTTGGGATCCATTTTGTAGTTTTCATAATTTTCCCATAAATATATTTGATTTCAGGCCATACCAAAGATCCATGGAAGAAGTGATTCCCCCATTGATGTTGATAAATGACTATGGTTCTTTTTAATTTAAAGGAAACCTGCATTGAACTTAGAATATTCCACGTATAAGTTTCAAAAGATTTATATATTTAATGAATTATCCTCCCATAACCCTTGTCCTGAAACACTTGTTTTTTGAAACTATGACTAGATTTCATTCATAAGTGAAGTAAGAACACATAAAATTTCCAATTTTTGAATCTAGGATATAGATAATCTCCCTTTCCCACTTATACACCTAAAATATAGTATACCATCATTAAGAAGATAAAATAATTCACTGGAGATATTCTATGAAAATTGTATAATGTTCTCCCATTTCGAAATAAATATTTGAGAAGTGATCTCATTGGAAATTCTTTTTAAGTAGTTAGGACATAAATTTACTAAGAATAAGGTTATACTTAAGTAATATAAGGGTAGATCCCCTAAAATTACATGTTAAATGTTAATAAAATTCCTTTTCCACCCTTCAGATAACCTTTCCCAATGATAACCATGGATTTTACCATGAAACTTCTTATCCACACACCTATTTATAATGAAAAAATGTATCCTCGATAGCATTCATATAACCATCATCATATTTATATAATATGAGGTTATAAACTCCATAAAATAGTTGTGTGGGGACCATGATATTATTAGAAACCTTTATCAGATTGAATTACCTAGGCTCAACAGAATTAATGAGGAATAAATTAAGGTAGTCCTCAACTAGGCCTAAATGTAATATAGATAACATATCAACCTATATGGAACCTCTAGAGTAGTTGAAGAAACCATTGGGGGATTATTTGAGAAGGATATAAAGCATGGAGCTCGATAAATTATAGTGGAAAAAACAAATAATTGTTTGATAGAATCCAAATTTCTATTGAACCTTATGAATGATGTCACATTTTAGGGTGCCAAAGGATTTATAAATTTAAATTATCAATGAAATATTATCATCATTTTATTTCCTCTATATAATGTTGAAACCCTCTTTTTTAGTATACATGAAATCTTGGTTCATCCACCAAGGTATAAAACCAAATTCATTTGGAGTGAAAATATCATAAGCAATATTTACAAAACCAATAACCAGAATTTTCCTAGTAATTATAGGATGAGTATTCAAAATGACCACTTGTATAAATACAATCACATGAATTTTATGATCAACCATTGGAATAAAGATGATGTATTTATCTTTAGGAATTGGAGGAAGGATCCCATTTTTAAATTACCATTTGATAGCTTGAATGAAATCGAGTTGAAAAAGTTCCCAAAGTTACATAAAAATTAATTTCTATGACCATCATTCCTTTATGTGTTGACATAATTGAGATATAAGAGGACTACTTTGATCTCATCATCAAAAGGGGAATAAGTGACAAAAAAATTTACAAGTCATTTAAAGAATAGTTGATCGCATCATGTAAAGGAGGACAAGAGGATGAAGAGATATCACCATTCAAGAGTTTAATGAATTGAGAATCCAATCCATCACTTATATTATTAGAAGAGAAGAGAATATATCCATTAATGTTGATTGAAGATATATACTACTTAATTTTCTATGTCTATGAGAAAGATTATTTAATTTTGGGTTTCTAATCCCTTTTAAAAGATATTGAAATATGAAATTCCCCTTGATAAGAATTTGTTTCATTTTTATGGGAATATCATGGGTGTGAGCACACTCAATCATCACATTGGATGTGGAATTCTATTTGGTGTTATTAACCTAGATTTATAGGAAGTCACTCTCATCCATATTAATGTTAATATAAATGTTAGATAATATAACATTACTTCGGACTCCCCAATCCATCATTGATATTTTTAATTTTCTTTGAAAACAATTGAAAACTATCACTAGTTTTATTAAATGGTCATTCATAAGAAACCACCTCCATGAAGTCTTCATAAGATATCCATGAATTATTGAATCTTATGGTACATGCACTCTTCTATTTAGATAAAATCAATGGGAGAAGGATTGATAGGTGGTAATGATGGAATCTTTTTAATGGTCTATAGGAGAGGGATGGAATGGGATCTCCAAATGTGAGGGAGATAATGGATCTTTCAATTTTTCTAGCAGTCAGTCCATGAATAGTGTATCTAGACCATGTGTTTCCTTACCTAATCAATATCATCTCTGATAATAATAATAGATCAATAAATATATTAAATTCCATAAAGGCCACCCTCAGAATATTTGTCCTTGTATTATCATGAGTATTTGAGACATAATTGAAGTATCCTTGAAGGATCCACTTTACCCATTCTTGATAAAAGATGGTAGAGAGTTCCAACAGTAACTCTCTTATCCTGATTTCAAAATTGGATGCATAAACAAAATATACAATGTTAAAAAAAAATCATGGTATATTTTAATACTAACATACTTCTATCCGTATTGAAATAAATAATCTAAAACATTCTTCCTCTTATAAACCCAAAGGTTTCAACTTTTAAATTTTTATTATTGTGAGACATCTAATCAGATCTAATCTTACCCAAAACAATGATATTAAAATATTAAATCCTAAAAATGGAATATTCAATGCCAATGATAATTGGTAGGTGCTATGAAATGACGTGCCTATGTGAGCATGATGTGTTAACTTTCTTCAGAACGAGGAAACTCCAAAAAAACATTAACTTAGATAAAGAAATTCCCCTTATCCATGGACCACTATTCTATTCCATTATCCAAGGTGTATTTTTTCCCTTCCCTGTGACTTTATTACCCTTCATTAGAATAGTTTTATCCATAGGAAATGTTGTTTCTCATATATAAACCTTATCTGGGGATTTTGTTTCAAATAACCCGAGTTAATCTATTAAAAAAATCTACACACCTTTATTCATACTCATGATCATTATGAATTATGTTCCCAAGATCACTATAGAATCACCCACCAAATAAAAAAGTATATATAGTAAACAAACACCATCATAATATTGAAGGGTCATCACAAACCAACTCCCACTAACCTAGTTGCCAATCTAAGTGATGAAAGTGCCAAAAATAAAAAACTAAAAACCAAAATTAGGTATTACCTTATAGCATAACAAATCTGAAACCAAGTTAATGTAGAGGTAGAGGTGGAGGACCCACAAGAGGCAAGGAAGAGGCGGTGGGGAGAGAGGATGGGTGACAAGCGGATCTGGGTCAATTGTGGCGACGGACGAGGTGTGAGGAGAGGGAGTCGGGGTGAGGGAGGTGGGGGTGGAGGTGAGGAGGGAATCTAGGGAGGGAGAGGGAATCAGATCTAGAGGGAACCAGATCCGAAGGTAGGGGTGGGTGCAATGAGGGAGAGGAAAGGTGGTGGAGGTGAGCCAGAGGTGGAGGCGGGTGCGGTGAGGGAGAGGACGGGCGACGTAGGGACGGATAGGGAGAGGACGCGTGACATAGGGTTTGACGAGGGAGGCAGTGCATGAGCGATAGAGGGTGAAGACAGTGTTGTTTTTTAAGGCTTGTGACTACCATGCAGTCCCCTGATCGAGAGGCTCCAAAGCCTTAATTTATAGTAGAGCATAGATCCTTTTGCAAGCTTCGATTTGATATGTGGTAGAGTTCAAACGGACACCCAAATCAAAATGTATTATTTGTTTGAAGTTCGAGTCATGTATTCAACGTATTTTAGAGTGTTTATCAATTTATTAAAATTTTCTCTATTCAAATTGTTATTAAATGACTATTAATCTATAATAATTAGAAAATGGTTAATTAATATTTTTGTTTAATTATTTGTTAAACCATTTTACACTAAATATATTATATATTAGGTGTGATTATATATTTCATATTATATAAATTGTATTTAATAAAATATTATATTTATATAGATTTAAATATATTTATATATTAATATATGATTTTTAATGATATATAACTTTTTTTTGAATTAGAATTGTTGTACTTATCAGAAAAAAGTTATTATTAGACCATCGATCCAATATCTAGTAAATAAAAAGGGGAGAAATAATTTAATGATTAAGCAAATCATGCACATTAAACCACATTCAGCTTTGGTTAATGGGAGATGTCAATATGAAGATTAAAATCGGTCCATTTTCAAAGTTGGGGTCAATTTTTTTAAGTTTGGTACAACTGTGAGAGCAGCACATGATGCAATAAAGAATAGGGAAAGAAACCGCTAGCCCGGGGGCTCAACCCTATGACCAAGCCCCAAACCCCTACCCATACTCCTTAGAAAGGTAGTTCCCGATTTGCAGGCAGCTTGGTGGTTACGTCGTCCTCATCTCTGAAGTCCTAGTCGGTGGTTCTTGCATCAAGAATGCTTCTTTAACAAGGGATCACATCGCGACAGCTATTGTTGTTCAGATGAAGTCAGTGGTCGGCTGTGGGTGGTGATGGTGGGAGCTGGCCAGCCAATACAGTTGACTCAGGTTTTTTGACCACGGGTGCGGATCTATTTCTTGTTTTGGTTGTGTGCCAATGGGCGCTCAGTCCACTATTAGGATTTGTGATTTGGATTTGTTATGGGATTCAGTTTTGTAATGAATTTTTGTCCAACTCGGTTTTTGAGCCACTGAATTTTATGGCATATGTGCCTCTGAGCCTACGGGCTTGTATTGGGTTTTCCATTAAACCCAGTTCAAAAGGTGTTCTGGTTTTCTTTTTCTCTTTTTAATAAAGGGGTTTTCCCCCCAACCTTTTCAGTAATTAAATATTCAAAAATATTAATTAAATATTAAAAAATATTGATAAATATACATAAATACTAAAAAAAATATTAATAAATACTAGTAAATATTAACAAATCTAAATAAATATTAAACAAATATATATAAATATTAATCAAATATTAATCAATCTTCATAAATATTAAATAAATATTCAGAAATATTAACCAATTAATAATCAGATATTGATAAATATTAATTAAATATTCCTAAAAGGTAATAAAAGTTTATTAAATATTAAAAAATAATCAATAATACTAATAAATAACAAAAAATATCAAAAAATATAAACAAAATACTCACAAATATTAATAAATAGAAAAAAAATATTTTTCAACATTTATAAATATTTATAAATTTTAATAAATAATTAATAAACATTAATAAACATTAAATAAATATTAATAAATATTTATGAATATTAATAAATATTAATTAAATATTAATTAAATATTCATAAATTATAATATTTTTTAAACAGGTTGAGGGTTAGGCCCTCTTTTATTAAGAACTTAAATATTAATTAAATATTAATGAACATAAATAAATATTAATAAAATATTACTAAATTTTAAATAAATATTAATAAATGTTGGTAATTTTTAATAAATATAAAAAAATATTAGATATCCATTTAATAAATATTATTAAATATAAGTAAATATTAATATTAATAACATTTAGTAATATTTACTAATATTTATTAATATTTATGAATATTTATAAATATTTATGAATATTTAATTGATATTTAGTAATATTTAATTATATATTTTTTAATATTTTTTAATATTTATTTAATACATATCTATTATTTATTAATATTAATTTATATTTAATGATATTTAGTAAATATGTAATAATATTAATTTATATACATTCATATTTCATTTATATTTATTAATATTTAATTAATATTTAATTATTATTTGTTGATTGTTTTTTAATATTTATTAATTTTTAATTAATATTTATACATATATATAAATATTGAAAATTATTTCATTAATATTGATTAATATTTTTTTATCATTTTATTTATATTTAGGAATATTTAATTAAAATGTGTTAATAAATATTTATATATATTGATATTTATTTGAATCTATTGATATTTAATTAAAATTTATTAGTATATATGAGGTTTTAATTAAATTTTATTACCTTGTGAATATTTTATTAACATTTAATTAATATTTATGAATATTTATTCAATATTTATTATGATTTGATAATATTTACTAGTATTTATTATTATTATTTTTTATTTATGACTTTATCAATATTTATAAATATTTAATTAATATTTATTAATATTTTATTACAATTTTTTTTACTTTTCATTTAAATTTATTAATATTTATAGACATTTGTTTATATTCATTAATATTGATTAATATTTAATTGTTATTTAGGAATATTTATTTAATATTTCATCAATATTTATTAATATTTATTTTTATTATCAATATTTATGAAGATTTATTTAATGTATAATAATTTTTTTAATATTTATAAATATTTATCGAAAAGATTGGGGGAAAGCCCTTTTATTAAAAAAACAGGAACCCTTTTAAATTGGGTAAGGGTGGACCCAAAACAAACCCAACCCATAAGCCCAAAGGTATAGAGCCTTTATAAAAAATGGCTCGAAGGCCCAGTGGGGAAAACCCATTACCAAACAAGCCCAACAAGTCCAAACAAGGACAAATATCAGTCCAACCATTCTGCCACCACCAGCCCGACTGCCTGCTGATCGAAGACGCCACCCGCCGCATCAGAGTAAACTGCACCGTGGTGACTCCTACAAGAGTCGTTGGGGTTACCAAGTCTTCCACTGTTAGGACCGACGCTCCTCTGCCCCATGAGTCGCCAACTCCTACACTTGAAGCTTGCCTCGACCATTCGCCTGAGGCCCTACCAAAGTGTGTCCTGCAACGCCGCTTGCCGGAGTGGAACTGCGCCACCGTCGAGTGCCCCAACCACGGACCCACCGAAGCCCGCCTGCCCAACCATGGGAATCCTGCACCCTCTGCACCCACCTAACTTCTTTGTGATGATAGAAATCCCCACCACACATACCATAAAAGCCGACGCACATCGCCACCATCGTCTCCGCTGCACTGTCGCGACATCAAACCAGGATCTCACCTCTAAAGCCAGATCTATACCTGATGCTTTCACACCGCACCACCGAAGCCATATCCCATCCTCGCACACCCAGATCTGACCGCACCGCCGCCACCATATCCAGATCCACACATCCCCGCATCCAATCGGGCTTCCATCACTGAGGGGTATCACTCATCTGCTCATCAAAACAAGCACGCCGTCGTGTTTCGAAACCCTAAAGCACCAGAGAGTTCTCCGCTGAAGTGGAGATCTCTTTTCTTTGGAATCTTTTTAAATATTTAATTAATCTTTATTGATATTTTATTAATATTGATGAATTTATAATTAATATTTATTTATATTTTAATTAGTATGTATTAATATTAAATTCATTTTTATTTATTTTATTTTTATTTATTTTAATATTTAATTAGATATATATTTTTATATATATTGTAGTTGGGGCTTGGATTAGTGGTAAGCACCCTATAATACTACATCAAAAACCTTGGATCAAATCTAGGGAGACTCAAAAAAAATGAGGATGGAAGGGGTGGTGATGCTCATTTGGTGCAGTGAAGGTGGGTCATGACAGGGGCCTGTAGAGTGGCTCAGTCAGGCGATGGCCTTCGTGGATGACAATGGGAATCATGATAGGGCATGCAGGGCAGCTCAGTCAGACAATAGGAATCACAACTAGGGTATGATGTGGGGCGGGTCAAGTGACGACCTTCATGGAGACTACTTAGGCAGATAGTTGTGATGCAAAAATATAGTTGTAGGTGCTTGGCACCTAGGCTACAGGCTTTGTAATTGACTCTATGTTCACAAGGCCTTTGGGCCATCAAAAATGGGTGGGCTATCCCTTGCGGGGTATGACCTGCTCTATCAGGTTGTGTGTATTCCATTTCTATGTTTCGTTGTAATTGTAACTCTAAGTACATATAATATATATATATATATAGTAGGTGTTTGGGGGTAAAAATACATTAAACACACACAACACATTCATAGGCTGGAAAGGTAGGCCCTACCCCCCCCCCCCCCAAGGGTAGTCCACCCAACAAGACTTATTTATTCAGTACATGACCCGAAGGCCCAATGGGCATGAAGCTCATTACATGGACCAAAGGCCCACAAATGGGCCCAAAGACCCAGTGTATCGTCTTGCCTACATCTTGCTTACATCACCATCTACCCGCATCATGCTTGCATGATCACCCGCCTACATCATGTCAGCATCCACTACTACAAATACTAGAATTAGCGACTGCCAAAAGCGGTCGTTAATAGCCATTAGAGACTGTGTTCTGACTGCCTATGGTGGTCACAATTGGCCCAATACTAAAGGCCATTAGCGACCTCCATATGTGGTCACTATAAGTCCCATTAAAAAACCAACAGCGAACTCTTGGAAGTCACTAAGCTAGATTTTTTTAAAATAAAAATACATATCCACTTCCCAAAACCAAGAAAAACTAGAAGACAAATCTAAACAGCAGAAACACCACATCCTCAAAAACAAGAAACATATATCCTCATAAATCTTCCAAGGATCCAAACTGTTCCAAATCCTCAAACAATCCATACAGCTCTAAATCCATTCCAATCATCTATCTTAATAAACCTACAATAATATTCAAAATAAACAACTAAACGAAGAAAACACAAAGTGATCATATATATATTCGGTTAATATATATATATATATATAATCAAAAAAATTTATATATTGTTACCAAAAAAAATAATCATTAGATACATTAATGAGTCAAAGTTAAGAAGAAATATCTTCTTACAATAATTATTAGTTAAACAATGACTATTAGAAGTACTAAATCAAGTTAACTAGAAAAATAAAACACACATCTTGAATCTGATGTGTCATGAGAGGCCATGGCTGCTTCCTCCATCCGATGCGGTAGGGGCCTACAACAAATTAAAATTATGAAGATATTAATAATTAATGTAATAAAAACATAAATTAATAAACTAAGTATAAACCTATGTCGTAGGATCCCCAATACCATCACCCCGATGCACATATTCCCATAGTGCTCTAACCTCAGCCATCAGCAGTGCATTTACCTCATCGGAAGCACACATTCATGATTCTAAATATATTATTTGTTGCATCATCCTAGAAAAAACAGGATCCACAACCTCAACACATGAAACTACAGAACGAAGAATCCCCTCTTCATAGGTCAAACTATAGCCATGTCCATCACGACCAATAATGCGATAGAATATCTTATCCCTTCGCATGGAAAGCTATTTTTGGTCCTCTGGCAGTTGTTCTAACTCATATTCAAATTGAGCCTGTATAATATTTAAATATAAATATATGTTTATATTCAGATGTAAGTAAGTATTGATAATTACTAGAAGAACCTACTATAAGAGCTGCAACCTCTAGATCATGTTGATCACGAGTCATCATCCACATTGACATTTTATCAGTGGTTGCACCTTGCTCCCATAACTATATACCAATAAGATATAAATATTGAACATAAAACCATATTAAATAATAAATTAAAAAATTGAATAATAAATACATTTTATCGAATCTGGGACACGTGATGAGTCCCAAGCCTGTGAGGTGGTCCCTGCATTGCACGATTCTCAGAATGACGTGTTGACACCACCTATATTTAATTAATTCAAATTAAAAATATGTAAAATGCTACACATTCTTTGAAATATATAAATAAAAATAAATAAACTAGTCGTAGCATCCTCATTAGACCAATATTCAAATAACTCACACCACTGAGATGGGAGAACACCTCTTAGGACTCTTTTTGGAATGTCTGGGGAAACCATATTTGGTACCCCGTGATCTCTCTCTACTCTTCATTTATAATCTTTCCATATTTTTTTAAATTTGGCCATACACAGTGGCCAAAACTTATTAGGGCACACTTTCATATTATTCTATTTAAGAAAAAAATAATCACACATGTTATTATTTTTTAAACACAGGTAAAAAACTAAAATGGCAATCTTACCTAAACTTCCCTCTATAGTCGATCAAATGTATCCTAAGGGAATGAGGCCCAGTCACATGTGGTCAATGAAAATAGGAGTGGTTCACCTATTATATAACCCATATAATGAATAAATGCATGGGAAATCACTCCCACCAGATGGTACCTCTCGTTAAATGATACGTCTAGTGTCATGTCAGAATTCCAAGATGAAATTCCATGACTAGGGCCTCTCCTACAAGAGGAATAAGCGGTCGAGTCTGATCATGTTGAAAACAATTTCATACAAAATTAGACAAATATGAATATATATTTATGTTTAATAATTAATTAAACAAATAAACACAATTTTATTCATACATACCTCGACCCTAAGAGGTAGACGGCTCTGCTGAATGATGTGGATGTGGTGCCTGTTCCCCTAACATGCCTACAGTCATAAAAAAATTATTAATAGAACATTCTGTTGAAAATTATCCAAACAGATTAATTGATTTAATAAATTGACATAAGACATCCAAGTTAAAAAATTAAAAAAAGTTAAATAATTCATAAAAAGTTAAATAATTTTTAAAAAGGCATTTAAAATGACAAGTGAGAAAACAATCATAACTTTCATTAAACATGAAATTCAACTGTTTCTCCTTCCACGGTCTCTCTAACCCAATAAATATCTTATTCACGTTGAAATATTTTATGTTGATCAAGCTTTTTTCTAATAAAGGAAACCATATCAGGTTTATCTTGTTCAATTAAAAACACTCCTTTTCAAGAAATTTTCATATCAATTTTCTAATTCGGATTCAATGGCATGGTAATAAAGAAAACTTTTTCCACTTGTGATGTCAAAATGACTGTTTCATTACTAACTTGTTCATTTTTTTATAAAATATTGTTAAAATTCACCAATGTAAACCCATATTGATCGAATTTAGTTCCACAGAATGGATCAACCCAATTACACTTTAACAATATGCATTTCAACCTGTGTGCATATACAACTTCAATTATGTATGTCAACTAACCATAGTAATAACCAGAATCGACGGTTGGACAACTGATGCCACTATTTTGTGTTGTTCATTTTTCATCAATATATTTAATTTGAAATCAAAATCCATTAGCATCTATAGATTTATAACTGAGATCCATTATAGATGGACCCTCAGCTAGTTGGTTAAATTCATTAGTTGGTGTGGGGTCACCTAACTCCCATAGGTTATGAACCTATATAATTCATAGAATTCAATAATAATTATTTATGTAGACAGAAATTAGTATTATACTTTACTCATAATGAAAATAAATTTATATGTACAAAATCATTGAAACAATCATGAAATGACGCATAATGAGATTGTTGAATTTGATAGTCACCCGCATTAGACATATCTTATTTTATCTCATTAATGTGTTTCCTGCAAATAATAACGCTATGTTTAAATGATCAACTTTATAAATGCAAATAGAATATGTAAAAGTTAAAAAAAAAGTAATTAGAGACTTACGACATTAATGGTGCAACTGATGGAGTATTGAACAAGATATATTGATGAACTTGTACCCACTCTATGTTGTCCATATCAAATATAGTTCCTTCTCCAACTGGACCATCATGAATCTGAGAGGGATTATCTAATTTTGTTTCAACATTAGTAAGATATTATGCACAAAAATTAGTACCCTCATCCATCAAATAACCATGGGCTATTGATGCCTCCAGACGAGCCCTGTTCTATAAAAATCATTTCAATGTATTCAGATATCACTCAATAAAATACATCCACCTGAATTTCACTAGACCAGCAGTCATTACATCATCGGTTAGGTGCACTTTCATGTGAACCATAACATGGAAAAATGAGGGGGGAAATAGTTTCTCAAAGTGACAAAGCTTACGTACAATTCTGTCATTCAAAACATTTAAATCACTATTTCTTTGATTTCTTAAAAAAATATGTCTAACAAAAATTACTCTTCTCAATCAATGGTTGAACAACATTGGGCGATAAACAATCATAAATTGCGATTGGAATCAACTATGGAAGTAGTATGTTATTTTCACGACCATTCAACCCTTGAAAAGTCTTGCTCGTTATGTTCAAACACTTTAAAATGTTAGAAGAGTAACAATCAGGCATCTTGAGCATCTTAAAAATGGAAAGAAATGTCTTTTTCTTATTTTTAGTCATCGTATACTGTGCAGCAGGCATATATGACCTGTTTACCTCAACCAACTATAAATGCAATTGTTTCCTTAAACACATTTCTTCCAAATCATGTCATGCATTAACATAGTCCTTTGATTTTCCAATGACACCTAAAATGGTCCACAATATATTATCAAAAAAAAATTTCTCAATGTGCATGACATCCATATTATGTCTTAGCATGTTAGTTTTCCAATAAGGGAGATTGAAAAAAATAATTTTTTTACAATCATGACTACATTGTCTACCCGCACCTCAAATATTAGGTAATGGATGAGACACCAAATCCTGAAACTCATATACCATGTGGATGTTTTCTTTCTCAATCTACGATAATATTTATAATCCTGTCATGATCTTTGGTGTTGGGTTGAAATCTCTAGAACCACCAAATGACACTCTATTCTTTCTGAACTTATGTAAAGAGGGGAGAAAAAGTTTGTGAAACATGTATTCCCATATTTTGGAATGTTTTAGCCATAAAAAAATTGTACTTTTATTAAAAAAAGGGAAAGAAAATTCCCCTTTCGTACTCCATGTTGATAAATTTTCATAAGATGGGAAGTCATTGATTGTCCATAATAAAGCAGCCTGTAGTTTGAACATTTCATTATTTTCGCAATTGTAAGTCATCACACTATCGCCCCATAATTCATTCAACTCATCAATCAATGGTTGAAGATAAACATCAATCATATTCTTCGAACTTCTTAGTCCATCAATAAGAGTGGAATGCAATATAAATTTTTGTTTCATGTAAATCCATGGAGGAAGATTATATGGAACCAACACCATGGGCCATGTACTATGATTTTCACAAAACATAGACCATAATGGATTGAAACCATCTGCTACCAACCCCAACTGGACATTACGAGCATCTTTAGAAAATTCGGGGTGTCTTTGATCGAAATCCTTCACGAGAGTCTGCCGTGTGGGCCAGCATATCACTTTCCTTATTTCTTTCTACATTCCATCTCATTAAATTGGAAAATTTAGAAGAAATAAACAATATTTTCAAACCTAAAATTCCGGTAAAAGTAACACATTTGCTTTATGAAAATCGTTTTTCCCTCTTTCCCACTCTGATTTTGATGAGTCTGATTTCCCCCGTTATATTTCCACCTGGAAGAGCCACATACCATACAATTATCCAAATGGTCAGTTTCATTTCTAAATAACATATAGTTGTTTGCACATGCATCTATGGTCTCATATGTAAAACATAAGTTCTCTATCAGCTTACGAGTATGGTAATATGACTCAGGAATCTTAGCATTGCCATGAAGTACCTTTTTCAATAACACCAATGGCATTTCAAACGATGTGTCTGAACACTGATTCAAAATATTCATATGAAACAACTCCACGATAAATGAAAATTTACTGTAAGTGGTACACCCAGAATATAATTCAGTTTTTGCCTCATCAAGTATTTCATAAAACCTAAACGAATCACAATCTACACAAGAGAGCAGATTTATCTCACCGGTCTCAAAATTATAGATTTCAATTCCTTTATGAGCCAACCCACATACCATTTTTGTAAGCATTTCTTTCATTAGATCATTCGTCCTCACGTCAACATTTATCTGAACTATTTCTATATTTTGACAATAAATATATACTTCCCCATGACGAGTCCAACTCTTATAATTTTTTAGAAATCCATTCATGAATAGGTTCTCCCTCATGTTATCTCATGTGAATTGATATCTGTTTTCACATTTTCTACATTCATAACAAATATATTCACATTGAAATCCACCAGTGAAGTCAATAAACTACATAATGCCCTCAAAATATTCTCTAGATGTTTGATTTGGAAGATCGATCAAACTCTTATCCATATTAATATCTATATAACAAGTAGTAACATTTACACAATACTTAATATTACAGACATGTTTTTGAATTTCATATCCCAAAATATATTTAAAATAAAGACTGACCAATTGCAGGTGCACTTCAATTCATACTCATCCATAATAAGAAAACAATTCACAAGAGACACAATCATCACGTTTTAAGGATATTTAATTATTTATATCGATTGTTTTTTTAAAGTCTTCTTTTGTACATGATCGGAAAACACATTTTAAAGAAATTTTCAAACACTTATAAATATAAACAATAATCTGTACATGATTATTAAAAGTAAAAAAGAACACAAAATATTCGAATAACCTGAAACATAAATGAATAGCATCATGAAGATGGAAAAATGAAAGTGAGCGTTCGACAATTGCAAGGTTGAAGTGTTGTGGGCTTCATTGTAAAGGAAAAGGTTAGGTGTATAGATCATAATGTGTCAAAATATTTAAATATACAACAATATATTTTTTTCATAGATAAAAATTAATATATATAAGTATGTAACTAATAATAATGTAAACCATATATAAAAAAAATTATAAAAAATAACTCCATATCTTAAGATGAATTCAAAAGTAAGAAATAATTAACGTTCGATTAAAATAAATTCTTACTATTTATATTATTAAAATAATGCAAGATTAAAAATTAATAAAAAATCACTTAAAAATAATAAACTGATTAATTAATTAACTAAATAAAGAAATGATAAAAAATAGTTGAATTAAAAATAAATGTTATAAATAATTAAAATATTTCAAAAAAATAATTTTAATATGAAAAAATGATTAATTAAATAATCTATTAAAAAAGAAAAAAGAAATAAAGATTAAATACTCAAATAAGAAAATTAAATAATAATTCCTGAAAAATAAAAGTCAACAAATAAAATACTGATAAATAAAACAAAAATTAACAAATATTTAAAATAATGATAAATTAAAGGATTTAAAAATAAAACAAACATTTTTACCAATAATATTATTTTCTTACTAAATCAAAAATAAACTAACCTAACATATATAATTAACCAAATTAATGTTAAATATAGAAATCAAAACAAAATTTGACAGCAAATGAGATGTGGTAAAAAGTATCAATTTAAGGCCACATCAGGAGGCACTAGGAAACTAGGGATTACTTGCCAAATCCGGAAGAGACAGTTTATGGAGTTGGTGGCCTAGAACCAACTACTTCGTACTTTATTCATTAATAAAATACTTATCACATCTTGATTGTTCTTCTGCGTGACAATGCATGTGATAATTTCCTAAGGACAACTGCTGCATTAAAGGGTCATAGCGGATCCCTGCTATGATGACAACCCGGAAGTGCCATAACACTGTTCTTGAATATATGTTCTATGGACGGATGATATTATTTGAGGGACACAGATAATACAGTTCATTAGGGGTGAGGACTCATAAAACTTTGAGGCACCTTCTCATGGTGTGCGCCCTTGGAAATATCTAGGAGGATATTATGAGAACAAGACCCGACAGTAGGAAATCCACATTTTATAGTGTCATTGGATGTTCCTATATGCGGACATGTGTATTGGTACTTAGACTTTAAGATTATTATTAATGGGTATTACAACTCGCACACTTAGATGTGTTGACAAAAACTGTGATGACACACTGTTCGCATCAAGGTAGGATACGTTGGGTGCATCACGAGTAATACCTCATTAAAAGATAATGTGAGAAAGGATTTTTCCCTTCTGTTCCATAACGGAAGTAGATATCTCAGGCCCTTTTATGGAATTGATATAGCCTAAATAAATCCATGGCCATGGTAAGGAATGGGAGAGTTCAATTTCAGAAAGTCAAAGAAAGAATAATCGAGCACATGGGTTGATGGCACTAGCATGCAACCCGCTTGATTTGAGATATCGTGACAAAGGGATTATATTACACGGTAAGCATTCGTATGAGGTGACACGTCATTGCGGCGTTAACTTCTTTCTCTATGGGCACCTAGGCATGTTTCTAGAAGCTAACCATGGACTTTAGGTAGGCTCCGCCTAATTCCACTGAGAAAGAGGCCTAGAGGGTCACACACTAAGTGTGTCCATGTATATCAGTTGAATATTAATTTAACAAGTTAAATAAAGATTATTCCCGAATGTGGTTTAATAATTATTTAAGGATGTCTGGTATCATTTATTTTGACACTAGTTATTCGAGAGAATATATTGTGGACAAAATAATATTTATTAGCGAGTGATGTAGTTATATTTATTATAGAAATAAATAGCCATTACTCAAGGTCTAATAAATGTGGTGGAGGAAATAAAGGAAAGTGGAAAATAAAAGTACACGCTGTGTATATTAAATATAAACGCCGTGTAGTTTTATAGAAAACGAGTACACACCATGTATTAATGATTACATTCCATGTAGTTTTTCCAGTCAGGATTTTGAGGATATAATATTGTTTTATTAAATGTTATTTATTATAATCTGTGTGGGCGCATGTCAAGGAATTAATAATTCGACATGGGGGTTTTCAATAAGGGTTAATGAAATAAATAAAACACATAACACATTTATTTATTGTCATAACTCTATAACCTCTAACCTGATTGTAAATATCCTCACAACCCCAACACTTTTCCACAAGAGAATCGTTGTGCACAACAACTCTGGATAATTCTTTCAAGGCCGAAAGAACTCCTTCCTCTAAGAAAGCTCTCAAGACCGAGAGACCAAGGCGATTGTAGGCAGACATCATAAGCGAAGGTTCTTCCACGCTAGCACCTGGAGATCCCTTCGGCGACGTACATAGATATGTGGTACACGTGTGGATCACCGCTAGAGGAATCCTACACTTGGATTCTATAATGCAACGACAGATCACAGGATCGTGACTAGAGACATCAACGAAGAAAGAATTCCACCAAGGTAATTATTGTGAATTAATTAAATTAATTATAACCAACATATGATGATCCTATATCTATGGTTCTGGGATTCCGTCTTAAGTTTTTCGTTCCTCGTTCTATTCCGAATATTCAGCGTTTTACATCATGACAGATCTTGGATTGAACATTGTTTAACGTTAAAATTAAAGGTGGGAAAACCCACCAACGCGCTTCCGCTGTGCCTGGAACCTACAAGTGGTATCAAAGGGGTCATATCATTGATTATAATTATTTATTTTTTCATTGATGTTTTACGCATTTAATATTTTAGTTGTTTCAATTCAAGTTTAATCGTTCTGGAAATATGAATCTCGATATCTATTCCTCCTCCCTCGTTTCTCGTTCACCTCATAGAAACAAATTTTTCTTTTAATTTTAATTAAAATAAAATAGAGAAACTCATCCAGAGGAGCCAAACGTTTCTGGTTGTACAACACCAGAATACACGTCATGTATTCGGAAGTACACGTCATGTAGTCTAGGTTCAATGCATTGACTGATCCGCCAAATCAGGTCATGTATTGGAGTATACCTATGTCATTTTTGACATCGTGTGTTGACCAGGAACAAGTGGCACACAGTTT
The DNA here is from genome assembly GCA_963277665.1 of Viscum album. NCBI lineage: Eukaryota > Viridiplantae > Streptophyta > Magnoliopsida > Santalales > Viscaceae > Viscum > Viscum album. The sequence continues at coordinate 416,741,461 of OY728129.1, forward strand.
CTGGATTACACACCGTGTGGTCCAACTAAACACGGCGTATAGTCCCTTCGGGTTCGGGTTGGACCGTGTACCACATACACGGCTTTCCTGGCTAGAAACCATGTAACGCGGAAACTACACGGCGTGTGTCCCATAGAACACGCCGTGTACTCCGAAAATTTCTGAAGTACATTAACACGCCTTGTCCCCGGGCATGTACTTCGGATGGACGGTGAAGAAAAGTACATGCTGTGTAGTCGAAACAACACGTCGTGTACTCACCCAAATTACGCAGATTTATTAAATTTTTTATTATATAATAAAAACCCTTGAGACGTGTACCATGGTGCAGGAATAAAGCTGAGGCACAACACGTGATAGGTGTTTTATATATATGTGTTTAATTTAACATCTGCGTAATGAACAAGAATTCATCGAGTTTCCTCCAAGGTACAAGTTACATACAAGGATGATTTTAAATGAATTTATTTGTTTAAAATTATGATGAATGATAATCTCACGGAAGTTCAAAAAAGGGTTTAAGATAAAAGGATTGATTAATTAAAGATAATTAATTGATTCAAGCGCGATTTATCTTAAACAAGAACAATTAAAGAATTGAATTCTAGTCTTATTTATGCATAAATATTGTTGCATGTATGGATGATCATGAGCTAGACTGAGACCTTTGTATGTGAATGGTTTCTTTTAATTTATTTATTTAAATTAAATTTGTTGGCCTGCGAGCCATCTTTTCATTAATATGTAGGGCATGCATGCCCAAGGATTATTTTATGTAAAAACCCCTTTTTACCCCTCACCTGTGTGTGAGATAAATGCATATGCAATGGATGCAGCTCCCAAGCTAGTGGAGGCGGCTCAAGTCAAGAGCCAAGGTGAAACCAATCCAAGGAGATACAAAGGTGGACAGGTGGAAAGCTGTAAACACGAACCTGAAAGGTTCAAAGTGTTTATCCCCTAGGTCTTGGGTTAGTTTATCAACCACTAGATAAACTAACCAATAGAAAAATCTCACGATCATACCATTTATTTTATTTCTGTCAGTTTCATGGTTTATTTATTGTGGGTGTGTTGTCACGATCCCACAATTAATGAATTTAACGAGCATGCAAGATGGAACTAAAATAAAACCGGATTATACGTAAATATTATCTTAGACATGGTTAATCACTTAAGTATATCCCACTTAATATTAACAAGAATGTAATCAAAGATAATAAAATGGAAATTTACGTATAAGGATAAATCCCTCAAAAGAAATATTAAGTCAGTATAGCCTTCCATAATCTTGGTTGGAATCGAACCATAGTTCAAAGTGCTTGACCAACCCTAGTTGGGGTGCTTTCAATTATCGGGGAATTCTAATTCAAGGTTTTGGGTTGACTTGACCTGGTTCGCATCAAGGGTTGACTGCCATAGTAGGACTTGGTGTGACCAAGAGGCAAAGGTTGAGGAAATCCAAAATAAAAGGATTTCAGGATTGGAGAATCCACTTAGCGGATCAAGGAGCTGCGAGTTAATGCAGTTGGCATTTGGAATGCCTACCTAAAACCCTTCAAGTTGCTTGAACAACCCTAGTTGGGTTAATGCGAAGGGAAATATGGATCCTTGCCACTAGAATATTTAGGAAACAGAATATTCTGAAGTCAATGGCGAGGGCTATTGGATTTACATAAAATAGTGGGAGACTAATAAGTATTAATTTATTTATTTGTATCAGTTTTGTAATAAATTAATAAACCTTTGCTCATATTAATTTGTAGAAAAGACAAGAAAATGACTTCAAACATATCATTGCGAACCATACTCGAGAAGGAAAACCTTCTCGCCGAAACAAATTTCCAAGAGTGGAAGAGGCGTTTACACGTCATCCTTCGCCATGAAAAAAATTGTATGTGCTGGAAGTGTATATTCCAGTTGCGCCTGGGAATGAGGCTAACTAGTGATGAGGAATTATCTCTCTATATGAAATACATGGATGATGCCACATATGTCAAGTGTTTCATGCTATCGGCCATGTCCAATGAGCTCTTAAAGCAACATGAAAACATGGATGCGTATAGCATGATTTCCCACCTTAAGGATCTCTACCAAGAGAAGGAGAGACAGGAGAGGTATGAGATCTCCAATGATTTGTTTACAACTAAGCTTGGAGAGTCTGCGCCATCCGGGCCTCATGTAGTCAAGCTTATTGGCTACATTGAATGCCTGGACATCTTAGGGATTAAATTCCCGGATGAGTTGTGTATAGATATCATCCTATCATCACTACCCAAGAACTTCTCTAGCTTCATTGTCAATTATAACATGATCGACAATGAGAAGAGTCTATCGGAGCTTCTGACCTTGATTCTCTAGGTAGACAAGGACATGGTGTGTGACAAACCCACAGTCCTTATGGTGAAAAAGAAAATGAAGGACAAGGCAAAGGGGCCAAAGACTTATAAACGGTCTAAATCCCCCGAGCACCATCCCTCCAAGAAGGGGAAGATCCAAAGGCAGGGCAAGGAACGGGAGGCAGTGTGTTTTTCATGTGGCAAGCAGGGCCAATGGAAGAGGAACTGCACCTAGAAGCATGGGGACGCTAAAGGTGTGTTTGTTATCGAGTGTAATATTTCCATTTCTACACATTGGGTATTAGATACAGCTTGTGGGGCTCACATCTGTATTCAAATGCAGGAACCAAGTAGATTTAGAAAGATTGACATAGGAGAGGTGGATCTTCGAGCTACCAATGGTGCAAGGCTGGCTGCGTTGACTATTGGCAATTACCACCTCTCATTGCTGACTGGAATGATTTTGGTTTTACATAACTGTTATTATGTGCCTAGTGTTACCAAGAACATAATTTTTGTATCTTGGTTGGATATGGATGGATTTATTTTCAAGTTTTGAAATAAGGGTTGTCTCTTTTATAAGAAAAATGTATGTTAAGGTATGGCACATTTAAATAATGGTTTGTATGTATTAAATTACGAAAACCAAGTGTTGGCAATCGATAACGAACAAACTCACATGACTCATACATCACCCAGTTGTGGCATCACCATCTCAATCATGTGAATGAGAGGCACTTGACAATGCTCTACCAAGATGGCTATTTAGACTCTACTGAGCTAAAACACTTGATATATGCCATTCTTGTTTACAAGGAAATATGACCAAGCCACCTTTTGGTGGACAGGGTGAAAGGGCCACAGAGCTTCTAGGATTGGTACACACAAATGTGTGTGGACCATTTCCAGTAGAAGCTATAGGTGGATATTCTTACTTCATTACTTTTACTGATGATTTGAGTAGATATGGCTATGTATACTTAATGAGGTATAAGTCAGAGGCCTTAGAGAAATTTAAGGGATTCAAGAATGAAGTAGAGAACCAGCTTGGTAAGAAGATAAAGAAACTTCGATCGGATCGAGGTAGAGAATATATGAAACAAGAGTTCATCGATCTTCTATGGGAGTATGGGATTCTATCTCAGTTCACTCCTCCTTATACACCACAGTGGAATGGTGTTAGTGAAAGGAGAAACCACACCTTGTTGGACATGGTGAGGTCGATGATGATTCACGCGGATCTTCTATTATCCTTTTGGGGATATGCATTACAAACTGCAACATACACATTAAACCTAGTACCAACTAAGGTGGAAAATGGAATTCCCTCCGAGCCATGGAATGGAAAGAAACCCTTTTTTTCGCACACACGTGTATGGGGATGCGAGGAATTTGTTAAGGCCTCCTCAGGGAACAAACTAGCACCCTGGGGAACGAGGTGTATCATTATAGGATATCCCAAGGAAAATAAAGGATATTACCTATATTGTAACGCCCCGACCCCAGCTACCCAGAGTCGGTGCATTACTTCGTAACATTGGCATGATCACAAAAGATCAAGTCTCGAAAGACCGATTAGTTTAGTAGCCTTGGAAACACTAGATACATTCGTAAACGTTACATTACATCATAAAGTGAAAAACTACAATAACAAAGTCTCCATAGTCCACCCTCATATCCTCTTCTCACAATCCCTGCAGGTCATTCATAAAATACTTCTTCACATCCTGGAAAATATTAAAACATTGAAAGGGGTGAGCTCAGATGCTCAGTAAGGAAAACAATATTGCGGAAGCTTTCATAAATAAACATAAACATTTAAGGCAATGTATAACTAAAACAAAGGCCTTTTAAACTTGAAATTCAACATAATATGGCAAAAGTAAAATGAGATAATGCCATTTACTTCTTCACATGGATATTCTACTGGTCGAATAATCACATGAAATATCATTAACCACTTTCATAATGAGGGAATGTATAATGCCAGACATTCTGAAACATGTTGTCAAGGCCTCGGCCAAGACGTCTAAAATGATTAAGGCCTCGGCCAAAACCATAAATCAAATTGGGAAAGGGCCTCGGCCAATTCCACGTCTAGTTGTCTCATGAGACCTACCGATGCATCGAGGAGCTATAGCGGGCTCCACCCGTCACTTATTAAGTCCAATACATTCCTCATATGAATAGGTTTAAACATATCATAAACCATAACATAATCGTATCACATAAAACATGCATAAAGTAAACATAACATTTCCACATTTCAATCACAAGATATCAATACAACACATTGATATAATAAAAACTCTTTCAAAACCATTTTCAATACCAAAATAAAAGAAAGTTAAAACTTTGTATTTATTTTTCATTAAAAAAAATGATGGCTTGTAGAGGAAGCCGAAACTCAAATAATGGTCACGGCGGCGGAGAAGTCGTTGTCGCCGCATAAGTACGGAAAGAAAAACATTCCCTTTTGTCGTTTAGCAAAACTCTTCGTATAAAAAAGATTCCTCTTGAATAAACGTAAAAGTCAAAGGGGTTTATACACCGTATAAAAGAAAATTGTGTATAAAACCAAATATGCCTCAATGAAAGGAGATTGAGACGAAGTCCTTAAAAAGATCATTTCTAAGATAAAATAGATATATTATGTGTATTCACTATAGGTACACATAAAGAGCGTAAAAATACAAAATAGGACATAATAATATCATGACATAATTTGAAAGTAGGAGATTAACCCAAAGAATGGAAGTTGGGTTAAGAAATTCCCTTACCTTGTGTCTGACTTGACTCAACCGTTCTTTAACCTCCTGAATAATAAACTAGAGTTAATATCTACCTTATTAAGAACCATTTTCAATTTCATTATTCTTTTTATATCACTTATTACAATGATATGAACATTATGTAATTATTTAAGTTAATAACGGTCGTTTTGTCGATCTTTGGTACTTGAGTCAACAATAAACTTCTTATAATTACAAGTTGTTTATGTGGTAGAATATCCATTATCTCCAGAATTATATTCATTATTTAGATGTCATATATGTCATATATATCCAGTATATACATTCATTTATAATATTACGTAACATTTAGAGGTAAGAAATGAAATGCACCGTTCATGGAGACGGTAAGCCGTACGTACGCATGAACGCTACTTTCATTTCTATTTCATATTTAATGGAATGAAATCATAATTATATAAAGGTATAATATAGTTCCAGTATAATATCATATATAATATCATTTACTCCATCCTTTATACATCCCACATATGGCATTAACGATTCACATCACTTTGAGGGGGCGGTAGTCCGCACTTCCTAAAATGAAATTATCGCGTTTTACCCATAATGGAAATAATAAAGTATGCCATAAATGAGAAATAAAGAAGCATAAGTAAAACATAAACATATTATATATCATATATAAAAATAGTGACATCTTAATGGCCACCTTTGAAGGTGTTATATGAGTGTTGAACAATCATCGTTTCGTGAGGCAGAAATTCGCCATCCACAGAAACCGTATGTTCATTAACCATTAGATGTAGGTGTGTGTAAGTGTAGCTTGAATCCTTTTATAATAACATACTAGTATATTGAGGATATTGGTGTTGTTACAAAAGAAATTAATAAAAAGAGTTTAGGGGGTTGGAGAAGAAAAATAAACCAAAACAACATTAGAGAAGACATTACCTCAAAATCGGGTAACTCTTTTTGATTTGAGCCAAAGGCTTCCTTGGGAAGAGTTCTGCCCAGAGTGAGGCTTCTAGGAGTAAGAGAGGGATGTTGGGAGAGTATTTGGGCAGAGGTTGGCCGAGCCAAATGGCTTGAAGGTGTGAATAAGGTGGGAGAGGTGGGGGCCTTTTATAAGTGGAGAGGAGGGGCTCTTTTGGAAAGATTGAAATGTTACATTATTACACAATGCTTTTCGGATTCTAAAGGTCCCACACTTATATAATTCTAGGATAAGGTGATAAGGGTTCGAAATCTCCTCATCAAATTGGCTTTGGACAAGTGTAAGCCTTGGATTTTGCATTATCTTCCCATTTTATTTAAATCGTTAAATAATGAGGTCATCGCTGCATCATCATGATGTCATAAATAATTTAATTTATTAAATGTCTAAAAATTATTAAAAAAAATATTATGATGTAGGAAATCGTTTTATCTTTCTAATGAATATTTATAATCAAAATTTGGACTTGTGTAACCCCACTTAAAAACTGTTTTAGTAAAACAACTCATGTTTGTGTCAATTTAATTTTAACATTAAATAAATATATATTAATGTCATTTTCCAACTAAAGTGGCTCCATGGGGTCCCCAAGTTGACCCATGGGTTGTCTTGGTCGGCCATGACTCATCCAATAGGAGTAGGACAAGTGTCATGCTCATCTCATATTATTATAACATTATTTGTACCTTAAACTACACTAATTACCTCTAATCGCGATTAAGAACTTAAAAGTTACTATTCACCAAAAAATTATTTTAATCTCATTGAACCACATTTTACTTCTTAATGACAACCATGTATGTCGGATTTTTTAAAATCAAATCACAGAAGTTGTAATATTTCATTTAAACGAAAAATTAGTTATTTAACTACCACTTAGTGGTTTCACTATTCATCAAAAATTGAAGTTTTTCAGAACAATGCCAAAATTGCACCCTAAGCTATAATTGATATTCCGAATTCAAAAATGATGTCTATTTTACAAAATTCCAATCATATAAGTTGCATTAATTAATTTTATAATTAATTCCCGCTGTCACAACAAATAGCGTGTTTTTAAGAAACAATTTATATCAAAAGATTGACAATTGTTTATGTCCAATTTTAATGTTAAATTAATTATAATGACCACCATTGGATAAAATAGTAAAAATATATTCTAATTATACTTTAAAACCACTAAATAGTATTATTTATCACTATAAATTATTTTGATTAAAAAAGTTGTTTTTAAGTATTTTTCACAATTCATAAAAAATTAGAAGTTCTCAGAAAAATACCAAAAATTCAACATAGGCTAATTTGGATATTACGAATACAAAAATGAAGTCCATTTTGAAATATAAAATTTCTATAATTTTAAAAAGTGGTTATTACTATTCATAACGGCTACTTTGATTAGTCGTGGTGTTTTAGAACTCGAAGTTGCGTACAATGCAAGCTATTGCATTATTGAAAGAGAGGCGTATCGTGGAAGCTCGGGGTGTTACATATATAACCCTTCAGACAAGAAAGTGATTTTCACCATACACGACATCTTTCTTGAGAGGGAGAACATCCTGAAGAAGGATAGTGGGAGAAAGATTGACTTCGATGAAGTTGATGCTCAAGATACACAGGAGTTGGTACAGGAACATGTTCCATAGGTCCCCATAGAAGAGGTTCCAGAAACACAAGTATTATGTAGGAGCTTAAGAGAGGTAAGGGAACCGGAGAGATTTGGTTTTCTAGTCACCGAGGATGGTGAATCATTATTGTTGGACAATGATGAACCTCTCTCCTAGAAGGAAGTAATAGAAAGCTCAGAAGCTGCAAGATGGCTAGAAGCTATGAATTCTAAGATGGATTCCATGTATCAGAACCAAGCCTGGGTTCTGGTCGATGAGCTAGTTGATGTAAAGCCTATTGGATGCAAATGGGTATTCAAGAGAAATCTAGACATGGAAGGTCAAGTTAGCACCTATAAAGCAAGGCTAGTAGCTAAAGGGTTCAAACAGCGTCAAGGAATTGACTATGATGAAACCTTCTCTCCAGTTGCCATGTTTAAATCCATAAGAATCATACTTTCCATAGCAGCTTACCATGACTATGAGGTTTGGTAGATGGATGTCAAAATAGAATTCCTTAATGGGAACCTTCAGGAAGATGTCTATATGACACAACCAAAAGGGATTGTGACACCAAGTGAATCCAAACGGGTTTGAAAGTTGCAGAAATCCATTTATGGATTAAAGAAAGAATCTAGGTCATGGAACATTTGATTTGATGAATCCATAAAGGAATTTGGGTTTATTAAGAATGAATGTGAGCCATGTGTTTATAAGCGGTTTAATGGGAATGTGATCGTTATCCTAGTAGTATATGTTGATGACATATTGCTTATTGGAAACGATGTACCAATCTTACAGTCAGTTAAGGACTGGTTGAACAAGTGTTTCTCCATGAAGGACTTCGGTGAAGCAGCCTACATTCTAGGGATCAAGATCATTCGTGATAGATCCAAGAGGCTGCTTGGACTAAGTTAGGGTACATACATTGACCAGATACTAAAGAGATTTAGGATGGAACAATCCAAGAGGGGATTAGTTTCAGTGTCACATGGCCTATATCTTTCTAAGAAAACGTGTCCTCAAACACAACAAGAGAAAGATAGAATGAGTAATATCCCATACGTTTCTACTATAGGATCCATCATGTATGCCATGTTATGTACTAGGCTTGATGTTGCCTATGCACTGAGCATGGTAGGCAGATATCAAGAAGATCCAGGAGAACAACATTGGACTACTGTTAAGACTATCCTTAAGTATCTGAGAAGAACTAAGGATATGTTCCTGGTGTATGGAGGAGATGAGGAGCTTGTCATCAGAGGGTATGTTGATGCTGGTTTTCAGATAGATCAGAATGATCTGAAGTCATAATCCGGATATGTTTTCTGTCTCAATGGAGGAGTTGTGAGCTGGAAGAGTTCAAAGAATCCAGTTGTCGCCGATTCTACAGTGGAGACCGAATATATAGCGTCTTCTGATGCAGCCAAGGAGGCCGTCTGGATTCAGAACTTTGTCTAGGACCTTGATGTGGTGCCTAGAAGTAAAGATCATATCACGTTGTACTGTGATAATACTGCAGCGGTGGCTCTTGCAAAAGAACCAAGGTCACATCAACTGACAAAGCACATATTTCGGAAGTATCACCTCTTGAGGGATTTCTATCAAAGGGGTGAAGTTTCAGTGAGAAGAGTGTCCACAGAAGAGAACGTGGTAGATCCCATTAAGAAAGGCCTATCTCAGCAGAAGTATAAATATCATGTGTGAGATAGTGGGTTAAAAGTTGTTAGCAGTTGGCTCTATTCCAAGTGGGAGTCTGTTGGAGTTGGTGGTCTAGAACCAACTACTTTGTACTTTATTCATTAATAAAAGTCTTATCACATATTGATTGTCCTTCTGCGTGACAATGCATATGATAATGTCCTAAGGACAACTGTTTCATTAAAGGGTCATAGCGGATCCCTGATATGATGAGAACCCAGAAGTACTATAACAATGTTCTTCAATATATGTTCTATGGTCTGATGATATTATTTTAGGGACACAAATAATACAGGTCATTAGGGGTGAGGACTCATAAAACATTGAGGCACCTTCTCATAGTGTGCGCCCTTGGTAATATTCAGGAGGATATTATGAGAAAGAGACCCGACAGTAGGAAATCCATGTTTCATAGTGTCATTGGATGTTCCTATCTGCGGACGTGTGTATTGGTCCTTAGACTTTAAGATTATTATTAATGGGTATTACAACTCGCGCACTTAGATGGATTGACGAAAACTGTGATGACACACTGTTCACAGTGAGGTAGGATACGTTGGGTGTGTCACGAGTAATACCGCATTAATAGATAATGCGAGAAAGGATTTGTCCCTTATGTTCCATAATAGAAGTAGATATCTCAGGCCCTTTGATGGAATTGATATAGCCTAAATAAATCCATGGCCATGGTAAGGAATGTGTGAGTTCAATTTCGGAAAGTCAAAGAAAGAATAATTTAGCACATGGGTTGATGGCACTAGCATGCAACCCGCTTGATTTAAGATATCGTGACAAAGGGATTATATTACACGGTAAGAGTTCGTATGAGGTGACATGTCATTGTGGCGTTAACTTCTTTCTCTATGGGTGTCTTAGCATGTCGCTAGAAGCTAACCTTGGACTTTAGGCAGGCTCTGCCTAATGCCACTGAGAAAGAGGCCTAGAGGGTCACACACTAAGTGTGTCCATGTATCTCAGTTGAATATTAATTTAACAAGTTAAATAAAGATTATTTCCGATTATGGTTTAATAATTATTTAAGGATGGTTGATCGCATTTATTTCGACACTAGTTATTCGAGAGAATATATTATGGACGAAATAATATTTATTAGCGAGTGATGCAGTTATATTTATTTAAGAAATAAATTTCCACTACTCAAGGTCTAATAAATGTGGTGGGGGAAATAAAGGAAAGTGGAAAATAAAAGTACAAGCCATGTATATTAAATATACACACCGTGTAGTTTTATGGAAAACGTGTAAACGCCGTGTATTAATGATTACACGCCGTGTAGTTTTTCCAGTCAGGATTTTGAGGATATAATACTATTTTATTAAATGATATTTATTATAATCAGTGTGGGTGCATGTCAAGGAATTAATAATTCGACATGGGGGTATTCAATAAGGGTTAATGAAATAAATAAAATGCGTAACACATTTATTTACTGTCATAACTCTATAACCTCAAACCTGATTATAAATATCCTCACAACCCCAACACTTTTACACAAGAGAATCGTTGTGCAAAACAACTCTAGAGAATTCTTTCAAGGCCGAAAGAACTCCTTCCTCCAAGAATGCTCTCAAGACTGAGAGACCAAGGCGATCGAAGGCGGACATCGCAAGCGAAGGTTCTTTCGCGTTAGCACCCGGAGATCCCTTCGGCGATGTCCGGAGATATGTGGCACATGTGTGGATCACTGCTAGAGGAATCCTACACTTGGATTTTACGACGCTACGACGGATCACAGGATCGTGACCGGAGACATCAACGAAGAAACAATTCCACAAAGGTAATTCTTGTGAATTAATTAAATTAATTATAACCAACATATGATGATCCTATCTCTATGGTTCCGAGATTCCCTCTTAAGTTTTTCGTTCCTCGTTCTATTCTGAAGATTCGGCGATTTACATCGTGATGGATCTCGGATTGAACGTTGTTTAACGATAAAATTAAAGTTGGGAAAACCCACAAAGGCGCTTCCGATGCAACCAGAACCTACAACAGTGTCTGAGACTGGTCGAGATGTGAAGGAGGGGCGATTGTGAGGGCAGAAGGGCAACACGCAACTCTAGATTTGGGCACAACGATGATCGAGGCATGATTATAGGAGAAGGGGGTGGTGTCGCCCGGAGTGAGAGTGTGACGAGGGAGATGCTCCTGGAGTCGAATGGCGAGGGTGCAACGAGTGAGATGGAAGCAAGTCGTGGAGCCAGAGTCAGAGGATGGTGCGACGAAGGAGACGGTTGGCGGGTTTTTTCGGTGGGGCTAGGGTTTTCCAGAGTGAGGGCTGGAGAGGAAGAGGAGTGGCAGTCGGGGAGATGTGAGTCGGCCGGTGAGGGAGGGGTGACGAGCGCCTGAGGGGCAGCGGGTGACGTTGTGGGTGGGGGTGCGCACAGGAGATGAGGGAGAGGGAGGGGTTCAGCGGCTGGCGTTGTGGGTGGGGGGTGTCGGTGGGGTTTTCAGTGAGGTGTGGCTGCCGGCGAGGGAGGGGCTACGACCGGCGAGGGAGGGAGGGGTTGCTGGGGGCATGAGGGAGACGACATGGGGGGGGTGATATTTTTTTGATAAGCTTTGTGGTCGCCAAACACGGTCGCCCGTTTCCGAGGGCGCAAAAAATAGAATTTCTAGTAGTGGTCACCACCTCCCAGCATCATGCATGTGTCACTATCTTCCAGAGGAAATTCGCTTTCACCCAGATTTGAAATTTGGTATGGTGTACGATTACGAGAAGTCTTTACCACTTGGGAAAACCCCCAACAGGTTAGATATCTATTATATATATATAGTAATAATTATTATGAAAAAAATCTGGAGGAAGAGTGAACTCCATTCACTCTTCCTTCAGAAAATTGTCAAAGGAAGCGTGAACCGCGTTCACGATTCCTGACGAGGGAAGAAGAGTGAACGAGGTTCACTCTTCTCCGGACCAATTTTTTAAAATATAATCAACCCTAACCCTTTTTAAAAAAAAAATTAAAAACCCATTTAAACATGCTATTAAATTCAGGTGGGTCTATCTAATATTGTGTTGCCCAAATTTTTTACCTAGCTCCGCAAGTAGCCAGGATATGGCTGGTGGCCTCCCACATGAAAGATCCTAAACGTCCATAATTAACCCACAACAACCAGCTTTTGTGTGGAGTGTAGCCTGGAACTTGTCAAATCCAGCAGGATGGATCTGATCACCCGCTATGCATCTGTGTCTTTCCTTATCCTATGTTGGGTTGGTACGCACTCATAAATTCTGTATCTAACAACAACTAATGAGCAATATAATGCGTACAAGTGTACAAAAATTTTGTCGATGTGGACAAACCCATGTGATTATTTTGACGTTACTCCACTCTCTCTCTCTCACTCTTTCTCTCTCTTTCGAAATCAACATATACAGCACACACATAGAGTCCTGTATTAAAGCCGTATCGTCTTACCAGAGAGTAGCAGTCCGGGAGGATGAAGAGTGCGTGTCAAGATAAGCGGATCCTGCGGCGAGTTTTTTCCATTCCCCGTTCCACCCTCGAACATGTTCCCAAAGGCCACTTTGTTGTGTACGTGGGAGACGAATGCAAGGAGAGGTTCGTGGTTCCGATCTGTTATTTGAAGCACCCTTCCTTCCAGGACTAGCTGGCACATGCTGAGGAAGAATTCGGGTTCCATCATCCAACGGGGGTCCTCACAATCCCATGCACAGTGGAGGAATTCGTCAACCTCGCCCACAGTTTGAGTTGCTGAAAAAAGAGATGAAGTTGTAATGAAAGAAATTCGGGTTTTGAGTATATTTTTGGTTTTCCATTGTTGTAAAGCTGTAATCAGCAACTAAACGGTTTCTGGTTTGTGTTCCTGAATAACATTTGAGAAAAAAAATTATGATAATGAATCACAGTTGGTGTTCTAACTATAGTAAAACCCTAGACTGTAATAATCGTAGTATGAAACAACAGTTTTTTTAATAAGTTTTTAAAAAAATAAATTTGCCAGAAAACGGTTAGGGAAAAAAAATTCAAAATGCGCCACAAAGGCGGCATCTGCTATTTAAAATCCAGAAGTACTGCCATTATGACAGTTTGGATTCTGACAGAAGCTCTCACCCAGGGCTCCCTTTTATAAGAGAGCTTACCCTGGAAATCATTCTGTATTTCTGATGTGAGATTATGGTTCTCCCTTTTATAAGAGAGTTTACCCTGGAAATCATTCTATATTTGTAATTAGTTAATTAGTAATTATTAATCATTAATTATATAGTAACTAATTAGTTAATTAGTAATATAATTATTAATTATATAATAGTTAATTAGTAATTTTTTGAGAAATATAGAGCCGAGACCCTTTTTATAATTAGTTAATTAGTAATATAATTATAAATTATAATTATTCATTATAATTATTAATTAGTATTTATTAAAAATTATTATATAATAAGTAATTCGTTAATTGGTAATACAGTTACTAATTATATAATACTTAATTAGTTAATTAGTAATATAATCATTCATTGTAATTATTAATTAGTAATTATTAAAAATTATTATATGATAATTAATTAGTTAATTAGTAATATAATTATTCATTATAATTATTCATTGTAATTATTAATTATTAATTATTAATTACTAATATAATTAATAGTTATATAATTATTAATTTTATAATAATTAGTTAGTTAATTAGTAATTATTAATAATTAATTATATAATAATTAATTAGTTAATTAGTAATATAATTAGTTAATTAATAATATAATTAGTTAATTAGTAATAGAATTATTAATTATTTAATAATGAATTAGTTACTTAGTAATATATTTATTAATTATATAAAAATTAATTAGTTAATTAGTAATATAATTATTAATTATATAATTTGTAGTTAGTTAATTAGTAATTATTAATCATTAATTATATAATAATTAATTAGTTAATAAGTAATATAATTATTAAATATAAAATAGTTAATTAATTAATTTTTTGAGAAAGTTATAGTTGAGACCCTTTTTATAATTAGTTAATTAGTAATATAATTATAAATTATAATTATTCATTATAATTATTAATTAGTATTTATTAAAATTTATTATATAATAATTAATTACTTAATTGGTAATATAATTATTAATTACATAATAGTTAATTAGTTAATTAGTAATATAGTTATTAATTATAATTTTTCATTATAATTATTAAATTTTAATTATTAAAAGTCAGTATATTACTAATTAATTGGTTAATTATTAATAATTACTAATTAATTATTATATAATTAATTATTAATGATATTAATTTAATAATTTAATAATTTATTATATGTTTAATCAATGTTTTAACTTTAAATTATATCGGTGTTATAGTTTATATTTTAGTCTTTCAAAGCCACATGCTTGAATCATTTTTAAGTTTCAAGTAAGTGGTTTTGAAAGCTTATAAATTATTTTTCATGAACATTTTTTACGAAATTCTTTTTATTTTTAATTATTTGTTATATGTTTAATCAATGTTTTAAGTTTCATCTATATCGATCATATAGTTTATATTTCACAGGCTTTCAAAATCACGTGCTTGAAACATTTTTAAGTTTCATGTAGGTGTCTTTGAAAACTTATAAATTATTTTCCATCAACATTTTTTATGAAATTCATTTTATTTTAAAATATTTGTTATATGTTTAATCCATTCATTAAATTTCATTTATATTGGACTTGTAGTTTATATTTTATAGGCTTTCAAATTCACGTACTTGAAACTTTGTATGTTTCAAGTAGGTGGGTTTGAAAGCTTATAAATTATTTTTTATCATCATTTTTTATGAAATTATTTTTTGTTTTCAACTATTTTTTATATGTTTAATTCATGTTTTAAGTTTAATTTATATTAGTTTTATAGTTTATATTTTATAGTCTTTCAAAGTCACGTACTTGAAACAGAATCCCACATCAGAAATGCAGAATGTTCTGCGCAGGAAAGGGAGAACCAGAATCCCACATCAGAAATGCAGAATGATTTCCATGGCAAGATGTCATGACCCCCTCCCACCAAAGATGCCCCTCCTGAGCTGGCGACGGTGAAAGAGATAATGACCCCCGAGTCACGCCTCCAGTACGCCCTGGGGTGGCGACTAGCACCAAGGGTATGAGTTTTCACAAATATGGGAGGCATTACCCTTTTATTATTTTAAGATCGGGAAATAGGACAAGTCAACCACCAAAAAAGGAAAAGAACAAGTGTATAGAAATAAACCCAAACCAAGCCCACATGCATGTTTAAACAATTTTATAATAAGGTGCAAGTACAAGAAAGCTCAAAGTACAATACCAAAAGAAAACAAGAGTACAACAACTACAACAACTCCAACTGTCCGACTAGTAGTGTCCCGCATGGCCCAGGTAGTCCTCCTGGAAACCTGAAAGTAAACGTAGGGTGATCATACAAGTATACTCAGTAAGGAAACCTAAATCTCTCATGCACAAGTGGGGAGACATCCTAATGTCCCGTGAAAACAACAGAAGAAACCTAGCAAGGAATTCTATCCACCCAACCGTACCAGCCACACTCAACAAAACACAATCACAACAGGTAGTAGTAGTATATAAGAACAAGAGTATTGGGTACCCCGCACCATTTCACACTAGTTAGATGCTCTTCCTAATGGAGAACGTCCTGACGCTACCACACTCTTCCCGCCCGCACACACCTGGGCCTCAAGAACCACATATCCCGCCCACACACACCTGGGTCTCACAACCACGTATCTCGCCCGCACACACCTGGGCATCCCAACCACATATCCCGCCCGCACACACATGGGCCTCACAACCACGTATCCCGCCCGCACACACCTGGGCCTCATCCCGAAGGTTCTTGGGAAAAATAGTAAAGCCTGCCCGAAGAGTCTTGGGCTAAAACGACCCCAATCAAAACTTACCTGAAGTGTCTTGGGTGTAAGGTCGCCTCAAGCCATCACAACCTATGGAAGAAAGAGCAGGAAGGAGCTAGTAACTATGGGAAAACACCCTCTCCCATGAAATGGGAGTGTTCGGAACTATGTGCTCAACATGGGTGGGGTGCGACAAAACACAAAGATACAGATATATATATATATATATATACACCAAACACTCAGCCCAACCTATGGCTTCTAAATAGAGAACTGAGCATGTGCCTCAGCACTGCTACTACGAAGCATGCATACAACAAACAACCCAACCCCGTTTAGGTTTTCATGTTTCAACAGAATTAGTTTATTAGTTCCTTAACTACTAGGAAGCTATCCACAACCAACCACATCGATCGTTCGTAAAACATATCTCTTCCATCCAAAAATCAAGTTAGGAAAACACAAGCAACACAACCAAGTCTTTCTTATTAACCAACCAACCCCATTGATTATTAATCCCGTTCTATTATCATGACCCACCATTCATTAACTCTTCCACTTTTTATTTATTATTCACAACCCATAGTCCATTCACATTCAAGACCATCCCTGCAGCCCTACTTCCAACCACCATAACAACAACCACACCGCACATCATCATCCCTTTATACGACTTATCGCAGCCCCACTGCTCACCCGATCCACCACAACCCACAAAACAAGGTTCATGCCACATCATCTCCCCTTTAACATCATTTACCGCAGCCCTACTTCCCATTCTATTTGTAACAACCCAGGATTCACCCCCCCCCCTTTCACACACCACATAACCAAGACAAAACCCACATGGTCATTATTCCATTTTGTTCAACTGGGGTGATCACACAAGGGTTCCAGATTTTAAATCAGCCAACTTTACGTGATTAACCAAATTTCCACGTTCCAAAAATTTCCCATCCATAAACAGTCTAGAAAGATAGGGAAACATTAAATTGCGCAAGCAAAGGCCCCCAACGTCCATGATTTTTTGTAGGCATAAGCCTATTAAATTTAAAAAATAATATCACAGGATATAAAGATAAACATAACAACTTCCCCTTCCCCGTTCTTTAACCAGTTATTATATTTGTTTATTGGTTCAATTGTTTCTCATGAAAACAAGAGAATACCCACCCCATATGATGCACAATTTAGAGAGATGAAGGTAAGATCCCTACCTCAATAGGTTCTGATCACAACGCTCCCCGACATCAACTTTAGAAGACATTCGTCGGCATCCGTCACTTCTGTCAAGTCCCGAAAAAACCTCCTCAGGTGGAATATGGAAAGTAAAGGCCGAAGGAAAGGCAACAGATCCAAGCTCAGAAGTTTTTCCTCGTCGTTACGATCTCGTGGCCGCTGACGGATCGTAAATCGGAGCTCTGACGAAGAAGTAATGGAAGAAAGAGCCTTCGAGTCTCTTGGGAGAGCTCTGCTCAGAGGAATGGGGAGGAGATGGGTGAGTTGAAAAGGAGGATGGGACCCCTCCTTTTATAGGTGATAAAAACAAAATTACACGTCGTGTACTTTATGGTACACGGAGTGTACTCGACCGTTTCACACGGTCACCACGTGGCTTCCAACACGGCCTTCAACGCGGAACGCGGCCGTTGACTGGTCAACACACGGTTTGAAGGTAACACATACGTGGGGAGGGACTACACGGCGTGTACTCATTTATTTCACACGGAAAGGACATGAATCCAACACGGAACATGGCCGTTGACTGGTCAACACATGGCTTGAGGGTAACACGTACGCAGGGAGGGACTACACAACGTGTAGTATTGGACACACGGTGTGTACTCATTTATTTCACACGGCAAGGACACAGACTTTAACACGGGGTATACCTGGCGAGGGGGTACACGGCGTGTAGTTTCAAAATTCTGGAAAGTGTGGGAAAAGTCCATTTTACCCTCCAGAACACTTCATGACCTTCTTTTTGACAAAGGAATGGGCCGAAGAGGTCCGGGCCATTACATCAGATACCTCTTAAAACATTCTCGTCCCCAAGAATTCAAAAACCAACCCAAAGGAACCCAAAAAGATACCTCTTAGGTTTCTCGTTATAACAGGAACCCAACCAACAACCCTAATCATAGGTGTTAGGAATTCCCTCTCTTATGTCAAGATATTATTCTCTTTAGGCGGCACTGACTCACCTGCACGGGTTTAATCACATTTGCATTAATGCCTCTCAATTAAGGATTGGGCCTTCCCACTTCCATATATCAAGATTTTCCAACTTACACTGACCCCAACACTGTACAACCCACACACTGCCCGAACACATGTCTTGGGGAATTCCTTCTCCCATGTCGAGATATTATCCGCTTTAGGAGGAACTGACTCGCCCACACGGGTTTAATCGCATCCGCATTAATGTGTCTCGATTAAGGATTGGGTTTCCCCTTTTATCCACATATCTGAACACATTACACACTTCCAGAGAACAAGGAATCAAAAGGTCTCATAACCGAAAATCCAAGAATTCCATATATCAAAGGTATAAAGTATAACATCAACACAAAGCTCATAAGAACAAGGAAAAAAACACAAGTCAAAACAACTCCAAGTACTAAGCGTGCATCTGGGCGTCCCACTACCAAGTGCTCTCTTCGAGGCCGCCATGCCTCCACAACACATGAACCAAGGCGACGGTTCATCCACGGAGCACCTTCTCCTTATGATCCTTGATTCTGATTGGTCGTTCCTCGAAGGTCGTGTCGTCTCCCATATTTAACTCCCCCCAGTCGATAACATGGGAGTCGTCATGTAAGTATCAAGGTATCTGGGAGACATGGAAGACATCGTGAACCATCTCCAACTGAGGTGGCAGGGCTAGCTGATATGCCACCTCACCGACTCGCCTCAGCACCTCAAAAGGTCCGATGAACCTAGGTGAGAGCTTTCTCCCTTTCCCAAATCTCCGCTTCCCCCGTCGAGGGTAAACCTTCAAGAACACATGGTCTCCCACCTCGAACTCCAAAGGCCTCCTCCAACGATCAACATAAGACTTCTGTCGGTCCTGAGCCGCTTTCATCCTCTCACATTCAAGCTGGACTTTCTCTGTGGTGCTCTGCACGACCTCTGGCCCAAGAGCACCTGTCTCACCAACCTCTGCCCAGCAAATGGGTGAATGAAATGGTCTTCAATACAAAGCCTCAAATGGTGCCATGACAATAGTAGAGTGGAATCTGTTGTTATAGGCAAACTCTACTAAAGGCAAGTGTCGTACCCATGATCCTCCGAAATACAAAACGCATGCTCACAGCATGTCCTCCAACATGTGGATAGTCTACTCTATCTGTCCATCGGTCTGGGGGTGGAAAGCAGTGCTAAGGCATAGCTGGGTGCCAAAAGCATGTTGTAACCCCCTTCAGACTCGTGAGGTAAACTGAGTATCCCAATATGAGACGATAGTCTTCGGAACTCCATGAAAACGCACCACCTCATCTACATACCTCTGTGCTAAGGTACTCACTGGGCCTGACTCCTTAATTGCTATGAAGTGAGCTGATTTCATCAGTCGATCCACCACTACCCAGATAGCATCATAACCACCCCGAGCTCTGGGTAGTCCTGTGACGAAGTCCATTGAGATGTCGTCCCACTTCCACTCGGGGAAATCTAAAGGATGGAACAAACCACTGGGAACATGGTGTTCAACCTTCATTTGCTGACACACTAGGCATTTAGCCACAAACTCCACCACTGCCCGTTTCACCCCGGGCCACCAAAACTGTTCCCTCAGGACTCGGTACATTTTTGAAATTCTTGGATGTACCGCCAAGGCTGATCTATGGAACTCATGGAGAACTCCCTCACACATCACCTCCAGAACAAACGACCTTCCATGGAAAAGAATCCGATGTCAGCTGTCCTCTGACCATCCTTCTGGAGCGTTTCCCTAATCGACACGATCCCGCATTACTTCCGCCTCGGAGTCCCCCCACTGAGACTCTTCCACCTTCTGCAACAAGGAGGACTGCACCGTCATCTGAAACAAACAGCCTCTAACACCTTCTACCCTGTCATCCAAGTGCAAGGTGGCCAACTCTCCCATTGCTTTCCAAGCATCAGCGGATTCCCGAACCACTTCCTTATGCAACTTCCTGCTCAGGGCATCAGCCACAACGTTCCTATTACCTTCAGTGTAAGAGATATCGAAGTCATAGTCTTGGAGGAACTCGACCCATCTTCACTGCCGTAAGTTCAAGTCACGCTGAGAGAAGATATAATGCAGGCTCTTGTGATCTGAGAAGATCACAAAGCACTCCCCAAAGAGGTAATGTCGCCACAACTTCAGTGTGAACACTACTACTACAATCTCTAGGTCATGGGTGGCATAGTTACGCTCGTGAGGGCATAAATGCCTAGACCCATAACAGATCACTCCCTTATTCTACATCAACACACACCCTAGACCAAGGCCAGAAGCATCACAAAACACCTCATACAACAACCCTTCCTCTAGCAACCTGAGTACAGGAACACTGACCAAATTCTCCTTCAGGCAGTCGAAAGCCTTCTGGCACTACTCGCTCCATAGGAAGACCTGGTTCTTCCTAGTCAAAGTTGTCAATGGAGCAGAAACTCGAGAGAAGTCCAAAATGAACCTCCGATAGTAACCTGCGAACCCCAGGAAACTACGAACTTCTACCAAGCTCTTGGATACTGCCCAAGAAACAACTGACTCCTCCTTCGACGGGTCCACCGACACTCCACGTTGAGACACCACGTGCCCAAGGAAGTGTACTTATTGCGTCAAGAACTTACACTTCGAAAACTTCCCATAAAGCTGGTGGTGTCGAAGGACTTCCAAGACTGCCCTGAGATGCTCAACATGATCCTCTAATCTCGAGTAGATCAGGATGTTATCGATAAACACAATGATGAACTGGTCCAAAAACTCTCGGAAGACAAAGTTCATAAGTCCCATGAACACAGCCAGTGCATTAGTAACTCCAAACAACATCACTACAAACTCGAAGTGCCCATAACTGCACCTGAAAGTCATCTTCGAGATTTCACTGTCCTTTACCCTCATATGATGATATCCAGATCGTAGATCAATCTTAGAAAACAAACATGATCCCCTTAGTTGGCCTAAGAGATCATCTATCCTTGGAAGGGGGTAACGGTTCTTGACCATTATCTGGTTAAATCTTAGGTATTCTATGCATATCCTGATACCACCATATACCATCTTCACAAAAAAACCTAGAGCACCCCATGGCGATACACTGTGTCGAACAAAACCCTTCTCCATCAGATCTTCAATCTGAATTCGCAACTCCCGCAACTTAGAAGGTGTCATCCAATAAGGGGCCATTGAAATCGGATGGGCACCAGGCTGTAAGTCTATACCGAACTCAACGTCACGTTGGGGGGGAGGGGTGTAGAGTCACAACCTCCTCAGGAAAAACATTGAGGAACTCCACAACAACCTCTGGGATATCCATCATCTCTGTATCAGATCGAACCACTGATAGCCCACCTAACAAGTAAAGGAGAGGCTCCACACGCCGGCTTCCCGCCTGATAGCTCCTCTTGCCAAAAAAAGCTACACGTTGCCCTTCCACGTCGGAGAACATGACCCTTCTTCGGAAGTAGTTGATAACAACACTAACAGAAAACAACCAGTCGATTACTAGGATGACATCGTATGGCTGCATCTATAACAGAAGAAGGTCCCCACTAGATCGATGTGGTCCCAACGTCATCCCACATCCCCGGCAAACACAAGATACGCTGGTCTGGCCTTCAACTGGTGTACTCAGAACTAGTGGTATGGAAAGTCTCACTATGTCTAGTCCCAAAGCATGGGCTAGACCAGGTGCAACAAAGGATTGCAAAGCTCCCGAATCGAACAAGGCAGAAATGAGAGTGTTGGACAAACAAATCGTACCTCGCACCACCTCTGGTCCTACCGGAGCTGTCAACTCTACTGCGTGCAACTTTCCACGCCCAGCTCCTCTGCCTCTCTGATGTCTTCCATCTCCCCGACCACGCCCTCGTTGAGGACCCTGAGGAGCACCCTGAGGTCGGCCTCCTCCCGCAAAGTCTGCCCTCTGAGGAGTATGGTCCTGCTGCTGCTGGAAGGGCCTCGCCGACAATTGGTTCTGCTGAGGTGGGCACTGAACCTGCCCACCTCCACTGTAATGAGCTCGGGTTGGGCACTGACTCTGAATGTGCCCGAAACCTCCAAAATAAAAACACTTTGGTCCTGGGCTCATGAAGAAGGGATGAGGACCTGAAGATCTTAAGTGGAACTGCTGGGGCCTGCTCCCCACCGGACTGAACCTAGAAGGTCCCGTCGTAGGAGACCTACTGCTGACTACCTTCCCCTTCGACGAACCTGGCTGGATCCCCTCACGTGGTGCACCTCCCTGTGAGTGCATCCTCTCTACAACCTCTGCCTTCTTTTGTACTGCCAAGTACGTCAGAAGGGTGAAGGGGGTGACAACATACTGGAGCGAAGGTCGAAGCGCCTCCTCCAAACGTCTCACCCGAGACTCCTCATCCGGAAAGAGATCTAAAGCAAAGTGCAGGATATCCTTGAACTTGATCCCCAACTCTCATACTGACATACTCCCCTACTGAAGGGAGAGTAACTCCTACCACTTCTCCGCCTTGATCATGGAAGAAAGTAATTCCTCTCAGAATTCCTTCTCAAAGTCATCCCATGAAACCTCTGCCTCTATCCTCTCTCCAAGGTAGAGCGTCCACCACTGTCGCGCCGCACCTCCCAGCTGACTGACTGCTAGGGGAACCCAGTACTCCCTCGGAGCATGAATCAAGGTAAAAGTGATCCCTAGTTCCTCAATACACCCCTCTGTCTCCATATCCGAAGTACTAACATCGTACTTCTTGAGGGTTTGCTGCTGGAAAGAGCGGAGAGTCTTCTACCACTGGCTATCTTCCTCCTCTCGGTCAATCCTCAACTGAACGACCGCCTGAATCTGCTGGGCCTTGTCCATCTGAGCCACCCGGGGATGATGTCCAGGTGCCATAACTGTACGATAAACAAAGATCGCCTAATCCCAAGTAGTAAGGAAATTTCTCAAGGTTTTATTTCATCATTTTTATTTCAATTTCTTTCCCAGAACACCCAAATAAAGTAAAACACAATCATGATGATGCATGTACCTTCCCTAGGGTCTCTACCCTGCAATCAATGTAGTCTCACTTGGTCATTCAGTAGGCTCAGAGTCCTTGCATCGGATCACGGGGGGCCCTAAAATCCCATGTCCTAGCCGGTCCTCCCTGGCCTATGTCATGCACCAAGATTAACCAACATTGTTTCCCTACCATCCCATGCAATCCTCACTGTGCCTAACTCCAGACTCCATCCTATCTCCCAAACATCACCTCTGATACCATTCTGTTATGACCCCCTCCCACCAAAGATGCCCCTCCTGAGATGGCGATGGTGAAAGGGAGATAATGACCCCCCGAGTCCCACCTCCATTAGGCCCCGGGGTGGAGACTAGCACCAAGGGTATGAGTTTTCAAAAATATGGGAGGCATTACCCTTTTATTATTTTAATATCGGGAAATAGGACAAGTCAACCACCCAAAAAGGAAAAGAATAAGTGTATATAAATAAATCCAAACCAATCCCACAAGCATGTTTAAACAATTTTATAACAAGGTACAAGTACAAGAAAGCTCAAAGTACAATACCAAAATAAAACAAGAGTACAACAACTGGAAAAACTCCAACTGTTCGACTAGTAGGGTCCTGCACGGCCCTGGTAGTCCTCCTAGAAACCTGAAAGTAAATGTAGGGTGAGCATATAAGTATACTCAGTAGGGAAAACTAAAGCTCTCGTGCACAAGTGGGGAGACATCCTAATGTCCCGTGAGAACAACAGAAGAAACCTAGCAAGGAATTCTATCCACCCAACCTCACCAGCCACACTCACCAAAAGACAATCACAATAGGTAGTAGTAGTATATAAGAACAAGAGTATTGGGTACCCCGCACCATTTCCCACTAGTTAGCTACTCTTCCTAACGGCGAACAACCTGACGCTACCACACTCTTCCCGCCCGCACACACCTGGGCCTCAAGAACCACACATCCCGCCCGCACACACCTGGGCCTCACAACCACGTATCCCGCCCACACACACCTGGGCCTCACAACCACGTATCACGCCCGCACACACTTGGGCCTCATCCCGAAGGTTCTTGGAAAAAATAGTAAAACCTGCCCGAAGAGTCTTGGGCTAAAACCTCCCCAATAAAAACCTACCCGAAGAGTCTTGGGTGTAAGTTCGCCTCAAACCATCATAGCCTATGGAAGAAGGAGCAATAATGAGCTAGTAACTATGGGAAAACACCCTCTCCCATGAAATGGGAGTGTTCGGCACTAAGTGCTCAACATGGGTGGGGTGCGACAAAACACAAAGATACAGATATATATATATATACCAAACACTCAGCCCAACCTATGGCTTCTAAACAGAGAACTGAGCATGTGCCTCGGCACTGCTACTACGAAGCATGCATACAACAAACAACCCAACCCCATTTAGGTTTTCATGTTTCAACAGAATTAACCAACCAACCCCATTGATTATTAATCTCATTCCATTACCATGACCCACCATTCATTAACTCTTTCTGTAACGCCCCGACCCCAGCTACCCAGAGTCGGTGCATCACTTCGTAACATTGGCATGATCACAAAAGATCAAGTCTCGAAAGACCGATTAGTTTAGTAGCCTTGGAAACACTAGATACATTCATAAGTCTTACATTGCATCATAAAGTGAAAAACTAATAACAAATTCTTCATAGTCCACACTCATATCCTCTTCTGACTATCCCTACAGGTCATTCATAAAATACTACTTCACATCCTGGAAAATATTAAAACATTGAAAGGGGTGAGCTCAGATGCTCCGTAAGGATAACAATATTGCGGAAGCTTTCATAAATAAACATAAACATTTAAGGCAATGTATGACTAAAACAAAAGCCTTTTAAACTTGAACATCAACATAATATGGCAAAAGTAAAATGAGATAATGCCATTTACTTCTTCACATAGATACTCTAATGGTCGAATAATCACATGCAATATCAATAACCACTTTCATAATGATGGAATGCATAATGCCGGACTATCATAACCACATAGCCAAGGTCTCGTGCCAAGACTACAAAAAAGATTTTGTCAAGGCCTTGTGCCAAGACACTAGTTTGCCTCATGAGACCTGCCGATGCATCGAGGAGCTATAGCGGGCTCCACCCGTCACATATTAATTCCAATGCATTCCCATATGAAAAGGTTTAAACATAACATAAACATTCGTATTAAAACTAGCATACGAAATGTCAATAATTTCACCATAAACTATGAATGGTATAAAATAGCACATCCACAGTCAAACATATCACAAAACCTTCAACACGATATAGAAGTTTTGTATTATAATAAATCAACTTCAAATAAGCGTAAAATCCATCAAAGGATGTTGACATAGATGAAATCAAAACACTTTTTAGAGAAATATCTCTTTCTATTTTTGAAATCATTTAAGAGGCATATAAAACGAAACATTTTCTTGAAAATATTCTTATAATCTTGTAAGGAAAGCTTTGAAGATTTTATAACGGCGGAAAATAACCGCACCCGCCGTATAAGTTAAAAAATACATTCTTACCTCAATTTTATCGAAAAGGTTAAAAAAAACCTTGTTTTGAAAACGATGGAAAGATTCCTCTTATAAAAAGTCAAAAAGGGTATAAATGACTTTAACCCATATTCTTGTAAATAATAAAAATGTTTTGAAATACATTTTGAAGAAACATGGATGTGGATGATAACGAGGTCCCAGTAGATAATTATGTATAAACAACCTTGGATAATGAAGAGGTTGTGAAGTAAACCCTTACCTTGTGTCCGACTTGACTCAACCGTTATTTAACCTCCTGAATAATAAACTAGAGTTAATATCTACCTTATTAAGAACCATTTTCAATTTCATCATCCTTTTTATATCACTTATTACAATGTTATGAACGTTATGTAATTATTTAAGTTAATAACGGTCATTTTGTCGATCTTTGGTACTTGTGTCAACAATAACCTTCTTATAATTACAAGTTGTTCATGTGGTGAAATATCCATTATATCCAGAATTATATTCATGATGTAGATATCATATATATCATATATATCCAGTATATACATTCATTCATAATATTACGTAACATTTAGAGGTAAGAAATGAAATGCACCGTTCATGGAGACGGTAAGCCGTACGTACGCATGAACGCTACTTTCATTTCTATTTCGTATTTAATGTAATGAAATCATAATTATATAAAGGTATAATATAGTTCCAGTATAATATCATATATAATATCATTTACTCCATCCTTTATACATCCCACATATGACATTAACGATTCACATCACTTTGAGGGGGCGGTAGTCCGCACTTCCTAAAATGAAATTATCGCGTTTTACCCATAATGGAAATCATAAAGTATGCCATAAATGAGAAATACAGAAGCATAAGTAAAATATAAACATATTATATATCATATATAAAAATAGTGACATCTTAATGGCCACCTTTGAAGGTGTTATATGAGTGTTGAACAATCATCGTTTCGTGAGGCAGAAATTCGCCATCCACAGAAACCGTATGTTCTTTAACCATTATATGTAGGTGTGTGTAAGTGTAGCTCGAATACCTCTTATAACAACATACTAGTATATTGAGGATACTGGTGTTGTTACAAAAGAAATGAATAAAAAGAGATTAGGGGGTTGGAGAAGAAAAATAAAACAAAACAACATTAGAGAAGACATTACCTCAAAATCGGGTAACTCTTTTTGATTTGAGCCAAAGGCTTCCTTGGGAATATTTCTGCCCAAAGTAAGGCTTCTAGAAGTAAGAGGGGGAAGTTGGGAGAGTATTTGGGCAGAGTTTGGCCAAGCCAAATGGCTTGAAAGTGTAAATGAGGTGGGAGAGGTGGGGGCCTTTTATAAGTGGAGAGGAGGGCCACTTTTGGAAAGATTGAAATGTTATATTATTTCACAATGCTTTTCGGATTCTAAAGGTCCCACACTTATATAATTCGAGGCTAAGGTGATAAGGGTTAGAAATATCCTCATCCAATAGGCTTTGGACAAGTTTAAGCCTTGGATTTTACATTATCTTCTCATTTTATTTAAATCGTTAAATAATGAGGTCATCGCTGCATCACCATGATGTCATAAATAATTTAATTTATTTAATGTCTAAAAATTATTAAAAAACTACTATGATGTAGGAAATATTTTTATATTTCTAATGAATATTTATAATCAAAACTTGGACTTGTGTAACCCCACTTAAAAACTATTTTAGTAAAACAACTCATGTTTGTGTCAATTTAATTTTAACATTAAATAAATATATATTAATGTCATTTTCCAACCAAAGTGGCTCCATGGGGTCCCCAAGTTGACCCATGGGTTGTCTTGGTCGGCCATGACTCATCCAATAGGAGTATGACAGGTGTCAAGCTCATATCATATTATTAAAACATTATTTTTACCTTAAACTACACTAATTACCTCTAATCGCGATTAAGAACTTAAAAGTTACTATTCACCAAAAAATTATTTTAATCTCATTGAACCACATTTTACTTCTTAATGAAAACCATGTATGTTGGATTTTTGAAAATCAAATCACAAAAGTGGTAATATTTTATTTAAACGAAAAAATCAGTTATTTAACTACCACTTAGTGGTTTCACTATTCATCAAAAATTGAAGTTTTTCAGAACAAGGCCAAAATTTCACCCTAAGCTATAATTGATATTCCGAATTCAAAAATGATGTCTATTTTAAAAAATTCCAAACATATAAGTTGCATTAATTAATTTTATAATTAATTCTCGTTGTTACGACAAATAGCGTGTTTTTAAGAAACAATTTATATCAAAAGATTGGCAATTGTTTATGTCCAATTTCAATGTTAAATTAATTCTAATGACCACCATTGGATAAAATGGTAAAAATATATTCTAATTATACCTTAAAACCACTAAATAATATAATTTATCACAATAAATTATTTTGATTAAAAAAGTTGTTTTAAAGTATTTTTCACTATTCATAAAAATTAGAAGTTCTCAGAAAAATACCAAAAATTCAACATAGGCTAATTTCGATATTCCGAATCCAAAAATGAAGTCCATTTTGAAATATAAAATTTATATAATTTTAAAAGGTGGTTATTACTATTCATAACGGCTACTTTGATTAGTCGCAGTGTTTTAGAACTCGAAGTTGCGTACAATGCAAGCTATTGCATTATTGAATGAGAAGCATATCGTGGAAGCTCGAGGTGTTACATTCTCCCCTCCTTCAATAAATTGCATCCTCGCAATTTGAAAATTTTCTTTGAAAATAAAAGGTTGAAAAAAGAAAATACCTTTGAGGAAAACCCACATCGGAAATAAGGTTAATAAATATATAACATTAAAAGAAAGCAGGATAAGTACAAAGGTCACCCGATATAGCCCATTATAGGATTATATGAAAATATGGATATGGAGGAGAAACAAACCATAAAGGTCTGATGGAGAGTTATAGAAAACAGGATTAGGAGAAAGTTTAACCATAAGAAAATCATAAACTTGTGATTGGTTAAACGGTCATTGAATCCCCAGTTGGAAAAGTTAACCGACAACATTTTTGTTTTAAGTTACCTTTTATAATGTTGAGGAATTTATTTAGGAGATTTACTAAGAACGTAAGGGAATATACATACTTGTTATGTATACTTTCATTCGTTAATAAATTTTTACCACAAACCCAACTTTTACTCCAAATGGTAACGGAACTCAAAAATATTCTATTTATCCTAATTGTATAAGGTTCAAAATGTTAACACATACGATTTAGTTTAGTAAAACTATTTTGTAATAACCAGAGACTTCCTGTAGGCTAGTGGTAGGAAATAAAGGCTTGTCGCACTATGGTTGTGGGTTCGATTCCTGCAGCTTTGTCCGACGCGACGAGTTATTCCCCACCCTGCAGGTTGTCCTTTTCCTAAAACTATAGTATTATAATATTCCAAAAATAATCTTCAGAAATTCTTTAACCTTAAACAATACTATCCATGGTTCAACTTAATCCATTCCAACCTTAATAGTTATCCAAAATACCTCTATCCAGACTTTCTCTAAAAGGCCTCTTAATTCCAAAATCAATTTATCAGATTCCCCAAACAAAGTAAAGTTTCTCTTATTGTCACATACTAAAAATCTAATTACCTTCATCATATTAAAACCTTACTGAAATCAACAAGTACTGCAGTACAATCCTTATATATATATATATATCACATTATTCTAATAACCAGAATATAATCCATGAGTCCAAAAGCACCAATACATTAGTTATTCTGCTTCAACTGTAGTAACAACATAAGATTATCCTTGATCCCTTGGCCTTTTCTGAGGAATGTTTCCATTACGCTTAGGAAATTCATTTGAATAATGACCCATTCCTCTACAATTGTAGCATTCAACTTTGGTAGCCTCTTTCTTTCCCTTGCAATCACGAGCCTGGTGACCCTTTTCTCCACATTTATAACAAACTCCCATTCCTTTTAGGCACGTACCAGGGTGATTCTTCCCACAATTATCACATAATGGAAAATCCTTCTTTCCCTTTTTCCCTTTATCTGTCTCTTGTTCCACCGTTCTCTTCTTCTCTTGCTTTACTTTGTTGTCATAAGACTTAGAGAATTCCTTTTCTGTCTTGATAGCACACGAGACAATATCTTCGTATGATGAGAAGGATTGTGATACTAAAGCTCGACGGAGAAATGGTTTTAACCCATCAAAGAAACGATCAATATTACTCCTTGGGTTATGTAAATAATCTGCAGCATGCCTCGCTAACCTTGTAAAGTTAGCCTCATACTTTGCGACATTCTCATCCTCCTTCTGCCTCAGACTCAGAAAGTGCCTTTCCATATCTGCTCGATGGTCATGAGGAAAGTATTTTTCTAAGAAAAGCACTTTGAACTCCCTCCATTCCATATTCGATACGTCATCATCTTCCTTTTTGTTTTGAATCAGTGACCACCACTGATCGGCATCTCCAGTGAGGCGGTAAACTGCCATGACAACCTTCTCCCTTTCACTACTCCCCAAGGCATGGAATATTTTCTCTAAGGAATTTATCCATTGCTCAGCTACTGTAGGATTTGTACTCCCATTGAAGGTGGGTGGTTGTTGCCTCATGAATCGATCTAACATTGATCCTCCACGCTGCGGATCAGGGTGCTCTATACGAGTAAGGTTATTATTCATAACCTGAGTAAGTTGTCCCAGTATGGTGATTAGCTGATCGGCCCCAGTTTCATCACCAGCTCCACATTAATTATATTGAGCAGGAGGGCAATCCCTACACGGAGTTCGTGCATTGATACGGTTTCCATTCCTTCCACTAGGCGCCATTTCTAAACAATGGCATAAACTAGATTAGTTTATGAATCAAAATACATAATTCCATACTTGTTAAACACTTTACATAAATTGAACTATTTATGGATATAATCCATAATCATAAAAAGAAATGTTTTCTTTGAGGAAGTATGTACTCATAACCCTTCATAGTGGTTTGTAAATAAAATGAGAATTATCCTAAGCATATCCCCCGGGAGTGTCGTAACCAAGAGTGCAGCAAGGCTCGTTGTCGTGCACCAGTTCCCGTTCGAGTCTAGCTCAAAGCGGTGTTTTCGGGTTTTACCCCTAGGTACATCTGTGCCAGAGCCGCTTCTACCTGCTCATATCCAGACAGGGATGTATTGCTCGGAAAACTCATAACATCTCTATAATACCAAAATTCTAGGAAGTTCTTCTATACTAATCCTCAAAGTCTATCTTTGGGCTATGTGCTCTAATCAGAGTTTATCTAAATCTAGCTTCCAAGGTTAGTACTAAACTGCCTCTGATACCAACTGTAACGCCCCGACCCCAGCTACCCAGAGTCGGTGCATCACTTCGTAACATTGGCATGATCACAAAAGATCAAGTCTCGAAAGACCGATTAGTTTAGTAGCCTTGGAAACACTAGATACATTCATAAGTCTTACATTGCATCATAAAGTGAAAAACTATTAACAAATTCTTCATAATCCACACTCATATCCTCTTCTGACTATCCCTGCAGGTCATTCATAAAATACTTCTTCACATCCTGGAAAATATTAAAACATTGAAAGGGGTGAGCTCAGATGCTCAGTAAGGATAACAATATTGCGGAAGCTTTCATAAATAAACATAAACATTTAAGGCAATGTATGACTAAAACAAAAGCCTTTTAAACTTGAACATCAACATAATATGGCAAAAGTAAAATGAGATAATGCCATTTACTTCTTCACATGGATACTCTAATGGTCGAATAATCACATGCAATATCAATAACCACTTTCATAATGATGGAATGCATAATGCCAGACTATCATAACCACATAGCCAAGGCCTCGTGCCAAGACTACAAATAATATTTTGTCAAGGCCTTGTGCCAAGACACTAGTTTGTCTCATGAGACCTGCCGATGCATCGAGGAGCTATAGCGGGCTCCACCCGTCACATATTAAGTCCAATGCATTCCCATATGAAAAGGTTTAAACATAACATAAACATTCGTATTGAAACTAGCATACGAAATGTCAATAATTTCACCATAAACTATGAATGGTATAAAATAGCACATCCACAGTCAAACATATCACAAAACCTTCAACACAATATAGAAGTTTTGTATTATAATAAATCAACTTCAAATAAGCGTAAAATCCATCAAAGGATGTTGACATAGATGAAATCAAAACACTTTTTAGAGAAATATCTCTTTCTATTTTTGAAATCATTTAAGAGCCATATAAAATGAAACATTATCTTGAAAATATTCTTATAAGCTTGTAAGGAAAGATTTGAAGATTTTATAACGGCGAAAAATAACCGCACCCGCCGTATAAGTTAAAAAAGACATTCTTACCTCAATTTTGTCGAAAAGGTTAAAAAGGACCTTGTTTTGAAAACGACGGAAAGATTCCTCTTATAAAAAGTCAAAAAGGGTATAAATGACTTTAACCCATATTCTTGTAAATAATAAAAATGTTTTGAAATACATTTTGAAGAAACATGGATGTGGATGATAACGAGGTCCCAGTAGATAATTATGTATAAACAACCTTGGATAATGAAGAGGTTGTGAAGTAAACCCTTACCTTGTGTCCGACTTGACTCAACTGTTCTTTAACCTCCTGAATAATAAACTAGAGTTAATATCTACCTTATTAAGAACCATTTTCAATTTCATCATCCTTTTTATATCACTTATTACAATGTTATGAACGTTATGTAATTATTTAAGTTAATAACGGTCGTTTTCTCGATCTTTGGTACTTGTGTCAACAATAACCATCTTATAATTACAAGTTGTTCATGTGGTGAAATATCCATTATATCCAGAATTATATTCATGATGTAGATATCATATATATCATATATATCCAGTATATACATTCATTCATAATATAACGTAACATTTAGAGGTAAGAAATGAAATGCACCGTTCATGGAGACGGTAAGCCGTACGTACGCATGAACGCTACTTTCATTTCTATTTCGTATTTAATGTAATTAAATCATAATTATATAAAGGTATAATATAGTTCCAGTATAATATCATATATAATATCATTTACTCCATCCTTTATACATCCCACATATGGCATTAACGATTCACATCACTTTGAGGGGGCGGTAGTCCGCACTTCCTAAAATGAAATTATCGCGTTTTACCCATAATGGAAATCATAAAGTATGCCATAAATGAGAAATACAGAAGAATAAGTAAAATATAAACATATTATATATCATATATAAAAATAGTGACATCTTAATGGCCACCTTTGAAGGTGTTATATGAGTGTTGAACAATCATCGTTTCGTGAGGCAGAAATTCACCATCCACAGAAACCGTATGTTCTTTAACCATTAGATGTAGGTGTGTGTAAGTGAAGCTCGAATACCTCTTATAACAACATCCTAGTATATTTAGGATACTGGTGTTGTTACAAAAGAAATGAATAAAAAGAGTTTATGGGGTTGGAGAAGAAAAATAAAACAAAACAACATTAGAGAAGACATTACCTCAAAATCGGGTAACTCTTTTTGATTTGAGCCAAAGGCTTCCTTGGGATGAGTTCTGCCCAAAGTAAGGCTTCTAGGAGTAATAGGGGGAAGTTGGGAGAGTATTTGGGCAGAGTTTGGCCAAGCCAAATGGCTTGAAAGTGTAAATGAGGTGGGAGAGGTGGGGGCCTTTTATAAGTGGAGAGGAGGGCCACTTTTGGAAAGATTGAAATGTTATATTATTTCACAATGCTTTTCGGATTCTAAAGGTCCCACACTTATATAATTCTAAGCTAAGGTGATAAGGGTTCGAAATATCCTCATCCAATAGGCTTTTGAGAAGTGTAAGCCTTGGATTTTACATTATCTTCTCATTTTATTTAAATCGTTAAATAATGAGGTCATCGCTGCATCACCATGATGTCATAAATAATTTAATTTATTTAATGTCTAAAAATTATTAAAAAAATACTATGATGTAGGAAATAGTTTTATCTTTCTAATGAATATTTATAATCAAAATTTGGACTTGTGTAACCCCACTTAAAAACTATTTTAGTAAAACAACTCATGTTTGTGTCAATTTAATTTTAACATTAAATAAATATATATTAATGTCATTTTCCAACCAAAGTGGCTCCATGGGGTCCCCAAGTTGACCCATGGGTTTTATTGGTCAGCCATGACTCATCCAATATGATTATGCCAAGTGTCAAGCTCATATCATATTATTAAAACATTATTTTTACCTTAAACTACACTAATTACCTCTAATCGCGATTAAGAATTTAAAAGTTACTATTCACCAAAAAATTATTTTAATCTCATTGAACCACATTTTACTTCTTAATGACAACCATGTATGTCGGATTTTTGAAAATCAAATCACAAAAGTGGTAATATTTCATTTAAACGAAAAAATCAGTTATTTAACTACCACTTAGTGGTTTCACTATTCATTAAAAATTGAAGTTTTTCAGAACAAGGCCAAAATTTCACCCTAAGCTATAATTGATATTCCGAATTCCAAAATGATGTCTATTTTACAAAATTCCAAACATATAAGTTTCATTAATTAATTTTATAATTAATTTCCGTTGTTACGACAAATAGCGTGTTTTTAAGAAACAATTTATATCAAAAGATTGGCAATTGTTTATGTCCAATTTCAATGTTAAATTAATTATAATGACCACCATTGGATAAAATGGTAAAAATATATTATAATTATACCTTAAAACCACTAAATAGTATAATTTATCACAATAAATTATTTTTATTAAAAAAGTTGTTTTAAAGTATTTTTCACTATTCATAAAAATTAGAAGTTCTCAGAAAAATACCAAAAATTCAACATAGGCTAATTTCGATATTCCGAATCCAAAAATGAAGTCCATTTTGAAATATAAAATTTATATAATTTTAAAAAGTGGTTATTACTATTCATAACGGCTACTTTGATTAGTCGCGGTGTTTTAGAACTCGAAGTTGCATACAATGCAAGCTATTGCATTATTGAATGAGAAGCGTATCGTGGAAGCTCGGGGTGTTACACTTTCACTTTTTATTTATTATTCACAACCCATAGTACATTCACATTCAATCCCATCACTGCAACCCTCCTTCCAACCACCATAACCACAACCACACCGCACATCATCATCCCTTGATACGACTTATCGCAGCCCAGCTGCTCACCCGATCCACCATAACCCACAAAACAAGGTTCATGCCACATAATCACCCCTTTAACATCATTTACCATAGTCCTGCTTCCCGTTCTATTCGTAATAACCCAGGATTCACCCCCCCCCCCCCACCCCTTTCACACACCACGTAACCAAGACAAAACCCATATGTTAATTATTCTATTTTGTTCAACCGGGGTGATCACACAAGGGTTCCAGATTTTAAATCAACCAACTTTACGTGATTAACCAAATTTCCATGTTCCACAAAGTTCCCATCCATAAACGGTCTAGAAAGATAGGGAAACATTTAATTGCGCAAGAAAAGGACCCCAACGACTGTGATTTTCAGTAGGCATAATCCTATTCAATTCAAAACATAATATCACAGGATATACAGATAAACATAACAACTTCCCCATCCCCGTTCTTTAACCAGTTATTATGTTCATTTATTGGTTCAACCATTTCTCATGAAACAAGAGAATACCCACCCCATATGATGCACAATTTAGAGAGACGAAGGAAATATCCCTACCTAAATAGGTTCTGATCACAACGCTCCCCCGGATCAACTTTAGAAGACGTCCGTCGGTGTCCATCACTTCTGTCGAGTCCCGGAAAAACAACCTCGGGTGGAAGTTGGAAAGGAAAGGCCGAAGGAAATACAACGGATCCAAGCTCAGAAGTTCCACCTCGTCGTTACGATCCTGTGGCCACTGACGGATCATAAATTGGAGCTCAGACAAAGAAGTTATGGAAGAAAGAGCCTTCAAGTCTCTTGGGAGAGCTCTACTCAGAGGAATGAGGAGGAGAGGGGTGATTTGAAAAGGAGGAGGGGACCCCTCCTTTTATAGGAGAGAAAAACAAAAGTACACGGCATGTAATTTATGGTACACGGCGTGTACTCGACCATTTCACACGGTCACCACGCGGCTTCCAACACAGCCTTCAACGCGGAACGCGACCATTGACTGGTCAACACACGGTTTGAAGGTAACGCATACGCGGGGAGGGACTACACGACGTGTAGTATTGGAAACACGGAGTGTACTCATTTATTTCACATGGAAAGAACACAGCTCCAACACGGCACACAGCCATTGACTGGTCAACACACGTCTTGAGGGTAACGCATACGCGGGGAGGGACTACACGGCGTGTAGTATTGGACACATGGCGTGTACTCATTTATTTCACATAGCAAGGACATGACCTTCAACACGGGGTATACCTGGAGAGGTTGTACACAACATGTACTCACACTACACGGCGTGTAGTTTCAAAATTCTAGAAAGTGTGGGAAAAGTCCATTTTACCCTCCAGAACACTTCGTGACCTTCTTTTTGACAAAGGAATGGGCCGGAGAGGTCCGGGCCATTACACAAGCTCTCTTATAAAAAGGAGCCCCGGGTGAGAGCTTCTGTCAGAATCCAGATTGCTGTAATGGTAGTACTGCTGGATTTTAAATTGTGGATAAATTTTGCTGAAAATTTTATTTTTATTTTTGTTTTTTTTGTTTATATATATATATACAACAAGACAAAACAAAAAAAAATTTAAAAAAATTATTTAGTAGAAATGCAGAAACTCGGTTGTCGCCTTTCAACCTAAGTGCAAAGGCGGCATCCGCGATGCCGCCTTTCACCCAAAATGCAAAGGCGGTATCGCGGATGCCGCCTTTGTGGCACATTTTGAATTTTTTTTCCCTAACCATTTTCTGGAATTTTTTTTTAAAAACGTATTAAAAAAACTCAATGAAACAATGATACAGTGGGTTTAGAATATGCAACACTTCAGTTTCCATTAAAAAAGCCCTAAACTACCCTATGACCATCTCTCTCGTCGCCTCCGAGGTCTCCATGGGAGCTTGGGGATCAATCCTTCTTTCCCCTGGGTTAGGCTATCTATTTTTGTGACTCGGTGGGCGAGCCTTCAGGTCCGGGAGCGGGTTGTGGGTCTGGCGACTAGCGGGAATGAGCCCCTTCGCCGTCCATGCGCCGAGTCTGTTTCTGGGCTTTATCTTCACCTTTTGTCTTCATAAGGAGATATTTAATTGTATAAGTGTGTGTCGGCCGTTTCCTGTAGGCGTGGGAGCGACGCAGTGGTGATCTCCTCCTCTTCCTGTTTCATGGTCACATACTGTAATATTATTCCGGGGATATGTCGACTGTTACCTCGGTCATCCTCCGTTTGATTCTTTGCAAGAGTTGAGCTAGAACCACCTAGGTCTACCGTTTTATCTATCATGATTCTTTACAACAACACAACAAGTATGCATGTGATTGTATAGGTAGAGGTTCAAATTTCAGGATGCAGCCGAAGGGTAGATAATCGAGCCCTTTCGAGTTTTTTTATTTTAAATAGGTTTTTTTAATTTTTTTTAAAAAAACGCATAGGATGATTTTTTTAAAAGATAAGTCCAAAAGGCGGTAGCTGTAGTGTCGCCTTTAATTTCCAGGAGAAAGGTGGCAGCAGCGCTGCCGCCTTTCAGGTTAATTTAAAAGGCGGCAACCCAGTTGCCACCTTTCTTTTAAAACCGAAAAAATTACTATCTTTTGTATTTTAATTTTATGTATTTTTATTTTGTTTTGTTTTGTTTATATATATAAATAAAAAAATAAATAAACAAAAAATTTCTGCAGAATTTTCCAGCTATTTAATATCCAACAGTACTGCTATTACAGTAATCTAGATTCGGACAAAAGCTCCCACACATGGCTCTCATTTATAAGAGGGCTTACCCTGGATATCATTCTACATTTCCGATGTGGGATTCTGTTTCAAGTACGTAACCTTGAAAGCCTATAAAATATAAACTATAAAACCAATATAAATGAAACTTAAAACATGGATTAAACATATGAGAAATAGTTGAAAACAAAATAATTTTATAAAAAATGTTGATGGAAAATAATTCATAAGGTTTCAAAGACAACTACTTGAAACTTAAAAATGCTTCAAGTACTTGACTCTGAAAACCTATAATATATAAACTATAAGACCAAAATAAATGAAACATAAAACAAGAACTAAACATATAACAAATAGTTGAAAATAAAAAAAATCGTAAAAACTATTGATGGGAAATAATTTATATGTTTTCAAAGACACATACTTGAAACTGAAAAATGATTCAAGTACGTAACTTTGAAGGTCTATAAAATATAAATTATACGACCAACATAAATGAAAATTAAAACATGAATTAAACATATAACAAATAGTTGAAAATAAAAAAATTTCGTAAAAAATATTCATGAAAAATAATTTATATGCTTTCAAAACCACCTACTTGAATCTTAAAAATGATTCAAATATGTGGCTTTTAAATACTATAAAATATAAACTATAAGACAAATATAAATGGAGCTTAAAACATGGATTAGACATATAATAAATAGTTGATAATTAATTAACTAATTAGTAATATAATTATTAATTATATAATTATTAATTATATAATTACTAATTATATAATAATTAATTATATAATTACTAATTATATAATAATTAATTATATAATTACTAATTATATAATAATTAATTAAGTAATATGTAAATTAATTATTAATTATTAATTATATAATTATATAATTAATTAGTAAATCAGTAATGTCATTATTAATTATACAATAATTAGTTAGTGATATAATTATTAATTATATAATTATTAATTATATAATAATTAATTAGTAAATCATTAATATAATTATAAATTATAAATTATTAATTATATAATTAATTAGTAAATTTGTAATATCATTATCAATTATATAATAATTAATTTGTATTATAATTATTAATTATATAATATTTAATTAGGTAACTAGTAATATACCAATTAATTATTATTTATTAATTATATAATTAATTTGTTAATTAACAATATCATTTTTAATTATATAATAATAAATTAGTAATATAATTATTAATTATATAATTTTTAATTATATTATAATTAATTATTTAATTAGTAGTATAGTTATTAATTATATAATAATTAATTAGTTAATTAGTAATATAATTATTTATTATTTAATAATTAATTAGTTAATTAGTAATATATTCAGTAATTATAAAAAATTTAATTAGTTATTTATTAATATAATTATTAATTATAATTATTAATTATTAATTATTAATTATTAATTATATAATAATTAATTAGTTAATTAGTAATATAATTATTAATTATAGTAATTATATAGTTAATTAGTAATATAATTAAGAATATTAATTATTTATTATTAATTCTATAATAATTAATTAGTTAATTAGTAATATAATTATTAATTAGAATTATTTATTATTTATTATATAATAATTAATTAGTTTATTAGTAATATAATTATTCATTATAATTAATAATTATATTAATAATTAACTATTTAATTTTTATATAATTAATAATTATATTACTAATTAACTACTTAATAATTTATACAATTAATTATTAATAATTACTAATTAGCTAACTAATTATTATATAATTAATAATTATAGAATTAATAATTATATTAGTGACTAACTAATTATTATTTATTATTTATTAATTACTAATTAATAATTACTAATTATAATGAATAATTATAATGTATAATTATATTACTAATTTACTAATTAATTATTATATAATATTTTTTTATAAATACTAATTAATAGTTATAATGAATAATTATAATTTATAATTATATTAACAATTAACTAATTAAAAAAAGGGGCTCTACTCTATCTGTCTCAAAAAAAATAACTAATTAACTATTATATAATTAATAATTATATTGATAATAAACTAATTATTTATTATATAATTAATTCTTTATAATTACCAATTAACTAATTACTAATTATATAATTAATAATTATATTACCAATTAACTAATTAATTATTATATAATAATTTTTAATAATTGCTAATGAATAATTATAATGAATAATTATAATTTATAAATATATTACTAATTAACTAATTAACTATTATATAATTAATAATTGTATTACAAATTTACAAATTAATTATTATGTAATAATTTTTAATAATTACTAATTATTAATTATAATGAATAAATATAATTTCTAATTATATTACAAATTAACTAATTAATTATTTTATAATTACTAATTATATTACTAATTAACTAATTAATTATTATATAATTACTTATTAATAATTACTAATTAACTAATTAATTATTATATGACTAATTATTAATAATACTAATTAACTAATTAAATAATTTTTTCTACGTTGAATCCGTGTTTTAAATTTTAATTATATTGGTCTTATAGTTTATATTTTAGTCTTTTAAAGCCACATAATTAAATAATTCTTATGTTTCAAGTAGGTGGTTTTGAAAGCTTATAAATTATTTTTCATGAAAATTTTTAACAAAATTCTTTTTCTTTTCAACTATTTGTTATATATTTAATTTTTGTTTTAAGTTTCATTTTTGTCGGTCATATAGTTTATGTTTTATAGACCTTCAAAGTCACATACTTGAATCATTTTTAAGTTTCAAGTAGGTGTTTTTGAAAACTTATAAATTATTTTCCATCAATATTTTTTACAAAATTATTTTTATTTTCAACTATTTGTTATATGTTTAATCCATGTTTTAAGTTTCATTTTTGTTGGTCTTATAGTTTATATTTAATAGGCTTTCAAAGTCACGTATTTGAACCATTTTTAAGTTTCAAGTAGGTGTCTTTGAAACCTTATAAATTATCTTCCATCAATAGTTTTTATGAAATTATTTTTGTTTTAAACTATTTTTTATATGTTTAATCTATGTTTTAAGTTTCATTTATATTGGTCATATAGTTTATATTTTATATGCTTTTAAAGTCACATACTTGAAACATTTTTATATTTCTAGTAGGTGTCTTTGAAACCTTATAAATTATTTTCCATCAACATTTTTTATAAAATTCTTTTTGTTTTTTACTATTTTTTATATGTTTAATCCATGTTTTAAGTTTCATTTATATTGGTATTATAGTTTATATTTTATAAACTTTCAAAGTCATGTACTTGAAACTGAATCCTACAATGAAGATGCATAATGTTCTGCACAACAAAGGGAGAACGAGAATCCCACATCAGAAATGAAGAATGATTTTCAGGGTAAGAACTCTTATAAAAAGGAGCCATGGGTAAGATCTTCTATCAGAATCCAGACCACTGTAATGGCAGTACTACTGGATTTTAAATTGCAGATAAATTCTGTTGAATTTTTTATTTTTTGTTTTTAAATTTGTTTTGTTTATATATATATATAAACAAAACAAAACAAAACAAATAAAAATAATAATTTTAAAATAATAATTATAATTTTTTGGGATTTTAATGGAAAGACGACATCACCGATGCCGCCTATCACCCATAATAAAAGGCGTCATCTACGATGCCTCCTTTGTGTCGTATTTTTAAAAATATTTTTAACCCTGTTGTTTTTTAAAAAATATTTTTATTTTATAAAAACTTATTAAAAAAAATCCTCCCATGTCCAACTTGGATTTTGTCACATACAGCCAATAATGTGCAAGAACATGATGAAGAATCTGATTTTTATAGGTTTTTTATATTTTTTCAAATGTTGCCAGGTCAACAAT
Source organism: Viscum album (assembly GCA_963277665.1). Classification (NCBI taxonomy): domain Eukaryota; kingdom Viridiplantae; phylum Streptophyta; class Magnoliopsida; order Santalales; family Viscaceae; genus Viscum; species Viscum album. The sequence continues at coordinate 416,783,257 of OY728129.1, forward strand.
ATTTTAATTTTTTTTGAAAAGGTGGTAAGCCCCCTACGCCTTTTAACTAAAAAAGTTATTTATTTTAAATATAGTGTTTTCTATATTTAAAAGTTTTATTTTTAATTTAATTTTGTTTTGTTTTGTTTATATATATATAACAAAATTTTCAACATAATTTATCTGTTATTTAATATCCAATGTTGTTTTCATTACAGTAGTATGGAATTCTGAAAGAACCCTCACGCATAGCTCCATTTTATAAGAGGTCTTACCTTGGAAATCATTCTGAATTTTCTGATGTGAGATTATGGTTCTCCATTTCCTGCACAAAATTACTAATATATTATTATTAACCATTTTTTATCAAATAACACTATTAATTACTATTTAATAATATTATTAAACAAATTAATTTTTAATTAGTTAATAATATATAATAGGTTTTAGTTAATTAGAAATTAAAGAATACATAATTAATAAAAATAATCTTAATAATAACTAAATAATATTGCTCAATTATATAATTAATAATTATATAATTTATAAATATCTTAATAATTAACTAATTAATTATTAAATAATTAATAATTATATAATTAATGATTTTATTACTAAATAATTATTTATCAGAGCAGAATATTATCGATTAAGCTGTGCAAGCCATTGATATAGACAACACCCACGTGCAAGCTCATGATCATACTTGTTGCTCCCAAAGAAATGAATGAAAGTGAGCAGATTATTGTAGACGTAGTGTAGGAAAGTGTGATTCCATGAACCAATGCTTAAAGTTATGAAGGCATAGAGGCAACCCCTTTAAGTGCTAGTGCAACACCTACACAATGCTCTAGGAGGAAGAAATTATCTTCAAACATTGTCATTGATAAAGAGCTCAATGCAAGTGAGGAGTGTCTGAGACCAATCCAGAAGGTTAAAAAATCCAGTGTTATGGATGCATCTACTCTGTTAGAAGGGTTGGAATTTATTAATAGGGAAGATGTTGTGAAAGATAAAGGGAAGTAGATAGTGAGTAATGAAGGGTTTCATATGATTTCAAGGAAAATTGGTTTTCTAAATGAATCACCTAAATTTTATCAGCAGAATACTGGTCGGGCAATTGTCACTAAGGTCAACAGTTTTAAGATACTTGATTCTCTCAATGATGAAGTAAGTCGTGGGTCCAAAGATATGGATGCTGCTAAAAAGGTTGAACATGATGTGACTATACATCAACAAACATGGAGAAGGGGTAGGCACCCAAAGGTTCACGGCCGTGGATGTTGCCAAGAGGATGTAACTTGAGGGCGTGGATGAGGTGGTTCTTCTAGATCTTCCAGGATCACCCCGAAGTAGTTGGAGATTAAGGAGAAGTACACTACACTTTTTTTCCAGAGGAATTCACAGTCAGAATGGGAATCAACTGATGCTGAAGATTATGATCATGAATCAGATCATGATTATGGCGATGCTTGATGTGTTGTTTTTATTATGGATGTGGGATTTCCGTTTTTTCCTCCCAACTTCCTCCCCATGAACTTGTTATCTTCTCTTTAATTTTAATAAATGGTTAGGATATTTGTCTTTTGGATGGACCTGTTTTGGTAACTAATTAATTATTATATGATAGAACATGTTTGATGGACGAGGAGGGGTGGAGATCTCCTGAAGATCCCAACGATCATAGGAGGGTTTCAAATCTGATTGCTCCACCGATCCTGCATGATGCCAGTGTTTCTGTAAGAGTTTCTCGTCCAACTCCCGGTGGTTGTAGATAGGGTTCGGGTGGGTTCATTCATCTGTTGAATCCCCTGTGCGGTGATCCGGGATCAGATCTTGGAGATCGTGGGGTTTCAGATCTAAATATTGTGTCGACAAGGGTTGATCCAGCTCAAGTTTTGGGTGGTCCAGATCTAAATGTTTTTTCAGCAAGGTTTGATCTGGCTTAGGTTTCTAGCAGTCCATATCTGAATGCTATGTCTACAAGGGTTGTTCCTACTCATGTTTCGGGCGGTCCAGAACCATTTTGTCCATCGAAACATCTATGTAGTGGTATTTGTTTTTTTATGTCATTAATTTCATGAATATTCAAACAAATGTAAGTTATCACGTGGTTGATGAAACCCCTCATGAGGTATTTGTACCCCTCTCTTCCAGATTTGGAAATGGGTCCTTCATAGTTGTTACAAATCCTGTTTCTCTTAAGGAGCGGTTAGATGCATGTAGGTTTTCTCTAATTGGGTGACTGATTCTTGCTAAGGGTGGAAAACCAATGAACACTAAGGAGGTTAAACTAAGGATCTTCTGGATTTGGGGCATCTCCAATTAGCGAATTGTCCCCATTGGTAGAGGATATTTCAATTTAATTTTTTCTAATGCAAATGCTCGATCTTGTGCTTGGAGATCTAGTTTCTATGTTCTTAATCCATGGGTTTTTTGCATCTTAGCTTGGTATCTGAGTTTCAACCCACATTCTCAAAAACATACAACTGTGCAAATCTGGACCAGAATTGATGGTCCTAATTGGGTGTTTTGGAATCCTATAATTCTAAATGATCTTGTCTCTTGTATTGGTGCTCCAATTAAAATGGATGAAAACACCGTTGAAGGGAAATTTGGATACTTTTCTATATTACTTGTGGATGTTGACATGCTAAATCATTTTTGTGATTATGCCACTCTAGTAGAAAATGGTGATAAAATTGATGTTCATTTTGAATATAAATTCATCCCATCCTTTTGTAAAATTTGCAAGGTTGTAGGGAATGAGGTCTCCAAATACAGGAATGTTCGAAATATCAAGGTCAAATAAGATGGTACCTTTTAGACTTCTGGTAAGAAATTTATGAGGAACGATGCTGCGAATGATTACACAGTTACTGAGATTTGTCCCAAGAGAACAAATATGGATGATGACTTGAAGGGGGGTGAATTCCCATCAATGAATGAGTGATCTCCTTATGTTGATGAAAAAAATGGCTGAATATAGTCAAGACATTGAAGGTGGAAGTGTTTCTTTGAAATATGTCCTTATTGGTTCCAAATCAGGACCCAAGATTACTATGGATGAGCCAGTGTCTGATATTGCTAACCATGGTCAGATTTATTTTGAAAGGGTTGTGTAGAAATAAGTGGATGAGGAACAAGTGAATGATCATTCTGTATCCAGCAAATGAAAGAAAAAGATGGAGATTAATGTCTCCCCACTTCTGAAGGATGTTTCCCATATGGAATCTCCTCACTTGAAAAACTCTAAGGGGCAGCATCTCATGGAGAATGTCCCTCTTTTAGAGTGGCAAGAATCGAAAGGGGATTAAAGAAATTCTAAGACATGGGAACAAGGTCTTCATCCAAAAAATCATGGCTGAGGATGTGCTAGAGAGGACTGGGTTGCTTCATATGGGTGTGGTCGGTCGTCTTCTTCCAAGGAGCTTACTCTAGAGTAGGGTCAACTTAGAAAAAGGTATTATGTGTTTTTCAATTAGAATAATTTTTAGTCATAATGGGCGGCTCATGGAATTTCTAATTATGGAGATGGTCTTGATTTTACTCATATGTGATTATCTTTTTTGGATGACGGATTGTCCATTGTTTGACTATGCCCGTTCTCTTTTCTATATCCTTGTCTTTTATTTTTTAATAAATTTTGGTGGGAGTAGGTTCTCCTAGCTTCTGGACTTTTTGGTAATAAATTATTATATAATTCATAATTAATATTTATAATTAAATAAATTATTATTATATAATTAATAAATATATTTCTAATTTAATAACTAATTATTATATAATTAATAATTATATTACTAATTAACTAATTAATTATCATATAATTTATAGTTATACTACTAATTAACTAGTTAATTATTAAAAATTAATAATTATATTACTAATTAATTAATTAATATATAATTAATTTAGGTGGGGTTTGGCTTAGTTGTAAAGAACCATGTAATACTACATTGAGGTTGGGGGTTCAAAAACTGACTGGGCATAGGTCACTCTAGCAACACCATAGCGCTATTGTAGTAGGATTGTAGTGGAGGACTGTAGCACTGATGAAACTGTAGTGGTGGTGGGAACTGTAGAAGGAACTACATTAGCGACAACACTGTAGAAAGTACTATAGTAGCATGGGTATTGTAGCAGCATTATTTACCAAAGGGATTTCAAGTCAAAAATTTGGGCCTTCACGGCCATGTAATGGGATTTCATGCCCACCGGGCCTACAGGACATGTAATTCACTTCATTCCCACTGGGCTTACGAGCCATGTACTGAATAAATATGGCTTTATGGTTGGATTATACCCTTGGGGGGTTACGACCTGCCTTTCTGGATTGTGTGTGTGGTGTGTGTGTGTGTTTAAATGTAATTGCATCCCCAAGCACCTAATATATATATATATATTATAATTAATAATTAATAATTATACTACTAATTAACTAATAAATAATTATATAATTAATAATTATATTACTAATTAACTAATTAATTATTATATAATTAATAATTATATTACAAATTAATTAATTAATTATTATACCAAGAAGGTCCGGAGTCAGTCGAACCTGTTCCTACCAAATTTATTGAAAAATAAAGGATGAACATGAAAGAGAATGGATGGGATAAAACAATTGAAAAACCTTGATCAAAAAAAGAAAACTAAAAATCATAACCATCTCCATAATCTGGGATTTCATCAACTGGTTCCCATTTTGACTACAAATTCTTCTGATTGAAAAGCACATAGTACTTTTCCCTAAGTTTAACATGCTCGAGAGTGATCTCCTTAGAAGAGTACCAGGTAGACCATACATACCCATCTCCTCCATGACCTCGACCACAATTTTTTGGATGACGCCCCTACTTCCATGTCTTAGTTTGTTGCCAAGCCCCTTCCAATTCTTCCCTCTATACCATAAGAGTTGCCCCAAGTGAGGGGATTCCTCATGTGAAACATCCTTATTAAAATGGGAGACAACTATCTCTATATTGTTCTTGCCTTTTCCAGATAAGGAACAATCATGCCTCAACTCTTCATCCACTTAATTCTGCACATCCTGTTCAAAATCAAATTGACCAAAGACAACAATATTCAGGAGGAGAACATATTCCTTTTATAGTCAGAACTATTTGGGTTTTTTATTAGGATGCATTCTTCCTTTCATGCTGATTTCATATTGCATCTTATTTATGACTTTGATCCTCTATTTTATCTGGGTATTATTTTTGATATTCCTCTTATCATTGGGAGTCACTGCTTTGTACTATTGATTATTGGTGGATTCTGCTTTCTGGACTTGGTCCCATGGTTTTTCCCCTTTGGGTTTTTCACATTAAAAATTGATAGTGTGAACATTTATTTTTCTATACATTAATTTTTCATTTTGCATCCTCTTTTATTTTTTGGGCTTGTTAGAAGGGAAAGAAAATTTATTTCTGCTACGCATTCAATTCAGTGTTCATTTGTGCATTCGCCACTTTCCAACTTTCCCAATATCTAGTATCAAAGGGTTTGGTTTTTATTCAGATAAATTATGTAAGAAAATTATAATCGGATGATTTTTTTGAATGATACCAACTATCACATGTGACAATTAAAAATTAAGGATCTTATTTTTGTCAAGAGAATGCATCTTTTGATGTTTAGTACTCAGAAGAAAAAAATAATGTTTGATGAAGAATTGGATTTTGAGCATGAGATGGTTTGTGGTTTCATTCATCAGTGGTTCGAAGATAATGTGATGAACCATATTTTCAACATCTCTCACACTAGAACTTTGTGGGAGAGTCTTGAGACTACCTATGATTCCATGATAGGAAACAATAAATTGTTTCTCCTCAAACAAGTGATGAATTTAAGCTACAAAGAAGGAATGTCTATTTCTGACTATTTGAGTGAAAACCATGGATGTTTTAATCAATTTTATAGTATGAGTATTACTTTTGAAGATGTTGTTTTAGAACTTTTGGTGCTTAATACTTTACCCAATTCTTGGGAAAATTTGTGTGTTACTCTAACCGATTCTTCTCCTAATGGTGTTGTGACATTCAGTTTCATTAAGTCCGCTATTTTGAATGAAGATGTCAGGAGACACTACTACAGAATAGGGTTTTAATAGTGCTAAAAAAGCCTTTATCAACACAAAAAATGCACTAATAATCAAAGTGATATTAAAAGAGGTCTCTTTTATCGATGCTAAAAAAGAACTGATAAAAATGACATTTTTATCACTTTTTTAAGTGTTGATAAAATACCCCTTTTATTAGCTCCAAAAGAAGCCCTGATAAAGTTTAAAAAAGAATTTTTCAAAAAGAATTTTTTTTTCTACAAATTGGATGGTGACCACCCCCCTTTTATTAGCACTTGACCCCCTTATTACAACACTTGTCCATCCCCCCACCCACCACCTTTAACAGCGCTAGCCTCCATTGTCCCTTTAATAGTGCTATGCACCTGCTCACCCCACACGCGCACCATGGGTTTCGAACATAAGACCCCCCTCTCATATGCCCACATCTCTTCAACACACCTATATTGTTTTGTTTTAAATTTTATGATATATATATTTATATATATTTCATTACATTTTTTTACCAATATATATATATATATATAAATACATCTATAAAATATGTTTGTGTGTGTGTGTGTGTATGTGTGTATAAAAATACATACATACATATATTTATATATATGTGTGAATCTATAAATATAATTATACATATTTATATTTATTTACATATATTTTATATTAATATTTATATACATATATGATAATATATAAATAAATAAAAATCTATTTTTTAATACTGACACAAATATATTTATATATATAAAAACAATATTATATATACATTGATTGTATATGTATATAAAAAATTCATAAATTTTTATTTTAAATAAAATAGATATTATTTTTATTTATATTAGGTTTATATATTTAGGATAATTTTCATGTAAATATATTTACATATGTATTTATAAAATTAAACTTTTATGTGTAAATATATACAAAATGTGTATATATTTTTATATATTTAATTATAAATGAAACTACATTATGAAAAATAATAAAATTTGAAAACCATAATATCAATATGAAATTAATCCCCATGATTAAATTAAGTACCCATTGAAAAAAATCCAATAATACCCCCTTAAATGAGGATGCAATTCCATGGAATGTTCAAGACTTGGGATACCCCAAGTAAAAACTCAGTTTTGGATGCCTTCTAGGCCTCTTTTGGCCTCAAAAAATGGTAACCAAGGTTCCTCTTAGTTATGTTGGTGTGGAGATCATCGCGGGCTACAATTTGATATATGGTAGGACTCAAACAAACACTCAGATCAAAATTTATGGTCATTTGAAGTTTCAGTCGCATTTCCAACTTATTTTAGATTGTTTATTAGTTTTTTTATTTTTTATATCTTCAAATTGATATTAAATGAACATTAAATGACAATAATTATAAAATTATTAAATAATATTACTATTTTTAATTATTCTATAATCTATTTTCATTAAATATCTTATATATTAAATGTAAATGCATATTTAGCCTTATATAAATCATATTTTATAAAATATATTATATTTATATCAATATAAATATATTTATATATCAATATATTCTTTTTAATGATAAATATTTTTTTATTAAATATATCTTTCATCAGTTTTAAAAAAAGACAATAAAGGGGTACCATTATCAACACGAAAAAAGCGTTAATAAAGGGGTACTTTTATCAATGTTGATAAAATCACCTTTTAGAAGCTCTTTTTTGGCATTGATAAAGGTACCCCCCTTTATCATATCTTTTTTTAGAATTGTTAAAAGGTGGCGCTGTGTAAATATAATTTTCTTGGTAGTGAGACGTACCCATGAGAAATCTTCTTTAGAGTTTTTTTTCATAGAGAACAGGGGGAGAAGTCAGGAAAGAAATTAGGGACAGAGAATTTGGGGAAAGAACAGAATCACAAGAAAGTCCAGGTTGAAGCATAGAGAGTTTGAATGTCATTATTATGGTAAGAAAGGATAGTTTAATAAGTTTTCCATATCATCTGAAAATGGAAAATAGAATGAAGAAAAATAAGAAGAAGAAAAATGGTTATGGAGATGATCGTGTCATCACTACTATAGGGAGTTTCATGTTATTGTGTATGAATCCATTGATATTGTTTCTGCTGATTCTTGTTGGGTTGTTGATAGTGGTGCCTGTTTTCATAAGAGATCAAGGAATGAGTTCTTTAAATCTTATAGTCCAGGTAATTTTAGGATTTTTTGGATGGGTAATGATGGTCATTCTGATTTTGAATGTATTGAGGCTATTTTTTTAGAGACCAACACATGAAGTAAGATGATTTTGAGGAATGTTAGACATGTGACTAATGTTATTATGAATCTTATTTCTATAAGTTTTCTTTATGATTATGGTTTTATCAGAACTTTTGGTGATGGAAAATGGAAGTTTTATAAGGGATCCTTTATTGTGGCTTTAGGGAATAAGTAGTCATGTTTGTACTGGACTAGAGCTTCTATTTCTTGTGATGTTTCTTATATTATTAAGTGATGTTTATATTCCAAGTTATATCATAAGAGGATCATCCACATTAGTGGGAATGGTATTTGTTTTTTGGAAAAGAGAAATCTAATTTCATATTTGAAGAGTGCCAAATTGAACATTTGTGATCACTGTATGGCTAGAAAACATAGTAGAGTGAGTTTCAGCCATTATTACTTGTACAGGAACTCACAGTAATTGGAATTAGTACATTATGAAATTTTTGGTCCTTTGAAGTAAAAGACCTTTAGTGGTGGTATTTATTTTGTGATTTTTATTGATTAATACTCAAGTATGATTTAGTTTTATGTTATGAATTTTAAAAGTTAGGAGTTTGGGATTTTTAAGCAATTTCAAGTTTCAACTGAGAGGGAATTTGGTAATAAATTGAAATGTATTCACACTGACAATAGGGGTGATTATTATGGTCCATTTGATCATTAGTATAATAAGGAAGGTATTCAGTATCAGAAAATGACTCCCAAGACACCTCAGCTAAATGTTGTATATGATCGGATGGACGAGACTTTGTTGGAAAGAGTTTGATGTTTTCATTTAGAAGAAAGGTTTTTTGGAAATTTTTTTGGTGAAGCTTTATTTAATGATACTTATATTATCAATTTATCACATGTGGTTTATTTGATGATAGACACTCCATATAATTTTTGGTATGGAAAATAGATCACGTATGCTCATTTATGTGTTTTTGGATGAAAGGTTTTTGTTCATATTCTTAGAGATGAGATATTCAAGCCGGATGGTAAGTCATGATAGTGTATTTTTATTAGCTATGGGAATAATGATTTTGGGTATATTTTTGATGATCCTACTTTGAAAAAACATTTCAGAATATGTGATTTAGTTTTTAAGGATGATTAGACTATTGAAGATATTGATAAGGGACAAAAATATACTTCTCCAATTTTGGATGGATTTTTCAGTCTTGAGCCAGTTTGTGATTCACATTTACCTCATATCTTTTATAATGGTCATGTTGATGTGTAGAATGATATACAGGGTGAACATGTTGGAGTTGATGTTTTTGATGAACCATTTGTTTTCAATGATCCAATTCCAATGGTTATTAATGAAACTACAGTGACACTTCAGATATCATCTCAACTGTGTGCCATTTCTACTCAATATTCATCAGATGAGTATGTGATCCTCATTGAAGGGTGAGAACCATAATATTTTGATGAGGTGATGGAAATTGATTAGAAGGATAGAAAGGTCATGGAAATGGATGATGAGATGTTACAATTTCATGAAAACCATACTTTTGATTTAGTGAAGTTTCCTAGAGGTAAGAGAGCTTTGAAAAATGGATGGATTTATCGAATTAAAAATGAAGATTCCATTTATGTTCCATGATACAAGGAAAGGTTATTTGTTAAAGGATTCTATTAGAATAAAGGTATTTATTTTTATGATATTTTCTCACCTTTTTTCAAAATTTATTCCATTCAGGTTGTTCTTGGTTTGGATGCTAGTTTGGATATGCAGATTGAGTATATAGATGTGAATATAGATTTCATTCATATATATTTAGAGGAGGATATTTATATGGAGAAACCATAGGGTTTTGTTGAAATAGATAAATATAATTATGTATTTAGGTTAAAGAAGAGTTTGTATGGTTTGAAGCAAGCTCCGAGGAATTGGTTTAAGAAGTTTTAATATTATATTTTTCATCATGGTTTTGGGAAGACATCTTTTGATAAGATTTATTTTATTCAAAGATTTAATGATGATGATTTTATTATACTATTTATTTATGTTGATGATATGAACATTATTATCCATGATGCTTATATAATTGATAGATTGAAAAAGGATATTTATTAGTATTTTGTGATGAAAGACTTGGTTCTAGCATGACATATTATTAGCATGTCAATTTCTTGTTACAGAAAGGGAAACAAATTATGGTTATCACAGGAGAGATGTATTGAGAAGATACTTAAGAGATTTTCTATGGATAGAATGAAAGTGTTTAATACTCCTTTGGATTTAAAATTTAAGATTAGTACTATTCAGTCACCTTCTACTAATGAAGAGAGAGAGAGGAGATGAAACACATACCTTATTCATCTATTGTTGGATTTTTGATTAACGTGAAGGTATTTACTCAACCCGATATAGCTCATGAAGTTGGTGTGGTCAGTCATTTTCTATATAATTTAGGTAGAGATAATTGGAGAGTAGTAATGTATTTTTTTTATCTTCATGGGTATTCTGATATGAGATTGTGTTTTGGAAATGGGGAACCTATGATTTGTGGCTTTATAGATTCAGATATGGTAGGAGATATGGATTTTAGGAAGTCTACTTCATGATATTTGATCACTCTTGAATGGGGGCTATATCTTGGTAGTCTATATTGCAAAGATTTGTTACTTTATCTACCATCACGTCTGAGTTTATTACAACTAAATAGGCATTCAAAAAACTATTATGGATGAAAACTTTTATTTTATAGCTCATTTTTAATCAGGACGGGTATGTTTTGTTTTGTGATAGTCAGAGTTTTATTTTATTGGGAAATAATCCCCCTTTTCATAGATGGTAAAAACATATCATGTTTAGAATCATTAGATCTATGACTTCCTTGATTTGAGATAGTTGGAACTTGATAATATCCACATAGATTAAAATGGGTCGGTCATGATGACCATGATCTTACATTGGGGTAAATTTGAGACATTATGATTGATTACATGGTTGGAAGTGACCCCCAGTTGATTCGGAGGGGGATTTTGTTGGGGATCCTCCTCAACTAGATTTTCATGTTCATTATTTAAGAAAAAAACAAAACAAAAGACATGAATTAGGGTTATGAGATTTTTGGGAGGCATACTTCACTTAGGAGGATGGTTTTGAGAAGCCTCACTCTATCTCCTCTTCTTATTGCACGGTGTAGTGAGTGTTTCAAGAAGCATTTTTTAGATATAAAATTAGTGAAAGTCTCCATATATGATTATATTTTATCTTCAGTTGTCTTTGATTTGATTATGGTGTTTTTCTTCTCAACCTTTTATTTAGAAAATTAACAACCACATTTTATAGTCATGCTTATTTAGGTTTCTTTATAAGGATGAATTCTTCATTTCATGATACTTTGAAACTACATGTGTGTTATCCCTTTGATCCTCTATTTTATCTGAATATTATTTTTGAGATCCTTCTCATCTTTGGGAGTCTCTACTTTATACTCATTATTATTAGTGGATTCTACTTTATAAACTATGTCCCATTTTTTTCCCCTTTTGAATTTCCACGTTAAAAATTTCTGGTGTCAAATTTTTTTTTGCAAATATATTTGGTCATTGTGTATCTGATTTTATTTTTAAGGCTTGTTTGAAGGTAAAGAAAATTTATCTTCATTGTGTGTTCTCTTTGGTGTTCATTTGTGTGTTCCTCACTATCCTTATTTACCAATAATACTAAACCTAATACATTATCACACTACAGTATATGAAATTAGGTATGATGAATCTTTTTTTCCTTTTCTATTTATGGGTTGTTCATAGGTTGAGAGAGTGTTTTTGGCTTGTTAGTGGTAGTATAAATTCAATGGGTAGTCAGTGAGGGACATTGGCTAGCCAGTGCAGGATAGTAGAATGCCTAAAATTTTTCATGTGCCACCGGCTAGTCAGTGGGGGGGCTTAGAGGTACAAGATCACTACCTATACACACCAGCCATCTGGTGGAGGGGATAGAGGTATAGAGTTTCTACCTTCCCCCATTAGATAATCATTGAGGCCCGATGACTAGCCATTGATGTGATAGGGAGAGAATTTTAGTTAGGGATAAAATATCATTTTAGATTAAAGTAATAGTTTATCTTCTCTAATCCATCCCTTAAAACCCTAATTTGATTTTTCTTGATTTAGAGGCTCTTGGGTGACGATTTTGTCTCTCACTCTCTACCCGTTGGCAGATCTTCATGCTATTTAAAATCTTTGGTTCCCTTTGATCATAATCTAATGAGTTAGACATGTTCTGTTCACTACTATAAAAATGATTTTTTTTGTGGAGGGGTAAATTGGGGACTGCCATTTGGCGGATGCTAATAACACTTTGAGCGGCTGCTAAATAGTGGTTGCTGGTATTTCCCACTCCCCCACCCTTGTTTCCCCCTCACTCATCATTCCCCACACTAGCTATGACCACTTCCATATCCTCCCACCTCTTCAATTGCATCCATCATTGAGCCCTGTTATTGCATTGCGCTGCCTCTTCCAACCACCGCTTCCATCTGTAGTCCGTCGTTGAGACCCCTCTCTATACCGCACCACCTCCCCCATCTATCAAGCACCATCCCTCTCCCCTCCCCTCCTATCTTTTGACCCCCCACCTCATTTGAGTCGTGCCACCTCCACCATCCACTGAGCCCCCATCCTACACCTGTCCTCTCTTGGTTGTCGACCCCCATCCTGCTGTTATCCTTTACCCATCGTCAATACCCCTCATAGTCAAGCCAACATTCCCCCTACCCCACTATAGAACCCCCCTAAAGGTCTCCCTACATCATTCCACAACTTCAAGTCTGTGCTGCCACTAGTAATATCACTATTTAAGCTGACTTTTGAAAACCCTTCTCTCCCAATTATGATATCAAATTCACTTAAATCTGATAAATAAGTTTTTTTCTAATTGTATTAATTGCATTACGATCATATTATTCTATTATTGTTTGAAATCATTATCAATTGAAGCACGATTTATTCAAGGGGTTATACTTAACCAATGTTTATAAGTAATTTTATTTGGTCTACATCAATGTTTTAATATTTTATTCTCATCTTATTAACACAAAATTTGTTTTATAATTTTCATAATAATAATTTGAAATAACAATAACATGATTTGGGAATTATAATTTACCTATAAATGATTATTTTAATTACAATTATCAATGTTTACATCATTTTTTTAGATAATTTGGTTATGTCTACATCAATGTTTCAATGGATTCTTCACATATTTTTAATACAACATCTATTTTATAATTTTCTAATTATTAATATGAAATAACGATGGCATGATTTTTGAATTATAATCTTCTTATGATAATCATTCAATTATAATCTAGAATATCTATTTTTACTACATTAAATAATATGTTTATTATTTATTTTAATTACTGCTAATATATTATTTAGCATCTAGTAATATTTTATTTGTCCTCTGTTATTTAATTCAATTACCACAATATGTTATTTGTCATATGTTATTTATTTCAATTACTATAATCTTTTATTTATGTGTCTGCTAATCAACTATTTATGTCTCTTATAATCTATTATTTATGTCTGATTCTTTAGGTATTCATCAAGAAATTATTATTTCATCATTATTATATTGAATTAAAAATTATGTAAACTATTTTTAGGGTATGCATTAAACTCTTTTTTATATTGAATCAATCCATTACATCTGATGATAATTTTCAATTTAAAACTAGTTATATAATTTTTATAGATCACTATTTTAATTATGGAGGCATTGATTTTATTATTGTAACTACATATAAGCTAATGAAATATTCCTTTAGTGAACCTATCAGTACGTAGTCTATTGATTATTCATTTGACATTAAATTTCAATTCAGTGAGAAGAATAGTTTTAAAAAATCCAGTTTATTAACTTGTTGATCCAAGTTTCCAAATAGGACTACACATGCATCATGACAAATAAATTCTATATATTAACTAATATCAATAATGATTAGTTAGTTTCCTTACACCAGTTAATGAAATAAAATCTACTAGACACATGAAAAGTTTACGTAATTCAATTAAGTCTTCACCATGTTTAGCGATTCAGGTCCTTATAATGGCTTCGTAATTAGCATTAAAATGAATATAATGGTTTAGGGTTTTTAGTGGATCATCAAATTTGGAAATAATTCATCCCTAAAAAACTTAATTAATGTAAATAATTCATTTATTATTAGACTAGATGAGCTAATAGTTAAAATTGAGAACTTCAACTTTTTATTAGTCTGAAACTTGTAGATGAAACACTACTTCATTTTCTTGACCTTATTCTTTATGATTTCATGCATCTACACACCATACATGTTCCCTCACATTCTATTAAATCAATTCAATAATTAAAAAGGCTATCATTTTGGATGAAAAATTTCGAAGTAAGACCAAAAGGGTTGAAAGACACTTAACAAAATTTGGTATGGTATCTTCCATAAATTATCTATTTGTTTTTTCATCTTTTACATTTTCTTTATTTAACATGTGTTCTAGGATTTGTTTCCCCTTCTTTTATTTTCATAAGTATTATTATTTCTTCTAGAAGAGTGAAATGTTTCATGATATTATTTCTCTAAAACTTTTGTTTTCTCCCCATGATGAGTAGATCCTACTAAATTCTACGTAATTTCATTGATCTAAGTGGTATGTATTTTTTTTGTTATCACTACGTATAGTTTATAAAAATATGAAATGGTGGTTCTTTACCAATGTGCATTTGTAGAAGTGAGTGAGAGAGAGGTAGGGTTGAGTAATAGATGAGGTGGTGAATGTTTTTTAGCGGTTCAATAATCCTATGTTTATAATAAAAAGATGGTTGATGGGGAAAGATTTAATGGTTTAGTGATCCTATGTGTATAATAAATTTTTTTTAAGGCGAAATCATTAAGGGTTTGGTCATTATTCATTTCATTCCTGAAAATATAGATCAATTTTTCACTATAATTTTGAATTTCATTTTGTCTATACATTCCTTTCATACAACTATTCACCTTTGTTTTCTTTTTTAGATTTTCAATTTTTTGGTTGTATGTTGGAACTGACAATGATTAATGGTTTTAAATGTTTATTTTCATTGCTTCCTTTAATGTGTTGACACACCAAATTCAATTGAGAATGAACCACCTAGGTGATAATGGCCTGAATGGCCCGAAGGCCTTTATTTTTTATTGATTTTTGATAACCCCTCTTTCAAGGGATGAGGGGGAACCCTTACAAGGCCCGCAGGCTCAGAGATTACATGGCCCATAGGCTAGGAGATTACATTACCCGAAGGTCTTAGGGAATTCAACCAGACTATCTACAAGGAACTGCCCCTCCCCAGCATCAGCATCTTGATAGTAGCTCTCCACCTTTGCATGACCATCTGGCTAGGCTTCCCGTGAAAGCACAGGCTGGTACCGATGGCATAGCCATACCCTCTCATTCTGAAAATCCATTTGGCTTTGCTCTGGTGAGTTCACCTACTCTGAATCCTCTTCTGGGGCTTCTCCTTTTTTGTAGTGTGTCTGGGGCCACATTCATGTGGCCCGAAGGCCTTGGGGTGGCCCTAAGGCCTTAAGATGGCCCGAAGGCCTTGAGAATCAACTTAACCCGAAGGCCTTGGGTGGCCCAAAATCCTTGCAGGACCCGAGGACCAAACCGGTGGCCCAGAGGCCCATATGGATGAATAGTTCTAGCTGCTACAGTACTGCTACAGTACCGGAAATATGCCTCCACCCAAATTTGATCTCGGGTCTCATGGATTCACTTAGCGAGTCCTCACCAACTGGGCTGAGGCTCTTGTGCTAGGTGATAATGGGAGAGGGAAAATTTCCATTGAATTTCAATGATGGTGAATCTTTATCTTGGAAATATTTAGTGAAATAATGGATTCATTCAACCTAGATTAGGAGAGGCATTTCACGTCGCAAGTCAATGGTCATGATGAGAAATCCTCCAATCAACCTTGAAGGGATATCTCTTTTGCAGAAGTTCTCTCAGGTGGACAAATGTTGCAGCTTCTTCCTTGAATGGTCCTATGATTACGCGGGCTGGGGATGCCTCAATCATGGTGGTGGTGGAGCAAGATGATCTTCAACAAAGAATTGAGCTCTACCGCTTCTCGGTGCTTGGTTGAAACATCATATGAGAAAGGTATGAAACCCTGGTCAATTTCTAATCTGAAGTTGACGATCGTGCACTGCTGGGGCTTCTCCAAATGGCAGCTTATACTTTTGGGAAAAGGGTTCTACCATATAATTTTTTAGAAGAAAGAGGACCTGGATTTAGTTTGGATAATTGGAAACCCCATCTTGAAGCCTGGCTTCTTGAGGCTGTCGGAATGGGATAAAAAATTCAATCCATTCAAGAAAAAGCTTTCTAGGGCATATGTTTGGACAAGGATTTATGGATTTTCATGGGTATATTTGAATCCAAATATTATGACTGACCTCGCTTCGAACATTGTAACTCCTATGAAAATTGACCATAATACCTTAAATGGTGACCTTGGTCTCTATGAGTGTGTTCTAGTAGAGATCAACATGAAGCATCATCCATCTGAATGCATATTTCTAGATGAGAAAGATTATCAGTTGGAGATAAATTATGAATTTGAGAATATTCCTTGATTCTGCAAGCACTATAAAATGGTTCGGCATGACTTCTAGTCATGTCGTTTTGTCATGAAGTTGGTTAACCTAACTCTAGCCACTCCAGTCTGGAGGGAAGTGCCACGAGGTAGGAGAGGCATGCAGGAGGCAAAAGATAAGGGGAAGGATCATGATACGAGAGGGAAAAACTGAAAAATAGTATAGATTGGACCTTCATGGGAAGACATGGTGGAAGAAGAGAATAATCAGCATACCAGTAATGATTTTATGGCCAAATCAGCCAGTTTAGTGAATGAAAATCCTTTGGTTGACATTAATGAGAAGATGCTTGAACTATCTATTGAGGAGGTTGATATAGTCTATTGCTATAAAACTATTGATTTTTTCTCAACCTAATTAACACTGAAATGGAGGCTATGTTGAGGTCACCTGGGCTTCAATCAGTGAGGTATACTGACTCTTCTCCTCTTGGGGTGGGGACAGGGCAGGAACACGTCCATAGGGACAATTTTAAAACTGGAGAATCCATGAAATTTAATATGCAGGACCTGGAAGATCATTCTGAACTAAGGATTGAAATAGAGAACAGGGGAAAGGTGTGGATGCAAATGCAATTCAAGAAGAAACACCTAGAAGATCAGCAAGGAATTTATGAAATGGAGACATGACCTCCAAAACAAATTCAAAATGAAATTTCTATTCTGGAACTATCAGGGAATAGCCAACCCTAACACTGAAGGTTCTTTCAGGCACCTCACAAGTGGTATAATCCTGATTTAATTGGAGTCTCTGAACCCCATAAGAACTCCAGAAATCTAGGAAATATGTTCACCAGTAGAGGTTACAATATTCTGGGCACGAACCGGGTTGTTTCAAATCCTGACAGAATTTGGTTACTTACACATCATAAGGTGGATTCCCCAAGGATTGTTGATGAGGATAATCAAATCATTACTTTAAATTTTAGGGAGGGTGGAAACTAATTATTCTTCTCCATTATTTATGCCTACAATAATTATATTGACAAGAGGCTTTTATGGGAGAAGATTCAGAACCTGGAGAGCACTATTTCAGACTCTTGGATTATCATGGGTGATTTTAATTCCATTATACGTGTGGATGAGAAAATAGGTCTGGTGACAAATAAAACCTATATAATAGAGCTTAGAGAGTTCATTGAGAGAACTGGACTGGTGGAAATTAACATTATTGCTGTGAAATTCACCTGGTACATGAAATATATTAATGGCATGATGGTGAGAAGAATTGACCGAGATTTGGTGAATTATGCTATGCTTGGTGATTGGGATTCAATATCATGTACTACTCTTGCTAAGCTAAACTATGATCATTACCATCTCCTAATTAGTCTTCTTGGGAATGAGGGAGGGAAGCCAATCCCTTTCAGGTTCTACAGTGCATGGGTCTCCATTCTAGAATGGTCAAAGATTGTTGGAGAGATTTAAAATTATGCAAGATGTAAGGGAAGTCAATTGTCATGTGTTTATAAATTCATAATTCTTAAGATTAAATTGAGGGCGTGGAGTAAAATCAAGTTTAGATTGTTGGATGCTGAAATTGAGGCACTTGAATTCCATCTTCATGACATATAAGAAAAGTGCACTAAATCTAATTTTTCGGGTGACTTACAATAGGAGGTTGATTTGTCTCTCAATTTGAAAAATCTGGTTAGGATTGGGGACATCATAAAAATGGATATCTTTAAAGTTAGATGACTTAATTAAGGAGATATAAATACCAAGTTCTTTAATGCCATGAAATGGGCCAGAATAGTGAATATACCCCTTTCTCTGATTAAGGATGGAGATAGAATTCTAGAGAGCAGGAAGGATCTTACAAATCATATTGTTACATTCTATAAAAATATTTTCAATGGTCCAACACAAAATGAAACGGTTAGAGACAACATCATCCCTAATTTAATTACTGATGAGGATAACATATTTCTTACTTCAATTCCAATGACTTTTGAAATCAAGGAAGCAGTGTTTGGTCTCAAAAAAGATAGCTCTCCTGGACTTGATGGATTTAGAACTTTTTTCTTTCAAACCTATTGGGAAGTTATTCAAAATGAGGTGTGTATGCTTTTTCATCACTTTTTTAGAGGTGGGAAACTTCCTCCAAGGTTTAAGGCTCAGTTTATTTCCCTCATTCCTAAGGTGTAGAGTGCAAGTGAAATTGACCAATTTAGGCCAGTTTCCCAGGTTAATACAATTCACAAAATCATTACAAAGAATATAGAAAATAGGCTTTCTCGAGTTGGTGAGAAAATTATATCATGGAAACATTTTGGATTTTTAAAAGGTGGGAACATACAAGATTTCCTTCTTACTACTTCAGAATACTTAATCTTCTCAGGAAGACATCGCTGGGAGGAAATGTGGCTCTTAAACTAGAAATTTTAAAGGATTTTGATACGATGGAATGGGGATTCATTAGACAAGTTCTTCACATATTTGGATTCAGTGTGGTGTTTTTTCAATGGATTTCAAGGTTGATGGAGTCAGCGCATATCTCCATCATGATCAATGGGTCACTAGAGGTCTATTTCACTTTCTTGAGGGGTGTGAGGTAAGGGATCCCCTTTCTGCCATTATTTTCTCAATTGCTGAGGATTATTTGAGCAGAATCCTCATAGATATGGTGGACAAGGGGAAGATATCCACTATCAGAGTGGATAGAGGTATCTATGCCCCCTTTCACTTGTTTTTTGCTGATGAAATTTCGGTTTTTACTCGGGATAATAGGAAAAACATGGATAACCTCAAACTACCTCTTCAGCATTAAGAGTGTTTCTTAGGATAGGAAATTAATTGGGGCAAGTCCTTCATTTACTTTGGAAAAAGGTTTCCTGATGCAAGGAAGAATCAACTCATCAATATGCTTATTCTTCAAGAGGTATCTATTTCACTTATTTATCTTAGAGTTCCAATGTTTTGGGGAAATCCGAGGGCAGCACACTTTTCACAGGTCCTAACCCAAGTCAGGAAAAATATTTTCTCTTGGAAGGGAAAGTCTCTTTCAATGGTAGGACATGTTTACCTTATCAAACGTGTCATTATTTCATAGCTTGTGTATCCTTTCATGGTGTACATGTTGTCGGCCTCTGTCGTCAAGAATCTCAACTCAATGATGGGGAATATCATTTAGAGTAGAAATTTGATGGAAATGAAGATTATCATAGAAAATTTGAGCAAATGTTGTATGCCTAACAGGAAAGGGGGGATAGGCATCAAGAACCTTAGCTGTTTTAATCAAGCATTGCAGGTCAAGTTTCTCTTGCACCTAATTCATAATAAATCTACCTCCCTGGACTTTCATAGAAATAGGATTCTTTAAGATATATTTCAGGGAAGAAGGGTTATCTTGACTCTTCTATATGGCATGGTCTGAGCTCTGTCTTTCAAAACATAATGAGGCGCTCACGTTGGGTTGTTAATATGAATTCACCACTTCATTTATAGGATGCGAATTGGACTGGCACCCCTCTTATTGAGTGAATCAATGCTGATGAACAGCACATTGATAGCAGTATTTCTATCATGGAATAGCTTGATCATCTTGAGGACCTTCTGAAAGAGATTGCGTCAATTATTAATGACTATGATTTTATTAATCCGGAAAACATGGTGTTATGGGAGGGGTTATCGAATGGTGTACTGGATTCTAAATCTTTCTACAAGAGCCTGATGCTGGGTGACAAAAAGTGGATAGGTGATCTAAACAAAAAATGGTTCTTCCCATCCATATTCACATTGCTTTGGATACTTTTTCACAATAGGATCCCAGTGGATGATCCTGTACAGAGAACTGGTATCTATATGTGCTCGATATTTGTATTCTTTCTTCAGCATCATGAGGATGTTGATCATTTATTCATGTCATGCGGCACTGCTTCCTCCCTTTGGAAATCTGTTCTCAGCACATTTGAGTTGCATCCTCCCAACACTGTTTCAATCCTGGAGTTCCTACATGCGTTGTTTTGTGTACAATCGTCCAAACAACTCAACACACTTCTATGGGTTTCCTATGCTGAATTCATACAATCGGTTTGGAGGGCACGTAATAATATTGTGCATCTATAGGCACGGTATCATGAAGCCACAGTTCTTTCAGATATTGCAGTGATAATTAAATTTTTTAGCGCCAAGCTCAGTGACCATTGCAGCAACTCATTAAGGGAACTCTTGACCTTCAGGTGGTTGCAGGGTACTTTCCTAGGACAAGGGATACAATGGAGGTTGTATGGTCTCCCCCCTTCAATGGATGGTTGAAATTTAATATAGATGAAGAATCCTGGGGAAATCTGGGACCATCATGTTTTGGGGTGATCTTCAGGGACTCACACGGTGATAATGGGGAGTGTTGTTATGGCCCTTGCAGGATGCTACTAGCTTGGAAGCTAAAATGATGGCATTTATCAGAATGGTTGATAAGGTTTATCAAAATCATTGGAATAATATTTGGTTTGAATGTGACTCAGCGGTGCTCGTGCAGGCGGTTTGGGGGAATCAGAACCAACTATCATGGAAACTGACCGGAAAATGGATCAACTACCTAGAAAGAATTTCCAATATAAATTAGTTCATCATGCACATATTATGGGAAGGGAATTATATTGCGGATGGTCTTTCCAACAAAGGTATCTTGGAAGAAAGAAGCATGCGACTGAACATTGTGCCTGATGACTTGATGAATTTTCTAATTCGGGATAAATATAAATACCATCCTTCTGTATTTGGTAACTCCTTTATTTTTCAATATTAGAGCCTCTGTGCTCATATTTCTCAAAACAATTAATAATTCATTAATCAATTAAATATATAATTATTTCCTACTGCATGGATTTTTGGAATTATAAGTAATTTGTATGTCATGAAAGGAGTAGGGATTTTCTTACTTCTCCATTAATGATAATTCTATTTGGATACTGAAGTTATTAATTTTTCTTATTTATTTTAATGCTTCTCTTAATTTATAGATTCCTATAAATTATCCAATGTTAATATTAGATTTTCATTTTCAAACTACAGATTACTATGAAAGTGTAGTTTTATTACACATAAAGTTTTAACCATAACACTACATCTGAAAATGTGTTTGTTTAATCAATTTTATTTTTCAAATATGTGTTATATATAACTGCATGAAATGTTTTTCACATACCTAATATTAAAATGTGTTTAACCATAAATACCAAATATTTTTTTATGAACATGCCTTTACAAATCCACCATCTACCTTTTATTTTATGAATACCATATTACACATACTTATGTTCTATTCCCCTATGCGTTTATTTAATTTATACCATTGTTTTATAATTTTTTTAGTTATTTATATTTCTTTACAACTACGAATTATTTCTATTTTATAACATCAAATCAAATATTTTTCATTAAATACCTTTATATTTATTCTAGAAATTTTTCTTCAATTAGAAACTTCTCACCCTAACATACACTATTTCTAAAAATAGTACATAAATGGATGCTCAAGGTACCACTTAGAAAAGAAGGTCAGAGTTTAAACCAACATTTTTAAACTGCATATCTTTATTAAATTTTGGACACCTTGATTCAGTTATCTCTATTTCCTTTTAATGTATCTAATTCCTTTAAGATTCATATGTTTTCAGGACATCGATACAAAATGGTTGGAAAATGAAAACATTGCATCTCCAGTTTCAGAGGGTATTGGTCAATTACAGGTCTGATGATTTGGTTTTGTTGTAGTTTTTTTCATCTTGATTGTTTCATCCAATAGGAGTCTCCCTTCTGCATAATACAAATTCACATGAATTATATAAGTCTCCCATAATCTGAGTATGGTAGTTTCTATGGTTTACCCATGGAACATGAATCTGAGCAATAATATAACATTTATTCTAATTTCATGCTACTTTTTTCTTTATATTTATATTTACCTTAATATTTCAATCTCTTCTTAATTTATTTTCCTCCCCTAATCACTCATATCATTTCCTATAATAAATCTTCTAATTTCCCATAAATATTCATATGTTTATTTTATTTCTACCAACCTCACTACATTGAAGTGTTTCAATTTCTATAGATCCGCTTTTGGTATTATCCTTGCATTGAATTTATTATTTCTATAGATATGGAATTTCAGCTTTTATTTATGCTTAAAATTTCATTTAAAAGGAATATTATATTTTAGTTTACATTGATGTTTTATTTCAATATGATCTTCTTAAATTGTGATTCCATTGCGGTTTAAATTAAAGAATCTACAACACAATTGTTTTCTTGTGTTATTTCTTGATGATGTTAGGTTGATTTGGTTGTGGTTTGGGGTGTTTTTTTGTATCTATATTTATCATTCAAATCATATTGAGTTATCTTTGATCATGATGTCATCATTGATTTCATCTATGGCTTTTATTTTAATGTGATTGAGGTTAGAAAATTATAGAACCCCCATTTTGAGTGATATTTTATATTTTAAAACAACTCTTTATATTCTTCATTTAAATATTGAATTTATATTTATTTAGAATGTAATGCCCATGTCGCCTTCTTTTATTTCCTGGCTATAACTTTCTTTACGCTTTGTTGTTGAATGTTTTCTATATAAGAGATAAATCTCCAGTTTATATGATGGTGTTTCATCATCAAAACATTATTGAAATTGAGAAGTCTCAAATTAATTGTACTATGAGTCCTTTGACCGTATAGCTAGAACATTGAAATTGAAATTTAATTATTCATTTAATTAACTATTAAAATGACAGTAAGAATAAATTTATCTCTCCTTACTCCTTCCCTTCTGGGCTTTGTATTATTGTGATACACATGTCTCTCCCTTCTTAAACAATGAAACATATTTTAAAATAATGTTCACACACACACACACACATCTACTCCTTCTTCCCATAGGAATTCTGATGATCATAGAAGGATCACTCTCTTCCCTTTTTTATAAAAAAACTGATACAAAAATATCATTATCCCCCTTTCTTCAAATTTCTTAGGTATCATTATTGTTGAAGTGTTATTTTCAACAATCCTAATTAAATTACCCTTACAAGTGTTGTACCAATAGGGATGGATCCACAGGGAAGGGATTTATCTTTGTTTTGTTTAACAAATTTATAATTGATTTAGTGAAGTTTGATGAAATTTAGAATCTATTTTTTATTTTTTTGATAAAAATTGATTGGATTTAAATTTTTTAATAAATTAATTTAAAAATAAATAAAAACACAGAAATTTGGTTTTGGATGAAAATTTGGAGAGAAACACATCAGGGGTGTGGATTTTAAATGTTGTTATTAAATCAATTTTCTTATGAGGTTGTGTTGTTCATGATAATTCAAATCTATGGGTTAAGAATGTAATAATACCCCTTGGTCTGGTTAGTTTTATTTAAATCATTAGAAACCAATTACATGGTATGGAATTTGATTTCTTTCAATTTTATTAATTAAAATCCTTTTTGAGACGATTAAAACACCCAATTGTCCTGGATTTTTCTAATCATAATTCCTTAAAGATCCCTATAAATCCTATTCTTAGTCTGATACAAGGTTTCTAGTGATATTTAGAAAAAGTTAATAAGGAATTATGATAAAGAAGAATAAACAACACGATTACAACATCACAATTGACAAATTACAACACTTAATCATCCAAATCCCCAACAAATAGGGTATTTAGCTATTCATGGAGTAGATAGTAACTAAACAACTCACAATACCTGAATTCATCCTCTTGAAAGGTTTGGAGAAAAGGTCGTTGGGAACGTAGCACGGAATCACCTTTTCTCCTCGCTTCTCTCCTCTTCATTCTCTCTATTCTTCTCTTCTTATCCATCACCGAAGTGATCTCCCTTGGAATAACTTGCAATGAAAGAAAAATTAATAACTCTCAAACTTGGAGGCTTTCAACCTATTTATAGGTTTCAGTAGTACATGGCGTGTACCCTAAAGTACACAACGTGTACCTTGTTCAATGTGTTTTGGACGTCTTTTCTCCACCGGTAGGTGAGCTAACACACCATCTTTGACTTTGAACATGGAGCTGCTTTATAGGTGGAGGTACACAGTGTGTAGCACCACCCCACATGGAATGTAATATCATTCATCGGCCACCAACCACTTCTAGAAGGGCCACATGGTGTGTATATGGGTAGTATACTGTGTGTATGCTTTAGCCGACAACATGGTTGCATATCTATTATTCTCGATCCGTGTCTGGGAAGTAGTACACATCGTGTATATACAAGTAAAAAATGTGTATAGTTGAAATTTTCTTATGGTCATCCCCGATTTGTGCTTTTGGCTAGAAACATCCTAAAAATCATCATGATCACCAAAATAAAGTATTTTACCTGTAAAACAAAAGATATTTGATTAAAAAAGGTTTTATGGTAAATAAAATGTATGAAAATGTATACACAAATTGGGTACATAAAACTCCCCCAAACTTAGTCATTTTCTTTTCCCCATGCAAGTTCTCAACATCTAATCAATAGAATCCATACACTAAAAGTGAAGCATTTATTTAATTGTAATTGTAAATACTAAAACCACAGCAGAAGATTTTTTTAAAAGGCACAAAATAGATTTCATTTCCAAAGATATTCAAATCATGCCTCATATATAATTTAATTGAAAATTTACATCCTCTTTCATTCATATTGTTTAACTGTTCATAATAAAACATGCCACTTGATGATTTACCTCACCAAAAGATACCACACTCATCACTAAAGATCTATTAAATTTGATTTATGATCAATCCTAAGTATATAAACTCTATACATAAGCTTATAAGTGTTCTCATTCTCCACTTCAGAAATCAAATCACAAAAATCATGAGGGATTTCAATAAGGTTCAAATGTTTCTAAGGCTAAGGGTTGGTAGGTAATGATAAAAATTAATCTCAGATGCTTGAAAAAGAGGCTGAATTCTAAAACAATAATTCGTGATATTCAAAATAGAGCTTAATGAAAATTCTCCCCCAATCAAGATCTATCAAAAAGGATATCATCGCCATGATATCCCCTTTCTAAAATGGTCCTATAAACCATAAATAATATGTAATAAATAATCTAGTACCTCTTTTTCATTTTTCATGTGTTTTTTAGGACAACATGGAGGGGCCACCAAGAATACAATGGATAGTTGGATCTAGGACCCTTTTTCCAAAATGAACAAGTGACAAACTCCCCCACACTTAATTTTATGGTTTCTCACCAAAATGTACCATGAAAAACCAAAGTACCTCTTTTCAACACTCAAATGAATAATCATGAAAAAATATAAAAGAATCAAGGTAGGATGGATAATTAGGCTTGTAATGTGGATTCCTATCAAGGAAGTTCATAGTTCCTAAGGGTTTATGAAGATCTGATGTAGGGTAGGTCTCAGAGTCAAATGGGCTGAAAAATAATCAAATGCCTCAATCATTTTATTGTGATTAAAAAATCGTCACGTTTTGAAGAGTAAAAATAGAATTTTTTGGTATTTATGCATATACAAAGAATCTCTCAAGAAAGAGGGTATAAGAAAGAATATGGAAAAAAGGTTTAGAAGACCTCTTGGGAATGGGAAAAAAATATAGGGGTCTATCAGGTCATGAACTGAGTACAAAATGATTAGTCAAATAAATGTAAATGACCAAGGATTAAAAATCCAGAATCAAACTATATCATCAATCATTTTAAAATTATTTGAAAATTTACATAAGCATGTAAATCTTAAAATTCCCCTTTATGACTTTATTATTTATAATTATAATTAATCAAAAAAGTTCCACAATTTAAAATATTTCAATTATTAATGATGTCTCATAAATAATTTTAAGGTAAGGCCTAGTGTAACCAGAGACCCTCCCCCACACTGAATACAAAACATGGTCCCCAAAGTGAAATACCAAGGAAGAGGAGGGAATATGGGGGGGAAATGGGTGCATGACAAGGATAAGTAGTGTAAGAAGTAAACCTGAAGTAGAAAGGAAAAAATAAATACTGAAAAATACTCCCCTCGTAAATAAAGATTCCCAAGTCGTTGTAGGGTACCCATGACTGGTGATGGAATAGAAAAAGAAAAATGACAGACATATACAATAGCACATCGCAATAACAGCACAAAAAAGATATATACAATGAACACAAATGTGCTAAAAACTAGTTATGGGGTCACCTCAGAAGAGGCATCATCTGTAACAAGAGTATCAAGAAGTGAAGGCTTGATGATAGTAGTGGAATCCATAGGCTCAGGATCTGTGCTCGAAAGAGGAGTCATAGAAGCCGGAGCCTCAGGAGTGGAACTTGAAGGGGGTGGCTCTGCAGTGACGCCCGAGTCGGCAGCAGGAGTGGTAGCAGTGGGGCCAGTGGTAGAGAGGAGAACTAAATCAGTGTCCAAAGCTATAAACAGTTGTGGAGATACTGAATAAGGTCCCAGATCAGAGGTAAGAATAGGTTGGTGTAGTGTAATTCCATGACGCTGAAGAAGAAGCCCCAACATCTACTCAAGCTGATCTAGACGACAATCCAGAAGAACCTGGTGGTGCACGACTGCGGCTAGGCAGATGGTGAAGGGGAGGTCAACTGAGGGTGTAGAGGGAGGTGGGAAGGTGGAAGGGTCAAAAGAAGAAGGGATGGTGGTGGAAAAAGAAGGATGGATAGAAGAAGGGGTGGGGTGGTAAGGGAACATCTGTCGGTGGATGGGGTAGATCCTAAGCAGAAACACCAGTGGGAGCAGGTGGGTTATCCCTCACCTCTACAGGAGCAGGGGCATCCTACACAAGCACAAAGAGATCTCCCCAATGCTAGACTAACCTCATGTAGATAATCACGAGGAAGTCCATATGATGAGGAGAACCCAAGTGACCATTAGGGAGAGATGACTCAAAAACTCCCAAAAATTGTGCCAACCAGGTGGCATAGAACCCGCTGTTCAGGTTTCCCTAATTTTCATGGATCGTAGAATGAAATTAAAAAAGTGTAAAGATAGGGGATATCAGGGTACTCGTTCTGGAAGATATAGGTAGGAATCTCCATGTCTCGTCTAGACACAACACCCATATCCTCATAGAAAGGAAAAAAGAATGGTGTTGAAGCACTGGTGAAGGAAACGAAGAGGAGGGTCAATAATGAGTGTTATCTTCTACGAGGTGGGGGTGTACCTATGGTTAGGGTCAGCAATCTCTCACTACATCACAATGAGATAAGAGCTCTTGGGGTGGTTTAAAGTGGATACAAGTGATGGGGTGTAAGGATGGGGATAGAAGTCGAACCCTTATAAAAACTCGACCATAGTAAGTGAAAAAGGTCCCCCCCCCCCCCCTGAAGGAAATGAACCAGACGAGATGCATCGGTGGGCGTCTGGCGGTATGTGGGCCTGTCGAACTCGAAGGTGACCATAAACTCCAAAAATAAATTGTGGTAAGTAGGGGTTCTAACCTAAAAAGTATTCAGCAAATGGGTGTGGCTCAAAAGCCCCTATAGCTCCTCCCAAATGACAAGGTGATGCAGCACCGAAATGACAAGGTGTTGTAGCACCGAAATGTCAAGGAAGCGTCCTTTTAGTTGGATAGTTTGGAGGAAAAAATGCCACAATCTCTCTGCCTCAGGATGGTCCTCAAGAAATACCAGTTAGGGATGCAGAGGAGGGTGGGTGGAAATCGGTGCAGGTGGTGGTGGAATTGCTAGTTCCAGAGTAGATGGTCTTGCCACTGAGGTAAGAGGTGGAGTACTAGATACCTGAGCAGGCTGAGAGGTCTGGATAGTAGGTGGAGGGGTTGTCTTAGTCAAGTCCACCACTTCAGGCATGGAGGGTCACTTTGAGTGAAGGGAGATGGATGGAGTGGCAGCACCGAAGATCTCGACCACAGTGGATGGGGTGGAGGTCACCGCTAGAGGGCCAACAATAGAAGGGAATACAGGAATGGACATATCAATAGATGTGGTTGGTGGAGGTGGCATCAAAAGAGGAGGCAGAGCGGCCAACGCTGGGGGCTGGAGAACTAGAAAATCCAAAACGGGTCGCTCAAAAGGTCGAAGACGAATCCGACAGTAAGGAGGCTGCTCACCCTCAGCAGTGGAAGCTAGAAGCTTCCCACTCGAATGATCTCTATCGGCCATAACTGAAAGAAAACAAAACAATAGAAAAGATGAATAAAAAGGAAAATAAGAAAATGTGAGAAAACTGGAAAAATATTAGAACATGAGGTGTAGATCCAGGGTAAATGGCGTGTAGTAGGATTTGTGTATGAACTTGTGTACCTTGTATAGACACACCGCGATAGCATGTGTCAGGAAAAAATTAGGACACAACGTGTATCATAGTGTACATGTCGTGTACCTCAACATGGTATGATTCCTGTGTAAGGATCCAGACATGGATCGACAAGGATAGGGGAAATGGTAATACATTCCATGTGGACAAGATACACGATGTGTAAGTAAAAATGGTGTGTGAGGCTTGTAGATCATTCACACAAATTCCTCTTAAGGGTTGGAGGACACATAGTGTCCCGAACAGGCACACGTGTATAGGTACATGGGAAGGGGTCTGTGTAATGACTGAGAAATTCAATGTAATTTATTTAATAATATGGGAATTTTAAAAGTCCATGAAAATTGATGGCACGTGATTCCGAGGCCCGGTGTGCCCGAAATGAATTTCTAAACTTTTTTTAGGTACGTTCAGTAAACGTGTGAGAGAGTTTTTGTAACTTTTGAACCAGTGCTCGGAATTGAAATCTGAGGACACCGTTGAACTCATAACGTCGATATTCACTTAAGGAGACCTTCACCTTTACCGTAGTAGGTCGAGGTTGGAAGTTAGTTTTTCACTTTTTCAAGGAAGAATAAAAATAAAATATTTAACATTTTATTTTTCTTTTGAAACCTCTCTATTTGAGTTATGGATGTGGGGACCACCCGAACTAGAAAACCTCTGATTTGAATTCAATGGTGGGGACCACCTGACCCTAGAACTCCCCCTTTAATGAGAAATAACTCTTGGAATTCCTCCACTTTAGTTGTCCCACCTTCAATTAATTAATTATGCCAACATCAACTTAATTAATGTCCACCTCCAATTAAATTAATAAAACTTAATTTAATAAGTTGGGTGTTTATTTTTGGTTGAATTTGGGGAAGTATTGAAAAAAGGTGAGAGTTGGGAGAACTTTGGAGGAACTCTTCCTCCAACAAAGAATTCTCTCACCAACGAAGAACATACTTCAGAATCAAGAATGAGGATGATGCATGAGCATGATATTGGAAGCATGTTGTGGAGGCGATGATCATTGGAACCCTCATTGCCTTTATCAAATTCATCTCGTGACACTTCCAACAAGAAATAGAGGTAGGGTTTATTATTGTTTGTAAACTCCATTACCCCATTTTTGTCATTCTTCATGATTCAAAAACATTTAAGCCACTTGCTACCATTCTAACACGGAGGGTGCGGGCCAAACAAACACGAACCGACCTCTCCGCAACCTATGTGAATTTTCGGTGGTCTTGAATTGTTTTCGACATCCCGAGGTGAGTGAAGAAATTTTCAGAATGAAGATCAAGCCATCGGGGCACACCCAGTGACCCGAAGAACATCGTTGGCGACCATGGAGGCGACCGACACCGAAAGGGCTCAGGAGCAGCAGTCGACACTCTGGCTAGCCGCGACAAAGACGGTGGCACGACCGCGCCGCCGAAGAAGGGCCACGGCCCGTCGTCCAGCAGTACGAAGGGGAGGTGGCAATGCGCATCTACATTTCCAGACATGTAGGAGCCACGACCTTATGCCGCAACGGCGAGGTGAGGGTGGCCGGCTCGCTGTTGCCGCCGGTGATGGCACGACGCACGACCGCGCCACGCGAAGGAGGCTGGCCGACCGGCCAGTCGCGAGCTCAGCGGGCCGCCCTATGGGTCGGTCCACGCTATTGTGTCAATCCATGCCGGTGGGCCGGGCTGGACCCATCGGGCCACATCGGACACATGGCCGGACCGGACCCGGACCCAGACCAACTTCGACTCTTTTCGTTCTTTTGGCCATATCATGAGCTATGAGTGTCCATTTGAAAAAACGTCTGCGGTGTTGAAAACCTTGGATCGGGATGGTACTTTTGGTATACCCCAACTGAGTTTTGGATAAAGTTGGGGTACGGTCATATTGGATTGGACACGAATCCAACCAGGCCCTCACGACTGAAAGGACAATAACTTACAGACCGAGTGTCCGATTAACGCATCGTCTGTTGCGTTGAGACCCCTATCACTTGGTGTTACTTTGGGATACTTATTAATGGGACTTTGTGGTAGTTTGAGTATCGACCTGTGGCTTGAGGAGTGGACCCTCCTAGAATCAAGTGAGCTTAATGCAGGAACCATGTCGTTGGCTGTAACATGAGAAAAGGATCCTATGTGGGTATGTGCTTTTGGATCCTATGTGGGTTTGTGCTTTTAGATCCTATGTGGGTCTGTGATTTTGGATCCTATGTGGGTCTGTGATATTGGGATCCTATGTGGGTCTATGTTCGAGAGTCTCACTTGGATCCACTCTAGGAATCCACATGAGACTACTCTAGGATTCTACGTGGGTCTGCTATAATAGGATCCTACGTGGGTCTGCTATACTAGGATACTATGTGGGTCTGATGATTTAGGATCCTAAATGGGTCTTCCTCTTAATAGAGTAAGATGTTTCAGTAGTTACATCCAATCATATTTACTATCATACCTAAGTTATACCTGGTGTGAGATGAGTCCTTACCTTTGTGGTAATATCTTTGTGGTATTATTATATGTGGCGTATCTTTGTGGTACTTACCTTTGTGGTGATACCTTTGTGGTATTATTCTGTGTGGCGTTACCTTCGTGGTACATACCCTTGTGGTGTTACCTTCGTGGTATTCTTTCCTACGTGGAATAGTTATACTTTGGCTAAGAGTTAGGCCTTGTGTTTCCACAAGAATGAGATGGGTATACTTGATAAATTAGGTATATGTATGTGAATATACCTAGGTAGGGTTTTCGGATGTTTTCATGCTTTGTGGTTATCCTTTGTGGGTTTGGTGGGACCTTCGAGTGTCTTGAGGTCCCTACTAAGTATTGTTATACTCACCCCTGCACGGGCTACGCCCGCACCTTGTTGTGTTTGGTGCAGACAACAGACAACGCTGAATGAGGATGAGAGTACCAGGACTGGAGGTAGATTGGAGGTGTACATTAGAATAGGTATACCATAGAGACAATCATTCGATAGTTGTACCTACCCTTCAGGTAGGGTCCTTAGCATGAGTTCACAGTATTTGTTTCAGTTTACTTGTACTTTTCAGTTTTCTTGTACTTTCTAGTTGGCTTGTATTCTGGTCCTTTTTTCTTACTGTACACACTCTTTTTACTATAAATTTTACTTGTATTTGTATCTTGTTGTGTTCTTGATTGTGTGTGTTTATATGTTATAAAGGCAATGCCTTCCCGGTTTTTAGGGAATATTCCTTTTGGTGCTAATCGCCAGCCCCCAGCCTATGGAAGGTGGGCTTGGGGTAGTCACGGAATGGTCCCTGAGGGACATGACGTGACAAATTGGTATCAGAGGAGTCGGTTATACCATAGAACATTGGAATTTGATCTTTTTAATGACAATAGTGTTAAGTTTAGTGAGTGTGGTTATCAGTTTAGAGAATACAGTGTTGCTGCGGCGGCTGACGTATCCATACACCAAGACCCTGACTTCCAATTTCTAACTCAATGCATCAAAACAATGATTGTGTGTGTGTTTTAAAATGTTTTCTTTATTAACTATTTGAATCAGATCACCAGGTATAACGTATTGACTGTGTCACACCTATTTCTTTTCAGGATGCCTCCACCAGACATCCAGCTACGGTTCCGGGTATAGTACGTGATGACAGCCCACTGAGCGATGGGGCCTCGATACAGGGCCCTTTATCAGTAGAGGCACAGGAAGACACAGAGGTTTGACTGAGGAGGTCTATAGGGAGCAGGCGGACGCAGAAGAGGAGAAGGCCATGCAGCTGGCGGTGGACGACGATTCGAGGTGTTACTGCCACCATTACCAGGTGGTCCACCCTGACCACAGGGAGTAGGTGGAAAGGGGTGAGCTCAACTCCAGGAAGCTGAGGCCTACGACTAAAGCACTCCGGGGATGATATGAGGTACGATCTATGTCTACTCCACCTTAGCTGCAGTACTTATAGAAACAGGTTTCAGTCATTCTTTTATTACCACTGCCCTTTTTCGGAGCTCAGAGATTTCGATCGAGCCATTGGCTCGATCCTTACGGCAAGAGACTCCTACGGGAGAGGATTCGATGAT
Organism: Viscum album; assembly: GCA_963277665.1. Classification (NCBI taxonomy): domain Eukaryota; kingdom Viridiplantae; phylum Streptophyta; class Magnoliopsida; order Santalales; family Viscaceae; genus Viscum; species Viscum album. Next base: position 416,816,511 of record OY728129.1, read on the forward strand.
TACACATCGGTGATGACAGTGTGAGCTTACTCTAGGAGGTGACAGATTTGGCTGGTATCTTCTAGTAGTGGCATTGAGGCCTTACGACACCATCTAGGGTATGGACTGGTTATCTATAGTCCATGCTCAAATTGACTGTATTAGGCGCAAAGTGTCGTGTGTCCACATTGATGGGACTAGGTTTACCTTCACCGGCAAGAAGGGAGCCTTTGCAGCACATGATGGACTTACCCGGAGGATATTGCATCTGATTACTCCTCAGTTGGCTAGCCTTACCCTCGGAGTGGTTGATGTGGAGAGTCCAATTTATCCTTTAGTGGTGGACCAGTACACAGATGTATTCCCTGATGATGTTCCTGGTCCACCTCCTCGCAGAGAGGTGGAATTTTACATTGACTTGTACCTTGGGACGACACCGATATCTACACCAGTGTATTGGATGGCTCCCGCAGAGCTTCGTGAGCTGCGGGTATAGCTGGAGGACTTACAGAGTAAGGGGTTCATACGGCCCAGTGTTTCTCCTTGGGTAGCCCCGATTTTGTTCACCAAGAAGGAAAATGAGATCTTGAGACTTTTTGTTGACTATCGACGCCTAAATCAGGTGACCGTGAAGAACAAGTACCCACTCCTGAGGATTGACAACCTCTTTGATCTACTGAAGGGAGCACGGTGGTCCTCGAAGATTTGCCTCAGGTCAGGCTATCATCAGCTCAGATTACGAGATGAGGATGTGCAAAAGACGACTTTAAAATGTCATTATGGCCTCTACAAGTTCTTGGTTATTCCATTCTGCATGACTAATGCTTCAGAAGTGTTCATGGGACTCATGAAAAGGATCTTTCAGCCATAACTTGATCGCTTTGTAGTAGTCTTCATCGATGACATTATGATCTACTCGGCTACTGAGGAGGAGCATGCCTATCATTTGTAGATAGTTTTGGACACACTCCAAGAGAACCAACTTTATGGTAAGCTCTCAAAGTGCTAGTTCTAGATATGAGAGGTTCACTTTCTGGGACATGTCATCTCGGAGGCTATAGTTGTGGTGGATCCAGTGAATATTGAGGCCGTACTTGCTTGGGAGACACCCAGGAGTGTGACAGAGGTACAAAGTTTTTTGGTTTTGGCTGGATACTATTGGATATTTGTTCCAGATTTCTCCAAAGTTGTGGCACCTTTATCAGCGTTAATGAAGAAGGGGAAACCCTTCATGTGGTCAGAGAGATGCTAGCGGCATTTTCAGGAGCTGAGGTAGAGGTTTACTAGTACCCCCATCTTGAGGCTTATGGAGGAGGGTGTTGGTTATGTAGTCTACTACAATGCATCAGGGACCAGTCTTAGATTTGTCCTGATGTAGGAGAGAGTAGTTATCACATATGGTTATCAACATCTGAGACAACGAAATTTGATTGAGTTCATCCAGGACTATGACTTTGAGATAGTCTATACTTATGGGAAGGGGAACGTTGTAGCAGATGCACTCAGCCGGAGATCTGGTATACATCTGCTAGGTGAGGCGACAAAGAAGCTGGCCGCTTTGAAGATATCCTTTGTGGATCAAGATGGAGCATATTTTCTTCAGTCTCATACAGTCACTCCACCACTCCTTCAGCGAGTCAGGGAGGCACAACGTGGGGACACTAACTGCGAGGATTGACGTGCTCAGATATCCACAGGACATGCACCTGATGGATTTTCTGAAGGTGGGGAGCACGTCATTCTCTTCAGAGGGCATACCATGGTACCAGTGTTTCTTCAGGAGGAAGTGTTTTAGTAGTTCCACACATCCCCTCTAGTGGTACATCCATGAGTGGTAAAGATATACCAGGATCTCCAACGACAACACTGGTGGCCGAGAATGAAGAAATAAGTAGCACAATTTGTCTCTCGGTGCCTCACTTGTTAGTAAGTGAAAGTGGAGAATCGGGTACCAACATTCTTAGTTCAGCCTTTAGAGGTCCCAAAGTGGAAGTGGGACAAGATATCCATGGAATTAGTGATAGGACTTCCACATACATCCAGGGGTCATGATTCTATCTTGGTGATCATCAACTGACTCACCAAGTCATCCCACTTCCTACCGATCAGAGAGCAGGGTTCAATAGAGATCTTGGGATGCCTCTATTTGCAGAAGATTGTGAAACTACATGGAGTAAACACAATGATTGTCTCCGATCGTGATGCACGTTTCACTTCTCAGCTATGGAAGGGGTTGCATGAGCCTTTCGGGAAACAGCTTCATTTGAGCACTGCCTTCCATCCTCAAACAAATGGCCAGACTGAGCAGACCATTCAGGCCCTCAAGGACATATTGCATGCTTGCGTCCTCAACTTCGGTTGCAGTTGGGAGGATCATTTGAACTTGGTGGAGTTTTCATACAATAACAATTATCATTCCACCATTGGGATGACACCTTTCGAGGCGTTGTATGACTGAACTTGAAGATCGCCTTTGTGCTGGACTGACCCCGGGGAGTCAGCAGTCATGGGACCAGATATGGTACGGGCTACAACAGAGAAGGTGCAGATCATCCTGGAGTAGATGAAGACTGCACAGAGCAGGCATAACTCTTATGAAAATAAGAGACAGAGACCTCTGGGGTTCAAGGATGCTGACCACGTCCTTCTACGGGTCTCACCTCGATGAGGTTTGCGGAGATTTGGCTAGGGTGGCAAGTTATCTTTGAGGTTCATCGGAGCCTTTCAGGTCCTCAGCAGAGTTGGCGAGGTGGCTTACCACCTAGCACTTCCCCCTCACTTGCACTGGGTGCACGACGTCTTCCACGTATCCCAGCTGAGGAGATACGTGCATGACCCTTCACACACCATTGAATGGGGCGAGATTGACATTGACGATGGGGCGACGTTTACGAAGGTTCCAGTGGAGATTGAGGATCGATAGGAGAGAGTCCTTCATGGGCGATCAATACCTTTGGTGCGTGTATTTTGGTAGCATGGGAACCTCTAGGAGAGCACATGGGAGTGGGAGGCTTAGATTCATGCTAAGTACCCCCACTTGTTTTCCTAGTTTTTGTAATGTGGATTTCGGGGACGCAAATCCCTGAGGTGGGAAGAATGTAAATTCCCAGAAATTCCATGTAATTTTTTAATTATATGGTAATTTTATGAGTCCGCAAAAATTGACGGCGCATGATTCCAAGGCCCGATGTGCCTGGAATTAATTTCTGAACTTTTTTTAGGTACGTTCAGTAAATGTGTGAGCGGGTTTTTGTAACTTTTGAACCGATGCACGAAATTGAAATCTGAGAACACCGTTGAACTTGCAGCACTGAGATTCACTTAAGGAGACCTTTACCTTGACCGCAGTAGATTGAGGTAGGAAGTTAGTTTTTAATTTTTCATGGAAGAATAAAAATAAAATATTTAACATTTTATTTTTCTTTTGAAACCTCATTATTTGAGTTATGGAGGTGGGGAAAACCCGAACTATAAAACCCCCAATTTGAATTCAATGGTGGGGACCACCCGATCCTTGAACTCCCCCTTTAATGAGAGGTAACTTTTGGACTTCCAACACCTTAATTATGCCACCTTCTGTTAATTAATTATGCCAACATCAACTTAATTAATGGCCACCTCTAATTTAATCAATAAAACTTAATTTAATAAGTTGTCTATTCATTTTTGGTGGAATTTGGGGAAGTGTTGGAAAAAGGTGAGAGTTGGGATAACTTTGGAGGAACTCTTCCTCCAACGAAGAACACTCTCACCAACGAAGAACATACTTCGGAATCAAGAACGAGGATGACGCACGAGCCCGACTTTAGAAGCGTGTTGCGGAAGCGACGATCATTGGAACCCTCATCGCCTTCACTGACTTCATCTCATGACACTTCCAAAGAGAAATTGAGGTAGGGTTTATTGTTGTTTGTAAACTCTCTTGCCCCATTCTTTTCATTCTTCGTAATTAAAGAACATTTAAGTTGCTTGCTACCGTTCTAATTTGGAGGGTGCGGACCAAACAAACATGACCCAACCTCTCCGCAACCTATGGGAATTTTTGGTGGTCTTGAATCATTGGAGATGTCCTGAGGCGAGTGCAGAAATTTTTGGAATGAAGATTGGGCCACCGGGGCACACCCAGTGACCTAACGAACATTGCCAGTTACCAACACCAAAGGGCTCGGGAGCGGCGGCCCGCACTCCGGCCGGCCGCGACGAAGATGGCAGCGCGACCGCACCACCGGAGAAGGGCCGCGGCCCGTCGGCCGCGGCTGAACAAGGGCGTCGGCTAGCAGCAGCCGGCCGTGCGAAGGAGAGGCGGCGGTGTGCATTTGAACCACCAGGTGTGCAGGATCCATGGCCTTATGCTGCGACAGCAAGGCGAGGGTGGTCGGCTCGCTACTGGCCACCGGTGATGGCGGTGCACGATCGCGCCACGTGGAGGAGGCCGACTGACTGACCAATAGCGAGCCCAATGGGCAGCCCAGCACGGACCGCCCCGTGAGTCGGCCCGTGCTGGAGGGCCACATTAGACCCAGGACTGGACCCGGGTCAGGATGGGTCGACCTGAACTGGGTCGGGTCGGTCCAACCGGGTCGGACCATATATAGACCAACTTCCACCCTTTTTGTTCTTTCGACCATATCTTGAGCTACGGGCGTCCATTTGACGGACCGTCTATGGTTTCATAAACCTTGGGTCGAGACAGTCCTTTTGGTATACCCCACTTATGTTTTGGATAAAGTTGGGGTATGGCTGGGTTGGATCAGACACAAATCCAACCGGGGCCTTGGGACTAAAATGCAAATTACATAAAAGACCGAGCGTCCGATTGACGCACCGTCTGTTGCATTGAGACCCCTATCACATGTAGGTCCTTTGGGATACTTCTTCATGGGACTTTGTGGAATTTGGAGTATCGAACTATTTCCTGAGGAAATGACCCTCTTGGAATCAAGCGAGCTTAGTGCAGGAACTCTGTAGCTGGCTGTAACAGGAGAAAAGGATCCGATGTGGGTATATGCTTTTGGGTCCTATGTGGGTCTGTGCTTTTAGATCCTGTGTGGGTCTCTGCTATTGGGATTCTTCGTGGGTTTGTGTTCAATAGTCTCACTTGGATCCGCTCTAGGAATCCACATGAGGCTACTCTAAGATCCTATGTGGGTCTGTTATACTAGTATCCTACGTGGGTATGTTGTACTAGGATCCTACAAGGGTCTTCCTCTTAACAGATTAAGATGATTCAGTAGTTACATCTAATCATCTTTACTACTATGCCTAAGTTATACCTAGTGTGAGTTGAGTCCTTACGTTCATGGTAATACCTTTGTGGTATTCTTCTGTCTGGCATACCTTTGTGGTATTCTTCTGTGTGGTGTTACCTTAGTTGTACATACCCTTGTGGTGTTATCTTAATGGTATTCTTTCCTACGTGGAACAATTGTACTTTGGCTAAGATTTAGGCCTTGTGTTTCCGCATGAATGAGATGGGTATACTTGATAACTTAGGTATATGTATGGGAATATACCTAAGTAGGTTTGTCAGATGTTTTCATGCTTTGTGGTTATCCTTTTTGGGTTTTTTGAGACCTTCAAGGGTCTCGGGGTCCCTACTGAGTATTGTTATACTCACCCCTGCACGGGCTAGGCCCGCACCATGTTGTGTTTGGTGTAGACGATGGACAAAGCTGACTGAGGATGATAGTAACAGGACTGGAGGTATCTCAGAGGTGGACTTTAGATGAGGCATACCGCAGAGACGACAGTTTGGGATCTGTACCTACCCTTCAGGTAGGGTCCTTGGCGGGAGTTCACAGAAGCTATTTCGGTTTACTTGTACTATTCAGTTTTCTTGTACATTCCAGTTGAGCTTGTATTCTGGCCCCTTTTTCTTACTATACACACTCTTTTTACTATATCGTTTACTTGTGTTCGTATCTTGATGTGTGCTTGGTTTCATGCGTTTACAAGTTATAATGGAAATGCCTTCCCTGTTTTTAGTGAATACGCATTTCGGTGCTAGTCACCAGCCCCTGGCCTATTGAAGGCGGGCTTGGGGTAGTCACGGCACGGGCTCGAGGGGGGGAGGGGGGGGGGGGGGTTTGTGACCGTCTGTGTCCCAAAGAGACGTGGTGTAGACCAGAAGGCCAGGGGAGGCATGATACACTGAGTGTACTGAACGCACATGCCATGTATCGAACAAATGAAGAAAATGTATCGTGTGTGGCCATGTATAGAAATTATATGGTGTGTGTTCTTTCACACAATCTGTGTGCTTCATGGGAAGACAAAACATCGGTTGATCCGTAAATCTCCCTAAAATCAAGTAAAACTGGGAAATAGAGGGTGTAGACGGGCGTACCTGGACTGAGGAGCACAATGCAGTAGAAATAAGAAGCTAAAACACACAAAATCAGTGGATTCAGATCAAGTAGGATGGACGACCTGTGGGAGAAGAAATGGGGATGAGAGGGGGGGTCACGCGACATGGGCTCAAGCCAGGTTGGGCGTGGCCCTTATAGCTGCGATACATGGCGTATACTAGGACCCACACTCCATGTATCACTATTTGTTTTGAAGATGTTTATAATATAATTAATATAGTAAAATATATAATAATTAAAAGAAAAATAACTATATATATATATATAATTTACTAAAAATAAAACTATACACGTAATGTATCAGGAAATACACGTTGTGTGTTCTAAAATTGGAAAAATAAAAGTACAACCTTTTTTCCGGTGCTTGGGGTGAGGTTCAAGCCGACGATCAGATGATCCAAACGCAAGCCCTCAACCACTAGAGCAAAGGTTGTACTACTACTCATTTTTATTAATTATATATATTTAATGTACAAGGAAAATACTAAACGGGATGATGAAAATGCACGACATGTGGTTTTTAATTTGAATAAAAGGGATGAAGCAGAGAGATTATCCAAGTTCGAACCCAGGTCTTTTGGATCCAGGGATGAAACTATGCCAATATACCAACTTTACCCGCATTTATGTTTGTATTTCAAATAATATTTAAAATATCATTGAAAAAATGGAACACACGACGTATATCAAAATGCATGCCATGTGGTTTTTATTAATATGAAAAATGATGAAAATAAGCTGGTTTTTAGGATTCGAACCCGGGTTTTTTGGGAACTGGTATACGACCCTGGCTAGCCAGTCCATCCCCATCATGGTTTTTCTTTTATTATAATAACTTATATATTATTTTTAAGAATACCACACAGTCCTTGTAAGTAAACATGGGTATAAAAATGATGATCCCTGTGCCGAAGGTAGGTATGGAGGGATTCGAACTTGTGACAACTCGGATAAAATCCATTGACCTTACAATTAGCACCGTCATCATCTATTATTATTAAGTTAGTTAATCTATATATTTATAATATTAAGAATAAAAACTAAAATGATCGGTATGGGTCATGGATATTGGTGGTACATGGTGTGTAACCTCTATGTTTCCTTCTAGAAATCACCTTTGTTTTAGGAAGTTGGCTCGACCTACCTATCTCCTATTACCTGAAATGAATGGTGGTGATTTTACCCACCATATCCTTAATGTGATGGTAAAGCTGTAGGTGTTTTCCATTCACCTTGAAAGGTTTTCTGTCTTCACCAGCAATTTCTACCACACCATGGTTTAAAACATTGATCACTTGAAATGGTCCTCACCATCGGGACTTTAGATTTCCTAGAAACAATCACAGATGTGAGTTGAAGAGCAATACATGATCACTGGGTTGGAAGTTTTTGCGGGAAATCATCTGGTCATGGATCACTCATGTCTTTTCTTTTTATAATCTAGCGTTCTCATACTCCTCCCATAGGATCTCATCAAGTTATGTCAATTGGAACTTGCACTTCTCTTCAACTGCTTTTAAATCGAAATTCAGGGCCTTGACGGCCCAGTAGTATTTATACTCTAACTCCACTGGTAGGTGGCATGGATTCCCATAGAGAATGCAAAATGAAGACATCCCCAGAGGTGTCTTGAATGTGGTATGGTATGCCCATAATCCATCAACAATCATTTTAGACCAATCCTTCCTTGAAGATCCCACTATTTTCTCCAAGATCTATTTTAGTTCATGATTTGATAATTCCACTTGTCCACTAGATTGGGTATGATAAGGTGTTCCCATGTGATGCTTCACCCCATACATAAGTAACACATTCTTCATTAAGGTATTTTCAAACGTGTTCCCCTATCACTGATCAACAATTGATGGACACCAAATCTACTGAAGATGTGTTTATTCAAAAAGGACATAACTACCTTGGATGTGTCATGTGCTGTAGCAGTGGCCTCCACCCCTGGGAGACATAGTCCACACATACAAGTATGAAAGAGTTCCCATATGATGGGGTAAATTTCCCCATGAAGTCAATTTCCCAGATGTCAAAGATTTTGACCTCTAGGATGGGGTGTTGAGGAATCTCGAATCATCATCCCATATTACTGATTCGATGACATTGATCACACCTGGTATCAAAGTAACAATCATCCCAGTGCATGGTATGCTAGAAAAATACAGAGTGAAGGATCTTCGCTATAATATGGTATGGGCCATGATGTCCACCAACTGGTGATGAGTGACAGAACTCTATAACTCCTTGAACTTCATTATCTGGGATGAAACAATGAATTATTCCATCTCCACATGATCAAAATAGTATAGGTTCTTCCCAGAAGTACCTATTGACATTAGATAAAAACTGCTTATTCTGCTGGTAAGTGAGATTAGGGTGAATTTCTCCTGTAACCAAATAATTTTCAATATCTTCTTACCAAGGTCGAGGTGTTCCTTAAATTGAGAAAAGTTGACCATTTGGGAAGTCATCTCTAATGTACCTATCATCCTTCTTATCTAAATGAGGTAGTTATAGGTGGGATAGGTGGTTTTCAATAACGTTCTCCATGGCCTTCTTGTCGCGGATCTCCAAGTCGAACTCTAGGAGGAGAATCACCCAATGGATGAGTCGTGGATTCATGTCCTTCTTGTTTAGAAAATACTTGAATGATGAATGGTTGGTATATAAAATAACTTTAGACATCACCAAATAATAATGAAACCTATCAAATACACACACCACTACAAGCATTTATTTCTCTGTGGTAGTGTAGTTCACCTGTGCTTCATTCAGAGTTCTGCTGGAAAAGTAAATTGGACGGAAGATGTGATCCAGTTGTTCCCCTAGTATTGCACCCACTGAATAGTCGCTTACATCACACATGACTTCAAATTATGCCTCCCAATTTGGAGAAATCATCACTAGTGCTTCCACAAGTAATTGATTTAGATTCTGAAAAGACGTGGTAGATGTATCATCAAACTCAAAGATGGCGTATTTGGAAAGAAGATTGGTGAGTGGCTGGTCAGTATTCCAAAAGTCTCGGACAAACTGTCTGTAGAAACTGCGATGCCCTAGAAAACTTCGGATGGATTTGACAGAAGTTGGAATAGGGAGATTTTAAATGACTTCTATCTTTTCAGGATTAACTTCTATCCCTTTAATAGAGATCCGATGGCCTAAGACAATACCACTCTGCACCATAAAATGACATTTTCCCAGTTTAAATCTAGGTTAGTGTGATCACACCTTTACAAAACCTGCTCTAAATTCCTCAAACAGGTGGTGAAGGATTTTCCATAGATGAAAAAATCACCCGCAAAAACCTCCAGGATGTGTTCTTCCATGTTGTGGAATATTTCCAACATACATCGTTGGAAGGTGACATGAGCATTGCACATCACAAAAGACGTTCTTCGATAAGAAAACGTACCATATGGGAATGTGAAGGTGCTCTATTCTTATATTCAGGGGAAATAAATATTTGGTTATATCCAGAATAACCTTTGAAAAAGCAGTAAAATTCATGCCCCACCAATCGTTCTGGCATCTAATCCATGAAGGGAAGTAGGAAGTGATATTTTCATATTTCATCATTCAGCTTCCGGTAGTCTACACAGACTCTCCAACCCATGACTGTCCGTATATGGATGAGTTCATTTTTATCATTGGATACCATAGTGATACCCCCTCTTTTTGGGTACCAATTATAGAGGAATCACCCATGGGCTATCTAAAATAGTGTATATGATTCCTACATCTAACAATTTTACAACCTCCTTCTTTATAAATTCCTTCATGGGAGGGTTCAGCCATCACTATGGTTGTGGAGAGGGATTTTATCCTTCTTCTAGTAGCACCTTATGGGTGAAAATGGTGGGGATGATTCCCATCAGATTTTCAACTGTCCATCCAATGGATTTATTTCATCGTATCAGAACCTATAGAAGTGTGCCTTATTTCTCTTTTTGAGTGAATCATTGAGGATTACTGAAAAGGTGTTCTCATCACCCAGGTATCCATATTTTAGAGACAAAGGGAGAGGATTTATCTCAAGTTGATCTGCCTTTAAGATCAAGGGAACAATTGGTTTCACCTCTGCTCGCTCCAAAATTTCTATAACAACTATGTGTTTCTGGTAATGACTGCCCTGGCGTTCGAGAAATTGTGACTCCTCTGGTGCATCTTGGATATCTGTGAAGAGTGGGCCTTCAATGATAAAATAACTTACTAGAACATCTTCCTATGAGATGAAGTGATCTTCCATTGTTGTTACCACATAACAGTCCTCATGTTCTAGTAGTGATGCCTACTTGACAGCCTTGAGGATGTTGTAGGAGACTCTTTCATCGCCTACTTGGAAGATCAGTTCTCCTTGGTGGACATCGATCAATGCCTTACTAGTGTACAAGAAAGGCCTTCCTAGAATCAAAGGTGCCTCATGGTCTTCCTCTGTGTCAATAATGATGAAGTTGGAAGGGATAATTAACCTTCCTACCTTCACCAGCACATCCTTAAGCAACCCCTTGGGATATTTTATGGAGCGATCTGCTAGCTGGAGGGCCACTCTGGTGCGTTTGAGATCATTGAGCCACATCTTCTAGAAGCCTCTAAAGGGCATCAAGTTAAAACTGGATTCTAAGTAATAGAGATCTCTCCAAAACTCATAGGATCCAATGGTACATGGGATTATGAAACTACCTTGATCTTGGAGTTTTGGAGGAAGTGAGAATTGTACCACTATCGAGCATTCCTTATTTAATGAAATACTTCTCAGATCCTCCTTCTTTATTTTTTTGAGAGAATATTATTCATGAACTTTGTATACATCAAAATCTGAGTTAAAGCTTCTGAGAAAGGGATGTTGATGTGATGCTTACGAAATACCTCCATGAATTTACCAAACTGGTGATCCAACTTCCTTTGCTTCATCCTATCTGGAAATGGTAAGGCGGCCTCAAAAGGATTGACCACCTCTTTTTCATTACCATGTGAGGCCTCCTTATCTTTTGATGGTTCTTTTGATGAGGAGGGGTCCTTCATCGTGTTTTCTTCAGCTGAAGTGGGTGAAGGTTGAGATAAATTTGTATCCTCACCATTCTTTTCAAACGGTGTCTGAGGTAGCTCCTTTCCAGTTCATAAAGTGACCACATGGGCCTCTTCTCACGGGTTCTTCTCTGTGTTACCTGGAAGTGTACCAGGTTTCCTTGAGTAGAGTTGATTAGAAAGTTCCCCAATTTTATTTTCCAGGCTTCGAATGGAAGATTCTCGGTTTTGAAATCAAGTTTTAGCAGTGGTGATAAATTTTGTCATCATTTCTTGATGTTTTGATGGGGGTTCATGCTAAGTTTGTTATGCATCTGGTGGAGGTGGTGGCTACCTTGGTGGTTGCAGGTGAGGGTTTTGGTACCCTTTTTTCTGGTAAGTCCCCTATTGTTGCTACCTTGGATATGAGTTTTGGTAATGTTGTTGACCATAACCAGGTGGCCCCTAGGGAGGAGGATCTTTATTTTTCTGCTGGTAACCCATGTTCATATGTTCTCTCCATTATGGGTTTGGGTAATAATGGAACATATTCGGCCCTTAGTTCTAAGAAACGTAGCTCACCTCGCTTGTTGAAGGGCTGACAGTTAACCCTGGGCATTCACCAATGATTTGGTCGTCACCACATTCGTTGCATGTAGGATGGTTTGCTACTTGAACTTGGAATGTGTTCTTCAGGTTCAACGCATAAATTTTCTTGGAAACTATCCAATAGGGTAGCGATAATCATGGTGACATCAATGTTGTGCATACCTCACTTTTGTGTTCCCTGCTCTGAGTGCCACTGGAATTTGTTGGCCGACCATTCCTCTAGGAGGTCAAAGAGTTCCTCTAGAGATTTCGGCATTACTGTTCCTCTAGCAGTGACATCCACCATGTATTTGGTGTTCCTGGTTAGGTCGTCATATATGGTTTGTACTTGGATCTAGAGTGGAAGTCCATGGTGAGGAAATTTGTGTAGCATCTCTATGAAGTGCTCCCAGGACTCGTATAAGGATTATGAGTCATGCTACTGGAATTTGTGGATCTCATTCTTTAGTGTCATTGTCTTTGATGGTGGTAATTATTTGGACAAGTATGTCTGGGCTAACGCATCCCAGGTGATGATAGACCATTGAGGCAGTCCCTTGATCCAGTATTTCTCCTTATCCCTTAATAAGAAAGGGAATAGGTGAAGACAGATGGCATCTTTAGACACACTGTGGTAACAGAAGGTGTCACAGATCTTGATAAAGTTGGAGAGATGATCATTTGGTTCTTAACTTGGTAAACCACCAAATTGCATCATATTTTGGATCATTTGCATAATAGCCGGTTTTATTTTGGCTTTTTGGGCCTGCACTACTAGACGGAATATTCCCATGTTTTCTCCTTGGATGGAGGGGAGTATGTACTCCATATGTTTTTATCGTGGAGGCAGTTTCTCTCAAAGAGGTGGGGGAACAAATTGTTTCTCAGGAGTAAAATAATCCCCCTAACCTGGATGTGGGTATAGAAACCGCTTTAGTGGAAACATTTGGAGTTGCTGTGGGCTATACCCTGGAACAAATGGATATGGTTTCCTATGTTGGTTCCGGTTGTCATTCGGGCCAAACGACTATCTAGCTCCTTGGAGAGAAACTGGATATCCCTCTTCTATATTTTTTTATGGGTGAGTTTTGATTTCTCTAATCTATAATTGCACATTCTCATCTCAAAAGAGTTCATTTGATCTATGGGTCGATGAAAAAAAGATCTGATGACTCAGCGCTCTTGGAACGAGTAATTCGGCCACTCATACACTTATGAACCTGCACAATACTTAACAAACCAAGCGTAAAAGAGGAAGACTAAAGTTAAAAAAAATTATAAATGAGAGTGAGAATAGTATTTTTAGAATTTTTTATTTTTATTTTCACTAAAATTGATAAAAAGTTGATGAAACAAAAACAATATTAACTTCTATTCCCTGGAAATAGTGTGAAAATTTGTTATCGTTCCTATCGAAGTCTTATTTTCTACAATCCAAATTAAATTACCCAAACAATTATAGTACCAGTGGGGATCAATCCATAGGGAAGGGAGTTATATTTGTTTTTTTTATAAAATTTGTAATTGTTTTAGTAAAGTTTTCTGAAATTTAGAATTGATTTTTTAATATTTTTATAAAAAATGATTGGGTTTCAATTTCTTAATAAATTACTTGAAAGATAAAGAAAAACACAAAAATTTGGTTTTGGATGAAAATTTGGAGAGAAACACATTGGGGCGGTGGATTTTAAAATTTATTATTAAATTAATTTTCTTATGAGGCCGTGTTGTTCATGATAATTTACATATCTCAATTAAGAATGCAATAAAACCCCCTTGGTTCGGTGAGTTTTATTTAAATCAATAGAAACCAATTACATGGTCTGGAATTTAATTTCGTTCAATTTTATTAATTACAACCCTTTTTGAGACGATTAAAACACCCAATAGTCATGGATTTTTCAAATCTTAATTCCTTAAAGATCCCTAGAAATACCGTTCTTTGTCCGATATAAAGTTTCTAGTGATATTTAGAAAAAGTTAATAAGGAATTATGAAAAAGAAGAATAAACAACACGATTACAACATCAAAATTGACAAATTACAACACTTAATAATCCATAGCCCCAACACATAGGGTATTTAGCTACTCATGGAGAAGATAGTAAATAAATAACTCAAAATACCTGAATTCATCCTCTTGGAAGCTTTGGAGCGAAGGTCGTTGGGAATGTAGCACGAAAGCACCTTCTCTTCTATCTTCTATCCTCTTCTTTCTCTCTCTTCTTCTCATCTTGGCCGTCTTTGGAGTGCTCTCCCTTGGAATAACTTGGAATGAATGAAAACTGAATGACTCTCAAACTTGGAGCACCTTTCACCTATTTATAGGTTTTAGTAGTACAAGGCGTGTACCCTAAAGTACACGGTGTGTATCCTGGTCAATGCATTTTGGTTGTCTTTTCTCTGCTGGTAGGTGAGCTAACATTCTGTATTTGACTTTGAACATGGTTCCAACTAGTAGTTGGAGGTACACGGTATGTAGTGCCACCCCACACGGTGTGTAATATCATTCATCAACCACCAAGCACTTCTAGGAGGGCCACACAGTGTGTATATGGGCAGTACATGACTTGTATGCTTTAGTCGACAACATGGGTGTGTATCCAGTCTTCCCGATCCATGTCTGGGCAGTAGAACATGGCATGTATATACAAGTACATGGTGTGTATAGTTTAAATTTTGTTCTGGTCAGCCCCGATTTGTGCTTCTAGCTGGAAACATCCTGAAAATCATCATGATAACCAAAATAAATTATTTTACCCATAAAACAAAATATATTTGATGAAAACAAGTTTTTATTCTAAATAAAATGTATGAAAAAGTATAAAAAATCACGTACATCATGATTCTATTGGAATATATATAAGTTTGACCCCCCCCCCCCTCCATAACCACAAATGGTGTGGATCACACTACATTCCTCCCTATTATCCTTTATGTTTCTAGGTGTCCATGTGGTCATCCTGTTAATATTAAAATAAATCCTTTGAATAAATATATATGTTTATTTTATTTAAATACAATCTTTTTATTTCCATAATCTTCAAACTTTATATTAGGAAATATCCATATGTGATACTTCCAAATTTTTAATTTAGAAAGCTTGAGTTTCACTATATTTATGCCCTTTTAATTCAAAACACAATTTCCATCTTCATATCTCATTTATTTAAACCATTGTGCATGACTCATTCAATGTAATTATGTGAAGATCATGTTACTCTAACCCCATACATGCATCCTTTTTTTATTTTTTAGCTCTCATGAAATGATCATTGGATTAACTATATGAACCTAACACCACTCGATTATGGCCACTAGACCGACCGTAGATACACAATCACTAGATTGACCATGCTGATTCATTCAATATCCCACAAGAAATAACCCTCATGCTCCATGATGTGATAATGAGATCATAAGAGGTTCCACATTTGGTTAAAAAGCACTGGTTCAACCTCATTCGCATGAGAAATATTGAGTAAACGGATAAAGGAAGTATAAGATGACGTTTTTTACTACTTTCAATCATGTTTCTTTTAATGTTAATGGTGCCTGCTAAACAAATGCATCACCAATCGAAACTCATATTTAACTCCCATTCATTGATATACATAAAAAACTATGAACTATCCAGTCAAGTATTTCTGATGTCGGTGCTTGCCACCTATATCTTTCTATATATACCATCCTGCACGTGGGTGTCTAAGCACCCTCTATCTGTACCACATTGACCTGAATATTTCCGTACCCGTTCCCTTAATTCTCTTTTCTTTAAGTCACCTCACACTGCAGTTAAGGCTAGTCTTATTCTATAAATTTTATTTATGAAAATACCTTCCATAAACACTTTGACAAATTCTCTACTATTCCATATATATATATACCATGATCATATTAACATGAACCACACCTCCTATCAATCCCCAAGCCAGCTTCATACATCACATACTTCACATATCCATATAATAAAGGGGTTTTTTCATGAAACACTTATATAATTCATTTCCTTGATATATTGTCAATATACATGTATATGTAAGTATTCTGATCGATCCTCCCATGCCTTAGTAAGAGATGTGCAGTCTCCTGTAGTGCAACGGTTTATCAAGTAGAAATCCATTCTTAACATAGTAATATATATCACATAGTCTAATTATCCATATATGTGATAACAACTATAATCATGTACCAGTACTCCACTTCACAAGCCTAGTTGAATCTAAATAAATCACCTTGGATGGGATCTTATGGGATAGTGAAAGGTGTTTATTCGTCTTATTCCTTCTTGTTTGTTAGTGATGTAACGTTATTTTCTTATAGTTTATAAGAACATCCCTTTAAGCGATAAATTGATTCTTGGTATTTTTTTGAGTGGTATATGTATTCTGAGGGTTGGAGTGTTCCTTATTTGAAAACTATATAATGGTAACTATGCATCCTTCCTGAATGCATTAGGTGTTGTAACACATTAATTTCAAGTTCCTAAGTCTTTCCACATTAAAAATATTTGGATATTTCTTATTGAGTTCACTTATACTTAGATTTTAAGAGTATAAGGTCTGTATATAACATGTAATTGAGTGAAAATGGATTATAATAGTAGAAAATATAGATTTAAATGGATATGGGTACATAAGCTATGCATATCAGTTTTAATGATGAAATTAGGAAACATTGGAGGTGTTGGTTTGGTTTCATTGTTTCTAATTTATACTAAATTTATAATCTCTTTCTCAACACAGAATATATATTTTAATTACTCTCTTGATGCACTCTTCATCACTTTAGCATAATCAAAGGTCACTATAAGGATTCCAGTCATAATTATATTAAGAGGATTAAGTTTTCTCGGTCTATAACTAGGTTGTTCCATAGCCTTTTAGGATACTCTCATACATTAGAGAACCAAGTCCCTACTATAGTTAACATTTTAGACTTAAACTCCTATTACATTGACCAGACCTAAATGTTCTTACATTGGGTAATAAAATTATTAACGCATTAAGATCAAGTGAAGAAGATAGAAGAAATTGATTCATTAAAGCATTATGTAATATTTGAAAACTACACCTCACTTGAAAACCAGTATGTGATCATACACAAATTCTCATGCTATTAAAATCATGACATATTGAGTAAGAAAATTCTTATCTTTGGTATTCCTCAAGTGTGTCTTCCTATAATGTCCTTATATAAAAATCTATATAATTTATATCAAAGTGAAACTGATCCTCCAAATTTTCTATCTCCATATCCCAATACATTGAATCATCTTATTGTACGTATTCTCACCATACATGATCTCTTTATATTGGAAAATGAGTGTAAATATCCTTTTGTGGATAACAACTTTTATAAACATTATTAATCTCTATTAAAAATTACAATATAGATTAATTTCTCTCTCTATATCTCTCTTAGATTAGATAGCATTTTCACCACTTGGAATTTTATTTCTCAATTTGGTTAGATAGATTTTTATAAATATTCCATTGGTCCCCACTAGTTATGCATGTGCTATATGTGTCTCCATCATCGATCAACAACTCCCAATTATCTATTTTCTTTCTTTCCTTTCAAGTTAATCATTATGATTGAAATTTCATGTTTTGGAGCCATATGAACACCACTAAAATACTTTTGATATCAAACTAGTTGAATTGAAATAATTTTGAAAATTAGATCCCAAGCAACTATTAGATACAATGGATTCTGCAGTAATGTCAAATATGGAATTGAATCAGAAATGTAATCTCAATTTTATTCCCACATATTATATTGGATGAAAAATGGATCATTCATTACTTCATGATTTTATGTTGGTGTGTGGATGTATCCTTGGTGTGTGATTATTTGATAACCATTAAAAACATGTGGTGGGTCAAAACCAACTGAACGACCTATGAATGTGGTGAAATCAAATGACAAAAAAACGTATAATGATTTGTGAAATTGTCGAGAAGATGGTACATCAATATTAGGTTCCATTTTTCCAGGATGATGGAAAACACACTTTTAGTGTCCTAAAACAAAAAAAATGTTCATTTAACAGTTAGATATATAGAAAATTACTTTAGAATGACTTGAAATCATGGGAAAATCTTCTTCTTATTATTCGTGATGTGTATGATTAGAAGATATGTCAATCAGACATGAGGTATGCCTAGAACTACAAAATATGTAGTTTTTAATGGTTTGATGTCCATTAAAAAGGTATGTATGGTGGTTATAACCAACTGAACAACATATGAATGTCGTGAAATCAGGAAAAAATTGTATATTGAATTGTGAAATGGTCAAGCAAACTGAATTTCAATCTGAGACCGTGTTGGCCTGGGAGGATTGAAAATGCACTTTCAGTGTAAAAAAACCAAAACACGCATTTAAAAGTCAAATCCATAGTAAATGTTCTAGGAGAAATCTTAATAAAACCATATTATTATTATTTTTGACATGTATGAGGTGTGATAGATCAATCATACATACAGTCTTCCTAGAACGGCTTAATATACAGTTTTTAAAGGTTTGACTCCTTTTAAAAACATGTGGTGGGTCAAAACTAGCTGAATGAACTCTTAATGTCGTGAAATCAGAATAAAATAATCACAGAGTTAATTTTGAAATAGTTGAGTATAAATTACATCAATCGGAGGTGCCATTTCTCTGAGATGATGGAAAATACACTTTCCATGTCATTAAACATCAAAACAAGCATTTAATAGTTAGATATATATAAAATGACCTCGTAATGACTTGAAATCAAAGAAAAACATCTAATTTTTTTTCGTGATGTGTATGAGAAAATGAAACCACAATCAGATGTGAGGATTTCCTAAAATGACCGAATATTTAGTTTTTAAATGTTTGACATCCTATAAAATGTGTGTATGGGGGTCCAAACCAACCAAACGACATCCAAATACCGTGAAATCAGATGAAAATAATCATATCATGAATTTTGAAATGTTCTAGTATAAAAAACATCAATCCAAGATGGTGTTTTCCTGGGAGGACGGAAAACACACTTTTAGTGTCATAAAATTCCAAAACGTACATTTAATGATAAAATCCATATAAAACATCCGCATAATGACTCTAAATCATTTAAAAACGTATTATTATTATTTTGGATGTGTACGAGGAGACAACACATCAGTTGGATGTGTAGTATGCCCGAAATGACCAAATATGTGTGTTTTAAAGGTTTGACGTCCTTTAAAAACACATGCGGGGGGGGGGGGAATCATCCAAACAACCTCCAAATGTCCTCAAATTAGACGATAACAACCATAAAGTGAATTTTGAAATGGTCAAGTAGATGGTACATCAATAGGAGGTGTCTTTTATCTAGGATGATGGAAAAAAGCACTTTTGGTGTCATAAAACATCAAAATGTGCGTTTTACGGTGAGATATATAGAAAAAAATCTTGAAATTACATGAAATAATAGGAAAATATATTATTATTATTATTGAAATTTATGATTAGAAAACATATAAATCAGATGTGTGGTCTACACAGAACGACTGAATATGTGAATTTTAAAGGTTTGACGTCGTTTAGAAAGGTATGTCTGAGGGTCAAAACCAACCAAATAACATCTAAATGTCATGAAATAAGACAAAAAAATTTAGAGTGAATTGAAAAATGGTTGAGTAGATAGAATGTCAATCTGAGCTGGCCTTTTCCCAAGAGGACTCAATAAACACTTTTAGTGTCAGAAAACACAAAAATGTGCGTTTAACAGTCAAATCCATATAAAAAGACTTATTAATGACTTGAAATCATAGTAAAACTATATTATTATAATTTTTTATGTGAAAGAGGGGACGAAATGTAAATCTGACATATATTCTACCCAAAAGGACCGAATATGCAGTTTTTAAAGGTTTGGATCCCTTTTAAAACATGCAGGGGGGGTCAAAACTAGCCAAACGACCTTCAAATGTCATGAAATTAGAGAACAATAATCATAGAGTGAATTGTGAAATGTTTGAGCATACGGTATGTCAATCAGAGGTGTCGTTTGTCCAAGACGGTGGAAAAATAACTTTTAGTGTCATAAAACATCAAAACGTGTGCTTAATGGTCAGATATTTTCCAAGTGACCTCAGAATGACTTGAAATCATAGGAAACCTATATTATTATTATTCGTGATGTGTCTGAATATATGGCTCTTCAATCAAATGTACATTCTGCCCAGAACAACCGAATATGAAGTTTTAAAGGTTTGACATCCTTTAGAAAGGTTCATACAAGGGTCAAAACTAATCGAATGACTTTTAAATGTCATGAAATAAGACGAAAAGAATCATAGAGTTAATTATGAAATGTTCGAGTAGACAAAATATCAATCTGAGCTCGTGTTTTCCCTAAAGGACCGAAAACACACTTTTAGTGTCATAAAACACCATAACACATTTTTAACTATAAAATCCTTATTAAAAAACCTTAGAATGACTTGAAATCATATTAATTTTTTTATACTTATTTTTCATATATACTAGGAGAGGAAACATCAATCAGATGTGTAGTCTTCCCGGAACGACCAAATATGCAGTTTTAACGGTTTGACATACTTTAAAAACACACATGGGGGAAAACCTAGACAAGAAACATCTGAATGTATTGAAATTAGATGATAATAACCATAGAGTGAATTTTGAAATGGTCGAATAGAACATACATTAATCAGAGGTTTCGTTTGTCCTGGATGACGAAAAATGCACTTTTAGTGCCATAAAACATCAAAACGTGCATTTAATGGTTAAATATATATAAAATGACCTCCAAATGACTTTAAATAATAGGAATATCATCTTATTACTATAAATGATGTGTGCGAGTAGACGAGGTATCAATTGGACATGCGTTCTACCCGAAAAGATTGAATATGCAATTTTTAAAGGTTTAACATCTGTTGGAAAGGTGTATCTGGGGTGGTCAAAACCAATCGAATGACATTTGAATGTCATGAAATGAAAATAAAACAATTATAGAGTGAATTTTGAAATAGTCGAGTAGATAGAACATAAGTTTGAGCCAGCGTTTGCTCAGGAGGACCAAAAACACACTTTTAGTGTCATAAAACAACAAAACACACATTTAATGGACAAATCCAAAGAAAAATAACCTCATAATGACATGAAATCATAGTAAAAATGTTTTATTATTATTATTGACATGTAATTGGAGACTAAACATCAATCAAACACCTAGTATTCTTGGAATGACTGAATATGCAGTTTTTAAAGGTTCGACGCCATTTAAAAATATGAGGGGGTAAAAACAAGATGAATGACATCTGAATGTCATGAAATCAGATGAAAAAAATATGTATAGTGAATTTAGAAATTTTTTAGTAGATGTTATGTTAATCAGAGGTTCCATTTGTCTACGATGATGGAAAATGCACTTTTAGTGTCATAAAACATCAAAATGTGAGTTTCACGATTAGATATATAGAAAATGACCTCCGAATGACTTGAAATCATAGGAAAACCATATTATTATTATTTTGGACATTTAATAGCTGACAACACATCAATCAGACATGTTGTATGCTCAAAACAACCAAATACACAATTTTTAAAGGTTTGACGTCCTTTAGAAAGGTGTGTCCAGGGGTCAAAACAAATCAAATGACTTCAGAATGCTGTGAAATCAAACTAAAACAATTTTATAGTGAATTTTTAAATGTTTGAGCAGAAAAAACATCAATCTGATTTGGTATTTTCCCGAGAGGACTGAAAACACACTTTTAGTGTCATAAAACACCAAAATACACATTTAATAGTCAAATCCATAGAAAATGGTCTCATAATGGATTGGAATCATAGGAAACCATCTTATTATTATTTATGACATTTTCAAGGATATGAAACATCAATCAGATGTGCATTACGCCCGAAATGACCAAATATGTAATTTTTTAAGAGTTTGATGCCCTTTAAAATCATGAGGCATGTCAAAAGCATCCGAACAACCTCTGAATGTTGTGAAATCAGGAGAAAAAAAATCACATATTGAATTTTGAAATTTTTTAGAAGATTATACATCAATCAAAGGTTCTATTTTTCTAGGATGGTGGAAAACACACTTTTACTGTCATAAAACACCAAAACATGTGTTTAATGATCAGATATATAGAAAACAACCTCGTAATGGCTTGAAATCATAGTAAAATACTCTTATAATTATTCGTGATGTGTTTGATCATATAAAACATCAATTGAATGTGAAATATTCCCGAAATGACCAAATATGCAGTTTTTTAAGGTTTAATGTCCCTTAAAAAGGTGTTTCTAGGGGTCAAAACCAACCAAATGACATCCTAATGCTTTGAAATCACACTAAAACAATATTTGAGTGAATTTTTAAATGTTCAAGATGAAATAAAATCAATCCTAGCTGATGTTTGCTCGAGAGGTCCAAAAAACACACTTTTAGTGTCATAAAACACTAAAACATGCATTTAAAAATCAAAACCCTAAAAAATGAACTCATAATGACTAACAATCATAGGAAAACTGTCTTATTATCATTTTTGACTTGTGTGAGTTGAATTCAAATCAATCAGATGTTCATTCTGCCCATGAAGACAAAATATGTGGTTTTTAAAAGATTGGTGTGCTTTAAAAACAAGGGAGAGGTTAAAACCAACAGAACGACCTCTGAATGTGGTGAAATCAGATGATAATAATTATAGAGTGAATTTTGAACTGGTTTATCATATGGTACATCAATCATAGGTTTTGTTTTTCTAGGATGATGAGAATATACTTTTAGTGTCATACAACACCAAAACATGTGTTCAACTGTTAGATATATAGAAAACATCTTCAGAATGACTTGAAATAATAGGAAATATGTCTTATCATTATTATTAATGTGAAAAATTAGATGAAATGTAAATAAAAAATGTGGTCTGGTTGGAATGATAGAATAAGCGGGTTTAAATTTAAAAAAAATTATTAAAAATTATTAATATATATTCGAAATAAAATAACTTTGGTCTGTTGTACTAATATTTAATTGAAATATTTTATTTATTTTTCAATTATTAGTTGGGATATTTTTTATTTTACTAATTATTTGATCAAATTTTTTCATGTAATTTTACTCTATGATGGGTGTGAATCTTGAAAGATGATGAGGCAAAGAGATTTATGGTCCATTATTTATATATTTTGGAAATATTTATTGTTTGTTTGAAATATGGAGGTTTTTGTGTTGATTATGTAATTTTTTTTAAAAAATATAGCTGTCACCATATGGCGGTCACTATTGGTTAGGCCATTTAACCCTATAGCATCCACCATTTGTCGTTCCATATAGGTCTACCTGGGTTCTATAGGGACCGCCGATTGGTGGTCTCTATAGACGACCGAGTTGAACCTATAATTATTGTCCTTTATCGACTTATATAGGCCAACTGATCTATTATATTGTGTCTTCTAAATGGAGGATTCTATAAGAAACACCAACCGGCCTAATTTTTCCTTTATTTGGCGGATGTTGGGAGGCCTCTATAGGCCTTTAACCATAGCTTTTGACTGTTGCTAAAGACCTTTTTTCTACAAGTGATTATTTTACTTCTTTTATTATAAATGTGTTTGATTCCTTAAGAAACAAGATCATTAGATCAGGAATGGTCAAGGAGAATATGTGTTTTTTCATCAGATTTATGTTCTTATGAATCTAATTGTTTCCTCTCCCATCACTGGTCTAGAAGGTGACAAGGTTTTCATCATGTTTGACGTAGGTGTCTCTATATGATGGTTTATCTACTAACATGCCTTGTTTTTTTAATTACATTGGTTGTGAATTGAATATTTGATGATTTTAAGTCCATGATAGGTGAATGTATTCTTTTAGGGTTATGGAAAGGTTTTCTAAAACGGGGGGTGTTGATAGAAATTGATTTGATATGCAAGATGTTCTTGAAAATTTTCTTCAATGATGATTTTAAAAAGGAAATGTTTTTTCATTCATTGAAGTGGTGTGGTATATCTATAGAAAATGGATTATGAAAATATTTGTATGAAATGAAATTAATTTTTCTTGAAAAATGTTTTATGAAATGTGAACTTGGTATATGGAATGTAATGATGATGTATTATTACATCAACAATACTTTAGGGTACGAGGTAAAACTAGACATATGAGAACCTTAGTGGAGTTAGCTATGAATAAGGGAGGCACACATGATTACACTATTTTTAGTGGGTATCCTTTCTAGGGAACTAATTTTATTGGACATTAGGAGTCACTTATGTCAGCTAGTGGTCTTGTTCATCTGAGTTGTGAACACCCTTATGTTGTGATTCTCTCTTTGATGCTTAGAGGATACATTACATTCATTTTTATTTGATATGAATTTTTTTCCACTTGATATGGATGTGATTCTGAAACATTTTTATTTCATCTTCCTATTTCTCATAGATAAATTCTATTTCATGTTTCTTTGTGTATTTAAAAACAGAATATTTTTTCAAGGGAAAACTAAAAGATGATTTTTATATGGAAAGTGATTTTTCTTGAAATATTTTAAAATTCGTATTATATAAGAACTAATGAATTCACATGGATTGAAATTTTTTATATTATTAGTGGTATCCTACTTATATTTAGTACTTACACCTTACTTTTTCCCATTGGGAGTTTGTAGCCTTGATCTTGCATAATACAGGTAAAGGGGAGAGGATCATGTAGAGGACAACCCTCCTGGATCGTGTTTCCTTCTAGTGTGTTGGGACTTCTGTGACATATGGTCATGTGGAGATAGAATCATGGGTTTCATGGGGTTCTATATTAATGTTCTATTAGTATTTTCATTTATACCTTGTTATCCAGTTGTTGGATGTTACCTTTTACGGTTTGGAAGTTTTTTACATATGATGTATCATGAATATCTGTTATGATTCCCTATTTTTATCTACATTGACATATCTATGTTTAGGGTGAAATTGTTCTCATGTTTCATTCTATGATACTATGGTGCTTATCATCAACCTGTGGAAATCATTAACATTCTTTGGGCCTTATGGTAGGCCAATTTGGGTGACATTATTAGTTAAACCAGGATGATATGTTACATATATTTACTATGCTAATAACATTAATATTAATATTGTATAATGGAACGTTTTGTCAGGCAGAAATTAATATCATTTATAAAATAAATAATTATTTATTTATTTAAATGATATTTAAGACTATCATTTCTATTATGAATCCCTTGACTCAGCATATCCACCTTCCTCTATGTTTAATAAAAATTGAATAATAAATATTATTCTTTCAACAAATAAATAAATATAATATTCACAATATTATTAATAAATATTTATTTTAATATCAACACAACTAAATAATTCATATTTATTACAAAATATTATTTATTACTTTGTGAATAAAATAAGTGATAATTATTATTCTCAATGATCTTACAGATAAATATTAATTCATATTCAACTCACATATAAATAAAGTGATTGAATATTTACAATCAATAAATCCTAAATAAATGTTATTCCTCATTCTAGAGAATATCATGTATTCTAGATATTGAATTCAAATATAATTTAACTATGATCGGTGCATACAATCTGTGTGTGACCTACTAGGCCTCTTCCTTAGTGGTATTGGGTAAACTTTCCCAGAGTCCAAGATTAGTGTTTAACTATCATTCCATCAAATTTAGGTGGGTCTATCTAATATTATGTCACCCAAATTTTTCCCTAGTTTAGCATGTATACAGGATAAGTAAAGTTACCTCCTAAATGAAAGATCCAAAACAGCCATTATTATTCCATAATATCTGGATTCTGTGAGGATTATATACTAGAAATTGTCCAAGCTACCAAGATTAATTTGATAACCCGTGATCACTACTATAGATTGGCCTAAAGTCAAAGCTAGAAAAATCCATTAATTGTGATAAAAAAGGGTTGTTGTCATAATATAATTTAAAATGGGGACCCCTTTATTAGGTCCAGCTTAGCACATATAAATATCATACTATTGCAGTGTTTTTTTATATTACTCTACAGTATAGCAACAAACATGCAACAGATATAGGCAGCAACAGTCGCAAATACAAGATACAGAAAATTAATAATTTAATTGAAAAATAATTACACCACTAATAAAAAAACTCTATTATAGAAACTTCAAACATTTTTTATAAAAATACATTAATAAGTATAATTTCTCACAAACATTCAAAAACATCAACGATTTCATTCTCTTTGGAACCCAACCCCCTCTCAAAAAGACCGATCATGGTATTAGTTTCAAAATAAACCACCACAACTCAAGAACAAGAATCCACCTGTATAAGAAAATAATTCTTATGTTAGTAATACTATAAATAAATTAATTAAACATAAATATGAAACAAGAATTTTTTTAAATGTCAATTTTAAATGGATAATGAACACTTTGTGTGATACAGGGCACACTGTGTATCAGATTGAGGTGCATATGATTCCTACTCCTCAAAAATGACTTAGGGATCATTTTACTAAAGTATCAAAACAATTTGAATTCATTTTTTTAGTTTTGAATATGTTATGTTTCTTTTTTAATAAAATTTCAATTATAAATAAAAATACACACATTGAGTCATACCAGTCACACTGTGTGTCAGTTTGAGGTATGGTTAATTCCTATAAATCCAAAATGAATTATGAATCTTTTTCATAAATTATAAAATCAATTAGAAATAATTTTATCATTTTTTAGTATGTCAGCTGTGGTTTTTTCTAAAATTTCATTTTAAATTTAAAACACCCAATTTGAGGTATACCTATCACGTTGTGTGTTGGTTTGATGTGAGACTGACTCCTACACATCAAAAGTGACTTGTGGATTATTTTCCTAAATTATCAAGATAATCAGAGGTTTTTTTCTTGGTTTTCTGTGAGTGATAGACGTTTTGAACTAAAATGTAAACTTTAAACAGATAACAAACACATTGTGTCATATCGAGCACTCCATGTATCATATTGAGGTGAGGCCGATTCCTACACAGAAAAAATGACTTATGGATCATTTTTAGAAATTATCAAAACAATTCAAACTTGTTTTTTTAGTTTTAAGTATGTCACTTGTCTTTTTTAGTAAAACATCATTTTAAAATGAAAACATGCACTTTGAGTCATACCAGTCACATCGTGTGTTGGTTTGACATGAGACAGATTCCTACACATCAAAAAATTACTTATGAACCATTATCACAAATTATCAAGATAACATGAGTGTGTTTTCTTGGTTTTCAGTGACTATCACATGTTGTGAACTATAATGTCAATTTTAGACTGATAATGAACACATTAAGTCATATCATGCACACCTTGTATCAGAGTGAGGGGTGGATGATTTCTACATGTCACAAATGATTTAAGGATTTTTGTCATAAAGTATCAAAATAATATGAATTATTTTTCTTGGTTTTGAGTATGTTAGCAGTATTTTTTACTAAAATGTTAATTTTAAATAAATTGACACTCTCTGAGTCATACTGGTCGCACCATGCATCCGATTGAGGTGTGGTTGATTCCTACACATTATATATGAATTATGGGTAATTTTCTTATAGTATCAAAGCAGTCCAAATATTTTTTCTTAGTTTTGAATATGATAATTTTCTTTTTTACTGAAATGTCATTTTAAACTGAAAACATACACTTTAATTAATATTGGTCACATTGTGTGTCAGTTTAATGTGATACTAATTCATACATGTAAAAAATGACTTACAGGTAGTTTTTATAAAATTTCAAGATAATCTTGGTGTGTTTTCTCAGTTTTCAATAAATGACACTTATTTTGAACTAAAATGTCAATTTTAGACTAATAACAACCACTTTTATTCATACTGGGCACACAGTGTATCAGATTGAGGTGTGGTTCATTCCTACAAATCAAAAATGCCTTATCTATTGTTGTACTAAATTATCAAAACAATACGATTTGTTTCTATTTTTTATGTATGTGAATTATCTTTTTTATTAAAATGCCAGTTTTAAATAAAAAGACACAGTTGGAGTCATATCAGTTACACCATACATTAGATTGAGTGTGGTTGATTCCTACACGTCAAAAATGACTTATGGATCATTTTCCTAAATTATATGAATAATATGGATGTGTTTGTGCTATTCTAAATATACGATGTGTGTTTTTAACTAAAATATAAATTCTAAACTAAAAAAATACACTTTGATTCATACCGATCATACTGTGTATTGGATTGAGGTTTGTCTGATTGAGCTATTATAGATTACTTCACTACTAAAGAAAATGTTTAGGATAGATCTTTTAGGAATTCATACCTTGAATTTAACTATTGAAAAATCCATTTGAAGATGCATCCTTACAATTCACTTCACATTTCAGGTATCATGTGGTTTCCTATTCTATATGAAAGGAACGTGTTCTCTCTTTTTTTCTTATTTTAGATAGTTGAAATCAAAATATGACTTCCAAAAAGATCAATGGAAATACTAAATAATTATTAGATAAAAATGATAAGGAAATTAACTTAAAATAGTAGATAAAATGATGATAAAATTAACTAAATAAGTATTAGTAATTTACATTTTCATGATGTTCATATACATTCTTGACCCATTTCTTTGTACCCATTATCTCAGTTGTAGCCATGAAGGCTAATATCTCAAGAGCACAAGAAGCTTCGACCAAACCCCCTAACATGAGAAAAAGGATCCACCTATATAGGAACAAAATTCTTATGTTAGTAATACTATAAATAAATAAATTAAAAATTAATATGAAATGATACATTGATAAAATGTGAATTTCAAAATGAAAACACACAATTTGAGTCATACCGGGCACACTATGTATTAGATTTTGGGGTGTCTAATTCCTACACATCAAAAATTACTTAGGGATCATTTTAATTATATATCAAAACAATACAATTTTGTTTGATTAGTTTTGAGTATGTCACTTTTATTTTTTACTAAAATTTCAATTTTAAATAAAAAGACACACTTGGAGTCATACAGGTCACATCATTTATTTGATTGAGGTGTAGATGATTCATACAAATCAAAAGTGGCTTATGGATATTTTTTCTAAAGTATCAAAACAATAAATTTTTTTTTCTCAATTTAGAGTATGACACATGCTTTTTTTAATAAAATTCCATTTTAAACTGAAAAGGCACACTTTTATTCAAACTAGTCCCATCTTGAATCTGTTTGATGTGGACTGATTCCTACATGTCACAAATGACTTATATATTGTTTTCTTAATGTATCATGATAATACAAGTGTGTTTTCTTGGTTTTTAGTGAGTGACATGTGTTTTGAACAAAAATATCAACGGACAATTAATAACAAACACTTTGAATCATACTAGGAACACCATGTCTCATATTGAGGTGTGTTTTATTCCTATATATCAAAAATTACTTATGGATTATTGTTCTAAAGTATCAAAATAATATGATTTTTTTCTTGGTTTTTAGTATGTGACATGTGTTTTTAACTAAAATTCCAATTTTATACTAAAGACATAAACT
This sequence comes from Viscum album, assembly GCA_963277665.1. NCBI lineage: Eukaryota > Viridiplantae > Streptophyta > Magnoliopsida > Santalales > Viscaceae > Viscum > Viscum album. The sequence continues at coordinate 416,846,024 of OY728129.1, forward strand.
TCGAGTCATAATAGGCAAAAAATGGTGTGAAAATTAACTAAATAAGTAGTATGAAGTCACCTCTTATTATTTTTAACATACATTCTTCTTTCAGGTATGTTTCCCATTAATTTCTAATCAATTGAATTTCCTCTTTCAAATATGAGGACTATTGACAGTATTGGTAGTACTTAAAAAGTATAAATAAACAAATAATTATTAAATATTTTATATTAAATTGTAATTATCTTCAAAAATACCTCTTTGGGGATGCCAATATGTTGATATTATATGATATATTTCATAAAGTTTCTTACATAATAACCCGTTTTTTCATTGGTTTGTTTCAAAAACTATAGAAACATTGAGAAAAATAATTAATTTGTTTAGGAATATTTTTTGATAGTAATGTGTTATTATATATACCCTAATAATTATCCACTTGTAGAAGTCTATACAATCCTTGTTCTCATGGACTGTACTCATGCCATGATTTTGATGACATTTAAACATCACCCTATCATAACATAATTTTCATTAAAAAATGATATAAAATTTATAACTAGAAGTTTAGTTGTAAAAAATTTACTGTAGTGTATTACAACTTGATAAAAATCAACACATGTGGTTAGTTTTTTGGGTATTCATGCATTGAATATAGAAAATAAATCTTTCAAATATCCAAATTGACTATAACGAGTAACCAATTTTTCCTAAAAACCAAAAGGAATAAGAAATGAAATGACTGAAAATATATTTGATATGATTAAATTTTATAGTTTTACTGCTGAATCTTGGGTATTAATAATATTCTTTCATCTATAAGTTTTCGTTCAAACATTATAGTCATTTTTCACTATTCCTTCATATTTCTTTGGTTTCAATGAGAATTATTGTGTATAAGTGATGTAAGGACTAATGACTCTAAATTTCTATTCATTGGGTTTCCCCTTAAAATAGTATTGATATATACACTTTCAAAAATTATAAATAGTATTCATTCGTAATTAACATAGTAGATAAGCTATTATAAAAAAAGTCTATGAAAACACACCTCATGTCTACATTTAGAACTAAGACTCCCAACCATTCATGTGTGATGATTTCATTTACATTATGCATACCAATATAGTCTTAAATGACCTCTCTATAAATCTATTCTTCAAAATGAACCACAATCATAGAACCACTTTCTAACGTTGCATCCACATGAACCTTTAATTTTAGTAAATGTGGAAGTTGAAATGGAAGTGTAAAGGTACTTTGTGAAGATGTTTTTGATTTATTGGTTGATCATTTAGAAAATTTTTATTCGGCCTTCCATTCACCCTTTTGTCTGTATATAATATCATTCATCAGTTCAGACCTTTTTCCATTAATTTTTAAAGGGTTTTTAGAAAAAATAAATTGGAAATGAATACCTCCTTATTAACATGTTTTTACCAGATCCAATGGTCATACTATTAAAGTTATAAGATCTTTTTCCACTGTATGAATATCTACATCATCATGTGGAATAGGTATCTTGGTACTCAACTCTTAAACTATGTTAATCCCTTTTCTCACCTAACCTTTAGAATGTTTTTTGGTGTTGATTATCTTGTTGTATATTGTATACATTTCCCCTCACAACAAGGAGATGTGTGGGTTTTTATAGATAAAAAACACAATCATTTTCATCTAGTAGAATATCAATATAGGAAATGTATTAGTGTCATCCTCATTCACATTTCACTTAATTTTTTTAACAATATTGATTAACTCTTCTAAGATAGCTATTTTAGGGGAATGACTCACCTCAAAGATGGTGGGGGAAGGGGGTATTCACATATTGGTTGTTCTTGTGTTTTATCTTATAGTGACTAAAGACTTTTATATATAATATTACACGATTCAGAGCATAAATACACATCAGAGTAAAATCCAAGGATCATTAAGTCTAGTTTCTTGGAAGACTAGGAACATAAAACATAAAACATGGGGATAAAAAAAATCTTTATTTAATCTCCATAAAGAGATCCTAACTTCCTTTGATCCCTTTCCACTGCATAGGGTACCCTAGGGAACACATGAACAAAGGAATGAGCTGAAAAGCCCAATAAGGGAATGAACATAAGGATATGTCTTAAACACACGAGTTAGGAGGCATGTCATAATGATATCCAAAACATAAAACTTATAAAATCATTTCATATAAGCATGGGATCATATAAAAATGGAATCATATAAATATGACATAATCCTAAAACATATCTTTTGTACGGGTCAAGGCTAACAGCCAATCCTATTTCCCATTTTAGTACGGGTCAAGGCTAACCGCCAATCTCGTTTCACATCGCATCTCATGAGACTTAACTTTACCCAATTCATTAGAGCGCTATCTGGGACCAACCATCTCAAAATTTTAATGAATATTATTTCCACATAAACAATCATACATAATCAACCATACATAAACATAAGGGTACTGATGGAAAGAATTGTGTACCACAATCATGACATAAGGCATAACCAATGGGCGTATCATGAAAGTGTCCATGAAAGAAAGGATTTATAACATAAATGGATGTTAATAAGGTAAAATAGTCATATAACATGGTAATATATGTCAAACAGAAGTGAAAATATATATGAAATGTATTTGAGAAACATTAGCGTTAAAGCATTTTTTGTGCGGTTTTAAGGAAAATACTATAGATATTTTAAAATAGAAAAGAGGAAAATCTATTATATAAAACCAGAGTTTAACCAAGAAGGTTTTAATAACAAAAATACTGATTTTATAAAAGAAATTTTGGCTTAAAATAGAGGATATAGTTCACTTGAAATTGGGTAAAAATTTGGGAAGTTCCCTTAAAACTGGTTTTGTTATCAGAAAGTTCTAAGGAGGGAATCTTTTAAAAACATGTATATCCCAAAAAGAGGGTGATGAAAGGGTACTAATAAAATAATTTTGTACAACTAAACAAAATTTATATTTTTCACAAAAACAGATACTATAACTCCATTTTGATATAAATAAAGATAAGGCAACCCGAAAGAATAAAGGAGGTTCGGGTGGATTTTGTTACGGATTATCGGCATGGTGTCGGGTGCATGTAAAAGGGATTTATGAGAGAGATAAAGGGTTTCTCATCAATTATAAAACATGAGGGAAGTATGGGTGAGGTTAAAAAACATTCCACATCAATAGGGATTACAATAAATTGGCATAGCATATAGGGAAATCTTGATTTAAGAGCGAAATGGAGAGGATCCCTTACCTTAAATCTGTTGGTGTTCTCCACATGTTATTAAAGACCTAAATAAACAAATTAGGTTTATTAATTAATAATTACAGAACCTATTATATAATTAATTGGTTTAGTAAAATCATTTTAAGTTCATTTATAACCATTTTTATTGGTTATGAGTTTCAATTTCATTGTTCGGGCTCGTTTGTTTACTTGGTTTTAATGACCGGTTCGCTTATTTTCATGTTTGGATAAACATGTAATATGAAAGTGGTTGTCTAGAATTTATGTTATATGATATTACTGAACATCTAGGAGATTACATGGTTTTAAATTTAATTTTTTTACTTAGAGTGAAGTCAAATTATTATATAAAACCATAGTGGCAACCGTTTTTGTTAATCGGTGGGTTTGATTACAAAGAAAATGTTTTTCTTTATAAATTAATACCATTTGTACAAAAGGATTACAGAACAAAAATAGGATATATTACCTATATAATAATCTAGTTCAACCATAACACAAATTGTTTCATGACCATAATTAAAGACAATAATAGAAATGGATAAATCGTTGTCTTTGAATGTGCTAAATTAGCACATCTCAAATGGTGCTTTCATTTCTTTCAAATAAAAGGTGGGGAATGGATAGAAGATAATAAAATATCCCATTAGAATAAAAACAATACAGTACATATATGTTACTAGAGTTATCATACTATTTGGTTGAAGGGAGGTTAGTAATGAAACAAAAAGAAAAGAACTTAAAAGAAATGAAGGAATTGGGAAGAGGAATTTATCTCTTGAGACTTCCTCCATTGAGAACCTATTAAGGGTAGAGGTTTTGTTATTTTGAAGAGGCTAGGAGCTTTTGGACATGATCAAGGATCTTGGGGAGAGATTTGGGCAGAATATTGGAAAGGAACAAGGCTTGAGAGGAGTGAAGAGAAGAGGGACTGAGGAGGGTCTTATAGTGGAGGAGATAAGGGATTTCATAATATTAAAATCATTAATTTATTATTTCTTCACAAGACAAGGAATAGTATGTATTCCATGACCCAGAATACTAATAAATTCACATGAGTTTGATATTTGGGTGCTTACATCACTTTTGATGCCGGTAATAGTGGATTTAATGTATAATGTATTTATACGGTAAATTAATGTATTTTACTATTCACTAAAAATTCAAGTATTTAATAAAAATCTAAAAAATTAACCCTAACCATTATTTTATGTGTAGAATCCAAAAATGAAGTCCATTTTTCAAAAAAAAATTTCTAAATATTATTATTTTAGTATTTGATTTAAATCATAATTTATTATCAAAAACTAATTTTAAAACATTCATTTACTTATTCTAAAATATAGGTATATCATAATTTCAACTTGAATATTATTTATATATTATCATAGGTAAGGTTACTATTCATTAGGGTAGATCACTATTCATAATGGTATGTTACTATTCATAAGGGTAGGTTACTATTCGCAAAAAATTATGTTTTTCTTATCGGGCTCCAAATAACATACTGATCGTAGTTGTGTATGAAATATTTTCAGAATTCCAAACACATAAGTGAAAAAATTATTTTTAAAGGTCACTTGGAACTTAGTAGTTCATTATGTTGTGTTTTCATGTTTTTATATCAAATTTTTATAAGAGGGGAATTTCTATTTATAAAACATTAGGTCGTTACATTCTTCCCCCTTATGAAATTTCACCCTCGAAATTTCGTTTTACATTCTAAGACAAAAACAGGTGTGGGTACTTTTCCTTCATTAATTCCTCCAGTTCCCATGTTGCCTCTTCGTACTTATGGTATCGTCATAGTACCTTGACCAGATGAGTAGTCTTGTTCCGTAGAACTTTGTCTCTACGATCCAAGATCTTCACTGGCTACTTCTTATAGGAAAGATCATCCTCCAACAATACCACATCTAAAGAGAGTACATGTGAAAGGTCTGGTATGTATTTCCTTAATAGGGATACATGAAATACATCATGTACTTTCAACATGGTAGGTGGAAGTTCTAGTCGATTGGTCATAACTCCGACTCGGCCAAGGATCTCAAAGGGGCTGATTTACCTAGGACTTAACTTCCCTTTCTTTCAAAATCTCATGACCTTATTCCATGGAGATATGTGTATAAATACCATTACTCCAACTTTGAACTAAAGGTCTCATTGACGATTGTTTGCATAATTTTTATGTCCACTTGGGATGCCTTGATATGATGCTGAATGTTTTTTACCTTATCCACCATTTCTTTGACCATTTCAGGTCCAAGAAGCTTACGCTCATCGACTTCATCCCAACACGCCGGTGTTTTATGACTTTTCCCATAAAGGGCTTCATATGGTGACATTCAGATGCTCGAGTGGAAACTGTTATTATAGGTGAATTATACCAATGGAAGATGTTGGTCCCATCCTCCTTTGAATTCCATAGAAAACACTCTCAACATGACTTCCACTGTCTGAATAGTTCGCTTAGATTGGCAATCAGTTTGAGGATGATAGGTTGTACTGATGTTCAGTTCAGTGCTTAGAGCATGTTGGAGAATTTTATAGAACTTCGAGGTGAATCTTAGATCAAGATCAGATATAAAAGATAGTGGTACTCCATGCATCCTTACCACTTCTTTGATGTAAATCTGTTTAAGTTGATCCAATTAGAAGTCCTCTCAAATCGCGATAAAGTGATCTGTCTTCGTAAGATGATCCACAAAGACCCATATAGCATTGTTTCCTCTGGATGTCCTTGGAAGTCCAGTGAAAAAGTTCATGGTAATGTTCTCCCACTTCCATGCTGGTATGCATAGTGGTTTCATCATCCGCTTAGACTTTTTCCTCCCAGCCTTCACTTCTTGACATACCAGGCATTTTGATGTATATTCAGAAATCTCCCTTTTCATATTGTCCCACCAATAGTTTTCTTAGATATCTCAATATATCTTTGTGCTCCCTGGGTGGATAGAGATGGTTGAGCTATGTGCATCATTTAATAGATCCTTCTTTATCTCTGGATCGGTTGGTACACATAATCGTGTCCCAAATCTTACAACACCTTCCTCATCAATTTTGAAATTGGAGGATTTCCCATTTCTGATAGCTTCCCCCCTTTTCTGAATTTCCACATATTTTCTTTGAGCATCCTATATTTTCTCCAAGAGGGATAGTTGAGCAATCATTTGAGAAAGTATTGATGATGTTCCTCCCTTAATGATTCCCATGTCCATCCTTTGCAAATATTAGAAGATAAGATCCTTTTCAATTATCATCATTGATAAAGATACAGGATCCTTTCTACTTGGAGAATATACCACCTTGTTTGCCTTACCGGGATGGTATTGGATTGAGGAGTCATAATTCTTAATGAGTAATATCCATCTTCTCTGGGGAATATAAATATATTTATATGTGAATATATATTTGAGACTCTTGTGGTGAGTATATATCTCACACTTCTCCCCATAGTGATAATGACACCAAATTTTCAATGCAATGATCATCACCGCCAACTCCAGATCATGTGTGGGATAGTTTTGATCATGGATTTTCAGCTATTGATAGGAATAGGCTATTACTTTATCATTTTTCATTAGCACATAGCGTAATCCTTTCTTATAATAATCAATATACACCACAAAGAGTTCTCCACTTATAGGGAGTGTGGGTACTTGCGCAATGATAAGCCTATTTTCAACTCCTTGAAACAGTCTTCACATGCCTCTGTCCAGAAAAACATTACTCCATTTCGTGTCAACTTGGTCATTGCATTTGAAAATCAAGAAAAGTTCTTCTGGAATCATCGATAATACCCAGATAGACCCTAACAGCTGCGGATCTCTATTACAGAAGTTGTCCTAGGCAAATCATCAATTGCCTTCATCTTGGAAGGGTCCACATATATCCCTTTGCTGGTGATAACATTCCCCAATAATGATACTTCCTCTATCCTGAACTCATATTTACTCTACTTTTCATACAACTTCTTCCTTAGTATATTCTTTAACACAATATTCAAATTCTCCCCATGTTCCTCCCTTCTCTTGGATTATATCATAATATCATCTATAAAGACTACCAAATTTTTTTGAGGTAATCTCTAAAGACTCTATTCATTAAATCCATGAAAATTTATTGAGCATTAGTTAGTCCAAAGGGCTTCACTATGAACTCATAGTTTCCATACCTCATTCGAAAGGCAGTTTGGGAATATCTTCTTTCCTTACCTTTAATTGGTGATATCCCGACCGTAGGTCCACCTTATAGAAATAACTGGGCCCATGAATCTGATCGAACAAGTCATCTATCTGTGGAAGGGGATACTTGTTCTTTACTATGATTTTATTGAGCTCACGATAATAAATACAGAGGTGCATTGATCTGTCCTTCTTCTTAACGAATAGGATTGGCGCACCCCATGGTGAAACACTTGGGTATATAAACCCCTTCTCCATATTCTCTTGTAACTGCTTATTCAATTATTACAGCTCTATGGTGGCCATTCTGTAAGGTGCCTTTGAGATAGGCAGAGATCCAAGGATAAGTTCAATTGAGAACTCAACCTCTTAGTTAGGAGGAAGACCAGACAAATCTTTAGGGAATACATCAGTGTAATCCCTCACGATGGGCATGTCTTCAGGAATGATTCTCTCCTTTGTATCAATCATTTGAGCTGGCTATTCCTGCTCACAATGCAGCAATATAGACACTTGAGATAATCATTATAATGAAGATTCATCTTCCTCCATACACTTCTAAATATTCAGAGGATGATTCGGGATGTGATATGTGATATCCCTTTTCCGACAGTTGATGTTGTCTTTGTATAAAGATAGTCAATCCATGCCCAAGACAGCATCGAACTCCACTAAATGAAGTATGATGAAATTTTATGGGAGGTTCAGTCCACAAATGTTAATCAGGGACCAGTTATAAACCATGGATGCAACGATTTCCCCATTATTTGTTCTCACATATAACTTTTCCTCCAAATTTTGAGGTGGTGTTTGAATAGTTCTTCTAAACTTGTAAGGTATGAAAGAATTCATAGAACCAAAATCAAATAGTTGTTCACTATTCTTGAATGAATAACTAACGTACCAATCACCACATCATTGTCTGGCTCCACCTTAGCAGTAGTGATAGCATGAGTCCTTCCTTGTTGAATTGGAGGTTGTCACTGATTGCCTCTAACAACCCTCTTCTTAGGGAAATTGTTCGCATAATGCCCATGCTCCTTGTAGTTGTAACACTGCACTTCAGGATGGGTGTTGATCTGAACCTTCCTTTCTTCTTCCACATTAGCGGGATTTTTCATATCCCTTCGACAGTTATTAGACAAATGACTAAAATTTCCACATTTGAAGTAATTCTTTGTTCCCTTCAAACAGTTACCAGGATGCTTCTTCCCACAATTTTTACAAGGGGAAAAGTCAGGCTTCTTTCCATCATGGGATTTGTTTGATGAACCACCCATGTTGTTCTCCATTTTTCACTTCTTTTCATTGGTCCCACAAGACCACTGAGAGTATCCAATCTTCATTTCAACCTTGAGGGCACAATAGACAATCTCCTCATAACCGTCTAAGTCTCGAATTTCCCATGATTTTTGTAGACTCATCTTTAGTCCGCTAAATAAGTGATCTACATTGCTTTCGGTGTTCATGAAAAAGCCACAGGCATACCTTTCAAGCCTTTTAATGTTTTCTACAAACACCCCGATGGACTCATCTTCCTTCTGCTTGAGTCTGAGGAACTCTCTTTCCATCTTAAGATGGTGGGTTTGAGGAAAATATTTGTTGAAAACATCCTCTTGAATTCTTCCCAATCCATGGAATAAATTTTCTCTTGGGACTTTATATTCATGATCAGTGTCCACCACTGATCAGCTTCCCCAACAAAATGATAAACCGCTAGTACAACCTTCTCTTATTCTGAGCACTGGAGGACGGAGAATATCTTTTCATTGGATTTAATCTGTTGTTCCATGAGGAGGGGATCAGATGATTTTCTAAACATGGGAGGCCTTTTCTGCATGAAGGATTATACAACAACTTTCTCTTTCCTTGGAGGAGGAGGGAGTTCCGTATTATTCAAGTAATTATTCATAACTCAAGCCAGTTGAGAAAGTACTGCCATGAAGTTTTAAGCACCCACTCCCATCATATCAGGCATATCATTAGGGAAATCTTCACATTTCCTATTACATTTGTTTTTGGAATGTGTTCTTCTATTTCCCACCATTAACTAAGAAAAAGAATGTATAATTAGAGATCTTAAATACTTATCTATTGAGCATAAAAAGGAAACTTTGAACATAAAAGAATAAAATTATAAAGAATAAGTATATCTTGACTTGTGATTCCTTAGGTTTATATCTAGGTTATGCTCGATCTATTTCTTAACTTATATTATTATGGTATTTTTTTGTCCCTTAACAATGGTTTGTACTAATCTCGTGAATCTAACAAAGGATATCCCTCCCAGGAGTGTCATAACCAAGAGTGCAACAAGGCCCATTGTCGTGCACCAGGATACCTCGGGTCAAGCCTGAAACTCCTTTTTAGAGTTTTCACTCCTAGGTACATCAGTGCCAGAGCCACCTCTACTTGCTCACATCCAGATAGGGATATATTGGCTTGATAAACCACTTACTCAATACTCACCAAAGTTTAGGAATATTTTCTCATAATTATTCTCATCTTTAAGGCTCTCAATAGGGTTCTCTATTCCTAATATCCAAAAATAACTAGACCATCCTATGATACCAACTATAGCAACCCAAGCCTTTTATATACAACATTACACAATTTTAAGAATAAATACACATCACAGTACAAGCCAAGGATTGTTCAATCTAGTGTTTTGGAATACTAGGTACATAAAACATAAAACATGGGGCTAAAAAACATTTCTTTATTTAATATCTATAAAGAGATCCTAACTTCCTTTGATCCCTTACATCTGTATAGGGTACCCCGGGGAACACATGAACAAAGGGATGAGCTGAAAATCCTAGTAAGGGAATGAATATAAGGACATGTCTTAAGCACATGAGTTAGGAGGCATGACATAATGATATCCAAAGATTTAAAATTATAAAATCATTTCATATAAGAATGGGATCATATAAACATGGAATCATATAACTATGTCATAATCATAAAACATATCTTTACTATGGGTCACGGCTAATCGCCAATCTCGTTTCCCATTTTAGTACGGGTCAAGGCTAACCGCCAATCCCGTTTCACATCGCATCTCATGCGGCTTAACTTTACCCAATGAATTAGAGCGCTATCTGGGTGCACCCATCTCAACATTTTCATGAATATTCTTTTCACATAAATAATCATACATAATCAACCATACATAAACATAAGGGTACCCAAGGAAAGAATTGGGTACCACAATCATGACATAAAGAATAACCAATGGGCGTATCATGAAATTGTACATGAAAGAAAGAATTTAGGACATAAATGGATGTTCATAAGGTAAAATAGGCATATAAAATGGTGAGATATTTCAAACAGAATCCAAAACATATAATAAATGTATTTGAGAAACATTAGCATTAAAACATTTTTTGCGGTTTTAAGGAAAATACTATAGAGCTTTTAAAATAGAAAAGATAACAATCTCTTATATAAATCCAGAGTCGAACCAATAAGGTTTTCAGAAAAAAAAAATACTGATTTTATAAAGCCAATTTTGGCTTAAAATAGAGGATATAGTGCACTTGAAATTGGGTAAAAATTCAAGAAGTTCCCTTAAAACTGGTTTTTTTATCAGAAAGTCCTAAGGAGGGAATCTTTTAATAACATGTATATCCCCAAAAGACAGTGATGAAAGGGTCCTCATAAAAGAATTTTTTACAACTAAACATAATTTATAAGTTTTAAAAAAATAGATAAGATAACACCATTTTGATATAAATAAAGATAAGGTAACCCTAAAGAACAAAGGAGGTTCGGGTATATTTTGTTACAGATTATCAGCATGGTATCAGGTGCATGTAAGAGGGCTTGATGAGAGAGATAATGGGTTTCTAATCAATTATAAAACATTAGGGAATTATGGGGGAGGTTTGAAAACATACCACATCATTAGATATTACACATAAAATGGCATAACATAGAGGAAAATCTTGATTTAAGAGGGAAATGGAGAGGATCCCTTACCTAAAATCCGTTGGTGTTATCCACTTGTTATTAAAGACCTGAATAAACAAATTAGGTTTATTAATTAATAATTCCAAAACCTATTATATATGTAACTAGTTTAGTATAATCATTTTAAGTTCCCTTATATCTATTTTGATTGTTTGTGAGGTTCAATTTCATTGTTTGGGCTCATTTGTTTACTTGGTTTTAATGACCGGTTCGCTTATATTCATGTTTGGATAAACATATAAGATGAACGTGCTTGTCCAGAATTGAAGTTATATTCTATTAGTGAACATCCATGAGATTACATGGTTTTAAATTTAATTTGGTTACTTAGAGTGAAGTCTAATTATTATATAAAACCATAGTGACAACCGTTTTGGTTAATCAGCGGGTTTGATTACAAAGAAAATGTTTTTCTTTATAAATTAATAACATTTGTACAATAGGATTATAGAACAAAAATAGTATATATTGCCTATATAATATTATGGTTCAACCATAACACAAATGGTTTCATGACCAAAATTAAAGACAATAATATAAATTGATAAACTGTTGTCCCTGAATGTGCTAAATTAGAACATCTCAAACGGTGCTTTCATTTCTTTCAAATAAAAGGTGGGGACAGGGGAGAAGATAATGAAATATCCCATTAGCATAAAAAAATCAAGTACATGTATTTAACTAGAGTTATTATATTATTTGGAGAAATGTAAGTGAGGAAAGAAACAAAAAGAAAAGAACTTAAAAGAAATGGAAGAATTGGAAAGAGGAATTTACCTCTTGAGACTTCCTCCTTTGAGAACCTCTTAAGGGGAGAGGTTTTGGTATTTTGAAGAGGCTAGAATATTTTTGATGCGGGGAAGGATCTTGGGGAGATATTTGATCATCATATTGGCAAGGCACAATGCTTGAGAGGAGTGAATAGAAGAGGAAGTGAGGGGGGTTTTATAGTGGAGGAGAAGAGGGATTTCATAAAATTATAATCATTAATTTATTATTTCTTCACAAGACAAGGAATAGTAAGTATTCCATGACCATGAATAGTAATAAATTAATTTGAGTTCGATATTTGGGTGCTTACCTCACTTGTGATTTCAGGAATAGTGGATTGGAACTATAATGTATTTATACGGTAAATTAATGTATTTTTCTATTCATTAAAAATTCAAGTATTTCATAAATATCTCAAAATTTCACCCTAACCATTTTTCGGCATGTAGAATACAAAAATGTAGTCCATTTTTCAAAAATAATTTTCTAAATATGATTATTTTAATAGTTAATTAAAATCATAATTTATTATCAAAAACCAATTTTAAAACATTCATTTACTTATTTTAAAATATAGGTATATCATACTTTAAACTAGAATATTATTTATATATTATCATAGGTAAGGTTTCTATTCATTCGGGTATATCACTATTCATAATGGTATGTTACAATTCATAAGGTTATGTTACTATTCACCAAAAATTATGTTTTTTTATCAGACTCCAAATAAATTAATGATCGCAACTGTGTATGAAATATTTTCAAAATTCCAAACACAGATGTGACAAAATTATGTTTAAAGGTCACTTAGAACTTAGTAGTTCATTATGTCTTGTTTTCATATGTTTATATGAAATATTTATAAGAGATAAATTTCCATTTATAAAACATTGGGTTGTTACATTCTTCCCCCCTTAATAAATTTTTTCCCACAAAATTTCGTTTTACATTCTAAGCCAAAAACAGGTGTGGGTAATTTTCCTTTATTGTTTCCTCCAATTACCATGTCGCCTCTTCGTACTTATAGTTTCACCATTATACCTTGACCAGATGAGTAGTCTTTTTGCGTAGAACTTTGTCTCTATGATCCAAGATCTTCACTATCTGCTCCTCATAGGAAAGATCATCCTCCCACTACACCACCTCTAAAGAGAGTACATGTGAAGGGTCTAGTATGTATTTCCTTAAGAGGGATACATGAAAGAGATCATGTAATTTTGACATGGTAGGAGGAAGTGTCAGTTGATAAGTCATATATCCGACTTGATAAAGGATCTAGAATGAGCCAATGTACCTGGGACTTAACTTCCCTTTCTTTCCAAATCTCATGACCTTCTTCCATTGAGATATGTGTAGAAATACCGTGCCTCCAACTTTGAACTCAAGGTCTCATCGACGATTGTCTGCATAACTTTTCTGTCGACTTTGGGCTCCCTTGATATGCTGCTTAATGGTTTTCACCTTCTCCACCATTTCTTCGACCATTTCAGGTCCTATAAGCTTAGACTCATCGACTTCATCCCAATACGCCGGTGTTCTGCACCTTTTCCCATAAAGGGCTTTATATAGTGCTATTTGGATGCTCGATTGGAAACTATTGTTGTTAGAGAATTAAACCAATGGAATGTGTTGGTCCCATCCTCCTTTAAATTCCAGAGAACATGCTCTCAACATGTCTTCCAGTGTCTGAATAGTTTGCTCATATTGTCCATCAGTTTGAGGTTGATAGGTCGTACTGATGTTCAGTTCAGTTCTTAGAGCATGTTGGAGACTTTTCCATAACTTCAAGGTGAATCTTGGATCACGATCGGATACAATATATAGTGGTACACCATGTAGCCTTACCACTTCTTAGATGTGAATCCATGCAAGTTGATCCAATGGGATGTCCTCTCAAATCACGATAAAGTAAGCTATCTTCGTAAAATGATCCACAACGACCCATATAGCATTGTTTCCTCTAGATGTCCTTGTAAGTCTAGTGACAAAGTCCATGGTAATGTTCTCCCACTTCCATGATGGTATGGGTAGTGGTTTCATCATACCCTTAGACTTTTTCCTCTCAGTCTTAACTTGTTGACATACCAAACACTTTGATGTATATTCAACAATCTCCCTTTTCATATTGTCCCACCAAAATATTTCTCAGAGATCTTGATACATCTTTGTGCTCCTTGAGTGGATAGAGAAGGTCGAGCTATGTGCATCATTCAATAGATCCTTCTTTATCTCTGGATCGGTTGGTACACGTAATCATGTCCCAAATCTTACAACACCTTCCTCATCAATTTTTAAATCGAAGGATTTCCCATTTCTGATAGCTTCCACCCTTTTTTGAATTTCCACATCTTTTCTTTGAGCATCCTTTATTTTATCCAAGAGGGATGATTGACCAATCATTTGAGAAATTATTGATGATGTTCCTCCCTTAATGGTTCCCATGTCCATATTTTTCAAATCTAAGAAGATCGGATCCTTTTCAATTCTCATCATTGATAAAGATGCGAGATCCTTTCTACTTAGAGCATCTGCCAAATAATGATTCCTAAGGGTATGTTACTATTCATAAGGGTATGTTACTATTCATAAGGGTATGGTACTATTCATAAGGGTAGGGTACTATTCATAAGTGTAGTTTACTATTCATAAAGGTATGTTGCTATTCATAAGGGTAGGTTACTATTCACCAAAAATTAAGTTTTTCTTATTGGAATCCAAATAACATACTGATCGCAACCGTGTATGAAAGATTTTTGAAATTTCAAACACAGAAGTGACAAAATTATGTTTAAAGGTCACTTAGAACATACTGGTTAATTATGTTGTGTTTTCATGTGTTTATATGAAATATTTATATGAGTAGAATTTCCATTTATAAAACATTGGGTCGTTACATTTATTCTCTTTTATTCTTTCCCATAACATTTTATGAAAACTTTGACTATGAATTAAGTTTTTCTTATAGAGTATCTAATTGTTCTAGAAACTTTTAAATTTTTTCATCTTTGTCCACCTATTCATTTCTTTTCTCAAAATATGTTCAGGGTGACACCCAAAACCTGCACCTTTGATGCAGCCATACTATTTTAGCCACTTTAAGGACACTGATAGTAGTTGTTCATCAAGTATAGTTGATGATGATTCATGTGTCTAATTTGGATAACAAATATAGGAAAATAAGTAATCATTATTTTGTATTACCAATTTAAAGAATTTTTTTTATTATGTCATACCCACACATGTTTCCCACACTATTTTGTGCTTTCATCTATTAGTATTCCTTCTTTATTTACATGTTACTCCTTTCATAGTACATGACATGGGATAGTAGTGGATTTGGATTTTCATTCATCAATCTGTATCTAAATAGAGGAACATGATTATGTTTTTTTAATTTCAAAAAAAATGTATTATGGTAGATTTATAATATGTACCATTTCATTCAAGTGAAGAGTACCCCAAACTTGCTTTATGATTGGGGTATGTTGATTTTGCTTCTCTTTGCCTATTTTCAACACTCAGTGGTTGTTTCATAAATCAAGCGTTCTTAATCAGAGTGATTAATACATGTATTTTGAAGAAATGTATTACCAGTCACAATGAACCGCAAATGATGTCTCCCCATAGACCGATAAATGCATCACACTCTTGTTGGTTTATCAGGTGTGCATATATCTATAGTGGATGTGGGTTTATTTTCCCTTTAGTATCTTTGAAATAAAAATTCATAATAATTGTGTGAAAGTATTTGTGTTCCTTTCCAGATAGCCTTAATACAAATTTCATTCAAGATTCATATACTATAAATACACTCTGAAAGGGATATTGAAGAGTAAGTCAAAATTTTATTATTTTTATTTTTAGTAAAATAATTAAAGTATTTCATAATATTACCCTAATATATTTCTAAATACATGTCTTATGTATGGGAAAACATTGTAGATTTACATTTCATTTTTCATAAGAATGTATGTCATACATTAACCAAGATATATTTATTTTTCAAAGCTATAAGAAAAACAGATATAGACCCAGTGAAATTTCCAACTAAGGACAACGAAATTTTTTGTCATATTATATTAATTAGAGAGGTTATTCCCCCCAAAATTCATTGATATGAAGGTTCACTTGGTAAGAGATATTTTACTATTTGGTCTTATACATTATAGATGTATATACCCCCTTAAATGGTATATGATAATTTTGAAAGGGTATTCCAAAAATAATAGTTGTCTAGAAGGTTTATTGTAGAGAGATATGTTATCTAGGAAGCCATTGAATTCTGTATATACTACATATTTAATGTGGAAAGCATTGGTCTATCAAAATCACATCACACCGGGTGGCTTATGGGGGAAACAATTTATAGAATAGATGTCGTCAAAATTACTATTAAAGTTTGGGATCAAGACCACCTTTAAAATTTTCATAACAGTTTAGCAGTTGAGCCATATGTCGAAACACATAAAGTAATTATTAGTCATTTGAACCCATCAAGAGCTAAAATATTGATATCAAATACCCATAATCAATAGTTTATAGGATGGTTTCAAGACCATATTTTTAAGGAGCCAACTAAAAATCCAGATTCAATTTTATAACAACTTTGATGGCTATCTAGAGTACCAAGTATGCATGTATTATCTTATGATGGTTATGTAATTAATTGTTATAAATTCTATAAAAATGAACATGATGAACATAATACCATAAAAAATAGTGGATTTAAACTTATGGATGAAACTATGCATGTATATGGAACAAAGGATATAAATTTAATTTATATGAATATGTCATACTTTGGAATCATAAAACAAATATGAGAGTTAGATTATAAAACATTCTAAGTTTGTATTTTTCAATGTAAGTGGGTTGATAGTAAGAGTGTAGTTAAAATAGATGAATTGGTATGTATGAAAGTGGATTTCTGTAAGGAAGGGTAAAAAGATGAACTATTTATAATGAAATCACAGGTAGTAAAAGTATTTTATGTTCCAGATCCTATAAAATGGAAGTGGTCAATTGTTTTTTTGTCAACCAAAACCACTGAAGGGTCAAATATCATTTCAATTGAGTGAAAACCATTCTATGGGATGTCATAGTAATTTCTCAATGGTCGTAATATATATGGGGTCTTGTATGTCATAGGATACCATAATGAGGGGATTTGGATACTTGATAGAGGGGTCAAATCGCTTAACATTTAAAAACAAATAGAGTTCAATACTCATGTTATATATTTTTTAATATACACCATGTTATCTCATATTTTTATCTATTCACTACTAAATTTATGTTATCTAAATTAAATGTTCAACCACTTCTATAGATAATGACTTATACACATACTGATGATCCCAATCCTAAGGAACAACAAGTTTCTCAACATGCTGATGCTCCCAATAAAGAGGAAAAAACCTTATACATTTATTGATTCCACCAATCAAGAGGAACAACATATTGAAGATATTAAAGATGATAAAATGGTATATTGGGAACAACCTAAGTCCTATAAAAAATAGGAGCACCATAGCATGATAGTGTTAGAAAAAAATATGAAGGTGAGAAACGAAGGCATAAAATTCAAGGTTGGATGGAATGCATGTGACCATATTGTTGACACTAAAAAGGAACTGTTCAGTTGTTACATTTGTCTCACCACTCAAATTCATGTTACGATTGATTTTTATTCATGGAAAAATGATGTTCCCATGATAAAGGCACTAATTTGGGAAGATATTGGGGTAAAATTATCATATAATTTCTTTATTTTACAAAAAAACAAATAAATGAAATCTTGATTTACTCTAAATTATACCTTGAAGTGTTCATTTATAGTAGATGAATCCCAAATGAATTTTGTATTAATGATTTCTATAAAGGCTCATATAGGATTTTGAAAAATTATTATGAAGCACCATCTTAGATATTATGAAGTAAAAATAAACCCTCACCCATAATAGATGTATAAACACATGATAAACCAACAATCCTGGGATGAATTTATTAGTCATTTTGAGGAGACATCTTTTCAGGTACATTGTGACTGGTAATACATTTTTTTGACAATTTTTTGTATTAATCACTTTGATTAAGAATTGATAATTTATGAAATAACAACCATGTTCTGAAAATAAGAAATGTGTAGAAAAACCATCATACCCTTACTATAAAGTAAGGAGGGGTTAAAATTCACTTGAAAACAAATTGTACATGTTTTAAATCTATAAGAATAATTTTACATGACATGAAACAAAAATATCTCTCTTTGTTAGGATTTTTCTTGAATGGAAATGTGCCCCATAATACTATATCCAAGTTTGGGTTCAAAACATGGAAGTCCTCAATTATGAGGAACTTTATGGGTGGTGTGTAAAGGGGCCAGTGCACATAGCCGGGGTAGTGTGTGAAGGGAGAAGTACACGCGGTGGGTGAAGTGTGTCTAGGGGAAGTTTGTGTGGTGGGTTTTAGTGTGGATACTTCATTTTAAACAGTGAGAGATAGGTGGTACAATGGACCTTCTCAAAGGAAGGGGTAGGTAATAAAGGGGGGTTTACATATTGGCAGTATGTGGCTGGGGAGGCATGTGAAGGGGGAAGCACAAGCAGTGGGGGTAGCGTGTCTAAGGGTAGTTTGTGTGGTGGGTTTCGATGTGGATAATTTATTGGTAACAAAGAGATATAGAAAATACATTGTCTCGTGCACAATGATAGGGGTAGGTAATGTGGATTGGTTTCTATTGTGGTAGTGTGTGGTGGTAGAGATTCTTAGGTTGATGGTGAGGCATCAGCAGTGGCCTACGATCCGATTAGGAGATGATGGTGGGAAGTCTCATGGTTGAAGGTGGTGATAGTTAGTGGGATAATTGGAGAATATAGAAAATTTCATAGGTGAAGGATGTATATGGACATCTAAAGGGTGCTAACATCATACAATGGTGGATGTGATTACTCGGATGAACCGGTCCTGAGTGGCTGATAAAGTTCTGATGAGAGACAGGTAGGTGATGCTAGATCTCGGTGGCGTCATCAGGAGGTCACTCAACTATGGGAGTGCACGAGTGTCCTAATAAACAAGTCTTAGAAATCTCACTCTGCCTACAATGTCTATATAATGGGATCCCTTTTCCCATAATAATAAGAGGGTTCTTTCGTTTAAATAAAAAAAGGGACTTCCACCTTAACTATTGAAAATAATAATTATGTTCCTTTTTTTATATACATATTAATGAATCGAACCCCAAATCTACTTATATCCCATTTCATCTTCTATAGAAAGAGGAACATATAAATAAATATGGGATACTAATAGTTGAAAACACCAAAAAAGTATGGGAATCATGTATAAGTATGAAATAATAATAATTTTTTAATCATTATTACATAACAATGATTACTTATTTTCCTATATTTTTATCCAACATAGACACAAGAATAATCATCAGTTTTGTTCAATGAATAACTATTATCATTTGACTTGATGCGGCCAGAATAGAATGGTCGCATTAGAGGTGTAGTATTTGGGGTGTCCCCCTGAACATATTTTCTGAAAATAAATGAATAGGGGGATAAAGATATGAAAATGTAAGAGTTGTAGTAAATATTATCTTCTCTATAATAAAAACATAATTAGTGGTTAGGGATATTAGAAAATTGTATGGTAAGGAATCAAATAGAAGAGACAACACAAGAATAACCACTATGTGAAGATCCATCCCCGCCCCACGTGATTTTAGGTGATCCATTCCCCTCCAGGAAATGTCTTAGAAGTGGTAATGAGTATTTTTATAAAAAATTTTGTGAAATGTGAATCAGGAACAGACTGATAAATTTTCTGTAATGGTTTTCTACATGGGGAAAATGATTGTGATTTATAAATATCATTACCACCAATTACCTTGTTGTGAGGGGTACCATGTACAATATCCAAGGGGATATTATACACAAAAAACAACTTTCAATAGTTAATATGAGAGTGTGGATTCGCGTAGATTAAGATCCAATATTTGAGCTACCTATTCCACTTGATGGTGTGGATATTCATACTATCGAGCAAGCTATATGAACATTCATATCATGCCTGTTAAAAATTGTAAAAATACATTACAAAAAGTAGGTATTCATTTCCAATGTATTTTTCATGAAAAAATTTAAAAATTAACAAAAAATGTATGAAATGATGACTGTTATTACAAATGAAAAAAGGGAAGGGGTGAAATGGAAGGTCAAATAAAAATTTCAAAAGGATCATCCAACCAATCGAAAATATCTTCACAAAGTACCTTTACCCCACGCATTCAATATCCACATGTACTAACATTAAAAGTTCAAGTGAATAAAAATTTAGAAAGTTGTGATTCAAACACAGTTGATTTTGAAGAAGAAATTTGTAGAGAGACCATTATAGACTATATTGGTCTTGATAATGTAAATGAAATCCTCAATCATTAATGAATAAGAGTCTCAGTTTTAAATGTTTACATGAGGTGTGTTTTCATGATTTTTTACCAATAGATAATCTACCATGTTAATTATGACTAAATAATATTAATAAATTTTTATGGAATATATATCAATAATATTTTAAGGGGAAACCCTGTAAAAAAAATTTGACTCATTAAATAAATATAGAGTAATAGTGGAAAAACTAACCATAATTTTTAAAATAAAACAAATAAATGATAGACTCTTATTAATACCCACAAGAAAGGGTTAAAACTCTACAATTTAATCATATAAAATATATTTTCATTTATTTCATTACTTATTCATTTTCGTAGGAAGTAATGGTTTCTCATTATATTCAATTTGGATACTCCAAATATTTATTTTCTGGATACAATGCTTGGATACCCAATAAACCAACCACATTTGATGACATTTGTCAATTTTTAATACACTACATGGAATATTTTAAAAATAAATATCAAGATATACATTTTATATTATGTTGTAATGAAACTTATGTAATGATAGGGTGGTGTTTAAATATCGTAAAAATCATGGCATGAGGATAGTCTATGAGAAAAAATCATATCGACTTATAAAAATGGATAAGTATTAGGGTATATATGTCACGACCCATCTCCCAGGGCCCATGTCATGACTACCCGAAGCCTGATTCCCATAGGCCAGGGGCTGGCGACTAGTGCCAAGTAGGAATATCCCAAAAAAATGGGATAAATTTTCTTAAGTACCTATACACACGCACATAACTCCAATCCATATGTGCTAGAAGGTGAAAACACTATGTAAACACACAAGGTATGGAAGTAGAAAACTGAAGGTAAATGGGTCTAGAATATAAGCCCAACTGAAACAGAAAAGTAAAAGTACAAGTCCTTGAAACTCATCTATAGAAAACCCAACCTGAAGGGTAGGTATAGAAATAGATATCTGAAGATGTAGAATCACATCTCATCTGTTGGGTCACTCTAAGCACCACTTGGCCTTAGTCCACAAAGGACTCCATCAAAGCGTCGATCGTCTGCACAAGACAAGAAACGTTTAGGTGAATTTTGTGCAATGGTGAGTAAAATAATACTCAGTAGGGACCCCAAACCAAAATGGTAAACCACAAAGAAATACACAAAGCAGACTACCAAATAGGCATGCGAAGTGTAGCCTCTAAGAAGTACAATCAATAGATTCATTAGAGTCAGATCACACATGTATAAACCAAAGTATGAAAATCAATACTATTAGTCCTAAACACTGAAAACCTTGTACTACTGAGGCACTCATCCCCAATGAGTCACTTAGTCCTTCTAGGTCACCTAGACCTTCTCATCACTTAGGTCTGTTGGGTCACCTAGACCTGCTCGTCACTTAGGCCTGCTGGGTCACTTACACCCACTCATCACTTAGGCCTACTGGTTCACCTAAACCCACTTGTCACTTAGCCCTTCTATATAACCAAAAACCAATCATCACTTAGGCATGTTGGCTCACCTAGACCTGCTTGTCATAGTCTTCTTGTCACATCCAACCACAATATTCCCACTCGTAGCACGTTTGATTCCGAGAAAATATACTACTCAAGACATCAGTAATATCTAAACTTCCACTAAAACCTACTTAGATTATATCAAAAGGAAATACTCTTAGTGAGGGTCCCAACGTCAAAAACGACTCATCAATAGAAAAAATTGTTTGGAATTCATGAGTCTTTTAGTGAAAAAGGGGTCAGTTAGGTATGTGCCCAGTCCGGCCTGGCCCGCTATGCTGGCCCAGCCTGAGTCCATCCCACATACCTATCCTAGCTCGCTAAAGAGGGTTGGTTTGTTCGTCACATCCCCTCCGTGTCACGTGTCCAACCGCTAATCTCGTACATACCCCACGACCAGATCTACGGGTCTATGACCCTGCCGCAGCTTCGAGCTGCGGCTCCTCTAAAATAGTCAACTACATAAATGTTGATGTTGTCGGTGCCGACGCACTGGTGGCCTCTTCCATGAGTCACCAGAATTTCTCCGGTGGTCCTATTTCTGATCTATAAGATGTTTTAGGATCCTCAGGTCGTGTTTTTCATCGCTAGGGGTTCAAAATAATGTTGGGACCTATCCCGTAGGGAAACATTTGAATGGAGGTATCTCTAATGTCAATTTGATCCATCAGTTTTCATTATTGTTTCACCTCTGCTATGTTGTCACGAGGTTGGATCTCTGATTGGGGATCATTTCACCAAGAAATGTGCACGCAATGGTCATCCACTTGTTATTCAATGAAAGATGCAAAGAAAGTTATTGGGGGAAGATACATGAAAAATAAAACCAAAGAACGAGCTTCGACCATTGTTCATTATAGCCTTAATCCACTCCTATTAGAAGGATCAAGAAAAAGAACTTAAGCAGAACAATTTCCCCTGAATTAAAACCCAAAAGTCGAACCCTCCTGTAAGAATGATCGAACCGAAAGTCAACCTTTTCATGCGTCGATCTGTGTTCATCATTTAAATTCAAGAATAGGGAAAGAAAATTTTTAAATAACAACCCCTTGCTCAAGGATTTGATCAGTCACTGGTGAAGAACGGAGCCGCATTACCATCGTTCGTCAATCCTCGGTCTGCAATCCACCGTCATTGGAAAAATCCTTCAAATAGAAGGGGTACTTTTATCATCGTTGGAAATTATCCATTCTTCATCATTCATCGTTCGCCAACAGAATCCCTTCCATGCTTCAGAGCAAACTCTTGGATCCTTCCTTTATCTCGTATCCTTGTTAATCCAATAAATGGAGGAAACAAGTTTCAGTGTTTCTGTTACATTGAGTTGCAACATCGTTAAGATGTTTCATTTATGAAATGAAATAGCCGTCTCAAAATTGCGTTGTAGAGAAACATTTTTTAATAATAATTTTTATTTTTATTTTTATTTTATTTTTCTTTAAAATGACCAAAAATTAACTTTTACCCTCGACCTACCCCGGTTGTGGTTAGGCCCCGTCTAAGGAAAGTACACCCTCATGATCTCAATGGTACTCTCATATTTCCAATCCAAGTTAACATTTATGAGTTATATGATTTTAAATTAAAACAATTTTTATTTAATTATTTTATTTACGGTTATGCCATTTTTGGGTTTTCTCATTGGAGAACCGCGCCGAGTAAAGTTAAGTCGCGCCTAGGGTAAACTTGCCATCCTGAACCCAATGGTGCCCTCAGATTTCTAATATGAGAACCCATTTAAATTATATTCCACTTTTTATGGAAACCCAATCACGCCTGCTATTAAAAACTTCACATTTTTCATCGAACCATTCCGGGCACATCGGGCCTCATAATTGCACACTGTCTCAGCGCTTGGTCTCATAATTTTCCCAGAAGTTTTCTAATAATAAAAATGGGAAAATATGAATCATTATAATCTCCCCACCATAAGGCTTTACATCTTAGAAATCCAAACAAAGGGATATCCAAATATATGAGGGTACGAGCACGAACCTGAGCCCCCCCTCTCCCATGTGCTCTTCCATAGATTCTCATGCTACCACCGGGCATGCACTAAAGGAATCGAATGGCCATGAAGGGTCCTCTCTTACCGATCCTTGATCTTCACGACCAGGATGAAAAGTGAGCATACCGATCAAAAACTATCGTTTATGTGATTTTATAGAGTTGATTTATCTCCTACACATAAAGAAGTCCCAAGCCCTCTATAGAACTCTGATCCAAAAAAGGTAATATGTGGCCAACATTGCAAGTCAATACACTATCACCTAGATGGTATTGTGTCACATTGATGAACAGGGTAAACCCCTCATGAAGACTATCAATATCCTTTTTCACTCTCTTCCTCGCACCCCAAGGGAGGAAAGATCAACCCTTTTCAAGCACAGGGGCTCGACACGGTGAGTTGGAAAACACAAAACTGACTCAAAAAAGTGATCAGATTTTATATCAATAGTTAATCCTAGATTTAACATGTTCT
Source organism: Viscum album (assembly GCA_963277665.1). Taxonomy (NCBI): domain Eukaryota; kingdom Viridiplantae; phylum Streptophyta; class Magnoliopsida; order Santalales; family Viscaceae; genus Viscum; species Viscum album. The sequence goes on from OY728129.1 coordinate 416,870,623, forward strand.
GTCATCCATAGTGTTTTCCTTGACACCCACATGCATATCTGAATGCATCTCACCACTCCAGGCATCCACTACTACTACTGTGCGTCCTCTAAAAGGAATGACATGCTCCCCACCTATCAAATATTCATTAGGGGTATTCCCTATGGACAACTAAGCACGTAAAGTCTTATTGTCGGTATCATCGACTTGTTCCCCTGACTCACTTTATCATTGGAGGGGTAACAACCTCTGATTGGAGGTGGGTTGCATCATCTCTATCCACGAAGGATAACTATAATGAGGCCAAATGATCCATTTCCTCATTCAACAACTACGAACTGGACCTCTTGCTGAGAGAATCTGCTACCATGTTTCACTTACTAGGAGTATTGTAACACCCCAAGTTTTTCTAAAAATAAATATAAATGCATGGAACTTTGTTTTAAGTATATATTTATAACTACCCTTTTAACATAATTTTTCCACTTTTATGTTTTTAATTTCAAGAAACTGTCTTCTACAATTGTGTTCAGTATGTTATTTGGAGTCTGTTGGGACCAACTTGTTTTTTGGTGAATAGTAATATATCCTTATGAATAGTAATATGAATAGTAATATGAACCTAATGAATAGTAAATTTTATTATTATTTTATTTTATTAAGGCTTTAAGATAAATGAATCTAGGTTAATTTTTCATTGTGATATAGAAGTAGTTACAGAATTAGAATTGTTAATTTTTGAATTAAAAATGATTTTATTTAAAAATTAAATTAATAATATTTAGAAAATTATTTTCAAAAAATGGACTTCATTTTTGAAATATACACGTCAATAAATGGTTAGGGTGAATTTTGGGAATTTTTCTACAACCGCTGATTTTTCGGTGAATATTAAAAAATACAGTTTTTAGTTTCGGTGTATTAATGACATCATTAATGATATAATAATGATTTCATAAATCTGGTAGACTTTTTTATAGTTAAATAATTTGTGAGGTGTCCCAAGTGACTTATACTATGGGAAAATACCATGCTCAAGCCCATGGTTTTGTAAATACCACTCATGAGGTGTCCCTTGAAAATTATTAAAATAATCCCTCACTTTTCCTATAAATACCAACTCTTCCCTTCATTGAATACCTTCCCAATTATCCCTCAAAGAAGCTCTGGACTCCTTACCTTCATATTATTACTCCCAATGTTTCCTCAATCCCCCAAGGTCCCAACCTTCAAGTTCTAAGGGTTACTCTACAAGGTAAGAAAATTATCAATTTCTTTCTTTTTCCTTTCAAATTCTCTTTTATGTGGTATAACTTTCAAGTTTCCATACCATGTTATTATTTTATTATTATTATTGATCTAATATATATTATGATTCATTTATGTATTGGTGACCCTTGTCCCCTCTCCTTTTAATATTTTTCTAAAACCATGTCGCGTAGCCGTTAGGCTGCCGAATTTTTGTAAGCGATTTCACAATTATTCTTTTATTTTGAGTTCTTTCCTTATTATTTCTTCATATCTCCTTACCCAAGAAGAATTAAATCTCTAGAAATCATTTATATTCTATATTTTATCATTATTAGTGAAAATTACTCATCATTATTCTTCTCCTCTCCCACTTATTTAAAGAATAAAACATTGTCCGTTTGTGTCGAATTATCGACATCGTGGACGATATGATTTCAATTTCTATTAATTATTTAAAGTCTGGTCATGAAACCTTTTATATGGTTTAACTAGGTTATAATATATGTTTTATGACTCACCAAAGGTTCTTTAATTCTTTTGTACTCATGTTTCCAATTTATAAGACAAAACAAGGTTGTTATTATCAAAGAACCACTAAAAGGCTCTAAACGAACATCATTAATGTTCTAACTTATGAATCATCCTCATGTAATAATTCAAAATGATATATGGAATAATTTATGTTAATGGTTATATTAAAATACTACTCCATTCCAATTCTGGATTTTCACTTCCAATCGATAAGAATTTGAATCATGAACCAATCAAAGAAATCATGTAAAAAATTCAACCAAAAACAATGCAAGGGGAAAAATACTAACAATTAAGGGTGAAAATATGTTATGAAATGATCATATAATATGTTATAAACATGGAACTGTTTATTTAAAATATTAATAACACTATTTTAACCATTATACAGGAGGTTTAAACAAGTTGGAAGTAAGAAAAACCCGAGGTAAGGTAATTCTTAACCCGATTTCCATTCTTTGGGTTAACATTCTACTTCATTATTTATGTGATATTTAAATTGTTTGTGTAATGGGTTATGTTTATATTATGTTTTATTATGTGTATTTACAGTATATATACATCATCCATCCACTCTATTAAGTCTCTCTTCAATTGTATGATACTTATAAGGGACTCTTCTTTAAAAATCCTCCTTTTAAATTCGGTTTTACGAAATTCCAAAGTAATGTTTTTATGGAATTTTTCATGTTGTATGATTATGTTTTGGTTCATGGGAATTATTTATGTTGAAGGGTGGGACCTATATTTACTTCTAATGCATTGTTTATGAGTAAGTTGGAGGTCGTTCGTATGGTTACTCCAAGTGTAACTACGATGGTTACACAAAGTAAGGTAGCCGTGAGGGTTGAAATTTATAAGGTAGCCAAGAATGGTTACAAGATTATGTAAGCAATGCCCCAAGATACCTTTATGATTATATTTATGTTATCATGTTTTTCTGGATCTTTTTTAAATCTCATGTTACACAATTTAAGTATATATGGGTGGCAAGAATGTATTTTGAAAATGCTTTCATACATTATGAGTATTCATGGACTAATGTGATCTTTCATTATTTTCCATCCCTTACTGAGCTTTTGTGCTCATCCCATGTTTTTAAATGATTTTTCATAGGTTAATGGATGTTTAATACAAGGAAGGAAGACACTTTAAATGTTTAAGAATTGTCAAGGAGTCTTGTTTTAAGTTTTAATGTTTTATATTTTGAAAAAAAATGGAAATTGTTTTTATGGTATCCACTCTGCAACAATGTGTAATGTTATGAATGTTTTGTCCTAATTCTATAAATCTATAAACTTGAAATGATCCTCAATGTAAAATGAAGTTTTTTCTTGACTAAATTCAAGATTATGTATGTAATAAGGTCAGGTTCTTATGGTTGGTATCAGAGGATGGTTTAGATAACTTTAGGGGTTAGGGAGATGTTAATAGAATAACATAAATGATTTTCACTCTATGTTTAATTTGAAATATTATAGAATTTAAATATTACCATGTTGCTTTATCTAAGACATGTTTATTCAGAATGGTTGTCCACATAAGGAATAGGGATGCTGAATAGGAGAGGCACCGACAGAATGACATCCTTCCGGAACTACAGCCCAGAATGGTAGGGATTTGAACTGAGCAGTTTGTGACAGTAATGGCTCAGCTAACACAGGCAATAAATGGTGGTGGAATTCATGCAAGAGAACCAATATAGGTATCACAGTGTAACACGACAGTAGTGGAACATTTTATGAGACAACATCCTCCTACATTCAATGGATCTTATGACCCATTAGCAGCTGAAGGATGGATCAAAGCCCTTGCAAAGATATTCGATGTTATGGGATGTTCATAAAATCAAAAGGTAAGTCTTTCCATTTATCGTTTTGAAGGGCAAGCTGATCAGTAGTGGTCAATGGTAAGGATTATCAGGGGTACAGATTATTTTGATTCCTTAGAGTGGGATGAATTTAAAAGTATTTTCCTTGAAAAATATTTTCCTAAGGTGGTTCGACTTAGAATGGAGAAGCAATTCCTTGAATTGAAACAGAAGGAGGAAGATTCAGTGGCTGTGTATGAAGCGAACTTCACCCGACTAGAGAGGTATGCACCAAATCTTATTCTGGATCTTGATAGCAAAATCAACCACTTTTACTCAGGACTGAAGCCAAGGTATCAAAGGGCGTTGGCCTCCCGTGAATTCAAAAGTTATGAGAAACTTGTCCGATGTGCTGAGAGGGTAGAGATGGAGTTTTCTGATGATCATGTGCATTTTGGAAAAAAAGAGAAGAAGAGGTCTAGTTGGCAAGAAATGGGTAAGAATCAAACAAATAAATTTGATGGTAAGAAAATCAAATTTCTTGTTTGTGAAAAGTGTGGAAAGAAACACCCTGGGGAATGTCTTAGCAAAACCGGGAAGTGTTTTAAATGTGGTAAGTTTGGACAAATGGCCCGAGATTGCAATGAAAATGATCTTAAGAATAATCCTGATAAGAAAACTATAAAGTGTTTTAAATGTGGTGAAATGGGTCATTAGGCAAATGTCTTCCCAAAGAGAGATCTGAATGATGCAAAGAAGCTAGACGAAAAGCAGAATGGTGTAGTGAGATCCTTTGCGACTACGTCAGTAGATGTTGGTCTATCCAATGAATTTGTATCAGGTACTTTGTTTGTTCACTCAGATTTTGCTAAAGTTTTGTTTGATATGGGGTCTACACATTCCTTCATCTCTGAGAGATTTTCTGGTAAATTGGAAATATCACCTCTACAAATGAGACCCAAACTTATTGTTAAAACACCAGGGGGAAATGTTATAGCAAAGAAGAGTTATAAGAATATTTCTATTGTGGTCTATGGAAAGACTTTACCTGAAAACCTTGTTGTTTTACCCTTAGTCGAGTTTGATGTTATTCTAGGGATGGAATGGCTTTCTGATTATCATACTAAGATTGACTGTAGATCTAAAGAAGTTTTTTTTTCAGAAAGAGTTTCAGTTTGTATACAAGAATAAACCCATACAATTGATAGCATATCAGGAAGCTGAGAAACTATTCAAAGTTGAAAATAAAAGTTATCTTGATCATATTGTTGAAAACAAGGGAACTATTCAAATTAATGATGTGTCAGTGGTAAATGAATACCTTGATGTTTTTTCTAATGAGTTACCTAGTGTCATAGCTGATCGAGAAGTTGAATTCACAATTGACTTAGTTCCAGATGCTAAGCCAATTTCAAAACCCCCATATTGTATGGTTCTAATAGAACTTCTTGAAGTGAAAAATCAATTGCCGGATTTTCTTGAAAAACGATTCATTCATCCTAGAACTTCACCATGGGAAGCCCCTATTTTGTTTGTTAAAAATAAATATGGTTCAATGAGACTTTTCATTGATTATATTGCTTTGAATAACATCACTATTAAAAACAAGTATCATTTTCCTCATATTGATGACTTGTTTGATCAGCTCCTGGGAGCTCAGTACTTTTCCAAGACTAACCTGAGATCTGGATACCATCAGTTGAAGGTGAAGGAGGATGACATCCCAAAATAGCCTTTCGTACTAGATACGGGCATTATGAATTTGTTGTTATGCCGTTTGGATTAACTAATGCACCTGTTGTATTCATGTATCTTATGAATTGAGTATTTCATGAGTTCTTGGATAATTTTGCGGTTTTATTTATTGATGACATTCTGGTATTTTCTAAAAATAAAGAGGAGCATGAAAAACATCTAAGGGTTGTTTTACAAACATTAAAAGAAAAGAAACTATATGGAAAATTCAGAAAGTGTGATTTTTGGTTGCAACAGATTTCTTTTCTTAGGCACATTGTAAATAAGGATGTAATAACAGTTGATCATGCCAAAAAAAGTAGTTGATGAATGGAAAAGACCCACAAATGTTACAGAGATTCATAGTTTTCTGGTCTTAGCAAGTTATTACGGATGGTTTGTTAAGAACTTTGCACGGTTATCCAGCTCGATAACTAAGTTAACACGGAAAGGGGTTAAATTTGTTTGGACAGAGGAATGTGATGTTTGTTTTCAGGAAATGAAGAAGAGATTGGTGAATTCTCCAGTTTTGGCCTTAACTTCCCAAAATGGTGAGTTTGTCATCTACAGTGATGCTTCTTTGAAGGGAATTGGTTGTGTTTTGATGCAGAATGATCCGGTAATTTCTTATGCTTTGAGACAACATAAACCTCATGAGATAAATTATCCCACACATTATTTGGAATTGGAAGCTGTGGTTTTTGCTTTGAAAATTTGGAGGAATCATCTATACAGAACTAAATGCCAAATATATACTGACCATAAAAGTCTAAAGTATATATTCACTCCGAAGCAATTAAACATGAGGCAGAGAGGATGGCTAGAACTGATAAAGGATTATGACTGCACGATCAATTACCATACTGGGAAAGCAAACAAAGTGGGAGATGCCTTAAGTCGGAAACATCATGAATCATTAACCATGCTATGTTTGGAACATGATCCATTGATTAATGATTTGATTAATTTTGGCTTAGAAGTTGTTGGTGCAGGGAATACATCTGTTTTGTTTCAGATTTCAGTGCAGTCTTTATTGTTAGAAAGAATTAGGAAAGCGCAGAAGGAAGACTGTGAGCTACAGAAAAATGTAGAATTGGTTAAAATGGGTTAGTTTCCAAAATTTAGTCTTGATAAAGATTGGGTTTTAAGATTTGGAAAAAGGTTGTGTGTTCCTTTTTATTCCTAGTTGAAGAAAGAATTATTGTGTGAAGCTCATACTTCTCCATTTTCTGTTCATCCTTGCAGTAGTAAGATGTACAGAGACCTTAGAAAGTATTATTGGTGGGATGGAATGAAAAGAGATATTGTTGATTTTACCATGAGATGTTTGACATGTCAAATGTTCAAATCAGAGTGAAAATTACCGAAGGGGATGCTTTAGCCTTTTCCAGTTCCAGAGTGGAAATGGGAGAATGTATCCATGGACTTCGTGGTGGTACTACCAAAGACTTTTCGATGTAACAATGCGATTTGGGTTATTTTTTATCAACTAAAAAAGTCTACACATTTTCTTTCTATTAGAGATACAATGACTTTGGATCAGCTTTCTCGATTGTACCTCAAGGAGATTGTCAGGTTACATTGTGTTCCTCTTTCCATTGTGTCTGACCGAGATCCCAGGTTCACTTATAACTTTTGGAAGGAACTTCAGAAGTCGTTGTGCATAGAGTTAAATTTCGGTACATCTTTTCATCCTCAATCAGATGGGCAGTTAGAACAAAAAATTCAAACTTTGGAGGATATGCTTTGAGCTTGTTCAATGGACTATCATGGAAGTTGGGATCATCATCTTTGTTTAGTTGAGTTTTCTTATAATAACAGTTTTCATTCCATTATTCAGATGGCACCTTTTGAGGCCTTGTATGGGAAGAGGTGTCAGACTCCAGCGTTTTGGGATGAAGTTGGTGAAAGAATGTTGATGGGGCCAAAATTAGTAGAAGAAGTGGCTGATAAAGTGAGCATGATCCAGCAACACATGAGGACAGCTCAGAGCAGGCAGAAAAGTTATGTAGATAAAGAAGGAAAGACTTCTCTTTCAAGGTAGGTGACCATGTTTTCCTTAAAATCTCTCCTTGGAAAAGTGTGATGTGTTTCGGTAAGAAAGGGAAGCTAAGTACAGGGTTCATCAGTCCATTTGAAATCTTGTATAAATTTGTAACACTTGCATACCGCGTAGCTTTGGCTCCGAGTTTGTTTCAGGTACACAATTTTTTTAATGTTTCGATGTTGAGAAAGAATGTGCCAGATTCATCACATGCCGTGATCCCAGAATCAGTTCAGCAGGAAGAGAACCTTTATTATGAAGAGAAACCGGTTCAGATTCTTGATCAAAGAGAACAGGTATTGTGGAATAATGTAATCCAACAGGTAAAGGTTTTGTGGAGAAACCACATGGTTGAAGAAGCGACATGGGAGTCAGAAAACGCTATGAGAGAAAAATACCCTCAGTTGTTTGATAAGTAAATATAATTGCGAGGATGAAATTTCAAGAAGGTGGGGATAATGTAACACCCCAAGTTTTTCTAAAAAAAATAGAAATTCATGGAACTTTGTTTTAAGTATATATTTATAACTAGCCTTTTAACATAATTTTTCCACTTTTATGTTTTGATTTTCAAGAAACTGTCTTCTATAATTGTGTTCAGTATGTTATTTGGAGTCTGTTGGAACCAACCTGTTTTTTTGGTGAATAGTAATATACCCTTATGAATAGTAATATGAATATTAATATGACCCTAATGAATAGTAAATTTTATTATTATTTTATTTTATTAAGGCTTTAAGATAATTGCATCTACGTTAATTTTTCATTGTGATACAAAAGTAGTTACAAAATTAGAATTGTTAATTTTTGAATTAATTGTGATTTAATTTAAAAATTAAATTAATAATATTTAAAAAATTATTTTCTTAAAATGGAATTCATTTTTGAAATCTACACGTCGATAAATGGTTAGGGTGAATTTTGGGAATTTTTCTGCAACATTTGATTTTTCGGTGAATAGTAAAAAATACAGTTTTTAGTTTCGGTGTATTAATGACATCATTAATGATATAATAATGATATCATAAATCTGGTAGACTTGTGTATAGTTAAATAATGTTTTAGGTGTCCCAAGTGGCTTATAACATGGGAAAATACCATGGGCAATCCCATGGTTTTGTAAATACCACTCATGAGGCGTCCTTTGAAAATTATTAAAATAATCCCTCACTTTCCTATAAATACCAACTCTTCCATTCATTGAATTCATTCCCAATTCTCCCTCAACGAAGATCTGGCCTCATTACCTTCATAGTAGTCCTCCTAAGGATTCCTCAAGCCCCCAATGTCCCAACCTTCAAGTTCTAAGGGTTACTCTACAAGGTAAGAAAATTCTCAATTTCTTTCTTTTTCCTTTTAAGTTCTCTTTTATGTGGTATAACTTTCAAGTTTCCATATGATGTTATTATTTTCTTCTTATTCTTTATATACTATACATTATGATTCATTTCTTGATGGGTGACCCTTTTACCCTCTCTTTTTAATATTTTTCTAAAACCATGTTTCATAGCCGTTAGGCTGCCGAATTTTTATAAGCGATTTCACAATTATTCTTTTATTTTGAGTTCTTTCCATATTCTATCTTCATATCTCCTTACCCAAGAGGAATTAAATCTCCAGAAATCATGTATATTCTATATTTTATTATTCTTATGGAAAATTACTCATCATTATTCTTCTCCTCTGCCACTTATTTAAAGAATAAAAACATTGTCCGTTTGTGTCGAATTATCGACATCATGGAAGATATGATTTCAATTTCCATTAATTATTTAAAGTATGGTCATGAAACCCTTTTATATGGTTTAAATAGGTTATAATATATGTTTTATGACTCACCCAAGGTTCTGGAATTCTTTTTTACTCATGATTCTAATTTATAAGACAAAATGAGGTTGTTATTATCAAAGAACCACTAAAATGATCTAAACGAACATCATTAATGTTCTGACTTATGAATCATCCTCATGTAAGAATTCAAAATGATATATGGAATAATTTATGTTACTGGTTATATGAAAATACTACTCCATTCCAATTATGTAGGTTCACTTCCAATCTACAAGAATTTCCACCATGAACCAATCATTGAAATCATGTAAAGAATTCAACCAAAAACAGTGCAATGGGAAAAATACTAACAATTAAGGGTAAAAAGATGTTATGAAATTATCATATAAGATTTTATAAATATGAACATGTTTCTGTAAAATATTAATAACACTATTTTAACCATTATACATGAGGTTTAAACAAGTTTTAATTAAGACAAACCCGAGGTAAGGGAATTCTTAACCCGATTTCCATTCTTTGGGTTAACCTTCTACTTCATTATTTATGTGCTATTTAAATTGTTTGTGTGATGGTTTATGTTTATATTATGTTTTATTATGTGTATTTAAAGTATATATACATCCTCCATCCACTCTATTAAGTCTCTCTTCAATTGTATGATACTTATAAGGGGCTCTTCTTTAAAAATCCTCCTTTTAAATTCGGTTTTACAAAATTCCAAAGTAATGTTTTTATGGAATTATTGATGTTGTGTGATTATGTTTTGGTTCTTGGGAATTATTTATGATGAAGTTTGGGACCTATATTTTCCTCTAATGCATTGGGTATGATTAAGTTGGAGGTCGGACGTATGGTTATTCCAAGTGTAACTGCAATGGTTACACAAAGTAAGGTAGCCATGAGGGTTGCAATTTATAAGGTAGCCAATAATGGTTACAAGATTATATAATTAATTCCCCAATATACCTTTATGATTATATTTATGTTATCATGTTTTTTTTGATCTTTTTTAAATCTAATGTCACACAATTTAAGTATATATGGGTGGCAATAATGTCTTTTGAAAATGCTTTCATACGTTATGAGTATTCATGGACTAATGTGATCTTTCCTTCTTTTCCATCCCTTAATGAGATTTGGTGCTCATCCCAAGTTTTTAAATGAATTTTCACAGGTTAATGGATGTGTAATACAAGGAATAAATACACTTTAAATGTTGAAGAATTTTCAAGGAGTCTTGTTTTAAGTTTTAATGTTTTTTAATTTGAAAAAAATGGAAATTGTTTTTATGGTATCCACTTTGGAACAATGTGTAATGTTATGAATGTTTTGTCCTAATTATATAAAGCTATAAACTTGAAAATATCATCAATGTAAAATGAAGTTTTTTCTTGACTAAATTCAAGATTATGTATGTAATAATATCGGGTTCTTATAGTTGGTATCAGAGGATGGTTTAGATAAATTTAGGGGTAAGGGAGATGTTAATAGAATAACATAAATTATTTTCACTCTATGTTTAATTTAAAATGTTATAGAATTTAAAGATTACCATGTTGCTTTATCTAAGACATGTTTGTTCAGAATGGTTTTCCACATAAGGAACTGGGATGCTGAAGAGGAGAGGCACCGACAGAATGACATCCTTCCGGAACTACAGCCCGGAATGGTATGGATTTGAACTGAGCAGTTTGTGACAGTAATGGCTCAGCTAACACAGGAAATAAATGGTGGTGGAATCCATGCAAGAGAACCAATAGAGGTACCGCAATGGAACATGATAGTAGTGGAACATTTTATGAGACAACATCCTCCTACATTCAATGGATCTTATGACCCATTAGCAGCTGAAGGATGGATCAAAGCCCTTGAAAAGATATTCGATGTTATGGGATGTTCATACAATAAAAAGGTAAGTATTACCATTTATCATTTTGAAGGGAAAGCTGATTAGTAGTGGTCAATGGTAAGGAATATCAGGGGTATAGATTATTTTGATGCCTTAGAGTGGGATGAATTTAAAATTATTTTCCTTGAAAAATATTTTCCTAAGGTGGTGAGACTTAGAATGGAGAAGAAATTCCTTGAATTGAAATAGAAGGAGGAAGATTCAGTGGTTGTGTATGAAGAGAACTTCACCCGATTGGTGAGGTATGCCCCAAATATTATTCTGGATCTTGATAGAAAAATCAACCACTTTTACTCAGGACTGAATCCAAGGTATCGAAGGGCATTGGCCTCCCATGAATTCAAAAGTTATGAGAAACTTGTCTGATGTGATGAGAGGGTAGAGATGGAGTTTGTTGATGATCATGTGCATTTTGGAAAAAAAGAGAAGAAGAGGTCTAGTTGGCAAGAAATGGGTAAGAATCAACCAAAGAAATTGGATGGTAAGAAAATCCAATTTCTAGTTTGTGAAAAGTGTGGAAAAAAACCCCCTAGGGAATGTCTTAGAAAAACTGGGAAGTGTTTTAAATGTGGTAATTTTGGACAAATGGCCCGAGATTGCAATGAAAATGATATTAAGAATAATCCTGACAAGAAAACTTTAAAGTGTTTTAAATGTGGTGAAATGGGTCATTATGAAAATGTCTGCCCAAAGAGAGATCTGAATGATGCAAAGAAGCTAGAATACAAGTAGAAAGGTGTAGTAAGATCCTTTTTGACTACGTCAGTAGATGTTGGGCCATCCAATGAAGTTGTATCAGGTGCTTTATTTGTTCACTCAGATTTTTCTAAAGTTTTGTTTGATATGGGGTCTATACATTCCTTCATCTCTGAGAAATTTTTTGGTAAATTGGAAATATCACCTAAACAAATGAGACCCAAACTTATTGTTAAAACACCAGGGGGAAATGTTATAGAAAAGAAGAATTATAAGAATCTTTATATTGTGGTATCTGGAAAAACTTTACATTCAAACCTTGTTGTTTTACCCTTAGTCGAGTTTGATGTTATTCTAGGGATGGACTGGCTTTCTGATTATCATGCTAAGATTGACTGTAGAGCTAAAGAAGTTGTTTTTTAGGAAGAGTTTCAGTTTTTATACAAGAATGAACCAGTACAATTGATAACATATCAGGAAGCTGAGAAACTATTGAAAGATGAAAATAAAAGTTATCTTGATCATATTGTTGAAAACAAGGTAATTATTCAAATTAATGATGTTCCAGTGGTAAATGAATACCATGATGTTTTTCCTGATGAGTTACCTAGTGTCATACCTGATCGAGAAGTTGAATTCACAATTTACTTAGTTCCGGATGATAAGGCAATTTCAAAACCCCCATATTGTATGGTTCTAATAGAACTTCTTGAAGTGAAAAATCAATTGCAGGATTTTCTTGAAAAAGGATCCATTCATCCTAACACTTCACCATGGGGAGCCCTTGTTTTGTTTGTTAAAAAGAAATATGGTTCCATGAGACTTTTCATTGATTATATAGCTTTTAATAACATCACTGTTAAAAACAAGTATCGTTTTCCTCATATTGATGACTTGTTTGATCAGCTCCTGGGAGCTCAGTACTTTTCCAAGATTGAATTGAGATCTGGATACCATCAGCTGAAGGTGAAGGAGGATGACATCCCGAAAACAGCCTTTCATACTAGATATGGGCATTATGAATTTGTTGTTATTACATTTGGATTAACTAATGCACCTGCTGTATTCATGAATCTTATGAATAGAGTATTTCATGAGTTCTTGGATAAGTTTGTGGTTGTATTTATTGATAACATTCTGGTATTTTCTGAAAATAAAGAGGAGCATGAAAAACATCTAAGGGTTGTTTTACAAACATTAAAAGAAAAGAAACTATATGGAAAATTCAGAAAGTGTGATTTTTGGTTGCAACAGATTTCTTTTCTTGGGCACATTGTAAATAAGGATGGAATAATAGTTGATCCTACCAAAACAAAATTATTTGATGAATGGAAAAGACCCACAAATGTTTCAGAGATTCGTAGTTTTCGGGGCTTAGCAAGTTATTACGGACGGTTTGTTAAGAACTTTTCACGGTTATCTAGCCTGATAACTAAGTTAACATGGAAAGGGGTTATATTTGTTTGGACAGAGGAATGTGATGTATTTTTTCAGGAAATAAAGAAGAGATTGGTGAATGCTCCATTTTTGGCCTTACCTTCCTGAAATGGTGAGTTTGTTATCTACAGTGATGCTTCTTTGAAGGGACTTGGTTGTGTTTCGATGTAGAATGATCAGGTAATTGCTTATGCTTTGAGACAACTTAAACCTCATGAGCTAAATTATCCCACACATTATTTGGAATTGGCAGCTGTGGTTTTTGATTTGAAAATTTGGAGGCATCATCTATACGGAACCAAATTCCAAATATATACTGACCATAAAAGTCTAAAGTATATATTCACTCCGAAGGAATTAAACATGAGGCAGAGAGGATGGCTATAACTGATAAAGGATTATGACTGCATGATCAATTACCATCCTGGGAAAGCAAACAAAGTGGGAGATGTCTTAAGTCGGAAACATCATGCATCATTAACCATGCTACGTTTGGAACATGATACATTGATTAATGATTTGGTGAATTTTGGCTTAGAAGTTGTTGGTGCAGGGAATACATCTATTTTGTTTCAGATTTCATTGCAGTCTTTATTGTCAGACAGAATTAAGAAAGCGCAGAAGGAAGACCGTGAGCTATAGAAAAAGGTAGAATTGGTTAAAATGGGTAATCTTCCAGAATTTAATCTTGATAAATATTGTGTTTTAAGATTTGGAAAAAGGTTTTGTGTGCCTTTTGATTCCTAGTTGAAAAAAGATTTTTTGCGTGAAGCTCATACTTCTCCATTTTCTGTTCATCCTGGCAGTACTAAGATGTACAGTGACCATCGAAAGTATTATTGGTGGGATGGAAGGAAAAGATATATTGTTTATTTTACCATGAGATGTTTGACATGTCAACAGTTTAAATCAGAGTGAAAATTACCAAAGGGGATGCTTCTTCCTTTGCCAATTCTAGAGTGGAAATGGGAGAATGTATCCATGGACTTCAGGGTGGGACTACCAAAGACTTCTCGAGGTAACAATGCGATTTGGGTTATTGTTGATCGGCTAACAAAGTCTGCACATTTTCTTTCTATTCAAGATATAATGACTTTGGATCAGCTTTCTCGATTGTACCTCAAGGAGATTGTCAGGTTACATGGAGTTCCTCTTTCCATTGTGTCTGACCGAGATCCCAGGTTCACTTCTAAATTTTGGAAGGGACTTCAAAAGTTGTTGGGCATAGAGTTAAATTTCAGTACGGCTTTTCATCCTCAATCAGATGGGCATTCAGAATGAACGATTCAAACTTTGGAGGATATGCTTCGAGCTTGTTTAATGGACTATCAGGGAAGTTGGGATTAGCATCTTTGTTTAGTTGAGTTTTCTTATAATAACAATTTTTATTCCAGTATTCAGATGGAACCTTTTGAGGCCTTTTATGGGAAGCGGTGTCAAACTCCAGCATTTTGGGATGAAGTTGGTGAAAGAAAGTTGATGGGTCCAAAATTAGTAGAAGAAGTGGCTGAGAAAGTGAGGATGATCCAGCAGCACATGAGGACAGCTCAGAGCAGGTAGAAAAGGTATGTAGATAACAGAAGGAAAGACTTCTCTTTCGAGGTAGGTGACCATGTTTTCCTTAAAATCTCTCCTTGGAAAAGTGTGATGTGTTTCGGAAAGAAAGGTAATCTAATTCCACGGTTCATCAGTCCATTTGAAATCTTGGATAAAGTTGGAATAGTTGCATACCACGTAGCTTTGCCTCCGAGTTTGTTTCGGGTACACAATGTTTTTCATGTTTCGATGTTGAGAAAGAATGTGCCAGATTCATCACATGTCTTGAGCCCAGAATCAGTTCAGCAGGAAGAGAACCTTTATTATGAAGAGAAACCAGTTCAGATTCTTGATCGAAGAGAACTGGTATTGCAGAATAAGGTAATCCACCAGGTAAAGGTTTTGTGGAGAAACCACATGGTTGAAGAAGCAACATGGGAGTCTGAAAATGCTATGAGATAAAAATACCCTCAGTTGTTTGATAAGTAAATATAATTGCGAGGATGAAATTTCAAGAAAGTGGGGATAATATAACACTCCAAGTTTTTCTAAAAAAAATAGAAATTCATGAAACTTTGTTTTAAGTATATATTTATAACTAGCCTTTTAACATAATTTTTCCACTTTTATGTTTTGATTTTCAAGAAACTGTCTTCTACAATTGTGTTCAGTATGTTATTTGGAGTCTGTTGGAACCAACCTGTTTTTTTGGTGAATAGTAATATAACCTTATGAATAGTAATATGAATAGTAATATGACCCTAATGAATAGTAAATTTTATAATTATTTTATTTTATTAAGGCTTTAAGATAATAGCATCTGGTTAATTTTTCATTGTGATGCAGAAGTAGTTACAGAATTAGAATTGTTAATTTTTGAATTAAGTATGCTTTTATTTAAAAATTAAATTAATAATATTTAGAAAATTATTTTCAAAAAATGGACTCCATTTTTGAAATCTACATGTCGATAAATGGTTAGGGTGAATTTTGGGATTTTTTCTGCAACATTTGATTTTTCGGTGAATAGTAAAAAATACAGTTTTTAGTTTCAGTGTATTAATGACATAATTAATGATATAATAATGATATCATAAACATGGTAGACTTTTGTATAGTTAAATAATGTGTGAGGTGTCCCAAGTGGATTATAACATGGGAAAATACCAGGGGCAAGCCCGTGGTTTTGTAAATACCACTCATGAGGCGTCCCTTGAAAATTATTAAAATAATCCCTCACTTTTCCTATAAATACCAACTCTTCCCTTCATTTAATTCATTCCTAATTCTCCCTCAACGAATATCTGGCCTCCTTACCTTCATAGTAGTCCTCCTAAGGTTTCCTCAAGCCCCCAAGGTCCCAACCTTCAAGTTCTAAGGGTTACTCTACAAGGTAAGAAAATTCTCAATTTCTTTCTTTTTCCTTTCAAGTTATCTTTTATGTGGTATAACTTTCATGTTTCCATACCATGTTCTTATTTTCTTCTTATTCTTGATATAATATATATTATGATTCATTTCTGGATGTGTGACCCTTTTCCCATCTCCTTTTAATATTTTTCTAAAACCATGTCGCGTAGCCGTTAGGCTGCCGAATTTTTATAAGCGATTTCACAATTATTCTTTTATTTTGAGTTATTTCCATATTATTTCTTCATATCTCCTTACCCAAGAGGAATTAAACCTCCAGAAATCTTGTATATTCTATATTTTATCATTATTATGGAAAATTACTCATCATTATTCTTCTCCTCTGACACTTATTTAAATAATAAAAACATTGTTCGTTTGTGTCGAATTATCGACATCGTGGATGATATGATTTCAATTTCCATTAATTATTTAAAGTCTGGTCATGAAACCCCTTTATATGGTTTAACTAGGTTATAATATGTGTTTTATGACTCACCCAAGGTTCTGGAGTTCTTTTTTACTCATGATTCTAATTTATAAGACAAAACGAGATTGTTATTATCAAAGAACCACTAAAAGGATCTAAACGAACATCATTAATGTTCTAACTTACGAATCATACTCATGTAAGAATTCAAAATGATAAATGGAATAATTTATGTTACTAGTTATATGAAAATACTACTCCATTCCAATTCTGGAGTTTCACTTCCAATCGACAAGAATGTCCACCATGAACCAATCATATAAATCATGTAAGGAATTCAACCAAAAACAGTGCAATGGGAAAAATACTAACAATTAAGGGTAAAAAGATGTTATGAAATGATCATATAATATCTTATAAACATGAAAATGTTTATGTAAAATATTAATAACACTCTTTTAACCATTATACAGTAGGTTTAAACAAGTTTAGAGTAAGAAAAACCTGAGGTAAGGGAATTCTTAACCCGATTTCCATTCTTTGGGTTAACCTTCTACTTCATTATATATGTGCTATTTAAATTGTTTGTGTGATGGGTTATGTTTATATTATGTTTTATTATGTGTATTTACAGTATATATACATCCTCCATCCACTCTATTAAGTCTCTCTTCAATTGTATGATACTTATAAGGGGCTCTTCTTTAAAAATCCTCCTTTTAAATTCGGTTTTACGAAATTCCAAAGTAATGTTTTTATGGAATTATTCATGTTGTATGATTTTGTTTTGGTTCTTGGGAATTTTTTATGATGAAGGGTGGGACCTATATTTACCTCTAATGCATTGGGTATGATTAATTTGGAGGTCGGCCGTATGGTTACTCCAAGTGTAACTGCGATGGTTACACAAAGTAAGGTAGCCATGAGGGTTTCAATTTATAAGGTAGCCAAGAATGGTTACAATATTATGTAAGTAATTCCCCAAGATACCTTTATGATTATATTTATGTTCTCATGTTTTTTTGAATCTTTTTTAAATCTCATGTTACACTATGTAAGTATATATGGGTGGCAAGAATGTCTTTTGAAAATTCTTTCATACGTTATGAGTATTCATGGACTAATGTGATCTTTCCTTCTTTTCCATCCCTTACTGAGCTTTTGTGCTCATCCCAAGTTTTTAAATGATTTTTCACAGGTTAATGGATGTGTAATACAAGGAAGTAATACACATTAAATGTTGAAAAATTGTCAAGGTGTCTTGGTTTACGTTTTAATGTTTTATATTTTGAAAAAAATGGAAATTTTTTTTATGGTATCCACTCTGTAACAATGTGTAATGTTATGATTGTTTTGTCCTAATTATCTAAAGCTATAAACATGAAAAGATCCTCAATGTAAAATGAAGTTTTTTCTTGAATAAATTCAAGATTATGTATGTAATAAGGTCGGGTTCTTATAGTTGGTATCGGAGGATGGTTTAGATAACTTTAGGGGTTAGGGAGATGTTAATAGAATAACATAAATGATTTTCACTCTATGTTTAATTTGAAATGTTATAGCATTTAAAGAATACCATGTTGCTTTATCTAAGGCATGTTTGTTCAAAATGGTTTTCCACATAAGGAACAGGGATGCTGAAGAGGAGAGGCACCGACAGAATGACATCCTTCCGGAACTACAGCCCAGAATGGTAGGGATTGGAACTGAGCAGTTTTTGATAGTAATGGCTCAGCTAACACGGGCAATAAATGGTGGTGGAATCCATGCAAGAGAACCAATAGAGGTACCACAATGGAACATGAAATTAGTGGAACATTTTATGAGACAACATCCTCGAACATTCAATGGATCTTATGACCCATTAGCAGCTGAAGGATGGATCAAAGCCCTTGAAAAGATATTCGATGTTATGTGATGTTCATACAATTAAAAGGTAAGTCTTTCCATTTATCGTTTTGAAGGGAAATCTGATCAGTTGTGGTCAATGGTAAGGAATATCAGGGGTATAGTGTATTTTGATGCCTTAGAGTGGGATGAATTTAAAAGTATTTTCCTTTAAAAATATTTTCCTAAGGTGGTGCGACTTAGAATGGAGAAGCAATTCCTTGAATTGAAACAGAAGGAGGAAGATTCAGTGGCTGTGTATGAAGCGAACTTCACCCGACTGGTGTGGTATGCACCAAATCTTATTCTGGTTCTTGATAGAAAAATCTACCACTTTTACTCAGGACTGAAGCGAAGGTATTGAAGGGTGTTGGCCTCCCGTGAATTCAAAAGTTATGAGAAACTCGTACGATGTGCTGAGAGGGTAGAGATGGAGTTTGCTGATGATCATGTGCATTTTGGAAAAAAATATAAGAAGAGGTCTAGTTGGCAAGAAATGGGTAAGAATCAACCAAAGAAATTTTATGGTAAGAAAATCCAATTTCCTGTTTGTGAAAAGTGTGGAAAGAAACACCCTGGGGAATGTCTTAGCAAAACTGGGAAGTGTTTTAAATGTGTTAAGTTTGGAAAAATGGCCTGAGATTGCAATGAAAATGATCTTAAGAATAATCCCGATAAGAAAACTTTAAAGTGTTTTAAATGTGGTGAAATGGGTCATTATGCAAATGTCTGCCCAAAGAGAGATCTGAATGATGCAAAGAATCTAGACTACAAGCAGAAAGGTGTAGTGAGATCCTTTGTGACTACGTCAGTAGATGTTGGGCCATCCAATGAAGTTGTATCAGGTACTTTGTTTGTTCACTCAGATTTTGCTAAAGTTTTGTTTGATATGGGTTCTACACATTCCTTCATCTCTGAGAAATTTTTTGGTAAATTGGAAATATCACCTCAACAAATGAGACACAAACTTATTTTTAAAACACCAGAGGGAAATGTTATAGCAAAGAAGAATTATAAGAATCTTTCTATTGTGGTCTGTAGAAAGACTTTACCTACAAACCTTGTTGTTTTACCCTTAGTCGAGTTTGATGTTATTCTAGGGATGGACTGGCTTTCTGATTATCATGCTAAGATTGACTGTAGAGCTAAAGATGTTGTTTTTCAGAATGAGTTTCAGTTTGTATACAAGAATGAACCCATACAATTGATAACATATCAGGAAGCTGAGAAACTATTGAAAGATGAAAATAAAAGTTATCCTTCTCATATTATTGAAAACAAGGGAACTATTGAAATTAATGATGTGCCAGTGGTAAATGAATACCTTGATATTTTTTATGAGGGGTTACCTAGTGTCATACCATATCGAGAAGTTGAATTCACAATTGGCTTAGTTCCGGATGCTAAGCCAATTTCAAAACCCCCATATTGTATGGTTCTAATAGAACTTCTTGAAGTGAAAAATCAATTGCAGGATTTTCTTGACAAAGGATTTATTCATCCTAGCACTTCACCATGGGGAGCCCCTGTTTTGTTTGTTAAAAATAAAGATGGTTCCATGAGACTTTTCATTGATTATATAGCTCTGAATAACATCACTGTTAAAAAAAAGTATCATTTTCCTCATATTGATGACTTGTTTGATCAGCTCCTGGGAGCTCAGTAATTTTCCAAGATTGACTTGAGATCTGGATACCATCATCTGAAGGTGAAGGAGGATGACATCCCGAAAATAGCCTTTCGTACTAGATATGGGAATTATGAATTTGTTGTTATGCCATTTGGATTAACTAATGCACCAGCTGTATTCATGAATCTTATGAATAGAGTATTTCATGAGTTCTTGGATATGTTTGTGGTTTTATTTATTGATGACATTCTGGTATTTATAAAAATAAAGAGGATAATGAAAAACATCTAAGGGTTGTTTTAAAAACATTAAAAGAAAAGAAACTATATGGAAAATTCAGAAAGTGTGTTTTTTGGTTGCAACAGATTTCTTTTATTGGGCACATTGTAAATAAGGATTGAATAACAGTTGATCCCTCCAAAAAAAGTAGTTGATGAATGGAAAAGACCCACAAATGTTACAGATATTCGTAGTTTTCTGGGCTTAGCAAGTTATTACGGACGGTTTGTTAAGAACTTTTCACGGTTATCTAGCCCGATAACTAAGTTAACACGGAAAGGGGTTAAATTTGTTTGGACAGAGGAATGTGATGTTTGTTTTCAGGAAATGAAGAAAAGATTGGTGAAGGATTCAGTTTTTTCCTTACCTTCCCAAAATGGTGAGTTTGTCATCTACAGTGATGATTCTTTGAAGGTACTTGGTTGTGTTTTGATGCAGAATGATTAGGTAATTTATAATTCTTTGAGACAACTTAAACCTCATGAGCTAAATTATAGCACACATTATTTGGAATTGGCAGTTGTGGTTTTTGCTTTGAAAATTTGGATGCATCATCTATACAGAACCAAATCCCAAATATATACTGACCATAAAAGTCTAAATTATATATTCACTCCGAAGGAATTAAACATGAGGCAGAGAGGACGGCTAGAACTGATAAAGGATTATGACTGCACGATCAATTACCATCCTGGGAAAGCAAAAAAGTGGGAGATGCCTTAAGTCAGAAACATCATGCATCATTAACCATGCTATGTTTGGAACATGATCCATTGATTAATGATTTGATGAATTTTGGATTAGAAGTTGTTGGTGTAGGGAATAAATCTGTTTTGTTTCAGATTTCAGTGCAGTATTTATTGTCAGACATAATTAAGAAAGCACAGAAGGAAGACCGTGAGCTACAGAAAAAGGTATAATTGGTTAAAATGGGTAAGTTTCCAGAATTTAATCTTGATAAAGATTGTGTTTTAAGATTTTGAAGAAGGTTGTGTTTTCCTTTTGGTTCCTAGTTCAAGAAAGAATTGTTGTGTGAAGCTCATACTTCTCCATTTTCTGTTCATCCTAGCAGTACTAAGATGTACTGAGACCTTCGAAAGTATTATTGGTGGGATGGAATGAAAAGAGATATTGTTGATTTTACCATGAGATGTTTGACATGTCAACAGTTTAAATCAGAGTGAAAATTACCAAAGGGGATGCTTCAGCCTTTTCCAGTTCCAGAGTGAAAATGGGAGAATGTATCCATGGACTTCGTGGTGGTACTACCAAAGACTTCTTGATGTAACAATGCAATTTGGGTTATTGTTGATCGGCTAACAAAGTCTGCACATTTTATTTCTATTCGTGATACAATGACTTTGGATCAGCTTTCTCGATTGTACCTCAAGGAGATTGTCAGGTTACATGGAGTTCCTCTTTCCATTGTGTCTGACCGAGATCCAAAGTTCACTTCTAACTTTTGGAAGGGACTTCAGAAGTTGTTGGGAAAAGAGTTAAATTTTAGAACAGCTTTTCATCATCAATCAGATGGACAGTCAGAACAAACGATTCAAACTTTGGAGGATATGCTTCGAGCTTGTTTAATGGACTATCAGGGAAGTTGGGATCAACATATTTGTTTAGTTGAGTTTTCTTATAATAACAGTTTTCATTCTAGTATTCAGATGGCACCTTTTGAGGCCTTGTATGGGAAGCGGTGTCGGACTCCAGCGTTTTGGGATGAAGTTGGTGAAAGAAAGTTGATGGGGAAAAAATTAGTAGAAGAAGTGGCTGAGAAAGTGAGGATGATCCAGCAGCACATGAGGATAGCTCAGAGCAGGCAGAAAAGTTATGTAGATAACATAAGGAAAGACTTCTCTTTCGAGGTAGGTGACCATGTTTTACTTAAAATATCTCCTTGGAAAATTGTGATGCGCTTCGGTAAGAAAGGGAATCTAAGTCCATGGTTCATCAGTCCATTTGAAATCTTGGATAAAGTTGGAACAGTTTCATACCACGTATCTTTGTCTCCAAGTT
The DNA here is from genome assembly GCA_963277665.1 of Viscum album. Taxonomy (NCBI): domain Eukaryota; kingdom Viridiplantae; phylum Streptophyta; class Magnoliopsida; order Santalales; family Viscaceae; genus Viscum; species Viscum album. The sequence goes on from OY728129.1 coordinate 416,892,999, forward strand.
TGTTTCAGGTACACAATGTTTTTCATGTTTCGATGTTGAGAAAGTATATTCCAGATTCATCACATGTCTTAAGCCCAGAATCAGTTCAGTAGGAAGAGAACCTTTATTATGAAGAGAAACCGGTTCAGATTCTTGATTAATGAGAACAGGTATTGCGGAATAAGGTAATCCACCAGGTAAATGTTTTGTAGAGAAACCACATGGTTGAAGAAGCAACATGGGAGTCTGAAAATGCTATGAGAGAAAAATACCCTCAGTTGTTTGATAAGTAAATATAATTGCGAGGATGCAATTTCAAGAAGGTGGGGATAATGTAACACCCCAATTTTTTCTAAAAAAAATATAAATGCCTGGAACTTTGTTTTAAGTAGATATTTATAACTATCCTTTTAACATAATTTTTTCACTTTTATGTTTTGATTTTCAAGAAACTATCTTCTACAATTGTGTTCAGTATGTTGTCTGGAGTCTGTTGGAACCAACCTGTTTTTTTTTTGGTGAATAGTAATATACCCTTATGAATAGTAATATGAACCTAATGAATAGTAAATTTTATTATTATTTTATTTTATTAAGGCTTTAAGATAATAGCATCTGGGTTAATTTTTCATTGTGATACAGAAGTAGTTACAGAATTAGAATTGTTAATTTTTGAATTAAGTATTATTTTATTTAAAAATTAAATTAATAATATTTAGAAAATTATTTTCAAAAAATGGACTTCATTTTTTAAATATACACATCGATAAATGGTTAGGGTGAATTTTGGGAATTTTTCTGCAACATTTAATTTTTTGGTGAATAGTAAAAAATACAGTTTTTAGTTTCGGTGTATTAATCACATCATTGATGATATAATAATGATATCATAAATCTGGTAGACTTGTGTATAGTTAAATAATGTGTGAGGTGTCCCAAGTGTCTTATAACATGGGCAAATACCATGCGCAAGCCCATGTTTTTGTAAATACCACTCATGAGGCATCCCTTGAAAATTATTAAAATAATCCCTCACTTTTCCTATAAATACCAACTCTTCCCTTCATTGAATTCATTCCCAATTCTCCCTCAACGAAGATCTGGCCTCCTTACCTTCATATTTGTCCTCCTAAGGTTTCCTCAAGCCCCCAAGGTCCCAACCTTCAAGTTATAAGGGTTACTCTACAAGGTAAGAAAATTCTCAATTTCTTTCTTTTTCCTTTCAAGTTCTCTTTTATGTGGTATAACTTTCAAGTTTCCATACCATGTTCTTATTTTATTCTTATTCTTGATATACTATATATTATGATTCATTTCTGGATGGGTGACCCTTGTCCCCTCTCCTTTTAATATTTTTCTAAAACCATGTTGCGTAGCCGTTAGGCTGCCGAATTTTTATAAGCGATTTCACAATTATTCTTTTATTTTGAGTTCTTTCCATATTATTTCTTCATATCTCCTTACCCAAGAGGAATTAAATCTCCAAAAATCATGTATATTCTATATTTTATCATTCTTATCGAAAATTACTCATCATTATTCTTCTCCTCTGCCACTTATTTAAAGAATAAAAACATTGTCCGTTTGTGTCGAATTATCGACATCGTGGACGATATGATTTCAATTTCCATTAATTCTTTAAAGTATGGTCATGAAACCCCTTTATATGGTTTAAATAGGTTATACTATATGTTTTATGACTCACCCAAGGTTCTGTAATTCTTTTTTACTCATGATTATAATTTATAAGACAAAACGAGGTTGTTATTATCAAAGAACCACTAAAAGGATCTAAACGAACATCATTAATGTTCTAACTTATGAATCATCCTCATGTAAGAATTCAAAATGATAAATGGAATAATTTATGTTACTGGTTATATGAAAATACTACTCCATTCCAATTCTAGAGGTTCACTTCCAATCGACAAGAATGTCCACCATGAACCAATCATAGAAATCATGTAAAGAATTCAACAAAAAACAGTGCAATGGGAAAATACTAACAATTAAGGGTAAAAAGATGTTATTAAATGATCATATAAGATTTTATAAACATGAACATGTTTCCTTAAAATATTAATAACACTCTTTTAACCATTATAAATGATGTTTAAACAAGTTTTAAGTAAGACAAACCCAAGGTAAGGGAATTCTTAACCCGATTTCCATTCTTTGGGTTAACCTTCTACTTCATTATTTATGTGCTATTTAAATTGTTTTTGTGATAGTTTATGTTTATATTATGTTTTATTATGTGTATTTACAGTATATATACATCCTCCATCCACTCTATTAAGTCTCTCTTCAATTGTATGATACTTATAAGGGGCTCTTCTTTAAAAATCCTCCTTTTAAATTCAGTTTTACAAAATTCCAAAGTAATGTTTTTATGGAATTATTCATGTTGTATGATTATGTTTTGATTCTTGGAAATTATTTATGATGAAGTGTGGGACCTATATTTACCTCTAATTCATTGGTTATGTGAAATTTAGAGGTCGGCCGTATGGTTACTCCAAGTGTAACTGCGATGGTTATAAAAAGTAAGGTAACCATGAGGGTTGTAATTTATAAGGTAGCCAAGAATGGTTACAAGATTAAGTAAGTAATTCCCCAAGATACCTTTATGATTATATTTATGTTCTCATGTTTTTTTGTATATTTTTTAATTCTCATGTGACATAATGTAAGTATATATGGGTGGCAAGAATGTCTTTTGAAAATGCTTTCATACGTTATGAGTATTCATGGACTAATGTGATCTTTCCTTCTTTTCCATCCCTTACTGAGCTTTTGTGCTCATCCAAAGTTTTTAAATGATTTTTCATAGGTTAATGGATGTATAATACAAGGAAGTAAGACACTTTAAATGTTGAATAATTGTCAAGGAGTCTTGTTTTAAGTTTTAATGTTTTATATTTTGAAAAAAATGGAAATTGTTTTTATGGTATCCACTCTGTAACAATGTGTAATGTTATGAATGTTTTGTCCTAATTATATAAATCTATAAACTTGAAAAGATACGCAATGTAAAATGAAGTTTTTTCTTGACTAAATTCAATATTATGTATGTAATAAGGTCGGGTTCTTATAGTTGGTATCAGAGGATGGTTTAGATAACTTTAGGGGTTAGGGAGATGTTAATAGAATAACATAAATGATTTTCACTCTATGTTTAATTTGAAATGTTATAGCATTTAAAGATTACCATGTTGCTTTATATAAGACATGTTTGTTCAGAATGGTTGTCCACATAAAGAACAGGGATGCTGAAGAGGAGAGGCACCGACAGAATGACATCCTTCCGGAACTACAGCCCGGAATGGTAGTGATTTGAACTGAGCAGTTTGTGACAGTAATGGCTCAGCTAACATAGGCAATAAATGGTGCTGGAATCCATGCAAGAGAACCAATAGAGGTACCACAATGGAACATGACAGTAGTGGAACATTTTATGAGACAACATCCTCCTACATTCAATGGATCTTATGGCCCATTAGCAGTTGAAGGATGGATCAAAGCCCTTGAAAAGATATTCGATGTTATGGGATGTTCATACAATCAAAAGGTAAGTCTTTCCATTTATCGTTTTGAAGGGCAAGCTGATCAGTAGTGGTCAATGGTAAGGAATATCAGGGGTATAGAATATTTTGATGCCTTTGAGTGGGATGAATTTAAAAGTATTTTCCTTGAAAAATATTTTCCTAAGGTGGTGCGACTTAGAATGGAGAAGCAATTACTTGAATTGAAACATAAGGAGGAAGATTCAGTGTTTGTGTATGAAGCGAACTTCACCAAACTTGCGAGGTATGCACCAAATATTATTCTGGATCTTGATTGCAAAATCAACCACTTTTACTCAGGACTAAATCCAAGTTATCGAAGGGCATTGGCCTTCCGTGAATTCGAAAGTTATGAGAAACTTGTCTGATGTGCTGAGAGGGTAGAGATGAAGTTTGCTGATGATCATGTGCATTTTGAAAAAAAAGAGAAGAAGAGGTCTAGTTGGGAATAAATGGGTAAGAATTAACCAAAGAAATTTGATGGTAAGAAAATCCAATTTCCAGTTTGTGAAAAGTGTGGAAAGAAACACCCTGGGAAATGTCTTAGAAAAACTGGGAAGTGTTTTAAATGTGGTATGTTTGGACAAATGGCCCGAGATTGCAATGAAAATGATCTTAAGAATAATCCTAATAACCAAACTGTAATGTTTTTTAAATGTGGTGAAATGGGTCATTATGAAAGTGTCTTCCCAAAGAGAGATCCGAATGATGAGAAGAAGCTAGACTACAAGCAGAAAGGTGTAGTGGATCCTTTGAGACTACGTCAGTAGATGTTGGGCCATCCAATGAAGTTGTATTAGGTACTTTGTTTGTTCACTCAGATTTTTCTAAAGTTTTGTTTGATATGGGGTCTACACATTCCTTCATCTCTGATAAATTTTCTGGTAAATTGGAAATATCACCTCAAAAAATGAGACCCAAACTTATTGTTAAAACACCAGGGGAAATGTTATAGCAAAGAAGAATTATAAGAATATTTCTATTGTGGTATGTGGAAAGACTTTACCTGAAAACCTTTTTGTTTTACCCTTAATCGAGTTTGATGTTATTCTAGGGATGGACTGGCTTTCTGATTATCATGCTAAGATTGACTGTAGAGATAAAGAAGTTTTTTTTCAAAAATAGTTTCAGTTTGTAAACAAGAATGAACCCATAAAATTGATAACATATTAGGAAGCTGAGAAACTATTGAAAGATGAAAATAAAAGTTATCTTGATCATATTGTTGAAAACAAGGGAACTATTCAAATTAATGATGTGCCAGTGGTAAATGAATACCTTGATGTTTTTCCTGATGATTTACCTAGTGTCATACCTGATCGAGAAGTTGAATTCACAATTGACTTAGTTCCGGATGCTAATCCAATTTCAAAACCCCTATATTGTATGGTTCTAACAGAACTTCTTGAAGTGAAAAATCAGTTGCAGGATTTTCTTGACAAAGGATTCATTCATCCTAGCACTTCACCATGGGGAGCCCTTGTTTTGTTTGTTAAAAAGAAAGATAGTTCCATGAAACTTTTCATTGATTATATAGCTTTGAATAACATAATTGTTAAAAAAGTATCATTTTCCTCATATTGATGAATTGTTTGATCAGCTCCTAGGAGCTCTGTACCTTTCCAAGATTGACTTGAGATCTAGATACCATTAGCTGAAGGTGAAGGAGGATGACATCCCAAAAATAGCCTTTCGTACTAGATATGGGAATTATGAATTTGTTGTTATGTTGTTTGGATTAACTAATGCACCTGTTGTATTCATGAATCTTATGAATAGAGTATTTCATGAGTTCTTGGATAAGTTTGTGGTTGTATTTATTGATGACATTATGGTATTTTCTAAAAATAAAAAGGAGCATGAAAAACTTCTAAGGGTTGTTTTACAAACATTAAAAGAAAATAAACTATATGGAAAATTCAGAAAGTGTGATTTTTGGTTGCAACATATTTCTTTTCTTGGGAACATTGTGAATAAGGATAGAATAAAAGTTGATCCTGCCAAAACAAAAGTAGTTGATGAATGGAAAAGACCCTCAAATGTTACAGAGATTCATAGTTTTCTGGGCTTAGCAAGTTTTTACGGACGGTTTGTTAAGAAATTTGCACGGTTATCTAGCCTGATAACTAAGTTAACATGGAAAGGGGTTAAATTTGTTTGGAAAGAGGAATGTGATGTTTTCTTTCAGAAAATGAAGAAGAGATTGTTGAATGCTCCAGTTTTGGCCTTACCTTCCTGAAATGGTGAGTTTGTCATCTAGAGTGATGCTTATTTGAAGGGACTTGGTTGTGTTTTGATGCAGAATTATCAGGTAATTGCTTATGCTTTGAGACAACTTAAACCTCATGAGCTAAATTATCCCACACATTATTTAGAATTGGCAGCTGTGGTTTTTTTCTTTGAAAATTTGGAGGCATCATCTATACGGAACCAAATGCCAAATATATACTGACCATAAAAGTCTAAAGTATATATTCACTCTGAAGGAATTAAACATGAGGCAAAGAAGATGGCTAGAACTGATAAAGGATTATGACTGCACGATCAATTACCATCCTGGGAAAGCAAACAAAGTGGTACATGTCTAAATTCGGAAACATCATGCATCATTAACCATGAAATGTTTGGAACATGATCCATTGATTAATGATTTGATGAATTTTGGATTAGAAGTTGTTGGTGCAGGGATTACATCTGTTTTGTTTCAGATTTCATTGCAGTCTTTATTGTCAGAAAGAATTAAGAAAGCGTAGAAGGAAGACCGTGAGCTACAGAAAAAGGTAGAATTGGTTAAAATGGGTAAGTTTCCAGAATTTGATCTTGATAAAGATTGTGTTTTAAGATTTGGAAAAAGGTTGTGTGTGCCTTTTGATTCCTAGTTGAAGAAAGAATTGTTGTGTGAAGATCATACTTCTCCATTTTCTGTTCATCCTAGCAGTACTAAGATGTACAGAGACCTTCGAAAGTATTATTGGTGGGATGGAATGAAAAGAGATATTGTTGATTTTACCATGAGATGTTTGACATCAACAATTTAAATCAAAGCAAAAATTACCAAAGGGGATGCTTCAGCCTTTGCCAGTTCCAGAGTGGAAATGGGAGAATGTATCCATGGACTTCGTGGTGGGACTACCAAAGACTTCTCTAGGAAACAATGCGATTTGGGTTATTGTTGATCGGCTAACAAAGTCTGCACATTTTCTTTCTATTCGAGATACAATGACTTTGGATCATCTTTCTCAATTTTACCTCAAGGAGATTGTCAGGTTACATGGAGTTCCTCTTTCCATTGTGTTTGACCGAGATCCCAGGTTCACTTCTAACTTTTGGAAGGGACTTCAGAAGTCGTTGGGAATAGAGTTAAATTTCAGTACAACTTTTCATCCTCAATCAGATGGGCAGTCAGAACGAATGATTCAAACTTTGGAGGATATGCTTCGAGCTTGTTCAATGGACTATCAGGGAAGTTGGGATCAGCATATTTGTTTAGTTGAGTTTTCTTATAATACCAGCTTTCATTCCAGTATTCAGATGGAACCTTTTGAGGCCTTGTATGGGAAGCAGTGTCAGACTCCAGCGTTTTGGGATGAAGTTGGTGAATGAAAGTTGATGGGGCCAAAATTAGTAGAATAAGTGGCTGAGAAAGTGAGCCTGATCCAGCAGCACATGAGGACAGCTCAGAGCAGGCAGAAAAGTTATGTAGATAACAGAAGGAAGGACTTCTCTTTCGAGGTAGGTGACCATATTTTCCTTAAAATATCTCCTTGTAAAAGTGTGATGTGTCTCTGTAATAAAGGGAAGATAAGTCCACAGTTCATCAGTCCATTTGAAATCTTAGATAAAGTTGGAACAGTTGCATAACACGTAGCTTTGCCTCCGAATTTTTTTCAGGTACACAATGTTTTTAATGTTTCGATGTTGAGAAAGTATGTGCTAGATTCATCAAATGTCTTGAGCCCAGAATCAGTTGAGCAGGAAGAGAACCTTTATTATGAAGAGAAACTGGTTCAGATTCTTGATCGAAGAGAACATGTATTGCGGAATAAGGTAATCCACCAGGTAAAGGTTTTGTGGAGAAACCACATGGTTGAAGAAGAAACATGGGAGTCTGAAAATGCTATGAGAGAAAAATACCCTCAGTTGTTTGATAAGTAAATATAATTGCGAGGATGCGATTTCAAGAAGGTGGGGATAATGTAAAACCCCAAGTTTTTCTAAAAAAAATAGAAATGCATGTAACTTTGTTTTAAGTATATATTTATAACTAGCCTTTTAACATAATTTTTCCACTTTTATGTTTTTATTTTAAAGAAATTGTCTTCTACAATTGTGTTCAATATGTTATTTGGAGTCTGTTGGAACCAACCTACTTTTTGGTGAATAGTAATATACCCTTATGAATAGTAATATGAATAGAAATATGACCCTAATGAATAGTAAATTTTATTATTGTTTTATTTTATTAAGGCTTTAAGATAATAGCATCTAGGTTAATTTTTCATTGTGATACAGAAGTAGGTACAAAATTAGAATTGTTAATTTTTGAATTAAGTATGATTTTATTTTAAAATTAAATTAATAATATTTAGAAAATTATTTTCATAAAATGGACTTCATTTTTGAAATCTACACGTCGGTAAATGGTTAGGGTGACTTTTGGGAATTTTTCTGCAACATTTGATTTTTCTGTGAATAGTAAAAAATACAGTTTTTAGTTTTGGTGTATTAATGAAATCATTAATGATATAATAATGATATCATAAATCTGGTAGACTTGTTTATAGTTAAATAATGTGTGAGGTGTCCCAAGTGGCTTATAACATGGGAAAATACCATGGGCAAGCCCATGGTTTTGTAAATACCACTCTTGAGGTGTCCCTTGAAAATTATTAAAATAATCCCTCACTTTTCCTATAAATACAAACTCTTCCCTTCATTGAATTCATTCCCAATTCTCCCTCAACGAAGATATTGCCTCATTACCTTCATAGTAGTCCTCCTAAGGTTTCCTCAAGCCCCCAAGTTCCCAACCTTCAAGTTCTAAGGGTTACTCTACAAGGTAAGAAAATTCTCAATTTCTTTCTTTTTCCTTTCATGTTCTCTTTTATATGGTATAAATTTCAAGTTTCCATACCGTGTTCTTATTTTCTTCTTATTCTTGATATACTATATATTATGATTCATTTCTAGATGGTCGAACCTTATCCCCTCTCCTTTTAATATTTTTCTAAAACCATGTTGCGTGGCCGTTAGGCTGCCGATTTCTTATAAGCGATTTCACAATTATTCTTTTATTTTGAGTTCTTTCCATATTCTTTCTTCATATCTCATTACCCAAGATGAATTAAATCTCCAAAAATCATGTATATTCTATATTTTATCATTATTATGGAAAATTACTCATCATTATTCTTCTCCTCTTCCACTTATTTAAAGAATAAAAACATTGTCCGTTTGTGTCGAATTATCGACATCGTGGACGATATGATTTCAATTTCCATTAATTCTTTAAAGTCTGGTCATGAAACCTTTTTATATGGTTGAAATAGGTTATAATATATGTTTTATGACTCACCCAAGGTTCTGTAATTATTTTTTACTCATGATTCTAATTTATAAGACAAAACGAGTTTGTTATTATCAAAGAACCACTAAAAGGATCTAAACGAACATCATTAATGTTATAACCTATGAATCATCCTCATGTAAGAATTCAAAATGATAAATGGAATAATTTATGTTACTGGTTATATGAAAATACTAATCCATTCCAATTCTGGAGTTTCACTTCCAATCGACAAGAATTTCCACCATGAACCAATCATAAAAATCATGTAAAGAATTCAACCAAAAACGGTGCAGTGGGCAAAATACTAACAATTAAGGGTAAAAATATGTTATGAAATGATCATATAAGATTTTATAAACATGAAAATGTTTCTTTAAAATATTAATAACACTCTTTTAACCATTATACGGGAGGTTTAAACAAGTTTTCAGTAAGAAAAACCCGAGGTAAGGGAATTCTTAACCCGATTTCCATTCTTTGGGTTAACCTTCTACTTCATTATTTATGTGCTATTTAAATTGTTTGTGTGATGGGTTATGTTTTATTATGTGTATTTACAGTATATATACATCCTCTATAAACTCTATTAAGTATCTCTTCAATTGTATGATACTTATAAGGGGCTCTTCTTTAAAAATCCTCTTTTTAAATTCGGTTTTACGAAATTCCAAAGTGATGTTTTTATAGATTTATTCATGTTGTATGATTATGTTTTGATTTTTGGGAATTATTTATGATGAAGGTTGGGACCTATATTTCCCTCCAATTCATTGGGTATGAGTAATTTGGAGGTCGGTCGTATGGTTACTCCAAGTGTAACGACGATGGTTACACAAAGTAAGGTCACTGTAAGGGTGCAATTTATAAGGTAGCCAAGAATGGTTACAAGATTATGTAAGTAATTCCCCAAGATACCTTTATGATTATATTTATGTTCTCATGTTTTTTTGGATCTTTTTTAAATCTCATGTTACATAAATTAAGTATATATGGGTGGCAAGAATGTCTTTTGAAAATGCTTTCATACGTTATGAGTATTCATGGACTAATGTGATCTTTCCTTCTTTTCCATCCCTTACTGAGCTTTTGTGCTCATCCCCAGTTTTTAAATTATTTTTCACAGGTTAATGGATGTTTAATACAAGGAATTAATACACGTTAAATGTTGAAGAATTTTCAAGGAGTCTTGTTTTAAGATTTAATGTTTTATATTTTGAAAAAAATGGAAACTTTTTTTAGGTATCCACTCTCTAACAATGTGTAATGTTATGAATGTTTTGTCATAATTCTCTAAATATCTAAACTTGAAAAGATTATCAATGTAAAATGAATTTTTTTTCTTGACTAATTTCAAGATTATGTATGTAATAAGGTCGCGTTCTTATAATTATAGACTCTCTCTAAGTCATAGTCTGGGAGGAACTCTAGCCAACACCTCTTCCTTAAGTTTATAACCTTATAAGGGAAGATATACATGAGACTATTGTGGTCTTTCTAGATAATAAACTGACCACCCAGTATGTAGTGTCACCACATCTTCCATGAGAATACTACCATTTCCAACACAAGATTGTGGGTAACGTAGTTTTGTTCATGTGGTGTCAAATGACGCGAACCATAAGAAATCACCCATTGCCTCTACATCAGAAAACAACCAAGTCCAGTCCCTGATTCATTGTAGAACACTATGTAATCATCTCCCTCCTTTGGAAAACTCATGGTTGGGGTGCTCATCAATCTCTTTCTTAATTGCTGAAAAGCCTATGGGTACCTTTCTATCCATGCGAAATGCTTCCCCTTTCAACTGATCCAATTTTTTATCAAACCTTTGGTAGTGGATACTCATTCTCCATGGTAAATTTTTTAATGTTATGGTAATCTACACATAACCTTGAACACTTGTTCTTACTAATCCCTTCCTCTGCAAGTCCTCCACCTACACCTTCAGCTCGCGAAACTCTCCAAAATCCATCTGATATACATATGTTGATATCGGTTACATCTCAGGGTGTAGAACAATGTAGAATTCTATCTCCCTATGGTGAGGTAAACCTATAATGTTGATAGAGAATACGTCCTCATACTCTGACACTACCATTGGGAACTAAAAACTCATAACATCCACTAAACCAAGGGTAAGGATATCTAACTCAAGAGTGATTGGATGCACCCTCCTATGCATGAATCTATCATGTGCTTCCGGGTTTCCTTTTTCACTGGGCAAGGAAACCCCCATTCCATCAATGCGAACATACCGTACCCTTTTACCTAAAACAGTCAATATGGGAATAGACTTATGATAACCAATCCATACCAACAATGATGTCATAAGGCCTCGACGCTGCTACCAAAAGGTTCCAACCAAAACCTTCACCTCAAGTGTCAGATCACATTGTCAGCATAAGTGTGATTATCGAGTCTCCTCCCATAGGTATATCCAAACGTAAGGGTCAAGTCAACAGTTTAACTAAAAAATCTAGGTCTCAAACAAGATTTGTGACAAATAAAAATGATTAGAACCTATGTCTATTAATACAGAAGCTAATAATAGACACATACCATACCTCGAATCATTCCTAGATACCTCGGGCCATATGCCTTTACTGTATACAGCTGACCCTTCCCCTTTCCTCCAGATCCATGAGTCTGGTGTGGACTATGTGGGGGTGGTGGTGGTAACATGGAAAAATGTATACCACCTCATGCTGCTACCCCAACTCCTTTTCCACATCTTCCGGCTTACATTTTCATCTTTTCCTATCATTGTCTCTACCCTAGTGGCCCATCCACCATTTCAAAATTAGCATGATGGACTGTAATATCTCTAGAGAGATGTCCCTTCCCATATTTTGAAAATCATTACCTCTTTCTAGGATGACTTGACTCACCCTATGATCCCTGATATGTAGATCCCATATCTCGGGACCTCCTCTCACAACGTATCACACATCCAATTTCTTGAGACTGACATCAACTTCCTACTCCCAAGGTATCTTCTCATGCTTTCCCACTGATGATATGCATTGGTTGTATCTGTTCATCAAAAATGACTTTCAACCAAAAAGGTTATCTCTAGCACCCTAATATAAGTATTAATGCACAGGGGAATAGTGCTGGATCGGATGTCCTAAACACACATTTCTCAAAGGATCGAGCCTTGAAGCACTGGTCGTACCATATTCATCGAGTACCTGGAAAGGTCAGTATGGCTCGATGAATACTCAGATACTAACATGTCATCCTTACAGAACTATAGAAGCTCTTGGGAACGAATATCCCTTATCTTTTCTGGTGGGATCCCCTTCCCTGATAAAGGTTCATAAACTCTATCCACTGAAGAGTCATCACATTGTAAGATTAGGTAATATAAAACCCACCATCACCCTACCAATATAAGTAGAAGTCTCACCACTTGGACCACCATATGATCTAATGGTGTCCTAACTAGACAAAAAACTCAATCACTACCTTAATCCAGTCCTCAACCACCTGTGAGTTGGGTTCACCTTAGAACCTAAGGGGTCTCTATCGCTAAAACTCATGAAGTGCAATCAGCCCACACATCTCATCCACTGGTACTACGAGTACCATGTGCTACTCTACAGGTGGTGGTATAGCTAGTACACCACCCATAGGTGCTATCTCTGGTACTAACCCCTATACCCATCTTGTCACCCCACAGATAATCCTCATGATCAGGTGGTGGAATCCTGGCTGGCTGTCTACAAGGAATCATCTTGAAACAAAAAAAGATGTAGCATGATCAATAGAGTATACCTGGTAAGATGACTGAATAAGGACATGAAAAACTCAACCCATTCCTATATGATTAATGTACCATCATTTTTTCCTGCAAATAGTGTTTTCATGCAACGAGTCAAGAAGAAGAATTCAGGTTCCCTGTGTATGGATACGTCGACCGCCGCACGAACACTGTATTCCCTAACCTGAAATCCTAACTCAAAACACTTAAAACTATTTCACCAAACCAAACTCATAAACTTTGTGTTCTTAAGGAAGAACCGACATCCTTTGATACCACTCTGTCGCGACCCGTCCCCCGGGGCCCCTGCCGTAACTACCCCAAGCCTGCCTACCATAGGCCATGGGATAGAAACTAGTGCCGAGTAGGCATATCCCAAACAAATGGTTGGAAATTTCCTAATTACTTATACACATGCACATAACTCCAATCCACAAGTTCTAGAAGGTGAAAACAATAAGTAAACACACAAGGTATGAAAGTAGAAAACTGAAGGTAAACAGGGCCAAAATATAAGACCAACTGAAACAGAAAAGTACATGTACACATCTCTAAATCTCCTCCACAGAAAACCCTACTAAAAGGGTAGGTACAGAAACAAATGTTTGAAGCTACAAAATCACATCTCGTCTATTGACTCACTCTAAGCACCACCAGGCCCCGATCCACCAAGGACTCCGTCAAAGCGTCAATCGTCTGCACAAAACATGACACAAGTGGGAAAATCCTGTGAAGGGGTGAGTGAAAATATACTTATTAGGTACCCTAAAACACAAAGGTATACCACAAATAATTACACAAAGAAGACTACCAAAGAGGTATGCAAAAGTGAATCCTCTTAGAAGTACAGTCAAGAGAGTCACTAGAGTCATCTCACACAGGTATAAACTAAAGTATGAAAAGTAAGACTATCAGTCATAAACACTAAACACCTTGTATTGTTGAGGCACTCATCCCCAATTAGTAACTTAGTCCCACTAGATCACCTAGGCCCACTCATCACGTAAGCCTGATGGTTCACCTAGATGAGCTTGTCACTTAGGCATGTTGGGTCAACTAGACCCGCTCGTCACTTAGGCCCGTTGGGTCACCTACACCCCCTCATCACTTATGCCTGCTATGTCACCTACACCCACTCGTAACATAGGCCTACTAAGTCACCTAAACTGTCTTGTCACTTAGTCCTTCTAGGTCACCTATACCCACCTGTCACAGTCTTCTTTCCACAGCCAGCTGTAGGATTCCCGCTCCTAGCGTTCTTGATTTCAGGAGAATCTACTCCCAAAGACGTTAGTCGTATCTCCACTTCCACTAAAACCAACTTAGAGTATATCAAAAATACTGCCTCATTGTGAGGATCCAAACACCATAAATGTCTCATCAATTGGAAGTACGGTTTGGGTGTTATGATACTTTTAGAGAAAAGAAGTCGGTTGGGTCCAAGCCCAGTCAGATCGACCCGACTCGACGGGGCCTGGTCAGATCGACCCAAACTGATGTGGCCCAGGTTCTGCTAACCTGACCTTCTAGGTCCAACCTGACCTGTCAGGTTGATCCAGCCCCAACTGATTGGGCTCGGCCTAGCCCAGCACGCTGTGTTGGCCCAACCTGAGGCCGATTCACCTATCTATCCAAGCCTACTGAATCGGACCAGTTTGTTTTCCCTAAACATGGCAACTATCGTGTCCCCTCCATTTCACATGGCCGGCTTGGTAGGCCGCCAATCCTGCATGCACCCTATGGCCTGAGCCACGGGTCCAGCACCCTAAAATGGCTTTGAACTGTGAATCCTCTGAAATGGAAAGACACAAAAATGTGGTGGTCATCGCCGCTGATTTTGACGCATCGGTGGCCTCTTTCATGGGCCACCAGACTCGCTCTGGTGGTCTAATTTCTGATCTGAAAGAATTTTTTGGATCCTCGGTTCATGTTCTCCATCACCAGGGGTTCAAAATCATGTTTTGACCTATCCTGATGGTAAATTATTGAATAGAACTATCTCCCATTTTTCTTTGATCCATCTTTCATCATCATTATCGCACCTCCGCTAGGTCGTCATGGGGTTGGATCTCTGATTTGGGATTATTGCGCCAAGAAACGTGTGTGCAATGATCAACCACTCATTATTCTGCAAAGAATGTGAAGAACATGATTGGGGGAAGAAACATGAAAAAGTAAAATAAAGAAAAATCCCCGGCCATTATTCTTTACGGCCTTGATCCACTCCCATTAGAATGATCAAGAAAAAAAACTTAAGCCGAACAATTTCTCCCAAATTAAAACTCAGAAGTTGAACCCTCCCACAAGAATAATCAAACCAAGGGTCAAAATATTTGTGGGTTGATCCACATTTTCCATTTAAATTCAAGAACGATGAATGAATAGATTTAAATAAAAACCCCTACCATGAGGATTGGATCAATCACTAGTGAATAATGGATCCACACTGCCATCGTTCATTGATCCTCGGTCCGCAATCCATCATCATTGGTGAAATCATTCGAAGAGGAGGGGGACGTTAATATTTGTTGGTGATTTTTCATTCGTCTCCATTCATCATTCTCCAACAGAACCCCTTCTACACTTCAGAGAAAACTCTAGGATCCTTCCCTAGTCTCGTATCTCTGTTAATCCAATAAATGGAGGAAACACATTTCAGCATTTTTGTTACGCTGAATCGCCACATCATTATGTTGTTTCATTTATGAAATGGAACAACCGAATCAATTTTGATTTGCAGTGAACTATTTTTGAATAAAATAAAATTTATTAAGTTTATTTTATTTTCTTTAAAATGCCCAAAATTTAACTTTTACCCTCGACATGTGCCAGTCTAGGTTAGGCCCTGCCTAAGGAAAGCACACCCTCAAGAGCTCAAAGGTACTCTTGGATTTCCAATACGAGTTACTGTTTATGAGTTATAGTATTTTAAAATAAAATATTTTTTATTTAATTATTTTATTTACGGTTATGTCATTTTTGGGTTTTCTCACTGGAGACATGTGCCGACTAAAGTTAAGTCGCACTTAGAGTAAACCCACCATTATAAACATAACGGTGCCCTTAGATTTATTATTTGGGATCCCATTTAAATGTTATTAAACTTTTTTTTCAGGAAAACAACTAATTAATGCTATTAAAAACTTAATATTTTTTGTCGAACCATTCCAGGAACACCGGGCCTCAAAATTGCATGTCTTCTCAGTGCCTGGTCTCAAAATTTTCTAAGAAATTTTCAAAAAATAAAACTAAAAAAATCTGAGTCATTAAAATATATAATAATATTTCACTACCAAAACATATCTCAAAACCAATTACTTATTTTTATCATTAGTTCTGCAGTGATTGAAACAAAATAATGGAAAAGATCATGGTTATTATGTTTTCAAATTTATGAATAATGTAATGACCTAGATTTTCATGATTTTTTTAGAAATTATTTTGGAAAATTGTGAGACTGGGAACTGAGATTGCGTGCGATTCCAAGGCCTAGTGTGCCCAGAATAAATCATTGAATAAAGTTAAGTTTGTAATTTAAAGTGCTCGGGTGACGAAATTTGAACTTTAATATCATTCAAATGGATTCCCAGATTAGAAATATGATGGCACCATTGCATTCAAAAAAATGAATTTACTTTAGGTGGGGCCTAACATCGTTCAGTTCAGGTCAGATAAAAAAGATATATTTTAGACGTAGATTTCCTTAAAATATCCTAAAAATATATATTTTTGAAGAAACAATGATTTTATTTTAAAAAAAAAATCAATGTTAGAGATCTACAGTTATCGACATCCCCTTGGAGCTCCCCTAAGGAAAAGGGGAGAGGATCTCTCTCGACAATAAATGCTGGTGAATTGGTTTTGGAAATTGGAGTGTGGATCGAGATCGTTCTTCAACGGATCGATGAAGACAACGATGCAGCTTCTCTCTTCACCAATGATCAAACCAGATTCAGGTATGGTGTTTGGTTTTGATTATTTTTTCCGCATTCCTGATTTCTAAATGATGAACGTGGATCAACCCACGAATAGGTTGACCCATATATAGTTCGTTCTTACGGGAAGGTATTTTATTAGGTTTTAAATTGGGGAATTAATCCATGCTTGAATTGATTCATATTTTTATTTACTCCATTTTATCCTTCTAACAGGAGCGGATCAACTCCATGACGAACAAAAGTGAAGGTTCATTCCCCGATTTTCATTTTGGATGTTCTCTCCCCTTTATCCCCGCTCATTCTTCATTCTTTACAGGGGTTCAAATGAACTATTGTCGCATGTTCCTTTTGTAGCGCAACGATCCGTTATCGCAAATATGAGATGGACACGACACGACGGAGGGTAGATGATAACTAACAGATCGGAGCGGCATGGGAGATACCATCACTCAAGCATTTTTTGGTGGAATTGGTTTTAATGTAGATTTGAGTCCATGGCAATGAAGAATGCGACCTGAGGATTCCGAAACATCTTTTGGATCGGAAAACTGAGCACCAAAGAAGCACCGGTGGCATGAAAAAGGGTTCACTGGTGCGTTAGTGGCCACATGAGGGAGGTGGAGCATGCCGGTGGTGGAAGACGTGTTTACGCAGCTGCCCATTTTGGAGAAGCTATAGCGGGGGTAGCTGTACACGTGGCTCAAGACGCGGGGTGCGTTGATGGAGAAGGGATGACGCGCCTGCCTTGTTCCGGGTGGACTGAACTGCCCCACTCAGTAGGTCGAGCTAGAGCAGTGGGTTGGACCTAACAGCAAGTCGGGCCCAGTGGGTTGGTTCAGTCTAACTGGGTCTGACCAGACCCAGACCCAACCGGCCCCTTTTTCAATAAAATGCCCTTAACTTTCAAATGGAGCATTTTTTTGACGATCCATCTTTGGCGTTGGGCCCCTTGAAATGAGATGGTTTTTTTGATATATTCTAAGTGTGTTTTGTAGAATTTTTAAAAAAACCATATGGTTTGAGGAGTATATCCTCCCAGTATGAGTACACTTGAGTAAAAATCGGTGTGTTTCGTAAAGTTGGGACTCCCCGTGTTGTGGGAGCGAGTTTGTTTCCATTGGGTAGTTTTCTATGAGGGTGTTACTACCCTGAAGAACAAGGGTGTGTGTTCCCAGATATGTTCATGAAGGAAGAGTAGGTACTCACCAGTGGGAGCAGGGAGCGGGTCCTTTATCCGCAGAGTTGGTACTCCCCTGTAGGACTAGGGTGAGGGTCCTCCATATCTAACGTGCATAGAGTCAGTACTCCCCTATTGGTTAGGGTGTGAGTCCTCTATTATAGTATTCAGTACTCCCCTATCAGACCAGGGTGTGGGTCCTCCATACATGAACTGATAGAGTCGGTACTCCTATGTCGTACCAGGGTGCGGGTCCTCTAGTCACTGAGTAGTACTCCCCTACTGGGTAGGGTGAGGGTCCTCAACTTACGAAGTATTACTCCCCTATGGGACTATGTTGTGGGTACTTTATGAGTCATACTCCCCTATAGGATCAGGGTGTGGGTCCTTACTTATAGATTTTCACTACCCCTTCCCGAGTAGCGGTGAGGAGTGGGTCATCCCTTAGATTTGGAGCTCCCTCGGCTATCGGAAACAGTTACGAAGAGCATTCCACAACACTTGATGAAAATGTTACCTAGATAGGATCTATTGATCCCTCAACAAACTAAGGTGTGGGACACTCCTTATAGGAGAGAAAGAGGTTTCATGAGATGGTTAGGAGAAAGGATTTTTCATATGTATACAGTGGTGAGGGCATACATCTCCACTTGGGTTTTCCTGAGTCTTACGTGGGGTGAAAGAAAATGATGATTGAACCTCTGGTGCTGAGCACTAGAGCTGGGTATAGTAGGATGTTCTCAATGGAGCATGTTCTCTTAGATGTACCATTATGAATGGTAGAGTTGTTCCTGATAGAGTCTACCTCTTAGACGGGTGCTATCTAGGATGGCTGAGGTCATGGAGTGTAATCTCCTTGTTTTGTGTGTTACCTTTCAAACCTGCGATGAGAATCCTATTGTTGTCTATGAGGTTCGAAGCATATGATTATTAGTGCTTGAGAAGAGTATATATTGATGTTCTTGTTATATGTGTTGTTGACATATATCTGTGTTGAGTTGACTGTATCTTCTTAGTGTTATTTCCTTTGTGGTCTTTTACATTGTAGTTTTTTAGGTCCCCTACTAAGTTATGTTTTACTCACCCTTTCACGGGATTTTCTTGCATATTTCATGTCTTGTGTAGACGAACGACGCTTTGTTGGTGTCCTAGGATGAGAAAGAGAAGGACCAGGACCAGATGGGGCCTTGTGAGATCAGATGAGCCAAGGTGTTTTCGACAGCTTCAGTACCCTTGTTTGCATGTTAGACTTTACACTTATCTTCCTTTTAGTGGGATTGTATTTTGGGATGGTTTCAATTTATTTATTTACTTTATTTCATACTTTGTTGTTGAGTTCTAGTGTATACATTCATTTTCTTTGCTTAGTGTTTTAACTCTCCAGCCCCTATGGCTTGGAGTTGCATGTGTGTACAAGTTCTTAGTAAAATGACTCTCATTTGTGGGATATTTCTACTCAGTGCTAGTTTCCATCCCCTAGCCTATTAGAGGTGAGCTTGGGGTATTCACGATGCTGGCCCTAGAGGACGGGTCATGAAAAAGTGGTATCAGAGGTGGTTCGGTTCCATATTGGGACCAGGAGTTTGTGAGCTTGGTTTGGGGTGCATAAAAATAGTGTTAAGATGTTTTTAGTTTGGTTCTCAGGATAGAGGTTCTAGTGTTGGTGCGGTGACCAATTTATCCATTTAATCAGACTCTAATAACCTGCTTTTTTATCTCGGTACATTATGACATTGGTCACTAGGGAATAAATGGTACATGCATCATATAAGAATGGTTTGTGTTTTCTGTTTCCTTCTTGAGTCACCTTTCCAGATATACTCTATTAACCATGGTTCATCTTGATCCATTTCAGGATGCCTCTATGAAAATATCCAGATAGGATTCTATAGCATGATCATGATGAAAATCTTCCCCGTGATGAAGCTTTAGTGTAGGGAACTGGTTATGAGGCATTGCATCCAGGTGGTCTGCCGGTGGTACCAATACCTATAGAGCAACAGGTTTTACCAGCAGTTTAGTTTGAGGATGCATGCAATCTGAGTGTGCTACATGAGTTCTAGAGGTAGTGAAATTTGAAAAACATGGGTGATTGAGACCCCTAGGTAGCAGGTGACTGGCTCGAGGTGGACACTTGAGTTTTCCGCTTAGTTAGGACACCTCTGAATCATAAGTTGTTCCTAGCTCCGAGTCTTCTTCAAGGCTCAATAGGATGATAGTGGAGCTTGGTCATATAGTCTCATGATGAGGTGACACTCACTTGGTAGGATTTTGGGTGACTCTTTAGGGAAGATTTTTACCCAACCACCTTTAGGTCAGTGCTTATCCAAGATATTCTACAGTTTCAGTAGGGAAACATGAATGTCACGACCCGTCCTCGGGGCCCGTGCCGTGACTACCCCAAGCCCGCCTTCCATAGGCCAGGGGCTGGCGACTAGCACCAAAGGCGTAAAATCCCAATAACTGGGAAGGCATTGCCTTTATAAAGAAAACAATCACCACAGAGTACAAGCGGAAGTAAAACACTAAGTACAAAAAGAAGAGCTGAAAAGTAAAAGGGGCCGGAAATACAAGCCCAACTGTAAAGTACAACTCGAAAGGGAAAACAGTGACTGAAAAGTAAAGCTGCTACGCTGAGATGTCCACTGGAATTCCCACCTGAAGGGTGGGTACAGATAGCTCTTCTGCTCCTCGGGTCCCGCCGTCTGCTCCAAGTATGACCCGCCCAGTGGTCTGCCTCTGGGTACCGCCTCGTCGTATAGTCCACCTCCAGGTACCGTCCAGTCCTCGAACACTCGGCCTCTGCCAGTACTGGCCGTCGTCTGCAACCAACACAACGAGGTGCGGGCATAGCCCGTGCAGGGGTGAGTATAACGATACTCAGTAGGGACCCCGAGACCCTCAAGGTCTCACTAAAACCAACAAGGATAAATACACGAAGATCTCAACAGATAAACCCTACTTAGGTATATGCCCATACATATACCTAAGTTATCAAGTAATCCATCTCAATCATGAGGAAACACAAGGATTGTGAAATCGACGGATAACCACTACCCGGGTATATGCCCATACATATACCAAAGTTAGCAAGTGACCCTTCTCAAACATGAAGTAAACACAAGGTCAAAAGTCTCAGCTCAAACCAGGATTTTCATTATCGAAACCGTAACTGCTGAAGAGCTCCGTCTCTAGAGTGTACAGTGGTCCTGTCACGACTCCGAGGCTGCCGCTCACTAACCTAGGACTGCTGAAGTACTCCTCCTATCGAGTACTGCGGGTCTGCTGCCAACTACCAGGCGCTCCGTCCGCTGAGGGTCTGCTGCCAAATACCGGGCGCTACCCAGATAGCCTGCTGAGGTACTCCTCCTGTCGAGTACCGCGGGTCTGCTGCCAACTACCAGGCGCTCCGTCCGCCGTGGGTCTGCCGCCAAATACCGGGCGCTCCGTCCACTGGGCTAGTCGACTCACTCCAAGTCGAGTCGGTCAAGCAGTCGTCAGGTCTCAGCCGGCTACACGGTCTCCGTACTCTGCACGCTCGTCTCCACCGTCGTGGGTCTGTCGCTACAACCAAGCGCACACACTCCGTAGAGTAACGCGGGTCCGCCGCTACAACCAAGCGCTCCACCGCCAAGGATCTGCTGCTGCATCCAAGCGCACCACCACTGTCAAGTACCACGGGTCCGCTCCACGAGCTACTGGTCGATACTCCAAGTATCACAAGGTCCCGCGAAGAAGTGTCTCAAATGTCCGTCTCGTCACAGGGGTCTCAACGCAACAGACGGCGCGTCGATCGGACGCCCGGTCTGTGAGTTATTAGCCTTTTCGTCCCAGGGGCCCGGTTGGTTTCGTGAGCGAAACCAATCCCGGCCGTATCTCAACTGCACCCCGAACTCCCATAGGGTATACTCAAAGGGACCGTTACTCAACGTAACCACCAACGCCGCTGACGGCTCGTCAAGCGGACGTCCTGTCTGAAAGATATCAGCTTTCCCGTTCCAGGGGCCCGGTTGGTTTTCGGGTACAATCCAACCCGGCCCCTACTAACTGAATCCAAAACTCGGGCGAAGGATACCAAAAGTTCCGTATCGTAAACAGGAACTCAACGCAACAGACGGTGCGTCGATCGGACGCCCGGTCTGAGAGTTATTGGCATTTTCGTCTCCGGGGCCCGGTTGGTTTTTATGGCAAAACCAACCCGACCGTACTCCACCTGCGTCCAAACCTCGGGCGGAGTATGCCAAAAGATCCGTCTCACTAAAAGGAACACAACGCGATTGACGGTGCGTCAATCGGACGTTCGTAGCTCAAGATATGAGCGTTTCCGCTCCGAAGGCCCGGTTGGTTTCGTGAACGAACCAACCCGGCCGAACTCAAAGTAATCCGAAACCTTAAGTGCGATATACCGAAACGACCGTCTCGATCCAAGGATCGCGTTGCCGCAGACGGTTCGTCGTTCGGAGGTCTACAGCTCAAGTTATGAGCTTTTGACTAAAAAGGTCCGAAAACGGGGGTCTGGGCCCGGCCCGGCCCGGCCCAGTACCCCCTGAACCGGTCCGATCCGGGTCGGCCCGAACCGGGTCCGGGTCCGGCCCGGTTCCGCGTGGCCTGGCCCGGTTGGCTCGGCCCGGCCCGGCTGGGCGGTCCGGCCCAGCCGGCACAATCCGGCCCGGCCTGCGCGACCTGGCCCGGCCGGTCGCGCGGCCCGACCGCTCAGAACCGCTCGGCCAGCTTGGCCGAGCGGGTTGTTTCGCGCGAAACGGGGGGCGCCGCCCCCCGTGACTTCAATCAACGCCCCCCCCACGTGAGGGGGGCCCGTTACACGGCTGCCGGGGGTTTCAAACCCCCGGAATTCAAAGCACGGCCGGCATTGAAGCCGGCCGTTCGTCCACCCGCGGGACCTGCGGGTCCCGCCTCCGAGCAAACCGGCGGCCGGCACAGCCGGCCGCCCCCTTCTTCTCTGCCGCGGCAAGGGCCGCGGCTCTTCTGTTCTCCGGCGGCCGGCGAGCCCGGCCGCCTCCTTCTTCTCCGCCGCGGCAAGGGCCGCGGCTCTACTGTTCTCCGACGCCCGGCGAGCCCGGCCGCCTCCTTCTTCTCCGCCGCGGCAAGGGCCGCGGCTCTACTGTTCTCCGACGCCCGGCGAGCCCGGCCGCCTCCTTCTTCTCCGCCGCGGCAAGGGCCGCGGCTCTACTGTTCTCCGGCGGCCGGCGAGCCCCTTCCGTGGTCCGCTGCACCTTCGTTCTAAGTCAGAAAATTGTGACGACCGCAGATTCGCATTCCTTGAGTCGAGATCTCCACGTTCGTATATCGCTCTCAACAAAACATCGATGTTTTGACGCACTTAATTATTTGGTGCGAAGGAACGCACGGAGAACGTGCGAAGAATGAAATATAAAAAAGGTCATGGACAGTGTCCATATTGATGGTCGTGTTTGTTTGGCCATCATCTTTGAGAATTAATAACAAGAGGAATAAACAAATATGTATTTATCATACTTCAAATAAACCCCCTACCTTTGATTCATCGCTCGACGTTCATTGACGGCCGCGGAAGGTGAGCGTCGCGGAGGTCGGACGTGGGTTCGTCGCTGAGGAAGAACGCCACAGAAAAAGGATGCCGCGGAAGAAGTTGACGCGTCGCAGAAGGAGATCGACGCGTCGTGGTTTCCTCGTCGCGGAAGAAGACGTCGATGCCGTCACAGAAGGAGTCCGTCGCTTCGCGGGAGAACCACGTTCTTCGGCGGAGAAGTTCTTCGCGTTCTTCGTCGAGGAAGATGGTCTTCAAAGGAGAAGAGAACTCTCCTTTTCCCCCGCACAGCAAAGCCCCAAAACCAAAATAAAAAGACTTAACTCCTTATTAATTTATTAACGTTGGGAATTCCAAAGGTTGAAAACCGTTAACACATTAACACCATGCATTAAAACTTATGGAAGATAAAAATAAAAAAAATTGAAGTTAAATTATTATTTTAACATTCACAAGTTATTTTTTTTTACAACACCCCTCGTGTAAACGCAACTTCGGGAAAGGTCTCCTTAAGCGAATATCGGCGCTGCGAGTTCATCGGTGCCCTCGGATTTCAATTCCGAGCACCGGATCAAAAGTTAGGAATTCCCGCTCGTTCGTTCACTGAACGTACCCGAGCCAATCTTCGGAAATTAATTCCGGGCACACCGGGCCTCGGAATCAGGTGCCGTCTGAAACCGCGCCCTTGTAAAATTCTAAAGAAAATTAAGAAAAAATTTCCCTTGAATTTTACGGGTCTTTACATTACTCCCACCTCAGGGCTTTACGTCCCCGTAAAGCTTCAACTCACACTTAAGGGAAACAAGGTAGTACTGAGCACGCAACTGAGCTTTCCGCTCCCATATGCTCACCTGTAGATCTCGTGCTACCCGAGAAGCACCCCAGAGGAAGCAACCGTTCACGTAGATCCTGCTCCTGTCGATCCTCGATCTCTACTAGAACCTCTGTGCTTGTCGCCCTGTCATCGACGTCCAACTCCCCGGGGTCGATGACGTGTGAAGAAACATACACGTATCTCCACAGCTGAGACACGTGGTGGACATTATGCACCCGGTGCGACTGAGGTGGTAGGGTCAAGCGGTAAACCTCTTCGCCTACCCTACTGAAGATCAAAAGGGTCCATCGAACTTCGGAGATAACATGCCGCCTCGGCCACATCTCCGAAACCTCATCGGGTTGAGACCGTATAAGAACGTGTTCGTCACCCTCGAATTCAAGAGGTTTCCCTTTTTTTTTTTTTAGGTTAGAACTGAACTCAAACTCCTGCTGCCACAGGGGTAGGGTTGACCAAATCAAGAGTGATCGGTCACACCCTCTTATGTCTGAGTTTAACATGAGCTGCCCAGGGTTTCCTTTTCGCCGACCAAGGAAAACCCATTCCGACGTTTGCCTAAAACAGTCAACCGGGGTATGATTTGTGAATCAAAACCATACCCAGATCAACGTCGTAAGGCCTCTACGCTGCCACCAAGAGATTACAACCGAAACTCTCGCCTCGAGGTCAAATCACACCGTCGGCGTAAGCGTGATTATCGAGTCTCCTTCCAAAGGTATCTCCAGACGTGAGGGTCAAGTCTACGGCTTACCCGGAACCTCTAGGTCTGGGACATGATTCGTGGAAGGGTAGAATGATTGGTTCCTATGTCTATAGATATGGCAGCTCGTAGTAGACATAATTCGTACCCCGAATCATTCTTAGAGCTCCTGGGTCACACTCCTTGACCGCAATGCAGCTATTCTCCTCCCCAGCCCTCCTGCTCCCTGAGCCTGGCGGGGACTACTAAGTCGGGTGGTCGTAACATGTCGAAATGTACACCACCACATGCTGCTCTCCAAGCTCTGCTTCCACGTCTGCTACCCTGCAGATTCATCTGTCCTTAGCACTTCCTCCTCCTGAAACATTTTACACGCCCGAGTCTCTGAGACTGGCGCTAGTCTCCTGCCTTTCACTGCTAACGTTCACAACCACAAAGGTTCTCTCTAGCATTCTAGCATAGGTAGGAATGCATAGAGGAAAAGAAATGGTTCGGATGTCCTTTAGACACACTTCGCTTAGAAGTTCGAGTCTAAAGAACTGATCACCACGTAACCAACGAGTACCAAGATTGATTGGTAAGCCACGTTGAGTGCTCTGCTTCCGACATGTCGTACTGTCGAAGCTGTATTAGCTCCAGAAAACTCACAACCACCTCCTCAAGCCAGTCCTCAGCCGCCTACGAGTCAGGCTCACTTCGAAACTTGAGGGATATCTGATGTTAAAACATAAGTAAGGCACTAAGCCTGTGAGTCTCTGCTACCGGTACCGCCGGTAGTGTCTGCTGACCAACAGGTAGTGACATAGCTGGCGCTCTACCCGTAGGTACTAATCCAGGTATCGGTTCGCGTACCGAAGCCTCGTTACTATAAGGACCAACCTCATGGTCACTCTCTGGAAACACCTGGAGCTAAGATCATCATCCGCTCTACTAGTATCCAAGCTAGGCGTAGAACTCTAGCATTCGTCTCCATCCAGTCCACTGCTGCCTGGGAAATCTGTCTCGCCTCGTATCCTCAGAGGCCTCTACTGCTGGAACTCGTGCATCGCGCTCTGCTAGCGTGCACCGTCAGCTAGTGGCATCTGCTGCCTAACGGGTGGTGGTGCTGCTGGTACACCACCCGAAGGTGCCAACACTGAAAAAGGGCCCTGCACCGGAGTCTCGCTGCTCGGTGGGCCATCATCGAGAACTCTCTCGGAACTCCAGCTAACTATATGCATGGTTACATCCTGAACAGTTGCGTCACGGTCAACGATTTATACCTGGTGAGCTGACCTGGTTTGAGCTGATTTTAAACCTTTTGGGAAACACACACGCAATCAGTGTTTTCGTGCATAAAGTCGGAAATCAGAAGTCAGGGTCCTGGTGTACGGATACGTCGGCCGCCGCACCAACACTGGACTCCCTGGACTGATAACCACACTCAATACACTAAACACTATTGCTTCACATAGAAAAGATCAGAGTTCGCGGTAGAACCGAACTCCTCTGATACCAATTTGTCACGACCCGTCCTCGGGGCCCGTGCCGTGACTACCCCAAGCCCGCCTTCCATAGGCCAGGGGCTGGCGACTAGCACCAAAGGCGTAAAATCCCAATAACTGGGAAGGCATTGCCTTTATAAAGAAAACAATCACCACAGAGTACAAGCGGAAGTAAAACACTAAGTACAAAAAGAAGAGCTGAAAAGTAAAAGGGGCCGGAAATACAAGCCCAACTGTAAAGTACAACTCGAAAGGGAAAACAGTGACTGAAAAGTAAAGCTGCTACGCTGAGATGTCCACTGGAATTCCCACCTGAAGGGTGGGTACAGATAGCTCTTCTGCTCCTCGGGTCCCGCCGTCTGCTCCAAGTATGACCCGCCCAGTGGTCTGCCTCTGGGTACCGCCTCGTCGTATAGTCCACCTCCAGGTACCGTCCAGTCCTCGAACACTCGGCCTCTGCCAGTACTGGCCGTCGTCTGCAACCAACACAACGAGGTGCGGGCATAGCCCGTGCAGGGGTGAGTATAACGATACTCAGTAGGGACCCCGAGACCCTCAAGGTCTCACTAAAACCAACAAGGATAAATACACGAAGATCTCAACAGATAAACCCTACTTAGGTATATGCCCATACATATACCTAAGTTATCAAGTAATCCATCTCAATCATGAGGAAACACAAGGATTGTGAAATCGACGGATAACCACTACCCGGGTATATGCCCATACATATACCAAAGTTAGCAAGTGACCCTTCTCAAACATGAAGTAAACACAAGGTCAAAAGTCTCAGCTCAAACCAGGATTTTCATTATCGAAACCGTAACTGCTGAAGAGCTCCGTCTCTAGAGTGTACAGTGGTCCTGTCACGACTCCGAGGCTGCCGCTCACTAACCTAGGACTGCTGAAGTACTCCTCCTATCGAGTACTGCGGGTCTGCTGCCAACTACCAGGCGCTCCGTCCGCTGAGGGTCTGCTGCCAAATACCGGGCGCTACCCAGATAGCCTGCTGAGGTACTCCTCCTGTCGAGTACCGCGGGTCTGCTGCCAACTACCAGGCGCTCCGTCCGCCGTGGGTCTGCCGCCAAATACCGGGCGCTCCGTCCACTGGGCTAGTCGACTCACTCCAAGTCGAGTCGGTCAAGCAGTCGTCAGGTCTCAGCCGGCTACACGGTCTCCGTACTCTGCACGCTCGTCTCCACCGTCGTGGGTCTGTCGCTACAACCAAGCGCACACACTCCGTAGAGTAACGCGGGTCCGCCGCTACAACCAAGCGCTCCACCGCCAAGGATCTGCTGCTGCATCCAAGCGCACCACCACTGTCAAGTACCACGGGTCCGCTCCACGAGCTACTGGTCGATACTCCAAGTATCACAAGGTCCCGCGAAGAAGTGTCTCAAATGTCCGTCTCGTCACAGGGGTCTCAACGCAACAGACGGCGCGTCGATCGGACGCCCGGTCTGTGAGTTATTAGCCTTTTCGTCCCAGGGGCCCGGTTGGTTTCGTGAGCGAAACCAATCCCGGCCGTATCTCAACTGCACCCCGAACTCCCATAGGGTATACTCAAAGGGACCGTTACTCAACGTAACCACCAACGCCGCTGACGGCTCGTCAAGCGGACGTCCTGTCTGAAAGATATCAGCTTTCCCGTTCCAGGGGCCCGGTTGGTTTTCGGGTACAATCCAACCCGGCCCCTACTAACTGAATCCAAAACTCGGGCGAAGGATACCAAAAGTTCCGTATCGTAAACAGGAACTCAACGCAACAGACGGTGCGTCGATCGGACGCCCGGTCTGAGAGTTATTGGCATTTTCGTCTCCGGGGCCCGGTTGGTTTTTATGGCAAAACCAACCCGACCGTACTCCACCTGCGTCCAAACCTCGGGCGGAGTATGCCAAAAGATCCGTCTCACTAAAAGGAACACAACGCGATTGACGGTGCGTCAATCGGACGTTCGTAGCTCAAGATATGAGCGTTTCCGCTCCGAAGGCCCGGTTGGTTTCGTGAACGAACCAACCCGGCCGAACTCAAAGTAATCCGAAACCTTAAGTGCGATATACCGAAACGACCGTCTCGATCCAAGGATCGCGTTGCCGCAGACGGTTCGTCGTTCGGAGGTCTACAGCTCAAGTTATGAGCTTTTGACTAAAAAGGTCCGAAAACGGGGGTCTGGGCCCGGCCCGGCCCGGCCCAGTACCCCCTGAACCGGTCCGATCCGGGTCGGCCCGAACCGGGTCCGGGTCCGGCCCGGTTCCGCGTGGCCTGGCCCGGTTGGCTCGGCCCGGCCCGGCTGGGCGGTCCGGCCCAGCCGGCACAATCCGGCCCGGCCTGCGCGACCCGGCCCGGCCGGTCGCGCGGCCCGACCGCTCAGAACCGCTCGGCCAGCTTGGCCGAGCGGGTTGTTTCGCGCGAAACGGGGGGCGCCGCCCCCCGTGACTTCAATCAACGCCCCCCCCACGTGAGGGGGGCCCGTTACACGGCTGCCGGGGGTTTCAAACCCCCGGAATTCAAAGCACGGCCGGCATTGAAGCCGGCCGTTCGTCCACCCGCGGGACCTGCGGGTCCCGCCTCCGAGCAAACCGGCGGCCGGCACAGCCGGCCGCCCCCTTCTTCTCTGCCGCGGCAAGGGCCGCGGCTCTTCTGTTCTCCGGCGGCCGGCGAGCCCGGCCGCCTCCTTCTTCTCCGCCGCGGCAAGGGCCGCGGCTCTACTGTTCTCCGACGCCCGGCGAGCCCGGCCGCCTCCTTCTTCTCCGCCGCGGCAAGGGCCGCGGCTCTACTGTTCTCCGACGCCCGGCGAGCCCGGCCGCCTCCTTCTTCTCCGCCGCGGCAAGGGCCGCGGCTCTACTGTTCTCCGGCGGCCGGCGAGCCCCTTCCGTGGTCCGCTGCACCTTCGTTCTAAGTCAGAAAATTGTGACGACCGCAGATTCGCATTCCTTGAGTCGAGATCTCCACGTTCGTATATCGCTCTCAACAAAACATCGATGTTTTGACGCACTTAATTATTTGGTGCGAAGGAACGCACGGAGAACGTGCGAAGAATGAAATATAAAAAAGGTCATGGACAGTGTCCATATTGATGGTCGTGTTTGTTTGGCCATCATCTTTGAGAATTAATAACAAGAGGAATAAACAAATATGTATTTATCATACTTCAAATAAACCCCCTACCTTTGATTCATCGCTCGACGTTCATTGACGGCCGCGGAAGGTGAGCGTCGCGGAGGTCGGACGTGGGTTCGTCGCTGAGGAAGAACGCCACAGAAAAAGGATGCCGCGGAAGAAGTTGACGCGTCGCAGAAGGAGATCGACGCGTCGTGGTTTCCTCGTCGCGGAAGAAGACGTCGATGCCGTCACAGAAGGAGTCCGTCGCTTCGCGGGAGAACCACGTTCTTCGGCGGAGAAGTTCTTCGCGTTCTTCGTCGAGGAAGATGGTCTTCAAAGGAGAAGAGAACTCTCCTTTTCCCCCGCACAGCAAAGCCCCAAAACCAAAATAAAAAGACTTAACTCCTTATTAATTTATTAACGTTGGGAATTCCAAAGGTTGAAAACCGTTAACACATTAACACCATGCATTAAAACTTATGGAAGATAAAAATAAAAAAAATTGAAGTTAAATTATTATTTTAACATTCACAAGTTATTTTTTTTTACAACACCCCTCGTGTAAACGCAACTTCGGGAAAGGTCTCCTTAAGCGAATATCGGCGCTGCGAGTTCATCGGTGCCCTCGGATTTCAATTCCGAGCACCGGATCAAAAGTTAGGAATTCCCGCTCGTTCGTTCACTGAACGTACCCGAGCCAATCTTCGGAAATTAATTCCGGGCACACCGGGCCTCGGAATCAGGTGCCGTCTGAAACCGCGCCCTTGTAAAATTCTAAAGAAAATTAAGAAAAAATTTCCCTTGAATTTTACGGGTCTTTACAATGAAACTGGTGAAGTTTTCAACGAGGTTCATAGACTTGTCATGATACTCCCTGGACATGATGCAACACCAGTTTTTCAGAGCTCTAACTTTCGAACAGGGATTTCATCAAGAGATTAGGGAATCCGTGATTCCTCTATGCATTCCCACATATGCAGGAGTGCTAAAATGAGCAACGGTGGTGGAGAGTTTTCTAGAAGAGGAACATGTGGATGTGACCCATAGAAGAGGTCATGATTAAAAGTCATATGTAGGAGATAGAAAACTAAAGGTGATGGGATTGTGGTATAAGAGGCATACCCACGCTCGAACTTAGACATGTGGGACTGGGGCGTAGGAGCAGCGCTGAGGAACTGATCAGCCGCAGGAGAGGCGGTGTTATGCTTGCGATAGATGGGGGAATATCTCTAGATTTTTTCTGACCTATTTTGATGCTGAGATGGATCCGGTTGACGAGACTCCTTGGAAGAGAAAATTCTTGGAGAAAGGAGTTCTTCAAGATGGCGGGAAAGGAAGAAGAGCTGGAAGAAAAGCAGGAGGTGGTCTGCACTAGGATCTGAGAGCTGAAGGACATGGGTGAGGACAGCTGCATGCAGTCATGACTTATGACCCAAAGTCTTCAGGAGAGATTTGAGGTATGACATGTGCCTTTTATTTTTTTACTTCCATATTAATGGACACAGGTTCTATTTTTCTCCTTTTCCCAGAAGTTTCATTTGAGACTTACAGGTTCCACTCAAACTGTGGACTTGACCCTCACACTTAGAGACTCCTACTTGAGGATACCTGATGATCACACACTAGCTCTAGTAGTGTGACATGACTCATAGAGGTTAGAGCTGTAGTTGGGATCTCTTGTTCGTAGCGTTGAGGCCTTACGATGTAATTCTTGGTATGGACTACTAACGTCCCTGCCCATATTGACTATTTTAGGAAATGGGTGTGGTGTGTCTGTAGTGATGGAATGATATTTCCTTTTTTAATGAAAAGGAAACACAGGAAGCATAGGTTAGACTCTCACATAGGAATTTCAGACAAAGGGATTCGTGAAACCCAATGTTGAGGTATGGTGGGAAAATACCTTGAACTTTCGTGTTCTAGGTAAGGTTATGCAATGAAGTGTTGGAGAAAATCCTAGCCCTACCATTGGAGTTTTTCTGCTCGAATTATTTTTCTTTGAATCGTTTCTATGATAGAAGAGTTAGAACCTGTGATGTTTCTGTAGTATGGAATCATTTCATACCATCCATACTCAGCTTAGATTGCACTAGTGTGTGTGGAAGTGTTTCCGTTTTAGCAAGCTGTGTGGCAGTTGGAGGTTGTAGAGAGAGGGCCTAGTAAGACCCAGCGTTATCTGTTAGACATGCATGTTTTGTTCGTAAATACCTATATGTGTTCAGTTTCATCCTAGAATGCATAAGGCTTATGGAGGATATTATATAGTTCATCTAAGTGTGGATGCGAAATGTAAAGTTCTGTTAGTATCTGCATCAGATTAGTGTGGAGGTGAGCCACAAGACCCCATGAAATCAGGTGGACCATGGTGCTTGATGTTTTCCCACTTGTTATAGCTAAAGATACTTGTGTCATTTTTTTCATAGTGTTGTCCTAGAGGAAGTTGTACACAAGAGTGGTTAGTCCAAGTGGTTCCTCTGATTTTTTTCTTCTAAGCATCAAATGGACCCTTAATGAGATCGCTGTCATAGGAGCCCAATAGGTAACTTAGTTTTTCCTCTCTTGAGTGTAGGATTTTTCTTTTCGAGGACAAAAATTTGTAAGGTGGGGATAATATAATGACCCAAATTTTTACTGATTTTATATTTAGAAATTATTTGGGAAAATTATGAGACCAAAAGCTGAGACGGTGTGTGATTTCGATGCTCGATGTGCTCGGGAAAAATATTTGAATAAAGTTCAGTTTTTAATGAAAATCACTTGGGTGGGAACATTGAACTTTAATATCATTAAAATAGATGATCAGATTATAAATATGAGGGTAATTTTGCATTCAAAATAGCGAATTTACCTTAGGTGGGACCAAACATCATCCGGCGCAGGTCAGACAAAAAAGTTAGATTTAGGATGTAGACGTCATTAAAATATTTTAAATAAAAATATTTTTGACGCAACATAGATTTTATTTTAAACATATATTATTCATAGATCCAGGGTAATTTCTATAACTCTAAATCTCCAATGAGGCAAATAGGAGAGACTCTCTGATGATGACGAATTTCAGTGAATCAGTTTTGGAAATCGGAGCGCGGATCGAGATCGTTCTTCAACAGATCGAAGACGACAAGGATGTAGCTTCAATATTCACTAATGATCGAACCAGATTTGGGTAGGGTGTTTGGTTTTGATTATGTTTTCCCCATTATTGATTTCTAAATGATTAATGAATATCAACCCACGAAAAGGTTGACCCGCAGATCGTTTATTCTTGTGGGAGGGTCTTTTATCGGATTTTATTCTGGGGAATTAGTCCATGGTTGATTTGATTTGTATTTTGATTTTCTCCGTTTGATCCTTCTAATGGGAGAAGATTAATGTCATGATGAACAATGGTGGAGGTTCATTCCTCAATTTTCTATTTGGATTTTCTCCCCTTTATCCCTATTCATTATTCATTCTTCATGGGGGTAAGAACAAAGGATTTCCGCACATTCATTTTGTGGCACAATGATCCGATATCGTATATTTGAGATTGACACGACATGACGAAGGTGAAAAAATGATAAAAGGATTGAAGTAGCATGGGAGATACCATCGCTTGAGAATTTTCTAGTGGAATTGGTTACAATATGGATTTGATCTCATGGCGATGAAGAATGCAACCTGAGGATTCCCAAACATCTTACGGATCGAAAAACGATGTACTGAAGAAGCACTGGTGGCCCAGGAAAGGGACCACTGGATCACAGGTGGTGATTACATGTGGGAGGCGGTGGGAGAAATGTTTATGTGGCTACCTATTTCAGAGAATCCACAGCTCAAAGCTATGACCGGGGTAGCTGGACCCACGTCTCCAGCCGCAGGGAACATTGACAAAGGGGGATGCAGCGCCTGCCACATCCCGGGTGGACTCAACCAGCCCGCTCAGCCAGCCGAGATGGAGCAATAGGATAAACCCAAAATTGGGTTGGTCCTGAAGATCGAGGTGGGTCAGTCTGATTGGGTTAGACTGAACCCAGACCTGATCGACCCCTTTTTCAGTAAAATGCCTGTAACTTTCAAACAGAGCATCTGTTTGACGAGCTGTCTATGGTGTTGGGACCCTTGAGACAAGCTGGACCTTTTTAGATATTCTAATTGTGTTTTTGTGGAAGTTGTAAGATGACCTAATGGTTTTAAAATTATATCCTCCTTTTATAATCACACTTGAGCAGAAATCAGTGTGTTTTGTAAAGTTGGGACTCCCCACGTCATGAGAGCGGGTTCGTTTCCTTTGGGTAGCTTCCTCCAGGGGTGTTACACCCCTAAAGGACTAGGGTCTGTGTTCCCAAATATATTCATGAAGGAAGAGTGGTACTCCCCTTTGGGACCATGGAGTGGGTCCTCTATCCATGGATTTGGTACTCCCCTATAGGACTAGGGTATGGGTACTCCATATATAACATGCATAAAGTCAGTACTCCCCTATCGGGTTGGGTGAGGGTGCTCTATTATAGGATTTTGTACTCCCCTGTCAGACTAGAGCGTCGACCCTCTACACATGAATTGAAAGATTCGGTACTCCCCTGTCATACCGGGGTGTGGGTCCTCTATTCACTGAGTAGTACTTCCCTACCGAGTAGGGTGTGGGTCCTCAACATATGAGGAAGTACTTATCTGTGGGATCAGGGTGACAGTCATTCATGAGTCATACTCCCCTGTAGGATTTGGGTGTAGGTCCTCACTTACGGAGCTGCACTCCCACGTCCCGAGTAGCGGTGGGGAGTGCATCCTCCCTCGGAGTTGGAGCTCCCTCAGCTATCAGACACAGTTACGAGTAGAGGTCCCCTCCACTTAATGAAAACATTACCAAGATAGAATCTATTTCTCCCTCGATATACTGAGGTGTGGGACACTCCTTATATGAGCGATAGAGGTTTCATGAGATGGTTGGGAGTATGGCTCCCTCATCTGTG
This sequence comes from Viscum album, assembly GCA_963277665.1. Lineage (NCBI taxonomy): Eukaryota > Viridiplantae > Streptophyta > Magnoliopsida > Santalales > Viscaceae > Viscum > Viscum album. Next base: position 416,927,591 of record OY728129.1, read on the forward strand.
TTTAGTGGTGAGGGTGGGACTCTCTAGTTGGGTTTTCCTTAGTCTTTCTTGGGGCGCAAGACAACATTGACAGAACCTCTGGTGCTGAACATTGGATATGGGCCTAGTATGATGTTCCCAATGGATCACGTTCTCCCAGACGTACCATTAGGAAAGGTAGAGTTGATTCCAATGGAATGTACCTCTCATACGGGTGCCATCTAGGATGGATGAGCTCATGGAGTGTGATCTCTTTGTTTTGTGTGTTACCATTCAAACCTTTGAATGAGAATCATGTTTTTGGCTATGAGGCTAGAACCATATGATTATTAGTTCCATAGAAGAGTATATCTAGATGTTCTTGTAATATATGTTTTTTACATATACTTATGTTGAGCTAACTGTATCTTCTTGGTAGTGTTTCCTTTCTGGTCTTTTACTTTGTGGGTTTCAGGGTCCCCTACTGAGTATTGCTTCACTCACCCTCGTAGAGGATTTTTTCACATGTGTCGTGTCTTGTGTAGATGACCGACGATTTGGTGGAGTCCTAGGTAGAGCAGGACCAGGACCAGGATCAGATGGGGCCTTATGATATCAGATGAGCTTAGGTGTTTCTGAAAGATTCAGTACTCTTTTTTGTAGGTCAAACGTTACAACTATCTTATTTTTAGTGGGATTTAATTCTGGGAAAGTTTTACTTTACCTATTTACTTTCTATTGTACTCTGTTGTTGGGTTGTAGTGTATTCATGCATTTTCTTTACTTAGTGTTTTCACTCTCCAACCACTGTGGATTGGATTTGCATTTTTTTGTACATGTTTTTAGGAAAATGCATCAAATTTGTGGGATATTCCTACACAACACTAGTTTCCAGCCCCTGGCCTATTGGAGGCGGGCTTAGGGTAGTCATGGCCCATGCCCCGGGGGATGGTTCGTGACAAGCGATATTGTATTAGATCAATAAATAAGCATCCCCAAAGAGGTATTTCATATGATAATTACATTTTCATTTAAAATATTTAATAATCCTTTATTTATTAATACTTTTCTAGTACTACCAAAACTATTGATAATCCTAGTATTCATAAGAGGAAATATATTTGTTTAGAAATGAATGGATAGAATACATGGTGTTAGATTGTGTACATACATTATGAAGAGGTGACTTCCTGAAATTTATTTATTGAATTTTTTCATTAGTTTATCAAATTTTTTAGCTAATTTCTTAATCATTTTTATCTGATACTTATTTTTTTGATTTACATAGAGATCGTGTAGAAGGATGATACACTCAGGATGCACTCATGTACTATGATTATACACTCAATGAGGATGATGAACTGATGATGATGCACTTTTCTTTTATTCTATAATGCATTCAAAAAAATTTGTTATCAAACAACAATATTGTTAGATTACCCAGAATGTTGAATGTATTAAATAATAAAAAGACATAGTGTGATGTATAGGAATCAACCACAACTCAATCCAATACAAAGTATGCCTAGTATGACTCAAATTTTATGTTATTAGTTAAAAATTAACATTTTAGTTCAAAACACATGTTACATAATCAAAATAGAGGAAACATATTTATATTATTTTTATACTTTAGGAAAATGATTCATAAGTCATTTGTTATGTATAGGAATCAACCACACCTTAATCTAGTATATAGTGTGCCTGGTATGACAGATCTAGTAACTTGTTCAATGCTTCTTGTACTCTTCAAATATTGGACTTCAAGGCTATAATTTAGATAATGGTTGTAGGGAAATGGTTCAATAATTTATATATACATCATGAAAATGTGAATTCCTTCTACTCATTTAATTAATATGTCCATCATTTTATCTACTATTTTTTGGTCAATTTCCTTATAATTTTTATCTAATAATTATTTATTTTTTTCTATACATCTTTTGGGAAGTCATACTTTTATTTCAACTATCCGCAATAATCCAAAAAAGAGATAACACATTCCTTTCAGATGGAAGAGGAAACCACATGATACCTGAAACATGAAGTGAATCATAAGGATGAATCTACTAAGGGATATTTCAATAGTTGAATAGAAAATTATGACATCAAAAAATATCTATCATGAACATTTTCTTGAACAGTGTTGGAATCAGCTGCACCTCAATTACCCACATCTCAATCTAAAACAAAATGTGATCGATATGACTTGAAGTGTATGTTTTTAGATTATAATTTACATTTTAGTTCAAAACACACATCACACACTAAAAACTGATAAAAACATTCATATTGTTTTGATACTTTAGTAAAATGATTAGTAAGTCATCTGTGATGATTAGGAATCAACTAGACCTCAATCTGATACACGATGTATCTGGTATGACACAAAATGTGTGTTTTCAGTTTAAAATTGATTTTTTAGTTCAAAACATACGTCACATACTAAAAACCATGAAAAATCATTTGGATTTTTTTTCTACTTTAGGAAAATTATCCATAAATAATTTTTGATGTGTAGGAATCAATCTCACATAAAACCAACACATTGTGTGATTAGTATGACTCAAAAATGTGTGTTTTTAGTTTAAATTAAAATTTTAGTAAAAAAGACACATGGAATGCTCAACACTAATAAAATACATTTTAATTATCTCAATAATTTAGGAAAACTACCCTTGTGTCATTTGTAAGATGTAGGAATCATCCACATGTTAATCTGACGTGTGGTCTGGCCGGTAAGGGTGTCTTTTTTTAATTGACATTTTAGTTAAAATCACACTATATATTCTAAAAACCTATAAAAATAATTCAAATTATTTTGACACATTATTACAATGATCCATAAGTAATTTTTTATTTGTATAAATCAACCACACTAGAATCTGATACACAGTGTTCCCAGTATGACTCAAAGTGTATGTTATCATTTTAACATTGACAATTTAGTTCAAAACACGTGTCATTCACTGAAAACCAATAAAATGCACTCGTATTTTTTAATACATTATGAAAATGATTCATAAGTAATTTGTAATTTTTAGAAATCAACATCATGTCAAACCATCACACGATGTGACAGATATGAATCAAAGTGCATGTTTTCTGTTTAAATTGAAATTTTAGTAAAAAAGACACATTACATATTAAAAATAGAACAAATTCATTAGAATTGTCTTGAGAATTTAGTAAAATGATACTTAAGTCATTTTTTATATGTATAAATCATCTTCATGTAAATCTAACGCATGATGTGACCAATATAACTCCATGTGTGTCTTTTTATTTAAAATTATCATTTTAGTTCAAATCACATGTCACATAATAAAAAAATGATAAAACACATTCAGATTATTTTGTTCCTTTTGGTAAATGAACCATTATTCCTTTTTGGTGTGTAGAAATTATCTGCACCTAAATATGATATACGGTGCTCCTAGTATGACTTAGTGTATCCGTTATCCATTTAAAATTGACAATTTAGTTCAAAATGTGATTCATGCACTAAAAACTAAGAAAACTCTATAGTATTGTATTGACACTTTAGTACAATGATTTATAAGTCATTTTTGATATTTAAGAATCAGTCTTGCATAAAACTGACACCTGATGTGACCAATATGACTCAAATAGTGTGTTTTCAGTTTAATTTTACATTTTAGTAAAAAAGACACGTGGCATACTCAAAACTGATAAAACACATTCATATTATCTTGATTCTTTAAGAAAACAGTCATTACATCATTTGTGATGTTTTGAAATTATCCTCACGTCAATACGATGAAAATTGTGACAGATATGACCCCAAGTGCATCCTTTTATTTAAAATTGACATTTTAGTTCAAATCACATGTCACATACTCAAAATAGATAAAAAAACATTCATATTATTTTAATACTTTGTTATAATGATACATAAGTCATTTTTGTTGTGTAGGAATCATCTTCAACTTAATACGATGCATGGTGTGCCTGATATGACTCAAAGTGTCCGTTATTAGTTTAAAATTGACAATTTAGTTCAAAAAGTGTGTCACCCATTGAAAACCAAGAAAATGTGCTCGTATTGTACTAATACTTTAGGAAAAACATTCATAAAAATTTTTTTATGTCTATAAATTAGCATGACATCAAACTGATACACGATGTGATCAGTACGACTCAAAGTGTGTGTTTTTAGTTTAAATTTACATTTTAGTAAAAAAGACAAGTTACATACTCAAAAAGAAGAATTTTTTTTATTTTGTTGATATTTTAGTAAAAATATCCATATGTCATTTTTGATGTGTAGGAAATAACCACACATCAATCTGAAACACAGTGTGATCAGTATGACTCTAAGTGTGTCTTTTTATTTAAATTTTACATTTTAGTTCAATTCACCCATCACATGCATAGAAATAAGAAATCACATTCTTATTGTATTGATACATTAGGAATATGATCCAAAACTCACCTGCAACATGTAGGAATTATCCATGCCTCAATATGATACACAATGTTCCCAATGTGACTCAAAGTGTCCGTTGTCAATTTAAAATCGACAATTTAGTACAAAAAGTGTGTCACACACTGAAAACCATGAAAACAAACACATGTTTTCTTGATACTTTAGTAAAATGATTCATAATTCATTTGTGATGTGTAGGAATCATTCTCATATAAAACAGAACCACGATTTGACTGGTATGACTCAAAGTGCGTGTTTTTAGCTAAAATTATCATTTTAGTAAAAAAAAGTAATGTGATATACTCAAAACCAAGAAAAGTTATTCAGATTGTCTTGATACATTAGGAATATGATTATTATGTTATTTTTGATGTGTAGTAATTATTTTCATATTAATCCAATGCACGGTGTGACCAGTATGACTCAAACTATGTCCTTTTATTTAAAATTGACATTTTATTAGTGTATTATTTCCTCTTTTTGTTTAATTTATTTATTTACAATATTACAAAGATAATAATTGTTTTCTAATATAGGTGGATTATTTTTCTTAAGTTGGGGTGGTTTTTTTGGTAATTGATACCATGATCAGGTTTTTTTGAGAGGGGGTCAGGTGCTAAAGACAATGAAACCAGTGATATTTTTTAATTTTTGTGATAGTACTTGCTAAATTAATTGTACAATTTTTTTTAAATATCTATAATATAGTGTTTTTCTTGTATATGAGATTCAATTTTTATTTCAATTAAATTATGAATTTTCCATATACAGGTGTATTTTTTTCTAAAGTGTGTTGTAATGTTAACAGCACACTGCAACAATACAACCTTTATCAACACTTATTTTTGCACTGATAAAGGTCATCCTTTATCAGTGTTTTTTTAGAACTTATAAAGGGGGCCCTTTACCAGTGCTTTTATAGTGTTGATAAAAGTGACCAACTTTTAATTTCGCTTATATCAACTACCCTTTTTAGTGTTGATAAAGGCTTTTTCTAGTGCATTTAAAATCCACATATGTAGTGGTTCTAGGCACCACCTACCTTCTTATTGTAGGTTCTCAGGCATCGAATAAAACCCTCTAATCCAAGATAAAATAATAGAAATAATTTTTTTTGAAAAACTGCTAGGAAATAGGGAAAAAGAGCTCTCATAGAATTAGAATTCTAAATAATGATATAAAAGAAGAATAAAAATAAGATGAATCGAAGTCCCACCACTAACTATCCAATGAAACTAACATAGATTGAATCTGAGTTGAGATGAAGGAGTTAGTCCAAAGCGTATAGAAGAGGGAAAAGGGAACCCATGGATAGAGGAGGCGTACAAATGGGGGGAGGAAAAAGGGAATTAAATAAGGAGGGAGGGAAAATTTAGTAAAATAACCCCCATTAATGAAACACGTGGTTAAGCCGCACGGTTAGGCCACATGGCTTGGCTAACAGTGTATCGACCATGCAGTGCCATTGTCTAAAGGCATATAAAACTCACATGGCTAAGTGCATGGTCTGTCAAACCATCCACATTCTATGCACACCCCCTATAATTTATTGCAAGTGCCTTTCACAATTTACTGGCAACCTCACATGATTTTTTCTAACAGTGCTCTAGTTAAAATGGGCCGCATGATTTGGGCAGCATGATTTTCACTAATCATGTGCCAATCATGTACCCAGTTCTGTGTCTCACAAACTTTGGTTCTCGAAGCCTACCACTCTCAAAACTAAAACAGACCTCTAATACACTTTTTGGGTCTTAAACCCCTTCTAAAAATAAAGTACTAATGCATTTTAATTATCAAAATTACACTATGAATCCCAATTTCAAAGATGGACTATCTACCAAACTTAACCTTAAAATTTACATGGAAATTTGACCTGTTAAAAAACTAGAGACATTACAATATAAGATTTTACCACTATCCATTATAGCACATGTGTATATACCAACCATGAGGCATCATCCCATATACTAGATCTGAAGGTATAGCAAGGAATGGGGATCACTTAAATCAATGTTCCCTCTGTAACTTGGATGTTGGGGAAAACACCTACAACCCATGTCCTTATATGGGTTTAGATAAGGTTACATGACTTAGGTGGTGATCTATAACAAGTAACAATAAAATTTAAGAATATCATATATGAACACATACCCAACCTAAGGGTTCAGACTCCAAAACACCATATTGGCCTACAAGATCCACCTCACCATCTATGTCTCCAACCAACAACTTCCATAACTACAACACAACCAATCCCATCTTCTCACAAAAAACAAACATAAAGATATTATCAACTTCCAATTTCATTTATCATATTTAAATTGAAAATTAAATGTTACCAACCACATTACATTCAATTATCCATAATTAATTTCATACTATTGATGGGACCCCTTTATGTAAAAATCCATTCATTAATCATTAATCACCTTTATTTTGGACTTTACTATTTATTAATCAAAAATATTCCAACTAATATCATTTATAATTTAACAATTCATCATTTATCAATTTTAGTATGTCACCCATTACATATTAAATTTACTCCCACCATATTCCATGCCACAAGGTAACAATAACACAAAACAACATCAACTAAACCCATCAATACATTAATCACCTCACAACACATTCCCACAACCACCATCCCTTCTATAAACCACCTTTTTCCATATAACCAACCTTACAACCACTACTATAACATCAAAACATCTCATCCATCACTACCACAACCAATCCACGTCCATCACCACAACAAACCACAAAAACCAACTAATAACATTCTATCCTAAAAAAGAAATACCAACTATATGAAGTAGAAAACAATGAAAATCAAAGTAGAAAATCCATTTTTAACTACTGTTTATCAATCATTATTCCATTCATAATTAAAATTCCAGGTTCAAACACCAACACATAAATTCCATATTCTCACGTAACCAATATTTCATTACAAACATCAACTGATCAACACTTTAGGAAAGGTGATTATAAATAATCCATAGCAGCAAGCAATATGTTTCACCACAATAATCATGATCCCTTAGCATCAACATCAAAAAACCCATTAACTTATAAGAAATATAAAAGAATTTCTAAAAGCACGTGCGATTCACCCTCTTCCCTTAAATTTACTTAATTCCAATTTATTATCTTATTTGGTTAATACATATCATCCACCCAATCAAATCAGATTCGTAGTTAATCTATACATTAAGCACAAATAAAGAATGATAGGTCTCAAATCCCCTACCTCAAGCAGATCATTAATCATCAATGTCTGAGATGTCAAGGAAACTCATACTAAACCACACCCAACACATAATAATCGGCCACAAGGCCAATGTATGTTCATTCCCCACAAAAATAAACAGACAACAGTGCCAAAATAAATTATCAATGATTGCACAACCTCCCTAAGAAAAATATCTAAGAAATAAGAAGAGAAGAGGAATAATCTTTAAACCTAGAGATGTTGATAACCTGAAGCTAAGGTCCAAAACAAATCAAAAGATTACTAAATATCTCTATAGATACACAACTGGTTTCCAAGTATTTTAAGTAAGTCGAGAAAATAAGAGAGATTTTGTGTGAATACCCAAATTTATAATCATTCTAGAAATTAAAGGATCACAACGTGATAAGGGACCTCATGCCATAATGAATGTCTAATACAAAAACCATGGAATTTTACCTCCCCAAATCGCAAAGTCAAAACACCTTAAAATTGATTAAATAAGAAGGATCACAATGAAACCAAAACTACAATTCAGAAATGCATAAACACTTTAGGATCATAGCACGATCCTTGGCCTCCTACTTGAACCTATTGAACCTCAACTAAACCACGGTATAATGGAAGGCACTGTAGTGCAATGAGGATAAAATTAACAGAGCTAAGAAATCAATTTCCCATGACTTCTTGTCGAAATGGTTATAGCCATGACCCAATTCTTGTCATGTGAGATTGTTTGGATAATAAACCCATTTTTCCTTGGATTGTGCCAACCTTATACTACAACAATGGAGGATTGGAGAATTCAATATTGGGTAGGTTGGGGTGTGTGGATTTGAAAGACTAAATGACACCTACTTCACCCAACTATGGAATTTTATTTTTGTTTGGTTTTGTTCATTTTTTTATTGTTATTGTATCTCTATAAAAAGGTTTTTTGTATTTAATTCCAAGTTGAAGAAAAATTCTAGTTTGTATCTGCTGTGTTTGTGTTGTTGTGATCACCTCTAGTGATATGTATCTGATTCCATGTGAATTTGTGTTAGTCATTGCTAAATCCACCTTCAGTGGAATCCGAGCATTTGATGGTGAGCTATTTTGAGAGTGATCTATGAGATCTTCAACCGATCAATTATTGCAGTAGTTAGGAAGATGATGAATAATATTCATAGCTATTCCAAATTATGGGTGTGAGATTTTCATTCCACCTTGTGCCTTTTCATTTATCAAAATTTGGTTCAAATAATTCCTACACATCTCATTTATTGGTATTTCTCTTTCCAATTGTAAAAAGGAGTGATTCATATAGTCAAAATGTATTTATAAAGTAAAATAAAAAAAATACTCCCTTGGTCATTTTGTTTGGCATGCACCACTTGTATTTATTTCCACTTTCATCATTTCCATTCCACTTGGTACACTTTAACCACCTTTTCATTTCATTTTGTTCATGTCATCTCCATTCTATTTTAAAAAAACTATTCACTCTTTTTGAAACCATTTTCATCTCTGCACTCTTAGCATCTGCCATTCAAAAAAAATCTCATTCATGAGTGAAAAAATAGCATCCAAAATTTCAAAAAAATATCGGTCTTCAATTATGAAAAAAAAGAAGTATGTGAATTTGAAAAAATAATTGCAATATATCTGGATGACGACGATGATGAAATATGCTCCCACCTTCATCTTTCTCCTCCTAGTATCTTCTCATTAATCCAAATCAATCATTTGTACCTGAAGTCACCGAAGAACTAGAGTTTCTATCCAATGCAAACGCCTTCTAGAGTCAAGACCTTTGTCAGCGTTGTATCTAGAAAACCATCCACTGATTCAGGCTTCCAAAAGCATCAAATCCCCATGTCATTTCCCTTGGTAAATAATAGTGTCACCTCCTTCTAGTATGCTGGCATCCGAGTTCTGGTGAAGTCCCGGAGTAAGCGGGACATTTCGAAGAACCTGAGGCTGAGGATTCCATGAACAAGAATCAATTCCAAGAAGAGGTGTATGAGGTTAAAGAATCCCAAATTGAGAAGGTCATGGATATCAAAATTATACTCAATGAGAACAACCAAAAGGAAGGCATTGAAGAATAACTTTCTCATATATTTCCACAAAATGTTCAAAGAATTGTAGATATATATGAGAGAACAAAACCAATGTAGGAATTTGTAAATTTGTATTGTCTCTCGGTGACTTCTGATATAGTTAGCATTGAGGAAGATAAAACTAATGAAATATGTAAGAAAGTGATAGATATGGATATCTATCTCATCGACACAACTGAAGGCTACACGTAACGACCCGAAATTTTGAATAAATCTTGTTTCCTAATTTTGTGTGTTATTTTATTTCATACTCAACAAAACTTTTTCATTTAATAAAATGAGTATAATTAAAATGTGACTGTTGGGTTTTGACTATCATATGACTGTTAGTCAGTATGAGCTTTGGAAACTAAATGTTGTGATTATTGTCTCTAAATACAAGTTATCTTGGTTAATTAATATAGAAAGAAGATTTAATGGCCTCATCCAGTAGTCTTAGTCCAATCAAAGCCCATCTAACAGAACTTGGGAAGGAGGTAGCACCATTGGGCTTTTCTCTGGACCAAACCCAAGACGAACTTCATCATGTGAAGATAGAACATAATCTCCTTCGCGAGAAGTTCAAACTGATATAAATTACTACTCGTGCGATGTTGGCCGAGCCGCCCTCCGATTCTCTCACCTTATCACACCTTACCCTTAGGTCCTATGTTGGGGTTATAAGGGGCTATGTAAGGAGACCATAACTACCTTGTGTAATCCTTTGATTTAAATAAAAAATTTCATTTCTTCTTATGATGAAGTTTGTGAATTTTCAAATGTCCGGATAAATATAGTATGCATATTTTTGATGAATTCTAGAAAAAGGATATTTGAAAATATTTATGTAAACCTTAAATAATTAATTATGTGTAATTATTTTCAAAAAATGGACTTCTAAAATTATGTTCAATAAGAAATTTAGAGTCTAATAAGATCAACTTGATTTTTGATGAATAGTAAATTATGAATAGTGATTTTACCCTTAGGATTAGTAATGTGACCAAATGGATTAGTAATCTCACTTAAAGAAAGTATTAATATAATCTAGGCACTTTGATTAAGTAATGTGATTCAACAAAATAGGTAAATAACTGTTTCAGAAATTATTAGTCAAGTATCAGTTTTTTCGGGTGAATAGTGTTTTTTAATTAAAAATTATATTAAAAATATTTAAAAAATTATTTTTATAAAATGGAGTTCATTTTTGAACTCAGAGTATCGAGATTATGTTAAGGTGATTTTGGGGGATTTTTCTGAAAAAAAATGATTTTTCAGTGAATAGTGTATTTATTTAAAAATTAAATTAAAAATATTTAAAAAATTATTTTTATAAAATGGATTTAATTTTTGAAATCAGATCATCGATATTTGGTTAAGGTGAAATTTTGGGATTTTTCTGAGAAAGTTGAATTTTCGGTGAATAGTGAAAATACAGTTTTTAAGTTATGGGTGTTTAATGACATCATTAAATGATGTATTAAGTATGTAATCAGTATGGTCGACTTATGAATAGTAAGATAAGGTATGAGGTGTCCCAAGTGTCCAATACCATGGGAAAATACCATGGGAAAGCCCATGGTTTTTCCAATACCACCAATGAGGTGTCCCTTGGCCATTAATGCCTTGTCCCCTCACTTTCCCTATAAATACCAAGCCATTATCTCATCCTTTCGACTCAAAAAATCATCCTCAAAAAATTCCTGGTCTCCTTACCTCCCAAGGAGTCCTCCAAAGGTGCCCCCAAGCCCTCAAGGTCTCAACCTTTGAGTTTTAAGAGTTACATTTTAAGGTAAGGGATCCTACCTCTCTCTTTCTTTCCAAGTACTCTCTTTTATGTCATTTCTTTTATGATCCATGTTATTATGTTTAGGATGTTATTTTATATTCATCCTACTGTCCTTTTCATGTTAATATGATGACATAACCCCTCTTTCTCTCATCATTTCATTTTATTAATGTTTAAGTGGCATCGTTAGGCTGCTGAATTTTTAAGGGATTCTTCCACCCTTCTCGTTTTCACATCTATTTTCATGTCAAGTCTTTTATGTTCCTTTTTATTATGTTGAGGTATGATCTTTATATCTATCATAATGATATTTTATGTTAATATTATGAGAGAACCTATTTTATCTCGTCAATTATTATTTTTTGAAGTTTTAAGTGACGTCGTTAGGCTGCCAAATTTTCAAAAGAGAAATCTTATTTTTGTTTTCCTTTCAAGTTTTTTATTTCATATGGTATGTCCTTAAAATTTTATTACCATGTTCTTATATCATTTATATCATGACCCTCTACTTTTTTATGGATAATTTATGAGTGGGTGACCCATGTCCCCTCTCTTTTCATTATTTTCTAAAACCCTATAACTTAGCCATTATGCTGCAGAATTTTCGTCTCAAAATGCCTCTCTCTTTATATCAAAATATTTTATTTTATTAAGTGAATACTCAAATCTATTTATTCTATAGGGTTATTTACATATATATCAAAATGTTCTATTTTATGTCTGGGACTTACATACATGAAACCCACTTTCCTTTTTCCGTGGGTTTAAAGTGACATAAAGATCACGTCTTTGAAGCAGTTTTTAAAATGTGATGACTATGAAATGAAACCCATTTATTTTATGCTATATGGGTTGTTTATAAAATTGTTTATGATGATATATGTGGATCACATGATAATAAAGACAAATTTAAGGGTGCCCCCTGATATCGCTCCAATGCATTGGGTAATGATGTAACCACTAGAGATTACAATTTTAACGATATCTTGGTGAATAACCTTGGTAATTTCAAATGACACCTTGGGGATGGACCTTGGTGATATGTTCATGATTGTCTATGTTAAAAGTTGTATCCACATCTTAAAGTTATAAAACACTTTATTTTTATTATGATATTCCTCATGATCTTCTTCTCATGCCTTAAAGTTATTTTTCACGACTTTTGATGTATCTCAAGTTCACATGTAAAATGTTTCCCTTATTTCTCTTACTCGCCCTTCTGCTCACCCTTTCCTTTGATGTATGCTCCCAGGTTATGAGATGTTGTAATAAACTAGGATGAACAAATGAAGAAGTCTTTCAAGTATTTAAGAATAATTTTTTATGTTGTCATGTATTAAGTTCCTAGTTTCCAAGACACTAAATCTTAAAGATCCTCGGTTTTTTATAATGTAATGAAAGGTTATATGATAAAAAGGCGGTATGTTATAGTTGGTATCAAAGGATGGTTTAGTTATTTGTGGAAATTAGGATATGAAATCTTTAGGAAGAACCCTATAGAAATGTTTAAATATAGGAAATATTCCTGGTATTTTGGTGAGTATTGAGTAAGTGGTTTATCAAGAAAATACATTCATGTCTCTATACGAGCAGGTAGAGGTGGCTCTGGCATAGATGTACGTAGAGGTAAAACCCGAAAACACCGATTGATCTAGAATCTAATGAGAACTGGTACACGACAACGGGCCTTGCTTCACCCTTGGTTACAACACTCCCGGGGGATATGCTTTGGTAAATTCATAAGCTTAGTATGAACCATTATTAAAGGAACAAAGATAAAATAAAATAAAGATTCACATAATAATATATGATCATGGATCACCTAGATTGGAACCTAGGGGATCACAAGTTAGGATATACTTTTTTTCTACAAGTTTATCCTTCTATTCTTAAAGTTTCCTTTTCATGATTATTGGCTAAGTATTTAAGCCCCCTAATTATACTTTCTTTTCTTAGTTAATGGCGAGAAATGGAAGAACAAGTCTCAACAACCAATGTGATAGGAAATGTGATGATTTTCCTATTAATATGACAGAGATGACTAGAGATCAAGTAGAACATATTGTGTTTATGCCAAACCAGCTATCAAAAATCACAATTAATAATTGGTACCTAGTTGAATGCCCAAATTCATCAAGGAAGAAGAGGATGAAGTCTCAAGGATGTTCATCTGATAAAGTTGATAAGGGAAAGAAGACCCAATTTCCTTTGTGCAAAAAGTGTGTAAAGGGGCACCAAGGAGAATGTCACAAAGGAACCGGGATATGTTTTAAGTGTGGGGTGAAAGGGAATAAAGTAGCCTATTGCTTTAAAAAATGGATAATGTGATGAATATAGATAAGGTTCGATCTAATGTACCTTATACTTTTCAAGGTCGTAAATGTGGAGAATTTGGAAATTATCCAAGGCAATGCTCTCTTGGAAGGGATGAGAAGCATGATGAGAATCAACAATCTTCAAGGACAAGGTAACAATTCAAGTCCTTTGCTAATGTGGATCATGATGACTAAAGTACATGCAACTTCTTTGCAATAATTGTCTATGTCATGTTGTATTTTAGTTCATGCTCTATGAGCATATCTTTAATATTTTATAAGAACATCAAGTCACTACCTAAGATGGTTTTATATCATTAAGGAAAAAATCTATTGTTATGTACAACATGTTGATGTTGTGAAGTTGTTCTTCTTTAAAAAAAGATGATTAGGGGATTAAAAGAAGATTATTATTTTGGAAGATGTTCACTATTTTGGGATCCCTATATGATCGAGGTAAATAGAATACTACGGTATTTTCTTTGAGGAGTAAAGGTTGACTTATATTTTGAAGAATCTATGAATTTAAGGTGAACTTATAGTAATTTAGGTTACTTATGGAAATGATTAACCTATCTTGGGGAAAATATGTTTAGGTTATTTACTTTCGTTATAAGATGTTAGGAGTGATTGATGTTGTTTGGAGATGAACGATAAAGTTTATCTTGGAAGACTATGTTATCAAATCCTTCTTATATTTGGGTTTCAATCTTAGTTTGGTTAATTTTGAGGAATTTTAAGGACAATTATTTATGGAATGGTCTATGATGAACTTTGGGTAGTATCTTGGAACTTTTAAGATTTAAATTAGTTAACCTTTCTATGGGGTTCTTTCTTTTTGAAGAGTTGTTTTATCTTACCCTTTTTGTTTTTGGGATAAATGTTTAAAGATAGATAGTTATTCTTTTGTGGATTACGTGATTCTCTAGAAGATGATTCTTGTGCTTTGATGAGACCAATTAGTTTTGAAGGCTCATTGTTTGGAGAAAAGATTAGTCTTGGTGAAACTTATTAAGGGATGAAACTCTACTTGAAGGTAAATATATTTCCCTATGTTCTTATTCTATGTAATAAATGAATTCCTCAAAATTATTAAAACGAACGTAAAACAAAAACGTTGTTGGTTTAGGTTTCCTACTGGGTAAGCAAAGACAATTTAACCTATCACAAGTTTGTGATTTTCTAGTGGTTAACTTCCTCTTAGACATGTTTTCTATCACTCTCCCTCAGAACTTGACCCTTTTTTCTCCTCCATATCCATGTTTTCCAACATGGAATCCATGTATGGGTTAACTCGGGTGACCTTTGTACTTCCTTTTCTTTCTTTTAAAGTAATAGTGTTTCTGACTCTTTTTTCGATGTGGGACTTTCAATGAAATTTCCAAACCCGATTTTAAAAATTGCGAGGACACAATTTCTTAAGGGCGGAAGATTGTAAGGACCCAAAATTTTGAATAAATATTGTTTCCTAATTTTGTGTGTTATTTTATTTCATACTCAACAAAACTTTTTCATTTAATAAAATGAGTATAATTAAGATGAGACTGTTGGGTTTTGACTATTATATGACCGTTAGTCAGTATGACCTTTGGAAACTAAATGTTGCGATTATTGTATCTAAAAACAAGTGATCTTGGTTAATTAATATAGAAAGAAGATTCGATGTCCTCATCCAGTAGTCTCGGGCCAATCGAAGCCCATCTAACAGAACTTGGGAAGGAGGTAGCACCACTGGGCTTTGCTCTGGACCAAACCCAAGCTTAACTTCATCGTGTAAAGCTAGAACAGAATCGCCGTCGTGAGAAGTTCAAACTAATAGAAATTACTACTCGTGCGATGTTGGCCGAGCCGCCCTCAGATTCTCTCACCTTATCACACCTTACACTTAGGTCTTATGCTGGGGTTATAAGGGGATATGTAAGCAGACCGTAACTGCCTTGTGTAATCCTTTGATTTAAATAAAAATTGTGATTTCTTCTTATGATGAAGTTTGTGAATTTTCAAATGTCCGGATAAATATAGTATGCATATTTTTGATGAATTTTAGAAAAAGGATATTTGAAAATATTTATATAAACCATAAATAATTAATTATGTGTAATGATTTTCAAAAAATGGTCTTCTAAAATTATGTTCAATAAGAAATTTAGAGTCTAATAAGATCAACTTGATTTTGGATGAATAGTAAATTATGAATAGTGACTTTACGCTTAGGATTAGTAATGAGACCAAATGGATTGGTAATCTCACTTAAAGAAAGTATTAATATAATCTAGGCACCTTTATTAAGTAATGTGATTCAACAAAATAGGTAAATAACTGTTTCAGAAATTATTAGTCAAGTATTAGTTTTTTTCAGATGAATAGTGTTTTTTAATTAAAAATTAAATTAAAAATATTTAGAATTTTTTTCATAAAATGGATTTCATTTTTTAAACCCATTCATTTTTCAAATCATTGCATCGATATTTGGTTAAGGTGAAATTTTGGGATTTTTCTGAGAAAGTTGAATTTTCAGTGAATAGAGAAAATACAGTTTTTAAGTTACAGGTATTTAATGACATCGTTAAATGGTATATTAAGTATTTAATAAATATGGTAGACTTATGAATAGAAATATAAGGTATGATGTGTCCCGAGTGGCCAATACCATGGGAAAATACCATGGGAAAGCCCATGGTTTTTCCAATACCACCAATGAAGTGTCCCTTGGCCATTAATTCCTTGTCCCCTCACTTTCCCTATAAATACCAAGACATTCTATCATCCTTTCGACTCCAAAATCATCCTCAATGAAGTTCTAGTCTCCTTACCTCCCAAGGAGTCCTCCCAAGGTGCCCCCAATCCCTCAAGGTCCCAACCTTTGAGTTTCAAGAGTTACGTTTTAAGGTAAGGGATCCTACCTCTCTCTTTCTTTCCAAGTACTCTCTTTTATGTCATTTATTTTATGCTCCATGTTCTTATGTTGAGGATGTTCTTTTATATCCATCATAATTTCCATTTCATGTTAATATGATGAGAGACCCTCTCTTGCTCTCATCATTTCATTTTATGAATGTTTAAGTGGCACCGTTAGGTTGCCGGATTTTTAAGGGATTCTTTCACCCTTCTCGTTTTCACGATCTATTTTCATGTCAAGTCTTTCATGTTCCTTTTTATTATGTTGGGGTATGATATCTATATATGTCATACTGATCTTTTATGTTCATATGATGAGATACTCTATTTGATCTCGTCAATTCTTTTTTTTTTTTGAAGTTTTAAGTGACACCGTTAGGCTGTCAAATTTTCATAAGAGAAATCTTATTTTTGTCTTCCTTTCAAGTTTTTCATTTCATATGTTATGTCCTTAAATTTTTATTACCATGTTTTTATATCCTTTATATCATATCCCTCTACATTTTTATGGATCATTTATTAGTGGGTGACCCATGTCCCCTCTCTTTTCAGTATTTTCTAAAACCCTATAACTTAGCCATTACGCTGCAGAATTTTCGTCTCAAAATGCCTCTCTCTTTATCTCAAAATCTTTTATTTTATTAAGTGAATACTAAAAGCTCTTAATTCTATATGGGTATTTACATATATATCAAAATTTTCTATTTTAATTCTAGGACTTACATAAATGAAACCCGCTTTCCTTTTTTCGTGGGTTTAAAGTGACATAAAGATCACGTCTTTAAAGCAGTTTTTAAAATGTGATAACTATGAAATGAAACCCATTTCTTTTATGATATATGGGTTGTTTATGAAATTATTGATGATGATATATGTGGATCACATGATAATAAATACAAATTTAAGGGTGCGCCCAGATAGTGCTCCAATGCATTGGGTAATGATGTAACCACTAGAGATTGCAATTTTAACGATATCTTGATGAATAAAATTGGTAATTTCAAATGAAACCTTGTGGATGGACCTTGGTAATATGTTCATGATTGTATATGTTAAATGTTGTAGCCAAATATTCAAGTTATGAAACACATTATTTTTATTATGATATGCCTCATGATCTCCTTCTCATGCCTTAAAGTTATTTTTCACGACTTTTGATGTATCTCAAGTTCACATGTAAAATGTTTCCGTTATTTCCCTTACTGGGCCTTCTGCTCACCCTTTCCTTTTATGTATGCTCCCAGGTTATGCGATGCTGTAATAAACTAGGATGAACAAATGAATATACCTTTCAAATATTTAAGAAGAATTTTTTATGTTGTCATGTATTAAGTTCCTAGTTTCCAAGACACTAAACATTAAAGATCCTCAGTTTTGTATAATGTAATGAAAGTTTATGTGATAAAAAGGAGGGATGTTATAGTTAGTATCAAAGGATGGTTTAGTTATTTGTGGAAATTAGGATATGAAAACTTTAGGAAGAACCCTATAGAAAAGTTTAAATATAGGAAATCTTCCTGGTATTTTGGTGAGTATTGAGTAAGTGGTTTATCAAGAAAATACATACTTGTCTGGATACGAGCAGGTAGAGGTAGCTCTGGCATAGATGTACATAGGGGTAAAACCCGAAAACACCATTTGAGCTAGACTCGAACGAGAACTGGTACACGACAACGGGAATTGCTTCACCCTTGGTTATGACACTCCCGGGGGATATGCTTTGATAAATTCATAAGCTTAGTATGAACCATTATTAAAGGAACAAAGATAAAATAAAATAAAGATTCACATAAGAATATATGATCACGGATAACCTAGATTGGAACCTATGGGATCCCAAGTTAGGATATACTTTTCTTCTACAAGTTTATCCTTCTATTCTTAAAGTTTCCTTTTCATGATTATTGGCCAAGTATTTAAGCCCCCTAATTATACTTTCTTTTCTTAGTTAATGGCTGGAAATGGAAGAACATGTCCCAACAACCAATGTGATAGGAAATGTGACGATTGTCATATTAATATGACAGAGATGATGAGAGATCAATTTGAACACATTTTGTTTATGCCAAACCAGCTATCAAAAATTACAATTAATAATTGGTACCTAGTTGAATGCCCAAATTCATCAAGGAAGAATAAGACTAAGTCTCAAGGATGTTCATCTGATAAAGTTGATAAGGGAAAGAAGACCCAATTTCCTTTGTGCAAAAAGTGTGTAAAGGGGCACCAAGGAGAATGTCACAAAGGAACCAGGAGATGTTTTAAGTGTGGGGTGATAGGTCATAAAGTATCCAATTTCTTTAAAAAAATGGATATTGTGATGAATAGAGATAAGGTTCGATCTAATGTACCTTATACTTTTCAAGGCCGTAAATGTAAAGAAGTTGGACATTATCCAAGGAAATTATCTCTTGGAAGGGATGAGAAGCATGATGAGCATCAACAATCTTCAAGGACAAGGGAACAATGCAAGTCGTATGCTGATATGGATCATGTTGGGTCGGAACAAACGCGAAGTGATGGCAAGAGGGGGGGTGAATTGCCTTTTAAAAAATTGATAAACAAATTAAAATCAAAGTTGAAATGCAGCGGAAAGTAAATAAGGCAAGACACAAGAAATTGATAACGGAGTTCGGCCAAAACCCAGCCTACGTCTCCGCTCCCAACTCAACCGTTGAGAGATTCCTACCGCTTGCTTTTCAATGGTTTTAGCAAGAAACCCACTAGGCTTTGAGGTAGCACTAGGACCTATTACAGCTTGCTTTTTGTGGTTTAGCAAGAACCCACTTGCTTTTAATGGTTTAGCAAGAACCCACTAGCCTTTTTAACGGGTGAAGGCTAGCTCACCGAAACACAATCCTTTTAAAAGGAAAGGCTTGAAGAAACCTCTTCACACCTTAATGGTGGTGTGAGAACCCAAAAGAAAGGGGGATGAGAAAAGGTTTGGGGTTTGTAGGCACAAACCCAATTTTAAAGCTCAAAATAAAATAAACAATAAAACCGTAATTGGGAAGACTTGGGCGCCAATTGGATGATGGAGTTGGTGTAGTGTGCTCTCCCAAGCTTCTTGAGTGGTGCTCTTGGATGTGGAAATGGATGGAGCACTTGGGGTTCTCTTGGAACAATCCGCCGGAGCTTCGCCAAAATGATCAACAATGTGTCCGTAGGCTTCACAATAGTTCCGGTAGGTGTCCGGGGCTTCCTTGGCCTTTATTTATAGGCATGGAACCCTTGGGGAGGCTTCGGAGCCGTTGGAGAGGCTAAAAGAGCCGTTGGGAGCCAAGTGGACAGGCTGGTCAACAGCCCAACGGCTAGTTTGACTGTGTCCACCGGCTGGCCGGTACAGTCCCACCGGTTGGCCGGTGTTTGCAAAATGGCATTGGATTCCTGTCCAGGGGCCACCGGTCGACCGGTGCCAGAGCCACCGGCTGGCCGGTGGTGAGGCAGTAGCTAATACTGTTTGGGCAGGGGGCCACCGGCTGGCCGGTGCAAGGCCACCGGTTGGCCGGTGCTGAGGCAGAAGCTCAGCCTTCTTCCCAGGTGCCACCGGCTGGCCGGTGGTGAAGCCACCGGTTGGCCGGTGGACTGCATTTCAGTCCAGTTTGGCCTTTTTGCCTTCTTGGCCTTCTTGGCCCAAATCCTTGGCACCTTAAATGAATGCCTATCATCCAAAAACACTTAAAACAAAATTAGATAAACAATAAGGTGATTGTGATCATGAAAATCAAACAACGAGGGGAACGAGATGTACAACAATCTCCCCCTATTTTGATGATCACAATCACCAAAACAATTAAAGTAAAAACATAAATGAAAGGCATGCTTTTAAATGATCAAATGAAAACAAGCAATGCATGAGATAAAAGGTTTCTCCCCCAATCAATCAAGAAATTCTCCCCCTTTGTGATTATCAAAATAGAGTGGGGCATAAAACTTGATTGAGGGAAACGATGAAAAAACGAGATTTTAAATCAATTGAAAATGATATCAATTGTTGAAAATTTTGAAATGAAAATTGAATAACAGTTTTAATTGAAAGTTTTGAATCAAAAACCAATTGAATTTTGAAATTTGAAACCAAATGAAATTTGTTGAAATTGAGAGTTTTGAATCAAAAATGAATTGAAAGATTTGAATGAAAAATTCGAATTGAATATTTTGAAATGAAAATTTTGATACCAAGAGTTGAAAATTTTAATACCAATTGTTGAAATTGAAAGTTTGAGTCTAAAATTTTGAAATTACAAAAAAAGATTAAAAGATCCTAACTCCCCCTAAATAAAAACAAAAAGTCACCGGGGAGAGGGATTTTGAAAAGAGATGATTTTAGGCCCGGAGAGACTCGCAAGAAGGGATTTTTCAATCCAAACTTGTCTCATGGCGGGTCTTCTCCTATAAAATTCATCCGAATAAAAAATCGATTTGGGCCTTCCATACCGGGCGTTTTTGCAATTACATTCATATATCATGTGCCCGTGTTTTTTACAATAATTGCAAAATTTAAAACCGGAGCTCCCCCTTACAAAAAAAGTGGGTGCATGGGAGGTGGAGGCTTGGTTGGTGTAGCCAAGTCCATTGGTGGTTCTAGATATTCGTTGGGAACCTAGGAGATTGTTCAAATTTTGTTCACCTTGGGTGAACTTGGCTAGGGTCTCTCTAAGGTCCTTGATGGTTGATTCCAAAGAATCAACATCGGGAAAATTTTGGATTTTGAGGGAGAGTTCCTCCTTCTCTTTGAGAAGTTGGTCTCTTTCGAAGGAAAGCTTTTTGAAATTCTTTTTCAAAGCGACAAATTTTGAAGAAAGTTCGTGAAAACCATTTTCAAGTTGGTCTCTAGCGTGTGAAAGTTCTTCATAAGATAAATGATTAAAAGAATTTGAAGAACTAGAGGAAGAGGAAGAAGAGTCGGAAGATGATACCTCATGTTTTGCCATTAGGCATTTTTTACCTTGGTCGCTCGAGGAGAAGGAGGAGAAGGAGGAGCTATCACTCCAAGATGCCTTTGAAGCCTTCTTCTTTCCCTTCTTTTTCTTGGCCCTTTTCTTGTGAAGTGGGCAAGCGGGCTTGATCTTTTCGTCGAGTTCTTGCTCTTGAGCGGGTTCTTGCTTTGGAGCCTTGCTAGTACCTTCATGGGTTAGTTCTAAAAGCTTCCAAATATCATGAGAAGATGTGCAAGAAGAAATACAATCAAAAACATTTCGGTCTAAGCCACAATGTAGAGCATTCATGGCTTTGCCATCAAGCTCGAAATTTGCAATGTCATTGGGGGTCCATTTTGACTCATCGGGAGAGGAAAGCGTAAAACCATGCATAACAATTCTATAAATTGGATAGCTAATGCTTTTTAAAAAAGTGGTCATGCGGGTTTTCCAAAAAGAATAATCGGCTCCATCAAAGAATGGAGCACGATCCAAAGAATGTCCTTCGAGAGTTTGAGAAGAAGAAGCGGTAGAAGCCATCAAAATAAAATAGGATCTTTAATTTGAAACCGGGTTAGGGAATTATTCAAATACGTCGCTCTGATACCAAATGTTGGGTCGGAACAAACGCGAAGTGATGGCAAGAGGGGGGTGAATTGCCTTTTAAAAAATTGATAAACAAATTAAAATCAAAGTTGAAATGCAGCGGAAAGTAAATAAGGCAAGACACAAGAAATTGATAACGGAGTTCGGCCAAAACCCGGCCTACGTCTCCGCTCCCAACTCAACCGTTGAGAGATTCCTACCGCTTGCTTTTCAATGGTTTTAGCAAGAAACCCACTAGGCTTTGAGGTAGCACTAGGACCTATTACAGCTTGCTTTTTGTGGTTTAGCAAGAACCCACTTGCTTTTAATGGTTTAGCAAGAACCCACTAGCCTTTTTAATGGGTGAAGGCTAGCCCACCGAAACACAAGCCTTTTAAAAGGAAAGGCTTGAAGAAACATCTTCACACCTTAATGGTGGTGTGAGAACCCAAAAGAAAGGGGGATGAGAAAAGGTTTGGGGTTTGTAGGCACAAACCCAATTTTAAAGCTCAAAATAAAATAAACAATAAAACCGTAATTGGGAAGACTTGGGCGCCAATTGGATGATGGAGTTGGTGTAGTGTGCTCTCCCAAGCTTCTTGAGTGGTGCTCTTGGATGTGGAAATGGATGGAGCACTTGGGGTTCTCTTGGAACAATCCGCCGGAGCTTCGCCAAAATGATCAACAATGTGTCCGTAGGCTTCACAATAGTTCCGGTAGGTGTCTGGGGCTTCCTTGGCCTTTATTTATAGGCATGGAACCCTTGGGGAGGCTTCGGAGCCGTTGGAGAGGCTAAAAGAGCCGTTGGGAGCCAAGTGGACAGGCTGGTCAACAGCCCAACGGCTAGTTTGACTGTGTCCACCGGCTGGCCGGTACAGTCCCACCGGTTGGCCGGTGTTTGCAAAATGGCATTGGATTCCTGTCCAGGGGCCACCGGTCGACCGGTGCCAGAGCCACCGGCTGGCCGGTGGTGAGGCAGTAGCTAATACTGTTTGGGCAGGGGGCCACCGGCTGGCCGGTGCAAGGCCACCGGTTGGCCGGTGCTGAGGCAGAAGCTCAGCCTTCTTCCCAGGTGCCACCGGCTGGCCGGTGGTGAAGCCACCGGTTGGCCGGTGGACTGCATTTCAGTCCAGTTTGGCCTTTTTGCCTTCTTGGCCTTCTTGGCCCAAATCCTTGGCACCTTAAATGAATGCCTATCATCCAAAAACACTTAAAACAAAATTAGATAAACAATAAGGTGATTGTGATCATGAAAATCAAACAACGAGGGGAACGAGATGTACAACAGATCATTATGACTAAAGTACATGCAACTTCTTCACAATAATTGTCTATGTCATGTTGTATTTTAGCTCGTGCTCTATGAGCATATATTTAATGTTTTTTAAGAACATCGAGTCACTACCTAAGATGGTTTTATATCATTAAGGAAAACATCTATTGTTATGAACCACATGTTGATGTTGTGAAGATGTTCTTCTTTAAAAAAATATGATTATGGGATTAAAAGATGATTATTATTTTGGAAGACGTTCACTATTTTGGGAACCCTATATGATCGAGGTAAATAGAATACTATGGTATTTTCTTTGAGGAGTAAAGATTGACTTATATTTTGAAGAATTGATGAATTTAAGGTGAACTTATAGTAATTTAGGTTACTTATGGAAATGATTAACCTATCTTGGGGAAAATATGTTTTGGTTAGTTACTTTTGTTATAAGATGTTAGGAGTGATTGATGTTGTTTGGAGATGAACGATTAAATTTATCTTGGAAAACTATGTTATCAAATACTTCTTATATTTGTGTTTCAATCATAGTTTTGTTTATTTTGATGAATTTTAATGACAGTTATTTATGGAATGGTCTATGATGAACTTTGGGTAGTACTGTGGAACTTTGAAAAATTAAAGTAGTTACCTTCCTATGAGGTTCTTTATTTTTGAAGAGTTGTTTTATCTTACCCTTTCTGTTTTTGAGATAAATGTTTAAAGATAGATAGTTATTCTTTTGTGGATTACGTGACTCTCTAGAAGATGATTCTTGTGCTTTGATGAGACCAAGTAGTTTTGAATGCTCATTGTTTGGAGAAAAGATTAGTCTTGGTGAAACTTATTAAGGGATGAAACTCTACTTGAAGGTAAATATATTTCCCTGTGTTCTTATTCTATGTAATAAATGAATTCCTCACAATTATTAAAAGGAACGTCAAACAAAAACGTTGTTGTTTTAAGTTTCCTACTGGGTAATCAAAGACCGTTTAGCCCATCACAAGTTTGTGGTTTTCTGGTGGTTAACTTCCTCTTAGACATGTTTTCTATCACCCTCCCTCAGAACTTGACCGTTTGTTTTCTCCTCCATATCCATGTATTCCTACATGGAATCCTAGTATGGGTTAACTCGGGTGACCTTTGTACTTCCTTTTCATTATTTTAAAGTAATTGTGTTACTGACTCTGTTTCCAATGTGGGACTTTCAATGAAATTTCCAAGCCCAATTTTAAAAATTGCGAGGACGCAATTTCTTAAGGGGGGAATATTGCAAGGACCTGAAATTTTGAATAAATCTTGTTTCCTAATTTTGTGTGTTATTTTATTTCATACTCAACAAAACTATTTCATTTAATAAAATGAGTATAATTAAAATGAGACTGTTGGGTTTTGACTATTATATGACCGTTAGTCAATATGACCTTTGGAAACTAAATGTTGCGATTATTGTCTCTAAATACAATTGATCTTTGTTAATTAATATAGAAAGAATATTCGATGGCCTCATCCAGTAGTCTTGGGACAATCTAATCCCATCTAATAGAACTTGGGAAGGAGGTAGCACCATTGGGCTTTGGTCTAGACCAAAACCAAGCTGAACTTCATCGTCTGAAGCTATAACGGAATCGCCTTCGTTAGAAGTTTAAACTGATAGAAATTACTACTCGTGCGATGTTGGTCAAGCCGCCCTCATATTCTCTCACCTTAGCACACCTTACACTTAGGTCATGTGCTATGGTTATAAGGGGCTATGTAAGGAGACCGTAACTGCCTTGTGTAATCCTTTGATTTAAATAAAATTTTTGATTTGTTCTTATGATGAAGTTTGTGAATTTTCAAATGTCCGGATAAATATAGTATGCATATTTTTGATGAATTCTAGAAAAAGGATATTTGAAAATATTTATGTAAACCTTAAATAATTAATTATGTGTAATGATTTTCAAAAAATGGTCTTCTACAATTATGTTCAGTAAGAAATTTAGAGTCTAATAAGATCAACTTGATTTTTGATGAATAGTAAATTATGAATAGAGATTTTACGCTTAGGATTAGTAATGTGACCAAATGGATTAGTAATCTCACTTAAATAAAGTATTAATATAATCTAGGCACCTTGATTAAGTAATGTGAATCAACAAAATAGGTAAATAACTGTTTCAGAAATTATTAGTCAAGTATCAGTTTTTTTGGGTGAATAGTTTTTTTAATTAAAAATTAAAATTAAAATATTTAGAAAATTATTTTTATAAAATGGACTTCATTTTTGAACTCATAGCATCGATATTATGTTAAGGTGATTTTTCTGAAAAAAATGATTATTCGGTGAATAGTGTATTTATTTAAAAATTAAATTAAAAATATTTAAAAATTTATTTTTATAAAATGGAGTTCATTTTTGAAATCAGAGCATCGATATTTGGTTAAGGTGAAATTTTCGGATTATTCTGAGAAAGTTGAATTTTTGGTGAATAGTGAAAATATGGTTTTTAATTTGCGGGTGTTTAATGACATCATTAAATGATGTATTAAGTATGTAATCAATATGGTCTACTTATGAATAGTAAGCTAAGGTATGAGGTGTCCCAAGTGGCCAATATCATGGGAAAATACCATGGGCAAGCCCATGGTTTTTCCAATACCACCAATGAGGTGTCCCTTGGCCATTAATGTCTTGTCCCCTCACTTTCCCTATAAATAGCAATCCATTATATTATCTTTTCGACTCCAAAATCATCCTCAACGAAGTTCTGGTCTCCTTACCTCCCAAGGAGTCCTCCCAAGGTGCCCCCAAGCCCTCAAGGTCCCAACCTTTGAGTTTTAAGAGTTACGTTTTAAGGTAAGGGATCCTACCTCTCTCTTTCTTTCCAAGTACTCTCTTTTATGTCATTTCTTTTATGCTCCATGTTATTATGTTGAGGGTGTTATTTTATATTCATCCTACTATCCTTTTCATGTTCATATGATGAGAGACCCCCTCTTTCTCTCATCATTTAATTTTATGAATGTTTAAGTGGTGCCGTTAGGCTGCCGAATTTTTAAGGGATTCTTTCACCCTTCTCATTTTCACGATCTATTTTCTTGTCAAGTCTTTCATGTTACTTTTTATTATGTTGGGGTATGATATATATATCTATCATACTGATATTTTATGTTCATATGATGAGATAACCTTTTTGATCACATCAATTCTTTTTTTTTATGTTTTAAGTGACGCTGTTAGGCTGCCGAATTTTCATAAGAGAAATCTTATTTTTGTCTTCCTTTCATGTTTTTTATTTCATATGGTATGTCCTTAAAATTTTATTAACATGTTCTTATATACTTTATATCTTGTCCCTCTACTTTTTTAGGGATCATTTATGAGTGGGTGACCCATGTCCCCTCTCTTTTCAGTATTTTCTAAAACCCTATAACTTAGCCATTATGGTGCAGAATTTTCGTCTCAAAATGCCTCTCTCTTTATCTCAAAATATTTTATTTTATTAAGTGAATACTCAAAGATCTTTCTTCTATAGGGGTATTTACATATATATCAGAATATTCTATTTTAATTCTGGGACTTACATACATGAAACCCGCTTTCCTTTTTCTGTGGGTTTAAAGTGACATAAAGATCACGTCTTTAAAGTAGTTTTTAAAATGTGATGACTATGAAATAAAACCCATTTCTTTTATACTATGTGGTTTGTTTATGAAATTATTGATGATGATATATGTGGCTCACATGATAATAAAGACAAATTTAAGGGTGTTCCCTGATAGCACTCCAATGCATTGGGTAATGATGTAACAACTAGAGATTGCAATTTTAACGATATCTTGGTGAATAACCTTGGTAATTTCAAATGACACCTTGGGGATGGACCTTGGTGATATGTTCATGATTGTCTATGTTAAATGTTTTAGCCACATCTTCAAGTTATGAAACAATTTATTTTTACTATGATATGCCTCATGATCTCCTTCTCATGCCTTAAAGTTATTTTTCACGACTTTTGATGTATCTCAAGTTCACATGTAAAATGTTTCCCTTATTTCCCTTACTAGGCCTTCTGCTCACCCTTTCCTTTGATGTATGCTCCCAGGTTATGAGATGCTGTAATGAACTAGGATGAACAAATGAAGAAGTCTTTCAAGTATTTAAGAAGAATGTTTTATGTTGTCATGTATTAAGTTCCTGGTTTCCAAGACACTAAACCTTAAAGATCATCGGTTTTGTATAATGTAATGAAAGTTTATGTGATAAAAAGGCAGGATGTTATACTACAAGCAAAAGGAAGGTATTTACTATGGTGAAGTCAGTACACTTGTCGATTACCCACCATGATATGATTCAAATGTCTGGATGATGAGGAAAAACAAGTTTAATGGTGGATGTTGGACAATAAACCAATTTTCCCTTGGACGGTGTCAACCTTCTACTATTGTAATATATGCTTGGAGAATTCAATATTGGGAAGCTTGACGTGTGTGGCTTTAGAGGCTTGGATGACACCTACCACACCAAACGGTGGACTTTTATTTCTTTTTGGTTTTGATTGTTTGTTTTATTGTTCTTATATCTCTATAAATAGGTGGGTTGTGTGTGCTGTATTTAATTCAAAGTTGAAGAAAAATATCACTTTGTTTTCACTGCGTTTGTGTTGCTGTCTAGAATTCTGACATCAACCATCTCTCAGGTCTCCCTTTTATAAGGGGGCTTGCCCATGATATCCTTCTGGATTACCAATGTGGGATTTAGGTCATCCCTTCCCTCCATAGAATAAATAATATATTATTTTTAAAAATTAGTAACTAATTAATAATAAATATTAATTACTAATAAATAATAATTAACTATTAATATTTCTATTAAATTGTTATAATTAACTAATTAATATTAATAATATTTTAAACTATATTAATTAATTACTAATTAATTGCTAATTAATAATAATAAAAATAAACTAATTAACTAGTAATTAATAATTAATAATTAATAGGTTTTAATTAGTTAGTAAATAAATACTATATAATTAATAATAAATATATAATATATAATATATAATTATAATTAATAAAAGTTAGTAACTAAAAAATTAAATATTTATTAGTAATTAGTATTATTATCAATAATTATTTAATGAAATATTAATAATTTAATAACATTTAATTAATCATTAGCATTTTAATTATTTAATCTTTATTAATAATTTTTAGTAACTGAATAATATATTTAAATATTTATTATTAACTGTATAATAATTATTAATAATAATTATTAATAAATAAATAAATAATTAGTTAATTTTTAATTAATATTATCAATAACAAATTAAGTATCGTATAATTACTAATTAATTAATAAAAAATAATTATATTATTCTTTTTAATAATTATTTACAAAATAACAATTTTAAATATTTTTAGTAATGAATATTAATTAGTAATTAATATTTTTTAGAAATCAAAAATATTATATACTAAATCAGATAATTTAATTAATATTTATTAGTAATTAATATTTATTAGTAATTAATATTAATTTGCAACAATTAGTTAATTAATTAATACTAATTTAATAATAATTAATTAAATTTTTTTAATTTAATAATAATAATAATTTTACTATTTAGTAACTAAATAATAACTTTAAATATTTATTAGTAATTTTTTATGAATAATTATTAAAAATTATTAGTCAGTTAATAATTAATTAGTTAGTTAATAATTATCGTTCTTAAAATGTAATTAAATATTGCTAAATTATTAATTAATTATTATAATAATATTTTTAATAATAAGTTACTAAATAATAATTTTTAATATTTGTTAGTAATTAACACTGACTAGTAATTAATAGTCTTAGAAATTAATATTACTAATTTGTAAATAATATTATTTATTTAACATTTATTTGTAATTAATATGTAATAGTAATTAATTTTAATGAATAACAAGTAGTTAATTAATTTATACAAATTTAATAACAATTATTTAAAAATTAGTAATTTAAAAATTTAATCACTATTATTAATATTTAGTAACTAAATAATTATTTTAAAAATTTATTAAAAAATATTAAATTATTGAAATACTAATGATTGATTAATTATTATTATTTAATTAAATAATTATTGATAATTAATACTGATTACTAATAAATATTTAATTTTTTTAGTTACTAATTTTTAATAATTATAATTATATATTTATTATTTATTATTTTATCATTATTAATACTATTTATTATTAAGTATATATTATTTAATTACTAATTAATTAAAACCTATTAAATTTTAATTATTTATTAGTAATTAATTAGTTTATTATTATTATTAATTAGTAATTAATTAGTTATTAATTAACATTGTTTAAAATATTATTAATATTAATTAGTTAATTATTAAGATATAATAAAAATGTTAAAAGTTCATTATTATTATTATTATTTATTAGTAATTAATATTTACTTTTAATTAATTATTAATTATTAATAATAATATATTATATATTCTGTGCAGGGGAGGTTTGACTTGGATCCCACCTTGGAAATTTAGAAAGATTTATTGGGCAAACCCCATATAAAAGGGAGGTGTGAGAGGTGGTTTGGATTTTTTGGTGAAAGATGACATTTGGGATTTTACCTTTTGGACGTATTTTCAACAATATTTTAACCTGGGCTTATTTATTTATTTATTTATTTATTGAGATAACACACCATAAATATTAATTGTGAGTAAAAAAAAATTAATTCTGAAATATCCTAACGACCATAATTAGCCCACAGCAGCCTGTTTTTTGAGGAGTAGAGGCTGGAACTTGTAAAAGCCCGCAGGATGGATCTGATCGCACTCGATGTATCTTTGACATTGGTTATCCAAACTTGGTAGGCGCTCATAAATTTAGTATTTATCAACAACTAATGAACAATCTAATGCATGTAAGTGTACAAAAGTTAGGTCGATGTGGACAAACCCATGTGATTATTTTGACGTTACTCCACTCTCTCTCTCTCTCTCTCTCTCGATATCAACATATACCGAAGACACACAGACTCCAGTATTAAAGCCGCATCGTCCTACCAGAGACTAACAGTCCGGGAGGATGAAGAGTGCGTGTCATGCTAAGCGGATCCTGCGCCGAGTTTTTTCGTTTCCCCGTTCCACCCTCGATGATGTTCCCAAAGGCCACTTTGTTGTGTACGTGGGAGACGAATGCAAGGAGAGGTTCGTGGTTCCGATCTGTTATTTGAAGCACCCTTCCTTCCAGGACTTGCTGGTGCATGCTGAGGAAGAATTCGGGTTCCACCATCCCACGGGGGTCCTCACCATACCATGCACTGTGGAGGAATTCGTGGACCTCGCCCACGGTTTGAGTTGCTGAGAAAAGAGAAGAAGTTGCAGGGTGGAAAAAAAAATCGGTTTTTGAGTATATTTTTGGTTTTCCCTAGTTGTAATGTAAAGCTGTAATCAGCAACTAAAGGGTTGCTGGATTGTAGTAAAACCCCAGACTGTTAGAATCGTAGTATGAGACAATGATACAGTGGGTTTAGCATATGCAACTCTTCTGTTTCCATTAAACAAACCCTGAACTACCCTACTGCCGGCCATCCTTCTGGGCCGCCTCTCGGGGCCCCTTGGGAGCTTCGGGATAAATGATAAATCCTTCTTGGGAAGACAAGGCTTTCGACGAATCATTCTCCCCCGCCGGCTTCAGGTCCGGCAGCGCGTTGTGGGTCCGGCGGCTAGCCGGAACAAGCCCCTCCGCCGTGCACGGTGGCGTCCAAGCGTCGGGTCTCTTTCTGGGCCTTATCCGTACCCTTTGTCTTCGTTAGGAGATATTAAATTGCAGAAGCGTGTGTCGGCAGCTTCCTGTAGGCCTGAGAGCGACGCGGTGGCGATCTTCTCCTCTGGCGGTCCTCTATGTTGGATGAGTCAAGTTGGGCGGCTAGGAGTTTGGAAGTTTCCTCCTACCCCCACTCCCGTTAATTCTTTGCATGCAACTCATGATTCTATGAACATTGTTGCGGTTGAAGGGCAGTGCAAGCGTCGGGTCTCTTTCTGGGCCATATCCGTGCCCTTTGTCTTCATTAGGAGATATTAAATTGCAGAAGCGTGTGATGGCAGCTTCCTGTTGGCGTGCTGTGGCGATCCCTTTCTCTGGCTGTCCTCTGTGTTGGATGAATCAACTTGGGCAGCTGCGAGTTTGGAATTTTCCTGGTAGCCCCTCCCCTTGATTGACTTTTTTTTTCCAATACATTTTTTTTAAAAAATGATTTTCAAAAAACCGTTAGGGCAGAATTTTTTTACAAAATGCACCCAAAGGCGGCATACGCGATGCCGCCTTTCCCCTAATTTTTTTTTTGAAAATTTTTATTTTTATTTTTTGTTATATATATATATATATATATACAAAACTAAAAATTTCAGCAGAATTTATCCGCTATTTTAAATCCAGCTGTACTGCTATTACACCAATCTGGATTCTGACAGAACCTCTCACCCAGAGCTCCCTTTTATAAGAGAGCTTACCCTGAAAATTATTCTGCATTTCTGATGTGGGATTCTGGTTCTCCATTTCCTACGCAGAACATTCTGCATTTCCGATGTGAGATTTTGTTTCAAGTACTCGACTTTGAAAGACTATAAAATATAAACTATAAGACCAATATAAATGAAACTTAAAACATGGATTAAACATATACAAAATAGTTGAAAACAAAAAGAATTTCATAAAAAATGATGATACAAAATAATTTATAAGCTTTCAAAACAACATACTTGAAACTTAAAAAATTTAAAGTACATGAATTTAAAAGCCTATAAAATATAAACTACAAGACCAATATAAATGAAACTTAATACATTTATTAAACATATAACAAATAGTTGAAAATAAAAGAATTTCGTAAAAAATGTTGATAGAAAATAATATATAAGCTTTCAAAATCGCGTACTTGAAACAAAAAAATGTTTCTAGTACGTGACTTTCAAATACAATAAAATATAAACTATAAGACCGATGTAAATGAAACTTAAAACATGGAATAAACATATAACAAATAGTTGAAAATAAAAAGAATTTCGTAAAAAATGTTCATGAAAAATAATCTATAACCTTTCAAAACCACCTACTTGAAACTTAAAAATGTTCCAAGTATGTCGCTTTGAAATACTATAAAATATAAACTATAAAACCGATATAATTTAAAGTTAACACATGTATTAAACATATAAAAAATTATTAAATTATTAAATTAATATTATTAATAATTAATTATATAATAATTAATTAGTTAATTAGTAATTATTAATAATTAAGTATATAATAATTAACCAATTAATTAGTAATATAATGACTTAATAATTACAATTTAGCAATTATAATGAAAAATTACAATTTATAACTATATTACTAATTAACTAATTAACTATTATATAATTAATAATTATATTACCAATTAACTAATTAATTATTATATAATAATTTTTAATAAATACTAATTAATAATTTTTATGAATAATTATAATTTATAATTATATTACTAATTAACTAATTATAAAAAGAGCATCAGTTCTATCTTTCTCCAAAAATTAACTAATTAACTATTTATATATTTAATAATTATATTACTAATTAACTAATTAATTATTATATAATTGATGATTAATAATTACTGATTAAATGACTACAAATTATATAATTAATAATTATATTACTAATTAACTAATTAATTTTTATATAATTAATAATTATATTAGTAAGTAACTAATTAATTATTGAATAATTAATAATTATATTACTAATTAACTAATTATATTACTAATTAAATAATTAACTATAATATAATTAATTATTAATAATTACTAATTAACTAACTAATTATTATACAATTAGTAGTTATATAATTGACATTTTCATGATGTTTGTATATATTCTTAACTCGGATATATAGATAAAATCTTGTTTTGATAGGACTGTTAATAATGAACTCGGATTTTTGACGTGATTGAATTTTTTTATCTATCCGAAAATCTAACTCTATAAATCAGGTTTTATTCTAGTTATATGATATATATTTTGTCATATTATTTGAGTTTTTTTAGGTTGGACACATGTGTTTATATCATATAATATGTGCTATTTGTACTTTATTAAACATATGTTATGTGTTTACATCGATAAAAAACACTAATATATTATAAACATGTGTTATAAATATTAATAGAACATATGTAAGTAATATTATCATTATATATATATAACATATTTGTTAACATGATATATTTAATGATAACTCTGGACATACTCTGCTATTTTCAAAGGGTGGTGACAAACTCTAAAGTATTTGAGTGATGCTAAATAATGATTTTCTCTCCAAATAAAATAAAGCATGAATTGGTCTCATATGTAAATAAATAAACGACCACCATTATTAAAAAATCTAAATTAAAACATAAATTAAGTCTTTTAAGAATGCATACACCTACAAAATAATATACATGCTATTAGGGGTAGAGATTTGAGGAAACTTCTCATGGTGTACACCCTTGGTAATATCCAGTGTAGTTTAAATCAAGGTTTTTTAGTTAAAGAGTCCCTTACCTCGATTCTGAAATGTAAAATATGTTCTTTATATTCCATAATAATAAAATTATGTTAGTTTTATGCTTTCTTATTAACCATATCCATGTTCGTTATTACGTTTATATCACTTAGTATAATTTTATAACCAATTACTTAATTATTTAAATGCACTTTGGATATTTTGATGACATTAGTTTCATAAGTTCAAAATGACTATGGTAATTGGAATACGATCATAAATGTATTTAATAAACATTATAAAGAATAATAATAATTTCATTATTATCATTTTTATAAATAAATTATACTTTTAAATTAAACCATTTCATATAGTTCAGAAAAATGAACTAAGTTACAATCTTGGAGATTGTAGGTCGTATGTACGCATGAGTAATGTTTCCAATTTCAAAGTCACGTACTTAAAACATTTTTAGTCTTATATTTTATGTTTTATAGTCTTTCAAAGTCGCATACTTGAAACATTTTTTAGTTTCAAGTAGGCGTTTTTAAAAGATTATAAATTATTTTTCATCAACATTTTTTAAGAAATTCCTTTTGTTTTCAATTATTTCTTATATGTTTAATCAATATTTTTTATGTTTCATTTATATTGGTGTTATATTTTATATTTTATAGTCTTTCGAATTCACGCACTTGAAACATTTTTTAGTTTCAAGTAAGCAGTTTTGAAAGCTTATAAATTAATTTTCATCAACATTTTTTTGGAAATTCTTTTTGTTTTCAACTATTTATTATATGTTTAATCAATGTTTAAAGTTTCAATTATATTAGTTTTATAATTTATATTTTATATTCTTTCAAATTCACGTACTTGAAACATTTTTTAGTTTCAAGTAGGCGGTTTTGAAAGCTTATAAATTGTTTTTCATCAACATTTTTTAGGAAATTATTTTGTTTTCAACTATTTATTATATGTTTAATCAATGTTTAAGTTTCATTTATGTCAGTTTTATAGTTTATATTTTATTGTATTTCAAAGTCACGTACTTGAAACATTTTTTAGTTTCAAGTTAGCGGTTTTGAAAGCTTATAAATTACTTTTCATCAACATTTTTTACAAAATTCTTTTTATTTTCAACTATTTTTTATATGTTTAGTCGATTTTTAATGTTTCATTTATATTGGTCTTGTATTTTATATTTTATAGTCTTTCAAATTCACGTACTAGAAACATTTTTAAGTTTCAAGTAGGCAGTTTTGAAAGGTCATAGATTATTTTTCATCAACATTTTTTAGGAAATTCTTTTTGTTTTCAACTATTCATTATATGTTTAATCAATTTTTAAAATTTCATTTATATCGGTCTTATAATTTATATTTTATTGTATTTCAAAGTCACGTACTTGAAACATTTTTTAGTTTCAAATAAGCGGTTTTGAAAGCTTATAAATTATTTTCTATCAACATTTTTTACAAAATTCTTTTTGTTTTCAACTATTTGTTATATGTTTAATCCATGTATTAAGTTTAATTTATATTGGTCTTGTAGTTTATATTTTATAGGCTTCTAAATTCACGTACTTGAAACTTTTTAAGTTTCAAGTATGTGGTTTTGAAAGCTTAAAATTATTTTCTATCATAATTTTTTATGAAATTATTTTTGTTTTCAATTATTTTTTATATGTTTAATCCATGTTTAAAATTTCATTTATATCAGTATTATAGTTTATATTTTATAGACTTTCAAAGTCGAGTACTTGAAACATTTTTTAGTTTCAAATAAGCGGGTTTGAAAGCTTATAAATTACTTTTCATCAACATTTTTTACAAAATTATTTTTATTTTCAACTATTTGTTATATGTTTAATACATGTGTTAACTTTAAATTATATCGGTTTTATAGTTTATATTTTATAGAATTTCAAAGCAACATACTTGAAACATTTTTAAGTTTCAAGTAGGCGGTTTTGAAAGGTTATAGATTATTTTTCATGAAATGTTTTTACAAAATTATTTTTATTTTCAACTATTTGTTATATTTTTATTCCATGTTTTAAGTTTCATTTATATCGGTCTTATAGCATATATTTTATTGTATTTCAAAGTCACGTACTTGAACATTTTTTAGTTTCAAGTATGCGGTTTTGAAAGCTTATATATTATTTTCTATCAACATTTTTTACGAAATTATTTTTATTTTCAAATATTTTTTATATGTTTAATCTATGTACTAAGTTTCATTTATATTGGTCTTGTAGTTTATATTTTATAGGCTTCTAAATTCACGTACTTGAAACCTTTTAAGTTTCAAGTATGTGGTTTTGAAAGCTTATAAATTATTTTCTATCATCATTTTTTATGAAATTATTTTTGTTTTCAACTATTTTTTATATGTTTAATCCATTTTTTAAGTTTCATTTATATTGGTCTTATAGTTTATATTTTATAGTCTTTCAAAGTCGAGTACTTGAAACAGAATCCCACATCGGAAATGCAGAATGTTCAGCGTAGGAAATTGAGTACCAGAATCCCACATCGGAAATGCAGAATAATTTTCAGGGTAAGCTCTCTTATAAAAGGGAGCTCTGGGTGAGAGGTTCTATCAGAATCCAGACTGTTGTAATGGCAGTACTGCTGGATTTAAAATAGCGGATAAATTCTGCTGAATTTTTTAGTTTTTTTTATATATATATAAACAAAAAAAACAAAAAAAATTCAAAAATTTTTTTTTGGGGAAAGGCGGCATCTGGGATGCCGCCTTTCGGGTGCATTTTGAAAAAAAATTCCACCCTAACGGTTTTTTGAAAAATATATTTTTTAAAAAATTTATTAAAAAAAATCCCCGTTGATTCTTTGAATGCAACCCATGATTCTATGAACATGCATTCGTATCTTTGTGTGGGGAACACCAACAATAGTTGTTTTGCCGATCGGCTATCTCTAAGAATACTGTGTTGGGATTTAACGCTTAAACCCTGAAATACCCAAGACCCACTATCCCGTGATGAGTTTTTTTATACGTTTTCTGATTTTTTTTAACGGTATAGGTTATTTTAAAAAAAATGCTACAAAGGCGGCATTGTCGATGCCGCATTTGTATTGATGCGCAAAGGTGTCATCATCGATGCCGCCTTTGTGTTGATGTGCAAAGGTGGCATCGACGATGCCACCTTTACTCCTCTGCACCGCCTTTGGCCCGGATCGATGACATGGAAAAAGCGGCGGGGGATGCCGCCTTTCGCCTCTAGGTAAGGCCAAAGGCGGCACCACCAATGCTGTCTTGGCCTCAACTCCCTATAAAAGGGCAGCCCCCCTTCTTCTCACTCAATTCTTGTCTTTATCTCTCCTAAATTCTCTCAGTCTCTCTCTAGAAAATTAATTTTATGTGCAGGTTTTTGCAAAGCATCATTTAGAGGTATTTTTATTTATTTAATTGAATTCTTTTTAGTTTTAAATATTTCATTTTTTAAGTAGTTTAAATAGTTCTTAATATTTTGATTATTAGGTTCTTAATTATTTATATATAGTTTGAAATAATTATTGTTAGTAGTATAGATTTAGTATACATTAACTTAGGATTAACTTAGGATTAAGTATAGTGAAATATTGGTAGCTTAAAGATTATGTGGTTATCTAAGCAATCAAATCTCTATCTGGATACAAACTAGTAGATGTGGCTCTAGCACAGATGTACCTAGGGGTAAAACCAAAAAACACCGCTTTGAGCTAGACTCGAATGAGAACTGGTGCATGACAACGAGCCTTACTGTACTCCTGGTTTGACACTCTCAGGGGATATGCTTAAGATGATTCATATTTCCTTTTTAAACTACTAACATATTTAAGAGAAAAGAAATTAAATTAGTATATTTATCAATGATAAAATGATAATTATGATGTTATAGAATGAAATAAGGACAAAAGCATTAACGACTGAAAGTTGTTATTAGTAATTAAATCTGTTTAAGTAGTTTAATTAGTAATATATTGGGCGGCTGGGAGTTTGGAAGTTTCCTCCTACCCCCACTCCCGTTGATTATTTGCATGCATCTCATGATTCTATTATTGTGGTTGAAGGGTAGTGCAAATGAAACCAAACAATCATCGAAGAGCAAAAGGATCTGATCTAGAACTGTGGTGTTCGGTGATGCAAAGCAAGAACTGAATACAAATTTCAAAATGTAAAGAAAACAGTAGATCAACATAAGGATTTAACTTGATTCGGACCTTTAGAGGTCATACTGCACGACAAGAACACCACACACACGATTTTTATTAAGCTCAAAAATAACATGAAAAAAATGAAGAAGATTTACAAGTTGCAAACCAAGAAACAAGGCTTCAAGACTATACTCACCATGTTGGACAAAAAGTTATCTGGCGGTCCTGATCTCTTCAAGCCAAGACAGATTGTGAAGCCTCTTGGATCAGATGATGCATCCACTGAAAAATACTTCCAAGATTCCTGGAATCATCAACGAGAAGCCGCACTTCTTCTATTAGGGAAGGACATCACCTCCACCACTTATGGGCCATGAGTTGAGGCTGAGGGGGAGAAACATGCCGTGACGATGCTCGAATAGGTGGCCGAACCAGAGAACCAGGGCACTAGGGTTTCACCTGAGAAGATCGAGAGCACCACGCTGAAGGAGAGCCGAATGGCCACAGCCACAGGAACCAACAGACAAGGGTGATGAAACCCCATGATGATGATTTATTCCCCAAAAACCACATTCCCATTCCATGGGTGCCACAAAGGAAGGGAGAAACAGAATAGCCAAACAAACCGAAGTGACTCAAATATCCAGAGAATCATATGGAAAACCAGATGCAGAGAGGCGGCAAAAATGATCAACTGTGGAAAAAGAAGATCCCAACAAATGCAGATTGCCAGCGTGTCAAGTAGCGGGACAGATAACAAGGCCACAAACCAACCAGCCCAAAAAACATGCCCAATAGAAAAACATGCCCAAGAAAAAAATAAAGATCTGGTGTGCATAAATAAAATGGCACCATAAACATTAAACCAAAATCAAATATGAGAAAAAATTAAGAAGGCTTAATTCACAAGTCTCCACCATTTTCAATTAAAATTTGGTGATGTTCTTGCACCCAAGATCATAGAACCGGAACCAAGTTTAGGCTATCTAAACATAATTTAAACTTAGACATGACCACAACTTTAGTCAGACTATCAGCCGAGTTTATGTTAGTGTGTATCTTATTGATACATACAATTCCTGATTCTAAAACATCTCTAATAAAATGTAATCTAATATCTATGTGCTTAGACTTACCATGGAAAACTAAATTTTTACATAAATGAATTGATGACCAGTAATCAGAATAAACATTGATAAGAGAACTATAAATACTAAGTTCAGAAGACATGCCTTTGATCCACAAGGCTTGTTTATCCGCCTCAGTTAAAGCAATTTATTTTTATTCTATTGTTTAAAGTGAAACAACAGATTGCATGTTGCACTTCTAGGAAATGGTATGTTCAAAAGGAGTAAACACATAACTGATTAAAGATTTACGATTTTCAACATTTCCAGCATAGTCAACATCAAAAAAACCATAGATAAGCTCAGTAATATCTACATTTCTACCATAGCAAAAAAGAAATATTAGATGTACAAGAAAGATACCTAAGGATCCACTTAAGGGCATGCCAATGTGGCTTCCATAGAGTGGCCATGAACTTACATAGAGTGCAGATAGCAAATGCAATATCAGGCTAAGTATAAATCAGAGAATACATTATGCTAAAATAGCATAAGTAATTTTAGACATAAATTCAATAACTTCTTCAACTGTATGGGATTTAGTCAAAGATTAAAATTTTGTGCAAGAGAGATATTAACAGGTTTGAGAGTTTCAAACATATACCTCTTTAAAACTTTTAAAACATAAACATGATGAGATAGATAATGTAATTTGTTTGGGCTTTCTATTATGATTTCAACACCTAGGATTTTTTTGGCTTCCCCTAGGTCCTTCATTTCAAAATTTCTATTCAATTGGGATTGGATAGAATAAATCATATTTATATCTTTGCATATAATAAGAATGTCATCGACATACAATATCAGATAAATGATGCAAGTTTTAGTTGATTTAAATTGAATTCAAGCATCATAATGACTCTTAACAAACTTGTTACCTAGCATGAATGAATCAAACTTCAAGTATCACTACCCAGAGGCTAGTTTCAGGCCATACAAGGAAAACTTGATTTAGTTTGAATTTAGTAGGATAACCATCATGAGGTTTCATATATATATTTTTTCAAATCACCATGTAGAAAAGCAGTTTTAACATATAATTTCTATATATGGTAGTCATTATAAGCAGAAAAAGATAAAAAAAGTTGAATGGAATCATGTTTGACAATAGGGGAAAATATTTCAGAGTAATTAATTCCTTCTCTTTAAAAGAAGCCCTAGTCAACTATCCTAGATTTAAATTTGATTTTACTTCCCACAGTGTTGTTTTCCTTTCTATTAAAGATCCATTGGGAACCAATTACTTTAGAATTAATTTTTTTTACAATGTCCCATGTATGGTTCTTTCTCAAGGATTACATTTCTTCATTCAAGGCAAAGACCCACTAATTTGAGTCATTGTCTTTTAACATCGGCCTATAAGAAAAAGGATCACCATCAATAAGATCATGGGACACATGAAAGTCATACGAAGCCATATCATACTAGATAAGAAAAAAGGAAGCCCATGGAATCTCTTTTTCCTATCACGGGTCAATTGATAATCCTGATGAGTTGTAAGAGGTTCAGAATTTGAATCTGAACTGGAAATAGGCTCAGATTCATCTACATTAGTGGGATGAGGAGGAGGTGAAGTTGGATAAACATCAGCCTCATGGTGATCTAGGGGCTCAACTTCATCAGACTTATCAAGGATTGGTTCACTACTACAAGGTGTACCTGTCTTGGTCTTAGGAGAAGATTATTTTTGGAATACCACATCCCTACTTATAATGCAGTTGTGGTATCCCATATTATAATCCCAGAGTTTGTATACCTTAACTCCCTCAGGATGACTAAAGAATATTCACTTGAGTTCTCTTGGTTCTAGTTTTTTAGTCTTGACAGGAACATAGGCTGTAGAACTAAAGACCCTTAAGTAAAAGTAAGATGAAGGCTTTCCATTCCATATTTCCTCAAGAGTTTTGAACTGATTCTCAAATGAGGGACACCTATTGATATGAACAACAACAGTTTTGGTGGCCTAGGCCCAAAAATATTTAGGGAATCTTGAGCATGAAACTATGATTTATACTTGTTCTAGAATAGTCCTATTCTTCCTCTCTGTAAGGCCATTATGCTGGGGAGTTTCCCTACCAGTTACACGCCTCTTAATCCCTTCACATTCACAATACTGAATGAACTCTATAGACAAATACTTTATCCCATTATCCATTATCATGGATTTAATTTTCCTTATAGTTTTATTTTCAACTAAAGCTTTCCGGGTTTTAAATCTTTGGATAACATAAAATTTATTTTTTAAGATGTAAACCCAAACTTTCTTGGAGAAATCATCAATGAAGGTGATGAAATATGATCCTCCACCATGAGAGGTGGTACTTGTTGTCCCCCATAAATTTGAATGGATTCATTGAGGTGGGTTAGAAAATTTGAAGGAGGGATTATTAAAACTCACCATTTTGGCTTTTCACATTACACAATCTTCACAAAATAAAAGATTAATAGGTGTGATGTCACTCAACAACCCCTGCTTGTTGAGTTTCTCTAATCCTTTGGTGCATACATGCCCCAATCTTCTATGTCATAGCAGAGTATTTTGAGTGTTTGTATTGTAAATAGTACCCAATTGTATTTAATGGGTATTTCTATTCAATACACACAAAACCATTGGTGAGAGATCCTTTTATGATTGTTCTTGATCCTTTAGAGATCTTGATACAACTCACTTATGATATAAAGGTGAATCCATTTTGATCAAGGAACCATAAAGATATTAAGTTTCTTTAAAGGTTGGGGACCCACCTTACATAAAGTAAGGTGATGTTGGATTGATCATCTAACTCTATTATAACATAGCCTCTTCCCTCAACATTTCACCTCTTATTTTTTCCTAAGAGGACATCTCCTTACACCTTTTAAACCAGCTCTAAGAAAGACTCTCTATATAGACACATATGAAAAGAACAACCAGATTCAAGGACCCACTCTTTAGTGAGTGTATGGCTGGACACATTCAAGAATTTATTAGTTTAATAGCCTGAGTCAACTAGAAGAGACTGTTCAGTGGGTTTCTTGTGTTCTAACTCGCACTTGAGATTCCTATACTCGGGTTTAATGTGCTCGGGTTTACCATAGTGAAAGCATGTGACTTTTCTATCCTTGGAACTAGTCCTCAGTTTGGTTTCTTCACTAATCTTACTCTTATCTCTATTGAACTATTTTTTTAGCTTTAATTTGAGGTCTTCCCCTTGTAAACAAACTCTCAGCCTCACCTTTTATCTTAGGTATAGAATAAAGTTCCTTAGACAAAAGGACTGATTTAACTTCTTCTAAAGTTAGAGATTCTAGACTATACATCATTACCTTGACAAGTGTGTTGTATCTATGGTCAAAAGATATTAAGAGATTCATTTCCTGATCCTCATCATCTACAAAAACATTGATATTAGCTAAGTCTAACAGGACTTTATTAAATTCAACTAAATAGGTTTTTACAGAAGTACTAGGATTCATTTTAAATGTGAACATGCATTATTTCTTGTAAATTCTTCCTACTATAGAGGAAGTCATGTATATTTTTTCAAGTTTAACCCACATTCCTACAGCGGTAGACTCATAATGTAATGACCCAATGTTTTATCAATAGATTTCCCTTCTTATAATTATTTATTTTAGTATAATCACATAATATTACATATAGAACTCAATACAAACTTTATAAATGAATAATGATTGAAAAAAATGTATCTCTAAAGTTAAGGAACACATATCGATGAAATAGTAACTTGACCTTTGGAATACTAATGTGACCGTTATGAATAGTAAACCATCCAATGTAATAGTAACCTCACCAATGCAGGTATAAATAATCTTTTTTTATATATTATAAGTGTTAATATAATATATTTATATCATAGTTTAAGAAAATAAATATTTTAAAAATCCTTAATTAAGTGTTGGTATTTCTGTAAGTCATGTATATTTAATTAAAATTTTATGATTAATTTAATAAATTAAAATAAAATTATTTTCATAAAATGTATTTATAAAATAATATTTTTATGTTTTATGATTATAATATAATTTTAGGATACCTTAATTAATTTTTTCAATGTTTTAGAAAAGATTTTTTAATTTTAAAATATGTATTTTTCAAGTAAATTATGATGTTAATTAAAAATTAAATTTCTCATATTTAAAAGATTATTTTTTTTAAAATGATATAATTTTTTAATTCTATAAATCAAAAAATAGTTAGGGAGATTTTTTGGGATTTTTCCAAAATACTTGAATTTTTATGGAAAATTTACGGTATATATACAATATAAGTTAAATAATATATTCATTGAGTCATGGATGATGTAAGAACCATTGGTTCTAACTAAAAACATATAATTTATTAATTTCTTCTCAATAATCAGCTCGATTTCTGGTTTTGAGGAAAATAAGAAACTAATTAATTAAATACTAAGAAAATACTCTTCTCCTCCACTATAAATACCACCCGTCACCACC
The DNA here is from genome assembly GCA_963277665.1 of Viscum album. Classification (NCBI taxonomy): domain Eukaryota; kingdom Viridiplantae; phylum Streptophyta; class Magnoliopsida; order Santalales; family Viscaceae; genus Viscum; species Viscum album. Next base: position 416,971,379 of record OY728129.1, read on the forward strand.
TCTTCTTCTCACACCTGTCAAGCCTTGTGAATTGTCAAAATTATTACCAAATATCTTCCCAAGACACTCCCAAATGTATAGGCTCTATTTTTCTTATCAAAAGATGAAATCATCTTCCCTTAGGAGGCTCTTAATGCGGATAAATTCAAGAGACAAATTCCTCTTTCTCATTCTTTTATTTTCTTTTTAGGTTCATTTCTTTTCTTTTTATCTCATCAAATCCCCTAATACAAATGGTATTATAACTACAATACCTTAAATATAATATAATTTTGTAATTATAATTTAATAATTCATCATCATCTCTCCTTTCCTCTCCTTCTATACTATAAATGAAAACACCGCTCGATATGTGTTAATTTATCACATTCAAGGACAACGAGTTTTCAATTTCTATTAACAACTTCAAGTCTGATCATGAAACCATTTTTACGGTTGAAAAAGATTATAATATATGTATTATAACTTAGTTAATGTTCTGGAATCATTTTTTATACATGATATTAATTTATAAAACAAAATGAGTTTGTTGTGATTGGAAAACAACCAAATTAATCCAAGGGATTAACATTAAAATTTTATCTAATGATTCATCCTCATAAAATTTAATCAAATGAATGATATAAACATTTTATATTCTGGAAGTTCAATAATATAATATAATTAAACTTATAGAAAATAATTCCTATTTTACCTGAACTTTCATACTCTTATTCAAGCGAACTGATCTTGAAAACTAGGAAAACAGGAACCCACAAACGATGAAATTGAACACTATAAATCATCAAAAAGGGCATAAAAGATCATAATAAAATGATAATAAATAAAATTAAAATATAATAGGTTCTATAATTATTAATTTATTAATATAATTTGGTTATACATGACATTAAGATCGAGTGAAGGATACCTTCAAACTTAAGGTAATGAATTCTACCCAAACCTCCACTATTCCTTCAGGTTTCTTTTCCTAAATTTTTACCCAAATGAAATTATATTTTTTTATTTAAATATTATAAATAATATTTAAATTTTTCAAACTCATGTATCAAGATCATTTCGTCCTCCTTCAGAGATATACATGTTTTAAGTGGACCCCTTCTTGATACATCTCGATAAGCAAGCCATTTTAAGGAAACTTTAGGAATTCTTACCCATATTCATGTGTACTCCATAACCTGTTTTAAGTTACCCTTATTTTAATAAAAACACTATTTTTATTATGAAGACATTATTGGTTCACTTCTGGTTTTATATAAAATATTATGCCTTTTTTTCATATTAAATGAACTTTGATATTTTCTTTAAACCGCACTAATATGTTTTAATTCTAATGTTTCTTAAATACTCTTTTTACATGTTATAACTTTAGTTTGAAATAACCTATCATTATATATTCCTATTATCTTTTATTAATGTCCATGTATTATTTAATTCCTTTATTTCATAGACAATTTTATTTTATGCCCATTTATTATGCTTTATGACATGATTAAGATACTCACTTCTTTCCATGGGTAAAAGATATGTTTATGTTTGATTACTTATATATTATTATTTATGTGGCGCACATATTAATGAAAATTTTATTATGTGTGCACCCAAATAGCACTCTAATTCATTGGGTAATGTTTAGTCTCGTGATATGTTATGTGCATCGGTCTTGGTGGTTAGCCCTGACTCGTGATCCATGTGCAACAATCTTGGTGGTTAGCATTGACTTATGCTACTATATGTGCAACGAGACTTGAATAAAAATCCTATATGTGCTATGATCCTTGAATCATGCTAAATTCAAGTTTTATGGTTCTGCCACATTACTATGATTCCATGATTATAAGATCCCATGTTCAATATGTTAAGATTCCTTATGTTCCATGCCTTTTTATATCATTATGTCACTCCTCCTAACCCATGTGATAAGATTTATTATTATGATTATTCCCTTACTGGGATTTTTATCTCATCACTTTTTTCAAGTTATCCCCATGTTATCCTATGCAGATGTTTGAGAACAATGGAAGTTAGAAGCTCAATGTCGAGATTAAATAAAAGTTGTTTTTATGATGTTTAATTATGTAGCTAATCTTTCAAGACACTAGAATTTATGATCCTTAACATGTAATATGATGTTTAATTATGCATAAAATCATGTAATGATATGTGTAAAAGGCTAGGGTCTCTATAGTTGGTATCATAGGAAATAATATTTATTTTTGTAGATTAGGAATAAAGCACTTTAGTAAGAACCTTAGGGATAATACTAAGTATAAGAAAACGTCCTAAATTTTGCTAAGTATAGATTAAGTGGTTTATCTAGAAAATACATCCATGTCCGTATAATATAATTGGGCATGGTTCTGGCATTGATGTACCTCGGAGTAACAACTCTGACAAGGTGTTCTGGGCCTCACTTGGGGTAACCTGGTACACACCAACGACCCTTACTGCACACCTGGTTTGACACTCCTGGGGGATATGCTTTGGTAAATTCATAAGCTCATTATAAACCATTATTATGAGAAAATATCCCATTGGAATATATGTTAGAAAAAATATCATGGATAACCTTGATTGAAACCTAGGGAATCACAAGTTAGGATATAATTTTCCTTTACAAGTTTATCCTTTTATGTTCAAAGTTTCCTTTTATTATTATTGGCTAAGTATTCAATCCCCTAAATACACTTTATTTTTTTAGTTAATGGATGGAAATGGTAGAACACATGTCAAAAATCAATGTTATAGGGGATGTGATGATTTCCCTAATGATATTCCAAATATGATGGGAACAGGTGCTCAAAACATTATGGCAGTACTCACTCAACTAGCTCAAATTATGAATAATGACATGAATCATGTGTAACTCCCTCCTTATTAATAGAAAGGTAAAGTTTCCATTAAATCCTTCATGAGTAAAAGGACTCCCATGTTTAGTAGATATTCTGATCCCCTCCACGTGGAATACTAGATTAACTCCATTGAAAAGGTATTTTATGTCCTTTAGTTCTTATAAGACGAGAATGTTTTGATGGAGGTCTACCATTTTGATATGGAATCTGACTAGTGGTGTACATTGGTCAAGAACACATAGTATAAAGAGGAAATTGATTCCCTAGAATGATAATATTTCTATAATTTTTTTTAATAAATATTTTACCTGAACCCTACATCTCAAGATGGAGAAGGAATTCCTTCTATTGGGGTGTATGAAGTAAGTGTTACAAGGATTTCAAGGTACGCCTCTGAATTTTTCAGGAACACTGAAATAAAGGTGGATTTCTTATTTAGTGTACTAAAACTGAGTCTACGAAAAGCGCTGGAGATTCGAGACTTTGATAACTACGAGGAGATTGTTCTTTGTTCCCTTAAGGATGAAACTGATATTGGATACTCTCTTTGGTCTCAGGGGATCAGTGAAAAAAAGATGAAAATGGAGTTAACATGGGTGGATCAGAAAAAAAAATCCCATGATGGAAAGAAGACTAAACTTCCCACGTGTCAAAATTGTGGAAAGAAGCATACTAGGAACTATTTTAAGGAAACCAAGAAATGTTTAAAATGTGATAAAATGGGGAATCTGGCTAAGAACATCTGAAGGGATTTGAAGAATTACACTAATGTAGAGGAATAAAGGTAGGATTAGATCAACACTCAGTATGTAGTGTTGTTTTTCAACTACAAGGAACATGGGAATTTTTCAAATCAATACCATAAACTCAGGTTGTCAGAGGCAATCAACCACAACCTCCAAGACAACAAGGAAGGGAATATTCTATCTATACTGCTAATGTGGATCTAGACAATGATGTGGTGAAAGGTATGTTGGTTATTCATTCAAGAATAGATAAATCACTATTTGATTCTAGTTCTGCACATTATTTCATATCTAGAAAATTTTGTAGAACTATTCAATCACCACCTCAAAATTTGGATGTTGAGTTATCTGTGAAAACAGAAAATGGGGAAATTATTTCATCCAAAGTATATAACCCCTCTCTAGTTAAATCTTGTAGACTGAACATCCCATAAAATCTTTTCATACTCCCTTTGGTCGATTTGTATGCTATATTGGGCATGGATTGGCTATCTCTATAGAAATCCAACATCAACTATCGAGAAAGGGAGATCACTCTTCACATCCCGGAGCATCCTCCAATCATGTAAAAGTGTAATGAGAAGAATGAATATCCTTTATAATCCTTTTATCAAGTGTGGATACTACTTCCTTATGAGAAATCATATCTAGATCAAATGATTGAGAAAAGGAGAGAATCATGATCAAATATATTTCCATCATGAGGGGTTACACTAATGTGTTCCCTAAAGAGTTGTCTTATATTCTTCATTATCGATTGGTTGATTTCTCAATTGAGATTATTCATGTATCTCTAACTATATCAAATAAACCTAATAGAATGGCCATCAAAGATCTAGAAGAGTTAAAGATGAAGTTACAAGAGAATTTGGAGAAGTATTTTATACACCTGAGTGCTTCACCATGGGTTGCACCAGTCCTCTTCATTAAGAAGAAGGATAGATCAATGCGCCTCTTCATTTATTATCATGAGATCAATAAAATCATGATAAAGAACAAGTATCCCCTACCACGAATAGATTAATTGTTTGATCAGCTACGTGGGTCCAGTTACTTCTCTAATGTGGAACTTCGGTCAAGATATCACCAATTAAAGGTGAGAAAGGAAGATATTTCCAAGACTACCTTTCAAATGAGGTCTAAAAACTATGAGTTCATAGTGATTACCTTAGGACTCACTAATTATCCAGTAATTTTCATGGATTTAATAAATAGATTCCTTAAGGATTACCTCAAAAAAAAAATTGGTGGTCTTTATCGATGATATTTTGATACACTCCATCTGCAAGGAGTAACATGAGGAGCATTTTCATACTGTGCTAAAGACTTTACGAAGGGAGAAAATTTATTCAAAGTATAGTAAATGTGAGCTCTGAATAGAGGAATTATCATTCGTGGGGCCTATTATCACCAACAAAGAGATATCTATAGACCCTTCTAAGATAAAGTAAATTTAAGAGTGGCCCATGCCAATATCTGTAACAGAGATCCATAGTTTCTATGTCCTATATGGGTATTATCGATTATTTTTGTAGTCTGGCTTCTTTGCATCATTCAGATCTCTCTTTGGGAAGTCATTTGCAAAATGACCAATTTCACCACATTTAAAACACTTTACAGTCTGCTTATCAAGATTATTCTTAGGATCATTTTCATTGAAATCTCAGGCTATATGTCCAAAATTACCACATTTAAAACACTTCCCAGTTTTTCAAAGACATTCCCCAGGGTGTTTCTTTCCACACTTTTCAAAAACTGGAAATTGGATTTTCTTACCATAAGATTTCTTTGGTTGATTCTTACCCATAGCTTTCCATCTAGACCTCTTCTTCTCTTTATTTATAAAATGCACATGATCATCAGCAAACACCATCTCTACCCTCTCAGCACATCGAACAAGTTTCTCATAACTTTTGAATTCACGGGAGGCCAATACCCTCCAATACATTGGCTTCAGTCCTGAGTAAAAGCGGTCGATTTTTCTATCAAGATCCAGAATAAGATTTGGAGCATACCTTGCCAGTAGAGTGAAGTTTTCTTCATACACGTCCACTAAATCTTCCTCCTTGTGTTTCAATTTAATTAATTGCTTCTCCATTCTAAGCCTCACCACCTTAAGAAAATATTTTTCAAGGAAAAGACTTTTAAATTCATCCCACTCTAAGGCATTAAAATACTCTCTACCCCTGATATTCCTTACCATTTACCACCACTGATCAGCTTCCCCTTAAAAAATATAAATGTAAAGACTTAACTTTTTATTGTCTAAACATCCCATAACATCGAATATCTTTTCAAGGGATTTGATCCATCCTTTAGCTGCTAATGGGTCAGAAGATCCATTGAATGTAGGAAGATGTTGTCTCATAAAATGTTCCACTACTGTCATGTTATGTTTTTGTACCTCTATTGGTTCTCTTTCATGGATGCCACCACCATTTATTTCTTGCGTTAGCTGAGCCATTACTTTCACAAACTACTCAGTTCCAATCCCTACCATTTCGGGCTGTAGTTCCGGAAGGATGTCATTCTGTCGGTGCCTCTCCTCTTCAGCATCCATGTTCCATCTACGGACAACCATTCTAAACAAACAAATCTTAGATGAAGCAACATAGTAATATTTAAATTCTATAACATTTCAAATTAAACATAGAGTGAAAATAATTTATGGTATTCTATTAACATCACCCTAACCCCTAAAGTTATCTAAACCATCCTTTGATACCAACTCTAAGGACCCACACTTATTACATACATAATCTTGAATTTAGTCAATAAAACACTTCCTTTTACATTGAGGATCTTTTCAATTTTAGAACTTTAGATAATTGGGACAATAAATTCATATCATTACACATTATTACAGAGTGGATACCATAAAAACAGTTTACATTTTTTTTTAAAATATAAAACATTATAACTTAAACATGACTCCTTGACAATTATTCAACATTTAACATGGATTCCTTCCTTTTATTACACACCCATTAACCTGTGAAAATCATTTAAAAACTTGGGATGAGCACAAAATCTCAGTAAGGTATGGAAATGAAGGAAAGAGCACATTAGTCCATGAACACTCGTAGCGTATGAAAGCATTTTCAAAAGACATGCTTGTCACCCATATATACTTACTTAGTGTAACATCAGATTTACACAACATACCCAAAAAACATGATAACATAAATATAACCATATAGGTATCTTGGGTAATTACTTATATAATCTTTTAATCATCTTGGCTAGCATATAATTTTTAACCCTCACGGCTACCTTACTTTGTTTTACCATCGCAGTTACACTTGGAGTGACCATAAGGCCGAACTCCATCATACACATACCCAATGCATTGGAGAGAGATATAGGTCCCACCCGCCATCATAAAAAATTCCCAAGAACCAAAAAATAATCATAAAACATGAATAATTCCATAGAAACATTGCTTTCGAATTTCGTAAAACCGAATTTTAAAAGAGGTTTTTAAAAAATAAATCCACTTATAAATTACATACAACTGAAGAGAGGATTAATAGAGTGGATTGAGTATGTATATATACTGTAAGTAAACATAATAAAACATAATATAAACATAACCCATCACACAAAAAATTTAAATAGCACATAAATAATGAAGTATAAGGTTAACCCAAAGAATAAAAAACAGGTTAAGAATTCCCTTACCTCAGGTTTGTCTTACTTAAAACATGTTTAAAATTCTTGTATAATTGTTAAAATAGTGTTATTAGTATTTTAAATAAACATTTTAATGTTCATAAAATCTCATATTATCATATCATAACATAATTTCACCCTTTAATTGTTAGTATTTTTCCCCTTGTAGTGTTTTTGGGTGAGTTCTTAACATGATTTCTATGATTGGTTCATGGTGGACGTTCATGTCGATTGGAAGTGAAACTCCAGAATTGGAATGGATTAGTATATACATATATCCAGTAACATAAATAATACCATTTATAATTTTGAATTCTTACATGAGGATGATTCATAAGTTAAAACATTAATGATGTTCGTTTAGATCATTTTAGTGGTTCTTTGATAATAACGACCTCATTTCGTTTTATAAATTAAAACCATGTGTTAAAACGAATTCCAGACACATATATGAGATATAATACATATATTATAACTTTTTTCAAACATAAAAACTGTTTCATAACCATACTTGGAATAGTTAATGAAAATTGAAATCACATCCTCCATGATATCGGTAATTCGACACATAACGGACAATGTTTTTATTTCTTGAATAAGTGGAAGAGGAGAAAAATAATGATGATGAATTTTCCATGAACATGATAAAATACAGAATATATATTATTTCTAGAGATTTCATGTCTCTTGGTTAAGAAGATATGAAGAAATAATGAGAAATGAACTCAAAATAAAAGAACAATTGAGAAATCCCTTACAAAAATCCGGCAGCCTAACGGCTACGCAACATGGTTTTAGAAAATTTTAAAAAGGGAAGGGACAAGGGTAACCCATACATAAATGAATCATAATATATAGTAGATAATTAATAATAAGGAAATAAGAACATGGTATGGAAACAAGAAAGTTATACAACATAAAAGAGAACTTGAATGAAAAAAGAAAGAAATTGAGAATTTTCTTACCCTGTAGAGTAACCCTTAGAAATTGAAGGTTAAGACCTTGGGGGCTTGAGGAAACCTTGGGAGGACTACTAGGAAGGTAATGAGGCCACATATTTGTTGAGGAAGAATTGGGAATGGATTTAATGGAGGAATGGGTTGGTATTTATAGGGAAAGTAAGGGAATATTTTAATAATTTCCAAGGGACACCTCATGGGTGGTATTTGCAAAACCATGGGCTTGCCCATGGTATTTTCCCATGGTATAAGCCACTTGGGACACCTCACATCTTATTTAACTATACAAAAGTCGAGTAGATTTATGACATCATTATTACATCATTAATGATGTCATTAACACACTAAAACTAAAAACTGTATTTTTTTACTATTCACCGAAAAATCAACTGTTTTAGAAAAATTCCCAAAATTCAGTCTAACCATTTATCGATGTATAGATTTAAAAAATGAAGTCCATTTTTTGAAAATAATTTTCTAAATATTTTTAATTTAATTTCTATATAAAATCATACTTAATTAAAAAATTAATTATTTAAAAACTAAAACTGCTTTTATATCACATTGAAAGATTAATCAAGATGTCATTATTTTAAAGCCTTAAAAAATAAAATAATAATACAATTTACTATTCATTAGGGTCATATTACTATTCATATTACTATTCATAAGGGTATTTTACTATTCACCAAAACAACAAGTTGGTTCCAATAGACTCTAAATAACATACTGAACATAATTGTAGATGACAGTTTCTTGAAATTCAAAACATAGAAGTGGAAAAGTTATGTTTTAAAGGCTAGTTATAAATATCTACATTAAAACAAATTTCCATCCATTTCTATTTATTTTTAGAAATACTCAGGGTGATACATTATCCCCACCTTCTAGAAATTGCGTCCTCGCAATTTTATTTACTTATTAAACAACTGAGGGTACTTTTACCTCATAGCATTTTCTGAATCTCATGTTGCTTCTTCAACCATGTGGTTTCTCCACAAAACCTTTACCTAGTGGATTACCTTATTCCACAATACCTATTCCCTTTGATCAAGAATCTAAACTGGTTTTTCTTCATACGACAAGTTCTCTTCCAGCTGAACTGCTTCTAGGCTCAGGAAATGTGATGAATCTACTTATTAAACAACTGAGGGTACTTTTACCTCATAGCATTTTCTGAATCTCATGTTGCTTCTTCAACCATGTGGTTTCTCCACAAAACCTTTACCTAGTGGATTACCTTATTCCACAATACCTATTCCCTTAGATCAAGAATCTAAACTGGTTTTTCTTCATACGACAAGTTCTCTTCTAGCTGAACTGCTTCTAGGCTCAGGAAATGTGATGAATCTGGAACATACTTTCTCGACATCAAAACATGAAAAACATTATGTGACTAAGACAAACTTAGAGGAAAAGCTACGTGGTATGCCACTATTCCAACTTTCTCCAAGATTTAAAAAGGACCGATGAACCGTGGACTTAACTTCCCTTTCTTACCGAAACACATCACACTTTTCCAAGGAGAGATTATATGGAAAACATAGTCACCTACCTCAAAAGAGAAGTCTTTCCTTCTGTTATCTGCCTAACTTTTATAGCTGCTCTGATTTGTCCTCATGTGCTGCTGAATCATCCTCACTTTCTCAGCCACTTCTTCTACTAATTCTGGCCCCATAAACTTTCTTTCACCGACTTCATCCCAAAACACTGGAGTTCGACACCGCTTCCCATGCAAGCCCTCAAAAGGTGCCATCTGAATACTGGAATGAAAACTATTATTATAAGAAAACTCAACTAAAGAAAGATGTTGATCCCAACTTCCTGATAGAAGGGAACTATATCAGCGGCGGCACTATAGAGGCTGAGGGGATGTAGCAGGTACTGTAGTGGTGGTGATACTGTAGCAGGTACTGTAGCAGCGCAGGTACTATAGAAGTACTGTTCACTGATGGGTCTTTTGGGCCCAAAAATGGGCTTTCAAGCCATGTATTTAGGCCACTTGTCCTTGGGCCTTTGAGCTATGTAATGGGTCTCCCTATACCCAATCTAAAAGAGGTCTTTGCTTTAAATAATAAATTGAGGCTTCAGCCCCAATAATTTAAAAAAATCTTTCGTTCTGATTGCCCATCTGATTGAGGATGAAAAGTTGTACTGAAATTTAACTCTATGCCCAATGACTTCTGAAGTCCCTTCAAAAAGTTAAAAGTTAACTTGGGATCTCATTTAGATATAATGAAAAGAGGAAATCCATGTAACCTGAAAATCTCCTTGAGGTACAATCGAGAAAGATGATCCAAAGACATTATATCTTGAATAGAAAGAAAATGTGCAGATTTTGTCAGTCGATCAACTATAACCCAAATCGTATTGTTACCTAGAGAATTATTTGGTAGTCCTACCACAAATCCCATGGATACATTCTCCCATTTCCAATCTAGAACTAGAAAAGGCTAAAGCATACCCTTCGGTAACTGTCACTCTTCTTTAACCTGTTGACATGTTAAACATTTCATGGTAAAATCAGCAATATATATTTTCATTCCATCCCACCAATAATACCTCCGAAGGTCTCTGTACATCTTATTACTTCCAAGATGAATAGAAAATGGAGAACTATGAGCTTCAAACAACAATTATTTCTTCAATAGGGAATCACAAGGCACACAAAACCTTTTACCAAATCTCAAAACACAATCTTTATCAAGATTAAATTCTAGAAACATACCCATTTTAACCAATTCTACCTTTCTCTGTAGCTCACAATATTTTTTCTGCGCTTGCTTAATTCTATTTGACAACGAATACTACACTAAAATCTAAAACAAAACATAGGTATTCCATGCACCAACAACTTCTAATCCAAAATTCATCAAATCAGTAATCAAAGGATCATGTTCCAAATGTAGCATGGTTAATGATACAATATGTTTCTGACTTAAGGAATCCTCCACTTTGTTTTCTTTTCTAGGATGGTAATTGATCATGTAGTCATAATCATTTATCATTTCTAGCCATCTTCTCTGCCTCATGTTTAATTCGTTCTGAGTGAATATATACATCAAACTTTTATGGTCTGTATATATTTGAAATTTAGTTCTGTATAAATGATGCCTCCAAATTTTCAAATAAAAAACCATAGCTACTAATTCCAAATCATGTGTGGGATAATTTATCTCATGAGGTTTAAGTTGTCTCAAATAATAAGCAATTACCTGATCATTATGCATCAAAACAAAACCAAGTCCCTTCAAAGAAGCATCATTGTAGATGAAAAACTCACCATTCCAGGAAAGTAAGGCCAAAACTGGAGCATTCACTAATCTCTTCTTCAGTTCCTAAAAACAAACATCACATTCCTCTTTCCAAACAAATTTAACCCCTTTCCGTGTTAACTTAGTTATCATGCTAGATAATTGTGAAAAGTTCTTAACTAACCGTCAGTAATAACCTTCTAACCCAAGAAAACTACAAATCTCTATAACATTTTTTTGTATTGGTCATTCAACAACTACTTTTGTTTTTACAGGATCAACTGTTATTCCATCCTTATTTACAATGTACCCAAGAAAAGAAATCTGGTGCAACCAAAAATCACCCTTGATGAATTTTCCATATAGTTTTTTTCTATTAATGTTTTCAAAACAACCCTTAGATGTTTTTCATGCTCCTCTTTTTTTTAGAAAATACCAGAATGTCATCAATAAATACAAGCACAAACTTATCCAAGAATTCATGGAATACTCTATTCATAAGATTCATGAATATAGTAGGTGCATTAGTTAATCCAAACAACATAACAATAAATTCATAATGCCCATATCTAGTACGAAAGGATGTTTTCGGGATGTCAACCTCCTTCACCTTCAGTTGATGGTATCCGGATCTCAAGTCAATCTTGGAAAAGTACTGAGCTTCCTAGAGCTGATCAAATAAGTCATCGATATGTGGAAAAGGATACTTGTTTTTAATAGTGATGTTATTCAAAGCTCTATAATCAATGCAAAGTCTCATGGAACCATCTTTATTTTTAACAAACAAAACAGAAGATCCCCATGGTGAAGTGCTAGGATGAATGAATCCTTTTTCAGGAAAATACTGTAACTAATTTTTCAATTCAAGAAGTTCTATTGGAGCCATACGATATGGGGGTTTTGAAATTGGCTTAGCATCAGGAACTAAGTCAATTGTGAATTAGACTTCTCGATCAGGTATAACACCAGGTAACTCATCAGAAAAAACATCAAGGTATTCATTTACTACTGGCACATCATTAATTTTAATAGTTCCCTTGTTTTCAAAAATATGAGCAAGATAACTTTCATTTCCATCTTTCAATATTTTCTCATCTTCCAAATATGTTATCAATTTTATGGGTTCATTCTTTTATACAAATTGAAACTCTTTCTAAAAAACAACTTCTTTAGCTCTACAGCCAATCTTAGCATGATGATCTGAAAGCCAGTCCATTCCCAGAATAACATCAAACTCGACTAAGGGTAAAGCAACAAGGTTTGTAGGTAAAGTCTTTCCACAGACCACAATAGAAATATTATTATAATTCCTATTTGCTATAACATTTCCCCTTGGTGTTTTAACAACAATTTCGAGTCTCATTTATTCAAGTGATATCTCCAATTTACCAGAAAATTTCTCAGAGATGAAGGAATGTGTAGACCCCGTATCAAACAAAACTTTAGCAAAATCTGAGTGAAAAAACAAAGTACCTGATACAACTTCATTGGATGGCCCGACATCTGCTAACATAGTCACAAAGGATACCACTACACCTTTCTGCTTTATTCTGGCTTCTTTGCATCATTCAGATCTCTCTTTGGGCAGGAATTTGCATAATGACCCATTTCACCACATTTAAAACACTTTATAGTCTTCTTATCATGATTATTCTTAGGATCATTTTCATTTCAATCTTGGGATATATGTCCAAACTTACGACATTTAAAACACTTCCTAGTTTTTCTAATACATTCCCCAGGGTGTTTCTTTCCACACTTTTCACAAACTGGAAATTGGATTTTCTTACCATCATATTTCTTTGGTTGATTATTACCTATCGATTTCCATCTAGACCTCTTCTTCTATTTATTTCCAAAATGCACATGATCATCAGCAAACACCATCTCTACCCTCTCAGTACATCGGACAAGTTTCTCATAACTTTTGAATTCATGGGAGGCCAACGCCCTTCGATACCTTGGCTTCCGTCCTGAGTAAAAGCAGTTGATTTTGCTATCAAGATCCAGAATAATATTTGGAACATACCTTGCCAGTCGAGTGAAATTAACTTCATACATGACCACTAAATCTTCCTCCTTCTATTTCAATTCAAGGAATTTATTCTCCATTCTATGTCTCACCACCTTAGGAAAATATTTTTCAAGGAAAAGACTTTTAAATTAATCCCACTCTAAGGAAACAAAATCCGCTCTAACCCTGATATTCCTTACCATTGACCACCACCGATCAGCTTCACCTTCAAAACGATAAATGGAAAGACTTACCTTTTGATTGTCTGAACATACCATAACATCGAATATCTTTTTAGGGGATTTGATCCATCCTTCAGCTACTACTGGGTCAGAAGATCGATTGAATGCAGAAGGATGTTGTCTCATAAAATGTTCCACTACTGTCATGTTCCGTTGTGGTACTTCTATTTTTTATTCTGCATGGATTCCACCACCATTTATTTCTTGCGTTAGCTGAGCCATTACCGTCACAAACTACTCAGTTCCAATCCCTACCATTCTGGGTTGTAGTTCCAGAAGGATGTAATTCTGTCGGTGCCTCTTCTCTTCAGCATCCATGTTCCTTTTGTGGACAACCATTCTGAACAAACATATCTTAGAAGAAGCAACATGGTAATCTTTAAATTCTATAACATTTCCAATTAAACATATAGTGAAAATCATTTATGGTATTCTATTAACATCACCCTAACCCCTAAAGTTATCTAAACCATCCTCTGATACCAACTATAAGGACCCATCCTTATTACATACATAATCATGAATTTAGTCAATAAAACACTTCCTTTTACATTGAGGATCTTTTCAAGTTTATAGATTTATATAATTTGGACAATACATTCATATAATTACACATTATTACAGAGTGGATACCATAAAAATAGTTTCCATTTTTTTTAAAATATAAAACATTATAACTTAAACATGACTCCTTGACAATTATTCAACATTTAACATGGATTACTTCCTTGTCTTACACATCCATTAACCTGTGAAAATCATTTAAAAACATGGTATGAGAACAAAACCTCAGTAAGGAATGGAAATGAAGGAAAGATCACATTAGTCCATGAACGCTCGTAACGTATGAAAGCATTTTCAAAAGACATGCATGTCACCCATATATACTTACTTAGTGTAACATTATATTTACACAATATCCACATAAAAAATGATAACATAAATATAATCATAAAGGTATCTTGGGGCATTACTTACATAATTTTGTAACCATCTTGGCTACCATATAATTTGTAACCCTCATGGCTACCTTACTTTGTGTAACCATCGCACTTACACTTGGAGTAACCATACGACCGACCTCCAACATACACATACCCAATTAATTGGAGGGAGATCTAGGTCCCACCCTTCATCATGAATAATTAATAAGAACAAAAAAATAATCATACAATATGAATAATTCCATAAAAACATTGCTTTGGAATTTCGTAAAACCGAATTTTAAAAGAGGTTTTTAAAAAAAGAAATCCACTTATAAATTACATAAAATTGAAGAGAGGATTAATAGAGTGTATGGAGTATGTATATATATTGTAAATACACATAATAAAACATAATATAAACAGAACCCATCACACAAACAATTTAAATAGCATATAAATAATGAATTATAAGGTTAACCCAAAGAATGGAAAATGGGTTAAGAATTCCCTTACCTCATGTTTTTCTTACTTCAAACTTGTTTAAAATTCATGTATAATGGTTAAAAGAGTGTTATTAGTATTTTAAAAAAACATTTTCATGTTTATAACATCTCATTTGATCATATCATAACATCATTTCAGCCTGTAATTGTTATTATTTTTCTCCTTGCACTGTTTTTGGTTGAGTTCTTAACATGATTTCTATGATTGGTTCATGGTGGACGTTCTTGTCGATTGGAAGTGAAACTCTAGAATTGGAATGGAGTAGTATTTAAATATATCTAGTAACATAAATTATACAATTTATCATTTTGAATTATTACATGAGGACGATTCATAAGTTAAAACATTAATGATGTTCGTTTAGATCATTTTAGTGGTTCTTTGATAATAATGACCTCATTTCGTTTTATAAATTAAAACCATGTGTTAAAAAGAATTACAGAACCATGTATGATCTATAATACATATATTATAACTTGGTTCAAACATAAAAATTGTTTCATAACCATTATTTAAATAGTTAATGAAAATTAAAATCACATCATCCATGATGTCTGTAATTTGACACATCACATACAATGTTTTTATTCCTTGAATAAGTGGAATAGGAGAAAAATAATGATGATGAATTTTCCATGAACATGAGAACATCCAAAATATTCATTATTTATGGAGATTTAATGCCTCTTGGGTAAGAAGAGATGAATAAATAATGATAAATGAACTCAAAATAAAAGAACAATTGAGAAATACCTTACAATAATTTGGCAGCCTAACGGCTACGCAACATGGTTTTAGAAAATTCTAAAAAGGGAGGGGACAAGGGTAAAACATCCAGAAATGAATAATAATATAGAGTAGATAACGAATAATAAAGAAATAAGAACATGGTATGAAAACTGGAAAGTTATACCACATAAAAGAGAACTTGAATAGAAAAAGAAAGAAATTGAGAATTTTCTTACCTAGTAGAGTAACACATAGAACTTGAAGGTTAGGACCTTGGGGGCTTGGGGAAACCTTGAGAGGACTACTAGGAAGGTAATGAGGCCATAGATTCGTTGATTAGGAATTGGGAATGGAGTTAATGGATGAATGGGTTGGTATTTATAGGGAAAGTATGGGAATATTTCAATAATTTCCAAGGGACACCTCATGGTGGTATTTGCAAAACCATGGGCTTGCCCATGGTATTTTCCCATGGTATAAGCCACTTAGGACACGTCAAATCTTATTTAACTATACACAAGTCGACCAGATATATGACATCATTATTACATCATGAATGATATCATTAACACACTGAAACTAAAAACTGTATTTTTTACTATTCACCGAAAAATCAACTGTTTCCGAAAAATTCCCAAAATTTACCCTAACCATTTATCAACGTGAAGATTTCAAAAATGAAGTCCATTTTTTGAAAATAATGTTATAAATATTTTTTATATAATTTTTAAATAAAATGATACTTAATTCAAAAATTAATTATTTAAAAACTATAACTTCTTTTATATCACAATGAAAAATTAATCAAGATGTCATTATCTTAAAGCCTTAAAAAATAAAATAATAATACAATTTACTATTCATTAGGGTCATATTACTATTCATATTACTATTCATAAGGGTATGTTACTATTCACCAAAAAAACAAGTTTCTTCCGATAGACTCTAAATAACATACTGAACACAATTGTAGATGACCGTTTTTCAAATTCAAAACATAGAAGTGGAAAATTTATGTTTTAAAGGATAGTTATAAATATCTACATTAAAACAAAGTTCCATGCATTTATATTTATTTTTAGAAAAACTCGGGGTGTTACAAAACTCCTTATGGTGCATAGAGATTTTTAAAATAAAGGATTAGGTTTTTCACTAATGAAAATGATAAATTGATAGCCTATGCCTCAAGGTAGTTAAAAAATCATGAGTAAAACTATACTATGCATGATATTGAGTTGGAAGCTGTGATATTTGTGTTTAAAATTTGGTGGTATTATCTCTTTGGGGAGAAGTATGATATATATACCGATCACAAGAGTCTCTCATATATATTCACACAGAAGGAGCTTAATATACATCAGAGAAGATGGTTAGATCTCATCCAGGATTATGACTGCTCAATCCACAACCATCCTGTTAAGTAAATTAAGGTAGAAAATTCTATAATTAGAAATGATCCTTCATCATTATAATGATGATAATTGAGGAGGATCCAATATTATTAGATTTCTAGAGAATGGACATGGGAATCATTTAGTGAGGAACATCACTAATCCTTTTTCAAATGACTGCTCAACCATCCCTCATGGAGAAAATAAAGGATGCTCAATGAAAAAATGTGGAAACTTTAATAAGGGTGAAAGCTATTATAAATGGGATATCCTATGAGTTCATGATTGAGGAGGAAAGAGTTTTAATATTTGGGACATGATTAAGTGTACCATATGATCCATAGATAAATAAGGAGATTCTGAATGACGCACATAGATCAACCTTCTCTATTCACCCAGGGAGCACAAATATGTATTGAGATCTCTGAGAGAAATATTTATGGGAAAATATGAAGAATAATATTATTGAATATACAACAAAGTTCCTAGTATGTCAATAAGTGAAGAATAAAATAAAGAAGTCTAAGGGGATGATGCAACCACTACCCATACCAACACGTAAGTGGGAGAACATTACCATGGACTTTGTCACTGGACATCCAAGGACATCTAGAGGAAACAATGCTATATGGGTCATTGTGGATCATCTTAAAAAGAAAAATTACTTTATTTAAATTTGAGAGGACTTCTCATGGGATCAACTTGCACATATATATATCAAATAGGTTGTAAGGTTTAATGGAGTACCGCTATCGATTATATCTGTTCGATATCTGATATTCACCACAAAGTTTTGGAAAAGTCTCCAATATGATCTAAGAACTGTGTTAAAATATAGTACATCATATCATCCTAAAACTAATAGAAAATATGAGAGAACTATTCAGGAACTGAAAGACATGTTTAGAGAATGTTCTATGGACTTCAATAGAGGATGGGACCAACATCTTCCACTGGTCAAATTCTCCTACAAAAAAATATCCACTCCAGCATCTAAATGGAACCATATGAATCCCTTTATGAGAAAAGGTGTATAACACCTACATGATTGGATGAATTTGACGAGTCTAATCTTATAGGACCTAAAATGGTTGGAGAAATGGTGGAGAAGGTGAAAATCATTCAGCAACACATCAAGGTAACGAAAAGTTGACAAATGTTCTATGAAGACAATCATC
The DNA here is from genome assembly GCA_963277665.1 of Viscum album. Lineage (NCBI taxonomy): Eukaryota > Viridiplantae > Streptophyta > Magnoliopsida > Santalales > Viscaceae > Viscum > Viscum album. The sequence goes on from OY728129.1 coordinate 416,989,846, forward strand.
GATGAGACCAAGAATTAAAAGTTGGAGGCATGGTATTCCTCATAATATCTCCATGGAATAAGGTCATAATATTTGGGAAGAAATAAAAGATATATACCAGGTATATCGACCCCTTTGATATTCTTGATTGCGTCAGAGTTGTGGCCTATCGACTAGCACTTCCACATACTATGTCTAAATTCCATGATGTGTTTCGCGTATCCCTATTAAGGAAGTACATACCAGATCCTTCACATGTACTATCCTCAGAGGTTCTATGAATGTAGAATGATCATTCTTATGAGGAGTATCCAGCAAAGATCTTGAATTGTAGAGATAAAGTTCTACACAACAAGACTACTCACCTGGTCAAAGTACTATGGTGGAACCATAAGTACTAAGAGGAAACCTGAGAATTGAAGGAAGCAATGAAGGAGATGTACCCACACTTGTTTTCATCCTATAATTTAAAACCAAATTTCGAGGGTTAAAATTCATAAGGGGAAAATAACGTAACAACCTAATGTTTTATCAATAGATTTCCATTATTATAATTATGTATTATTATATAATCACATAATATTACATATAGAACACAATATAAAATTTATAAATGAATAATGAGTGAAATAAAATGTACCTCTAGAAGTTAAGGAACACATACCGATGAAATAGTAACTTGACCTTTGGAATAGTAATGTGACCCTTATGAATAGTAAACCGACCGATGTAATAGTAACCCAACAAATGAAGGTATAAAAAAAATTTCCATCATATAAGTTTCAATATGATATAATTATATCATAGTATAAGTAAATTAATATTTTAAAAATTATTAATTAAGTGTTGATATTTTTGTAATTCATGTATACAAAATTACAATTTTATGAAAATTTTAATATATTAAAAGAAAATTTATTTTAATTAAATGTATTAATAAAATAATATTTTTATGTCTTATGATTGTAAGATAATTTTATGAGACCTTAATAATTTTTTTCAAAGTGTTAGAAAAGCATTTTTAATTTTAAAATTTGTATTTTTCAAGTAAATTATGATTTCAATTAAAAATTAAATTTATCATATTTATAAGATTATTTGTAAAAAACGGAGTTCATTTTTTAATTCTACATGTTAAAAAATGGTTAGGTTTAATTTTTGGGATTTTTTTGAAATACTTGAATTTTTGGAGAGTAGTAAAATATGTAATTTACAGTATATATACATTATAAGTTAAATACACTATTCATTGAGTCGTGGATAATGTAAGAGGAATTAGTTCCAACTCAAATGATTTAATTACTATATTTAGTCTCAATAACCATCAATATTTCTTTTCTTGAGAAAAATAATACCCTAATGAATTAAATATTGAGAAAACACTCCTCTCCTCCACTATAAATACCACCCCTCACCACCTCTTATCCTCACACCTATCAAGCCTTTTTCATTGACCAATTCATTACCATATATCTTCCCAAGACCCTACCCTATTTCCAAGAACCATTTTTCTCATCCAAATACCAAAACCTTTTCCCTAAGGAGGCTCTCAAAGAGGATAAATTCAAGAAGCAAATTCCTCTTTCTGATTCTTTTATTTTTCTTTCAAGTTCCTTTATTTTTTTTATCTCCTAAAATGAACTCATCCAAATGGTATGATAACTAAAATAACATAAATATACTATAATTTTGTTATGATAATGTAATAATTAATCATCATCTCTCCTTTACCCTCCTTTTATACTAAAAATGAGAACACTGCCCGAGATGTGTTAATTTATCACATTCAAGGACGATGAGTTTTCAATTTCTATTACCATCATAAATGTTGGTCATGAAACCATTTTTATGTTTGAACAATATTATAATATATTTATTATAACTTATTTAATGTTTTGGAATCATTTTATATACAAGATATTAATTTATAAAACAAAATGAGTTTGTTGTGATCGAAAAACTGCCAAATTAATCCATGCGATTATCATTAAAATGTTATCTAATGATTAATCGTCATCACATTTAATTTAATGAATGGTATAAAAATTTTATAATCATTAATTTAATTAATATAATATAATTACACTTCTGGAAAATTTATCCCATTTTACATGAACTTCCATACTCTTATTTAAGCATACCGATCTTAAAAACTAAGAAAACAAGCACTAATGAATGGTGAAATTAAACACTATAACTCCTCAAAAAAGGAATAAAATAACTTAATAAAATGAAAATAAATCAAATTAATGTATAATAGGTTCTTTAATTGTTAATGGATTAATCTAATTTGGTTATCCAGGACTTTAAGATCAAGTAAAGGACACCTTCCGACTTAAGGTAAGAGATTCTACCAGAACATCTATTATTCCTTTGGATTTATTTTACTCTATTTTAACCCAAATGAAATTGTATTTTAATTTTATGTATTTATTATAAATAATATATACTTGTTAAAAAATCATGGATAAATATATTTTCATCCACCTTCTTAGGGGATATACATGTTTTAAGTGGTTCCCTTCTCGATACTTCCTAACAAGCAAGCCGTTCTATGAGAACTTCCTTAATTCTTACCTATTTTAAAGTGCAATCCATAAACTATTTTAATATAGAATTATTTTTATAAAAAAAAAATATTATGAAAAAATTCTTGTTTCACTTCTGGTTTTATATAAAATATTATTCCCTTTTCCGTTTTAAATGATATTTCATATTTTCCTTAAACCACACTAAAATGTTTTAATTCTAAAGTTTCTTAAATAACCTTTTTACACGTTATCACTTCAATTTGACATCAACTGTCAGGATATATCACTATTATCTTCTATTAATTTCCAATTATAATTTAATTCATTTCTTTCACGGAATTTTTTTGTTACGCCCATTTATTATGCATTATGACATGATTAAGATACTCACTTCCTTCCATTAGTAAAATTTATGTTTATTTTTGATTCCTTACAAATGATTATTTATATGGAACACATATTCATGATAATTTTATGGTGGGTTTACCTAGATAGTGCTATAATTCATGAGGTAAAGTTTAGTCTCATGAGCCGTTATGTGAAGCGGTCTTTGTGGTTAGCCTTGACCCATGCTCCATGTGAAACAGTCTTGGTGGTTAGCCTTCACTCATACTCCTCTATGTGAAAAGAGCCTTGACTCATGATTCTCTATGTGTGAAGAGCCTTGAATAATTCTAAATTCATGTTTTATTGTGCTTCCACATTACTATGATTCCATGATTATAAGTTCCCATGTTCTATATGTTAATATTTCCTTATCTTCGATGAATTATTATATAATTATGTCATGCCTTGTAACCCATGTGCTAGATTTATTCTTATGATTATTCCCTTACTGGATGTTTTAGCTCATCCCTTTGTTCATGTTATCCATATTTTATCCTATGCATATGTTTAATCATAAGGGAAGTTAGAATATCAATGTGGAGATTAAATAAAATTTGTTTTTATGGTGTTTAATTATGTACTTAATCTTCCAAGACACTAGACTTTATGATCCATGGCTTGTAATATGATGTTTAATTATGCATAAAATCATGTGGTGATATGTGTAAAAGGATAGTGTCACTATACATAATCCACTTATCTAAGGAACATATCACCTAAGGAAAATAAAAGAGAACAATAGGTCATAACAAGTATGTTATAGGGAACTTGTTGGCATTTTATAATGGTCTATCCAGTTTCATTAATAGTTGTAACGAGTTTTGTACGCCCAAATGGGGAATCAATTAAAAATTATTAAACAAAAAATTCCATCAATTTAATTCACCATAAATTGGAATCGCTGTCTCTATTTAATTTCTTGATTTCATATCACATTGTATACATGTTTATGCAGATGAGTGGATGTCGAGTGGTTGGGGAAAATGTTAGGCATACGTCCCAAGAACCGACCAATCTCACTAGGTAAACGTGCACTATGATATATATGAAATGTAGAGAATTTAAATGAATATAATGGTTTTAATTAACAAACAGAAATCAATAAAAAAACGAGAATTAAATAGAGATATAAATGAGGAAAATAAAGGCAAGAAATCTAAAATTAATGATACTATAAATAGAACAAATGAAACAATATTTTTAGAAACTGTAAACAATAATCAATTTGAAAAACACAAATTTAAACAAAGAAATAGGTGTGGTAGATAAACAAGAAAAAAGATTTAATGAATCTATAAATAGAAGGAAAGAAACCAAATTACCAAAACTAAAGACCATATTAAGCCAGAGAGGCTCGGATACAACTTGATGAAATTGAAGGGATGTGAAAATAAAACCAAACAACCATGGAAGAGAAAAAAGATCAAATTTGGAACTATGGGATTTGATAATGAAAAAATAGATCTGAGTACCAATTGAAATAAGTAAAGAAAATAGTAGTTGAACATGAGGATTTATTGTTCTTAGGACCCTAGGGGTCCTACTGCTTGGAAATAACACCACACACATGAACACTTTTAATTAATCTAAAAAATACATAAATAAATGCTACAAATTAAGTAATCTAATGAGAAGAAGAATATATATATATATATAATGAATATTTACATGTTGCAAACCAAAAAATGATGACACAAGACTATACTCACATTATCAAATACCAAGTTGGTAGGATGTCTTGATCTCTTTAATCTAAGGCTGATTGCAAAGCCTTTATGATCTGATGATGCATCTATGCACTGCTCCTTCCACGGTTCTTGGAATCATCAATGAGAATCCACACTTCTTTCATCACGGAAGGACATCACCTCCACCACTCAAGGTAGTTGATTTGAGGCTGAGAGAGATCCAAAATCCTGGAAGATGCTAAAAAGAGGAGGTATAACCAAAGAACAAGGGTTCTAGGGTTTCATCTAAGAATAACAAGATAAACATACTGAAGGAGATCCAAATGACCACAACCTCATTAAGCAACACTCATGGGTGATGAAACTCCCTGACAATGATTGATTCCCGGAAAACATATGGGTACCATGAAGTAAGGGAGAAATAGAATAGATGAACAAACTGTAATGAATCAAATATATAGAGAAGTATATGGATGGAAAAATATAGAGGGGAAGAATGGATGGTCAACTATGGAAAAAGAAGCACCTAACAAATAAAGATTTCCATCATGTCATGTAGAAAGACAGAGACCTATCCCACAAACCAACCGACCCAATAAATGGGCCCAACATAAAAATAGACCCATAAAAATAAAGATATAGCTTGAATAAATAAAATGGTAGAATAAAAATAAAACCAAAAATTTAATATAAAATAAAATTAAGAATGATTAATTCAAAAACATTCCTTCGTATCTTTCGGTGTGAAATTCCAACAATAATCATTTTACTGATTGATTCTCTGCAAGATTACTGAGATCAAAATTTTGGCAGGTTTATCCAACAAAGGTGTTAAACTCCATAAACTTCCATCATGTATCAATGAAAAACATCTAAAAAATAAAAAATATTTCTCAAAAAACCACATAACAACATAATAGTGATAACTATTAGGAACATAATCATCTCTAATAATGTAGAAGATCCACCACCTCCTCATGTATCACTTGCAAGACTCCTAGAACCACCTTAGTCTAAACATTGTATCTATCACGATGTTTTACAATAACACAACAAGGATTCATGTCATTATTATATATGTAGAGGTTCTTTGTGAAAAAGGGAAAAAAGATGGGGAGGGGTGTTAAAAGGCGGTTCATTCGAAGTGGTTCTAGAAATCACTGCTAAGAAAGCGTATTAATTATTATTTAAAATATATCGGCAGTTTGGTACAACGGCCGATATTTTTTTTCTATTTTTGGATTTGGTAACAGTTTTTTAAAACATTAACGAAATCTAAAAAAAATCATAATCAACCACTCCCCCACACACCCATGATCCCTATGGGCCCCATGATATCATCAACACAAACAATAGTGACCCCCTCTCTTGATAGACCTTCTCCCCACAATGGTGGCCCCTCTTCCCCTTTTCCTTGTGACTACAACCCTCGATGGAGGGAATGAACCCTAACCCCTTTATCCCCATGTCACTATCCTTCTGACTCGGCCTCAACCTAATTTCCCCTACCCCTATCTGTCCATGAGTCAAAATTCACCTATATCGTCTCCCAACTTCCATGTTGTCAATCTCCATCTCCTCTCATCAGTGACATTCTTACACAACATCTAACCCTATTATTGTGAGAGGTAATATTTATTCATTTATGATGTTTATGTTTTTCATTTTGGATTGTAACATTTTTATATTGAATTTTTGTTCTGTCGAATTAAGTCCCTACCTTGGTTAATGAACATGTTGGGTGATGTTAAGAATTGATTGTATTTGTTTAATTAAACATTATATCTTTATATTTGAATGTATAGATAGAAGAATAAAAATATATGAATAAATTTTGGATTAATTTAACTTGAAACAAACCTTGGTATCCCAAGGGTTTGAAATAATTTTTAGATTATGCAATTACCATCCGATTAGTGGATGATAGAATAAAATGTCTATGTCCTGGTTGTAAATTTAAGTGACAATTGAATAGAGATTAAATATATTATGGCTTGATATTGAAATAGTTTTATACTTGATATGTATATTATATTTGTCAAGGTGAATAGAATGTTATTGAAATTCAAAAATAATGACTCCTATCACTGGAGGATAATTCAATTCGAAACATGATAAATGAAGCATATGGATTTTTTTTGATGCAATTTAAAAGATTTTAAAATATGAATAAAACATTCAACTTATCTTGAGTATATTAATCTTGTTTATAACTTTAGTAAATAAAAAAACAAGTTTGTAAATTAGTTGAAGCTGGAAAAAAAGTATTGAATGAAGGGTGTGATAGTATTAAAAGTTTTTTTTCTAAATAAGTTATATCATATCAAGTTTCATTTTTTAGAATTAATGAAAATTTAATATACACAATTTTAGAGTTTTTTACATGATGCATTTAGTGAAGCTAACATCCCTGCATCATTCTATGTGATGAATAAAATCATCTATAAATTTGGACTTGATTATAAATATATGAATGAATTCCCTAATGAATTAATTATGTATTAGAGAGAAGAGTCAAAAAAATAATAATGCATAAGATATCATATAAATAGATTGATGTCAGTCAGAAACAGTGAGAGTACAAATCAATGAAACACCAAGAAGAAGCAGAAGAAGAAAACTATTGCAAAAGGTATTGTGTTACTTTTCTCTGAAACCATGCTTGAAAATTTTATTCATGTCATCTAATACTTCATACTACATAAAGTGTAATTATCATTGTAGTAAAAATAATGTCTTGATAATACATCCAAAATATTCAACATCATGTAATGTGTTTGATTCACTATATATGGATTTTTATTTGGATCATAGGAATGTTTGTTTGGGATTATCTTCTGATGGTTTTAACCTCTTTAGTACATTAATTACTAATTATACCATATATCAAGTTGTATTTATCACCCATAATCTACCTTCATGTATGTGTATGAATATTACTTCTTTCATTATTTCAATGATTATTCCTAGTATGAACATGCCTAGAAATTACATTGATGCATACCATCACCCTTTAATCAATGAATTATGATAATTTTTGGATGATGGTGTGGAAACTTATGATGATTCAATGATAAAACTATTAAAAATGCATGCTTTATTAATATGAAATATTAGTGACTTTGCAAGACTAGGAAACCTATCCGGTTAGAACACTCACACTGGCTTGTAATATCAAGTTTGTAATTTTGATTTTGAACATCAATGATTACCACATAGTAGAAAATGATGTTTTGTGTTTCATCATTTACTTCTTGATTATTCTCATAAATTTATTTTAAACAAGACAAAATCCAATGGATATATTTATTAATAATGTAATCAAAGGTGTTATCCAATTTTCAGAAATCTTGGGATAATTAATTAATGTCACTATAGAATTTGGGAAATGTAATCAATTTTAAGAAGGGGTGAAAAGGTTCTGACATACAATATCTGAAGAAGCTAAAAAATAATAGTGGATTAAAATAAGTATATTTTTTAAACTTCCTTATTGGGAGTATAATTTTATACATCAAAATCTTGAGGTAATTCATATTGAGAAGAACGTTTGTGATAATGTAATTAGTACAATGTTTAATGAGAAGGGTAAATTAAAGGATTACATTAATCCTTTTAAGGATTTCGAATCAATGAATTTAAAGTGTGGGTTGTGGGAAAATGAGAATGGAAAGTATCCTTTGACTATTTTTACAGTGAAAAATATTGAGATAGACCTATTCCTTCAAAATTTAAAAAATTTAAAATATTGAAATAAATATTCATGTATATTTTCATGTTGAGTTGACTTAAAACATTGAAATTTACATGGATTAAAAAGTTATGACTTTTATATTCTAATGGAGAAATAGTTTTCATTGTAATTTCATAATATGTCACCTTAAAAAGGAACTACAGTTCTAATTGATTTGTATACCTTCATCAAAGATATTTGTGAGAAAATTATAAATCCAATTGATCTTGATAAACATCAATAAATAATTTTTTTGACACTTTTCCGGATATATTATTCCCCCTTCATTTTTCATAGTCATGATTCATTTGACTATTTATATGGTTAAAAAATCTAAACATGGTGGACTGATACACTATCTATGGGTGTATCCAATTGAGAGGTATACTAATATTATTTTTATTTTCATTAATGAATTAAATTTTATCAAATAAATTTTTAGGAATATTTAATTTGTTTCTTATTTTTTAATAGGTACTTAGGTCATTTGAAATCATATGTGATGAATAAAGCGTGAAAAAAGGATCTATTGATAAAGGTTATATAGATGAAGAGTTCTTGAAATTCTATTCTAAGTATATGGATGGGATTGAGAGTAGATTAAATCATGTATAATGTTTTGACAACATCCCCATTAATTCCCTTTCTAAAAACCAATCATCGGTATTTCCAACTATTAGTCAACCAGTTGAAAAGTTGTCAAATTTTATACCAACTAAATTGGAGTTACTAAAAGCTCATAGATATGTGATACTTAATAGTCTTATTTCATATCAAATTATTGAAGAATTTAGATTAAAAAAAATATAAGACTAAGGGATCAAGCTCAAAATGAGCTATAATTAATAACAGTTGCTAATGAGGATATTTTCAAATGGTTTACCTATCATGTAAGTATATACTAATATTCATATTATTGGTGTGTATTTATTTTTTATAGATAATTGATGTTGAGAATTGATATGAAATACCAAATGATTTGATGTTTTTGGCTCGAGGTCCTCTAAGGCAGGCTAAGATATTTGATTCGAAAAATATTCATGGCCCTTTTTTCATATAATTTATCATTAAGAAGGCTTGAAATCTCATAATAATGGTGTACATACACTTGAAGAGGTGGGATAATATGGATATATGGTTGATATAATCTAATTAAACTACCATGTTCAATTTTCAACTATCATATTCACATACAAATAGATCAACATTGAGAAGGGTGTAATGAAAGATTCATTACATTTTACTTCTTTCAAATTCTATCACTTGATCCATACCTGTGAGTGTGCAAAGAATGATCCATTTATCTTGTCTTCACAAGTGAAGAATTATTATTATATGGAATGTAATATATATAACAAATGGAGTATTTTGGAGACCTAAAATAGAGAGACTTGTTTGATATGGGTGATGAAAGTCAATTGGTACATTGTGAGAGAGAACCTCATCAACCACAAAACATTAAATAGTTTTTTCCTAACTATAATGTCTAAATATCAGTTAAGTACCATTGAGATGGGGGAGGTGAATCAGTGGTACACATTTTTTTACAAATTATTTTACTTTAAATCCATTCTTTGTGACTGATTAAAGTCTCGATACCTCATATTTAATACTCAACCTCACCCTACAAGCAATAATATCATATAAATAACAATACACATGAATTTAAAATGTTCGTTATAAATACATACTCATTACTTTGTTGATTAGACACCCCAAATATGTATTATCTACTATATTGGAAGGTGATTACAATAATAATTGGTTAGACCCCCCCCCCAATTACAAACTGGTTTTACCCCCAGTTGCAACCAGCTTTCAATAGTTGGTTAGGCACCCCAACCACACCTTCACAATGATTTTTTAGAACCCCAAATAACAATTTTCATCAACTGGATAGACCCCCCAACTGAAACCTTTATCTTTAGATAGTTTTATCCACTATAGAAAGATCAACTGATGATCCTTCCCCAAAATCTTGTTGGATCACTAAAGTTTGTGTTCAACTTTAAATACCTTTTCACTAATTCTAGTCTTTCTCAAATAATATCTTACCACTATATGTATTTAGATACCTTAGTTAAAAACTTCTCGGGAAATAATTCTTTCTTCTCATGAAGACCCAACCTCACTGGTTACTAAAAAACTCAGAAATAAATGTCTTCTGAAATAATGATGCTCCAGCTTTGGTCTCAAATCATTCCACACTGATTATGAAATGTTTTTAATTCATGTTCAATAACTTCTATTCATGCATTTATAGAAAAAATTATTTATGAACTATAAAAAAATGGATTGATAGCAGAGATTTTTTTTGATCGGGTGGTAGTTTAAACCGCCAACAATTGTTTCTGCAATGGTTTCCAAAAACTGCTGCTAAAGTTGGCGTCGACATCCCACTCATGTCACTCCAATACATTTAGAATTGGTTTCTAGAAACTGTTATAGAAACTTTGTGTAGTTTCTATTTTTATAGATTTAGTGGAGGTTTATTCTCCTGAAAAATTTTAATAGTATAGTATTGGTTTAAACGGCCACTATATTCTGGACATTTTTTGGAAGAATAAACCCCCTCTAAAACTCTAAAAACCACTGCTAATTTTTTTTGACATAATATATAAGCAGTTTAAACTTATATCAAATATTAAATTGACATACATATTGGTTATTTAAACCACATCTATATGTCACTTTTCAAGAAAAAATACAACTTTTGAATCTGCTTTCCAAAAATAGTGAAATAAAAAACAAAATCAGTTGGAAAAATAAAAAACAGATTTAGTAGAATTTACATTAATATTAACTAGAAATTCAGAATCATATAAATGTTATTTTTAGTATACTAATAGAATATTGAGAAGAATTATTTTTTACCATCAAGTGTTTAAGATAAAAAAATCGGGTTTATTAGGGAAATGTGTTAAGAAACCATCTTATGTTTAGTTAAAAATCGTCACCAAATCTATAGTGAACCCTAATCACTAACTGGTGAACTTTCATCAGCATTCTCTCCATATCCATCTCCACTTCCTTCCATTGGAATCTTCAAGACAATTATGTTTAAAATTAAACAATATTATATATTTAAATTTAAACTTGAAACCAATAAAAGTTTTTGTACTAAATGATTTTGAAGTTGTGTGATTTACCTTGTCCCTACCAGTCATTGATGAAATACCAGTAGGGATATATCCATTCATCTTCTGATATAATTCAATAAATTATTTCTTTAAATCATTGACCTTTGCATCTTGCATATTTATATGAGTCCCCTATTCCTGAATTGTGTTTTTCATTATAACAAAGTTCCTCCATCCATCTCGAGGTAAGGATCCACTATAACTAGGATTAGATACTACTGTAATCCCCGATATCCTTCCAAATACCTTAGATGGTAATGGTCTCAAACCCATCTAGTGCACTCGACCAGGATGCTCCTTCCAAAGGACTTGACCAACCGGGTCATCCTGGGAGACCGAGAAAGATCATGCGGGACTTCCATCCCATAGTAATTTTATTTTTACCAATAAAGAAAATATCAATCATATTTGATGTAACAAATATTAACATAGTTACAATTGATAATAATTTTTATTTAATGAAAAATTAATTCAAACCCCAACTTCTTTGGAAGGTTCATTAACATAACTCCCATTATATTTTGTGTGGACATCCAACCACAGTTCAGTTATAAAGACTTGGTGCCGTAAATTATCTATCTACATTAAAAAAGATAAATCAATAATTTAATATATAAAATATATAATTTTGTCTTATAAATATTTATACTAATGAAAATATTAAGAGAGTAAATCTATTTCTAGAAGAAAATTTTTGACCCAACAATGTGAGGGATGATTTTTTTATCTTGAATTGATGAATGTTTCCTTGAAACATCCTAAAATAAATAACATGTAATTTAATTGCAATTTATAAAATTTCATCTCCTTGAAATATTCATGTATATATGTAAAATGATATTAATATAATAATATATATTTTAATACCACAAGATTCTCATGAAGATGGTTATCAATAAAAACCTTAAATTGCTCTCTGGGTACCCCTTCAGGTACCTTATCATACAACTACCAACCACTCAACAATGTATCATTGAATTCATTCCATAATATCCATTTAAAATCTTTCCACTTCTAACCCAAAAATTTCGATGTCCTCTTTCGTATGATCATATCAGTAACAATAAAGTGGAAAAACTTCTGTACAAAGATATTAATTTTTAAAATATTATAATTTAATAACATAATGACATTCAATTACACCATAATTTTTTAAAATTACATTTATCTACAAATCCAAAACTTCATTTTTCCAATTCTGAGGCACATGTCTCTAATTTGAATAGGTAATTAGAAGGGTAATTAGATCCGCTCCCAGATGGCCAATAATCAGTCCAAGTAATCCTACGATCACATGAGCCTTAGCCTAGTTGGTAAGGACTCTGTAAGTTCATCCAAGAGACCAGGAATCAAATCCAGGCAGAGGCAGAATTTCCGAGTACTGTAGCAGTACTGTAGTAGGTACTATAGTAGGAACTATAGCAGGCACTGTTTGGCACTATAACAGACGAGAATATTCCCCTGTTTGGGCCTTTGGTCCACTGATTTGGCCTCTGAGTCCTTTAAGGCCTTCGGGCCACCCAGGACTTTGGGTCAGTAAGGCCTTAGGGCCACCTCAAGGCCTTCGGGCCACCTTAAGTGCTGATGCAAACCAGACAACCTACAAGGAACAAGCTCTACAATGAGGATGAGCAAGGATATTTCACCACAGCAGAAGATAAACAAATTGCAAGAATGAGAGGGTATGAAAGCTCCCATCGGGACAAGCCTATGCATGCACGGGAATGCCTAGCCAAACAGCCATGTGAAGGTGGAGAGCTGATTTCACGATGAAGATGCTGGGGAGGAGCAGTTCCAAGTAGTTAGTCTGGGTTGTATGTAATTTTTGAAGCCTACAAGAAATGAATTCCTCTAAGGCCTACAGTCCATGTAATAATTATGCCTACGGGCCTTGTAAGGGTTCCACCTCACCCCTTGAAAGGTGGATTATCAAAATCAATAAAAAATGAAGGCCTTCGGGCCATTGGAGGTAAGTAATCCTACGACATCATCAATGGGGACCCCATAACAATCAAATAGGACAACTATCTTCATTTCGTTCAAATTCGAGACATCTGAACTATTCATATTTATCTTTGTAGTAACATTGTTTATATCTTTAATGAAAAACATTTAGTAGAATAAAAAAGTGAAAAACATATATTCACATTAAATTTTTACCTATCACTGTCACCCTCCAATATCCTCAGGAGGCAACCTATTCCATCGTCACTGAAGAAGCTGAATGAGGAGCCACTTTCTTAGATTATTATGGGACACCGATGGAGGGTTTTCTAGACACTGATAGAATGGAGGGTGTGAGAGATACTAAAGGAGAGGAGGGTTTGATAGATGGAAAGTGGTAGAGGGCATCTCAGATACTATAGGGAGGGAGAATGATGGATCAAAATCTGTCAGCATAGTTAAGGGAATGTTGACTGAGATTCTACTGGGATAATTGAAACACTTCCTCCTTGCCATTCATTTCATTTAATCAAAAAAAAATTAACTTCAAAACAATTCATCCAGCACTTTTTGTATTAATTACATTTATATGTGAAAATAAAATTGATAAATTATAAGAAACCCAAATTTATAAATCATGTTTAGTAAAAAAAAATTAAGAGTAATTTATTTTAGAGAAAACCCCTATAAACATTTTATAAAACATATTGTGTGTGCCAATTTATTTTTAAAGTATAAATGTAGTTAAATTATGAAATTCCCCTTTTAATTAAAAATTAAAAATCACAGAAAATATTTAATTCCATTGATAAAATAATCATAGATACATTATATTACCATTATTTATTTAATAAACTTTTTTTAAATTATAAGAACATATGAAAATAGAATGGGGTAGTAAAACCAATTACACGTACTATTTGTTTAGAAGAATGGGGTATTAACTTTTCAAGGTTGGGTGTATGGTTTTAAAATGGTGTACCTTATTTATTTATGTTATAAAATACCATAGATAAAAAATCTCTCATAAATACTAATTTAAAGCCTAGTTAATTGAGGCACCCTAAAAAAATTGAAAATGTAAATTGAACATCACATATACACACCTTCAATTTTATGTATCCATTTAATATCTTCAAGATAAAAAATCAGTGTTATCAAATGTTCTAAACCCATATATATGGGTTAAACACATATGTGTTGTTTTTAAAATCCAAAATATATAAAAATAGAATAGAATTTGATGAAATTGAATGCATCTAGGCAAATATAAAATTCACTAAACCCCATTAAAAAATATTATACTCACAGATGTAGTATGATGTGAGATGAATGATGAAAAATATAATATAATTATAATAAATCGAGAATAATAAAATCAATAAATAATAAATTAAAAGAATAGATACTATATATAATAAAACAAAACAAAAAAACTGAAGTACACCACCATATACTAGAAATATAAGAAGCTAACAAAATTTAATTGAATCAAACAAATTCTTCCAAATTTGACATTACCCTGGCCACCACTACTCTACTTGAATCTCTCCAAACAAAATAAATGTAATTTCACAAATCAAAGCCTATCTAAATTGAAAAGAATAAAATTATACCAAATTAAATCAAACTCAGTTCAGTGATTTCAAAGGTGCACTGAGGCATGCACCAAGGAAAGAGGCGCTATGAGTCGCACCCAGAGCACCTCACCACAGGTGAGGCGAAGAAACCTCAATGAGGCATGCCAAAGGCACATGCCTTTTCTTCCATTTATATAGGCTCTAAGGCACAAGGCATGAATGTGGCACGCCTTCGAAAAAAATCTGGGTTTTTTTTTCAAAAAGTAGCAGCTGGGAGGGGGTTGAGACTATTAAGTAAAAAAATCAATAAATAAAACATTTAATGCAATAATAAAAAAAAGAAAACATGAATCCTGAAAAAAAAATATACAACTCCCTCTATTCAAGAAAACAACACAATTTTTCTAGGTCACAAGCTCCATTCGAAGAACTGGAAGCCGACACATTGAGGGGAAACAACAATAACTCACATTCTCCCTAACTTTTATCATTTTCCATTGATGATGATTTTGATGTTCATGTTATCAAATATTGATTATTGGTTTATGGTTTGATTAAAAAACATTATTATTCACTTTAATTTTATTAATTTGATTAAATTTATGTTTTCTTAAATTTAAAATATTTTTGAAAATTTTGGATCCTCAATCATATTATGGGAAGAACCTTAGTTTCGATAGGCGAGCGCCTCACACCTCACCTCATGCCACATCCCTAAATGGACTTTGTGCCTTATTTTGTCATGCACCTTTGACAACTATAACTTGGTTGAATGAAAATGAATTTAAACCCACCAAACCCTACTAACAAGATACAAATAAAAAAAATTAACCATCAAGAACAAAACAAAAAAAAATTGATACAAATAAAATTGTACCACATTAAAAAATAAACCAAGTATGTTATAACAAAACTGACATCAATTTAAATGAAGAACACAATAATGATACTAGAAACAAGAAAATTAAGAAAAAACATGTTGAAATCACCAAGACCTCACAGTCTACAATAACACAATCCAACCAACACTTCATCTTACTGTAATAATCAAAATGTATAGTGGAAAAAATAGAAATAATTACACTGCACAAAGAAAAAATACCTCCACGCAGCAAGGGCGAGGCCGAGGGAGAGGGGGGGCCAAGGGAAACCGTATATCTAGGAAAGGGAGGGGATTGAGTACTGGTGAGGGTGACAGTTTGGGGGCTTGAGAACTGGAAAGGATGAGGGCCACTCGGTCGCGAGTTCATGGGGAGCTCAGTGGAAATAGGAGCGCCAGCAAGTTGTTGGAACATCATATCGGTAGTGAGGGGGCAGTGGATAGGGTTCAAGGTAGGGGTGCTTGGGTGCGGGGGGGGGGGGGGGTGCTTGGGGGTGAAGTAGGGGGGAGGGTCAAGAGAAAGAGTAGTTTTTTGATAAATTATTAAGATTTAATAGTCGTTTTTAAAAAACCATCACTAGTACAATCATGACCTTTAGCGGCCACCAAAATCCATCGCTAAAGGTATATAGTGGCCGCCTAGTGTCTGCCAATCGGCGGCCACTTTTGGCCCATCGCTATTTCTATCAGCGACCGCCATTTGGCGGACACTGTAGGCAAGCTGGAATGGGCTAAAGCGGCCTCCAAATGGCGGCCACTGTAGACCAGAGCTACAACAGCTACCAAATGGCAGCTCCTACAGGTGGCAATGGAAACACCAATAACGGCCGTCAAATGGCGGCCGCTGTATGTTGTCCCTATAACAGCTGCCAAATGGCGGCCACTATAGGTTTTTAATATTTTTTTAAAAAATATCAATTACACAATAAAATATACCCACATAAATCTCATCAGTAATCTTCCAAGATTCACATCCATCATCAAATATAACTGCACAACAAAATTTAATAACAAAATTAGTACCGAATAAAACCTATAAACAAATAATTGAAACGAATTAACATAGTTCAATTCAAACTTACTGTAACAGTTTGAAAGTATTGGATTTTAAAAATATATTCATAATTTTGATTACTGTTTTAAAAAGTTGAAATCATTAATTCTATGGTTCAAACTATATTGTTTCCCTGTGATTTCAGGTCAATCCGATGTCGTCCGCTATGAATTTGACCGTTAAACGCCCGTTTTGGCCATTTATGACACCAGAACTATGTTCTCGGTCACCGCGGGCACAAAACACCTTCGATTGACGTGTCGTCTGTGCGAACACTTCAAAATTCACTCACTAGTTTTTTTCGTCTGATTTCAGGCCATTTGGACATTGTTCGGCCCATTTGAACCCCCACGTGTGTTTATGAAGTGCGCCCAACACTTAAAAAATTCACATTGAGTCGTACCGTGCAAACCGCGCATCTGATTGACGTGCTGTCTGTGCTACTAATTCAAAATTCACTCACCTGTTATTGTCATCTAATTTCAGGTCATTCTGACATTCTTCGGCCCATTTCGACCCCCCACGTGCGTTTATGAATCGCCCCAACACTTAAAAAACACATATTGAGTTGTACCGCGCAAACTGCACAACCGATTGACGTTCCATCTACTCATACATGTCATGAATAATAATTATATTGTTGCCCTATGATTTCAGGTCAATCTGATGTCATTTGCTATGAATTTGACCGTTAAACGCCCGTTTTGGCCGTTTATGTCACCAGAATTGTGTTCTCGGTTACTGCGGGCACACGACACCTCTGATTGACATGACGTCTATGTGACCACTTCAAAATTCACACACCCGTTCTTGTCATCTGATTTCAGGCCATTCTGACTTTGTTCAGCCAGTTTGGACCCACCCACACGCGTTAATGAAGCATGCCCAACACTTAAAAAACGAATATTGAGTCGTACCGCACAAACCGCACATCCGATTGATGTGCCTTCTCCTCTTACATGTCATGAATAATAATTATATTTTTTCCCTATGATTTCAGGTCAATATGATGTCGCCTGATATGAATTTGACCGTTAAACGCCCGTTTTTGCTGTTTAGGATACCAGAAGTGCGTTCTCGGTCACCGCGGGCACACGAAACCTCTGATTGACGTGCTATCTTCTCAACCACTTCACAATTAACTCACCTGTTGTTTTTGTCTTATTTCTGGCCATTTCGACTTTGTTCGGCCTGTTTGGACCCCCCACGCACGTTTATGAAACGCCCCCAATACTTAAAAAACGCATATTGAGCCGTATCACACAAACTGCACGTCCGATTGATGTGATGTCACCGTTTACTCGTCACGAATAATAATTATATTGTTTACCTATGATTTCCATTAAAGCTGATATCATCCTCTTTGAATTTGACCGTTAAACGCCCGTTTTGGCTGTTTATGACACTGGAACTGCGTTCTCGGTCAACGCGGGCACACAGCACGTCCAATTGATGTGCCCTATATGCAAAAAATTCACAATTCACTCACTTGTTGTTGTCGTCTGATTTCAGTCCATTTCGACGTCGTTCAGCCCGTTTGGACCCCCCCGCCCCACGCGTGTTTATGAAGCGCGCCCAACACTTAAAAAAATGCATATTAAGCCGTACCGTGCAAACTGCACGTCCGATTGACATGCCGTCTATGCGTACACGTCCCAAATAATAATTAGATTGTTTCCCTATGATTTCAGGTCAATATGATATCATTTGCTATGAATTTGACCGTTAAACGCCCGTTTTGGCCGTTTATGACACCAGAACTGCGTTCTCGGTCACCACGGGCACATGACACATCCGATTCACATTCCGTCTACGTGAACACTTCACAATTCATTCACCCATTGTTTTTGTCTGATTTTAGTCCATTCCGACTTTGTTCGTCCTGTCTGGACCCCCCCCCCCCCCCCACGCACGTTTATGAAGCACGTTGAACACTTAAAAAAATGCATATTGAGCCGTACCGCACAAACCGCATGTCTGATTGATGTTTCATCTATGAGAACAATTCAAAAATCACTCAACCATTGTTTTTGTCTGATTTCAGGCCATTCTGACATCGTTCGACCCATTTGGACTCCCCCACGTGCATTTATGAAGCGCGCCCAACACTTAAAAAACGCATATTGAGCCGTAGCATGCAAACCACGGGTCTGATTGACGTTTTGTCTCCTCATAAACATCAAGAATAATAATTAGATTGTTTCCCAGTGATTTTAGGTCAATCTGATATCTTTCTCTATGAATTTGACCGTTAAACGCCCGTTTTGGCCGTTTATGACACCAGAAGTGCGTTTTCGGTCACTACGGGCACACGACACCTCTGATTGACGTTCCGTCTACTCAACCACATTAAAATTCGCTCACCCATTTCTTTTGTCTGATTTCAGGACATTCTGACATCGTTCGGCCTATTTGGACCCCCCCCCCCCCCACGCGCGTTTATGAAGCGCGTCCAACACTTCAAAAACGCATATTGAGACGTACTGCGCAATCATCATGTCTGATTGATGTGATGTCTGTACGTACATGTCAAAAATAATAATTATATTGTTTCCCTGGGATTTCAGGTCAATCCAATGTCTTTCGATATGAATTTGACCGTTAAATGCCCGTTTTGGCTGTTTTTGACACCAGAACAGCATTCTCGGTCACCCGGGAACACGACACCTCCTATTGACATGTCATCTGATCAACCACTTCAAAATTAACTCACCTATTGTTGTCTTCTGATTTCAAGCCATTCTGACTTCGTTCGGACCGTTTGGACCCCCCACGCGCGTTTATGAAGCGCGCCCAACACTTAAAAAACACATATTGAGCCGTACTGTGCAAACCACACATCCGATTGATGTGTCGTCTATGTTTACACATCAAGAATAATAATTAGATTGTTTCCCTATGATTTCAGGTCAATCCAATGTCGTCTGCTATGAATTTGACCGTTAAACGCGCGTTTTGGCCGTTTATGACACCAGAACTGCGTTCTCGGTCACCGTGGGTACAAGACACCTCCGATTAACACGTTGTCTACTCGACCACTTTAAAATTCCCTCACCCGTTGTTTTTTTCTGATTTAATTCCATTCCGACATTGTTCAGCCTGTTTAGACCCCCCACACATGTTTATGAAGCGCACCCAACACTTAAAAAATGCATATTGAGTTGTACCACGCAAACGACATGTCCGATTGATGTGTTGTCTATGCGTACACGTCAAGAATAATAATTATATTGTTTCCTTAGTATTTCAAGTTAATACAATGTCGTCCACTATGTATTTGACCGTTAAACGCCCGTTTTGGCCGATTATGACACTAGAACTGCGTTCTTGGTCACCGCGGGCACACAGAACCTCCGATTGATGTGTTGTCTTCTCGACCACTTCACAATTCACTCACCCATTGTTTTCGTCTGATTTCAGGTCATTCTGGCTTCGTTCGGCCCATTTGGACCCCCCCCCCCCCACACGCGCGTTTATGAAGCGCACCCAACACTTAAAAAACGCATATTGAGCCGTACCGCGCAAACCGCACATCCGATTGATATTAAGTCTATTCATAAATGTAAAGAATAATAATTATATTGATCCTTGTGATTTCAGGTCAATCCAATGTCGTCTGCTATGAATTTGACTATTAAACGGCCGTTTTGGCCGTTTGTTGCACCAGAACTGCGTTCTCGGTCACCGCGTGCACACGAAACCTCCGATTGACGTTCCGTCTGCTCGACCAATTCACAATTCACTCACCCATTGTTTTCATCTTATTTCAGGCCATTACGAATTCTTTCAGCCTATTTGGACCCCCCCCCCCCACACACGTTTAGGAAGCGCACCCAACACTTAAAAAACGCATATTGAGTCGTACCACGCAAACCGAACGTCCGATTGATGTGTTGTCTACTCGTACATGTAATGAATAATAATTAGATTGATGACATATGATTTTAGGTCAATATGATGTCTTCCACTATGAATTTTACTATTAAATGCCTGTTTTGGCCATTTATGACACCAGAAGTGCGTTCTCGGTCACCGCGGGCACACGACTCCTCCGATTGACGTGCCGTCTGCTCGACCACTTCAAAATTCACTCACCCATTGTTTTCATCTTATTTAAGTCCATTATAACATCATTCTACCCAT
Organism: Viscum album; assembly: GCA_963277665.1. Lineage (NCBI taxonomy): Eukaryota > Viridiplantae > Streptophyta > Magnoliopsida > Santalales > Viscaceae > Viscum > Viscum album. The sequence goes on from OY728129.1 coordinate 417,010,905, forward strand.
TTGGACCCCCCCAAGAATGTTTATGAATCTCGCCCAACACTTAAAAAATGCATATTGAGCCGTACCGCGCAAACCGCACATCCGATTGACATGACGTCTACGCAACCACTTCACAATTCACTCACCCTAGAAAGCTACAAATATCAAAGAGTTCTTGGGCTTCTCCCAAGAAACAACTGCCTGAAGTTTCTCTCCATCCACTGACACACCTTCCTCTGAGATTATTTGACCCAAAATAACTATACCTAATCAATAAAAAATGACATATATATAGCTTGGAATATAGTCTATGCTTTATAATTGTAATATGAATGATGTCAAGATATTGGGTATGATCATCATCAGTCTTGAAGTGCACGAAGATTTCATCCACAAATACTAAAACAAACTAATCTAGGTAAAAATGTAAGATTCTATTCATCAAGGATATAAAAACTTGTAGATAATTCATCAACACAAATGAAATTACCTCATGCATGGGGTTCATTCTCATCTGGATCACCAATATCACTATGATGTCCACCGGCTATATTCGAAGCCTACAATATATATCAATATTAGGTATCTTAAACATATCAATAAAATTCAATCTGAGTATGGTTTGTTTTATTGTTTACCTGTGGCGCCACTTGTTGTGTCATCATTTCATCGATACGTGATGACATTTGTGACAACCTCTTCTCATACTCTGCACGTAATCGCTGAAATTGTGCATCGAAATTGCGCTGCATATTCTGCATGGAAGCATCTATCTCAGTCTGTGTGCACATCCCTAACTCTCTGCATGCACCCATCGCATCTTCTCTAACAACTGCACATCATGGGACACCACCGCCATAAGTCAAAGAATAACCATGACCGTCACGCCCCATGACACGGTGAAATATTTCATCTCTACACACAGTACTACGACGTTTCTCCTCTGACAACTCTAATAACTGAGCGTCAAACTGAGCCTGTAGCATATAATGAATCAATGAACAAATATGAATAATTTATATAAAATAAAAATACATTTATTAGTAAATAATTTTCTTACTATAACACCAGCAACATTAGGATCACCCGCCCTACGAGTCCTCAACCATATGGACATCCGATCGATCGGCTCGCCGCGTTGGTGTAACTATAATAAAGGGGTTCACCATGTTATACTACAATATTTTTAAAATATCAAAGAATAGTGAATTCTAAACTTACATAATGTCTAAGCTGTGACACATGTCGAGTGCCAAGTCTGGAAGGTGTGCCCTGCATCGCCCGATTATGTGAATGAAGAGAAGAATAGGTCTAAATTCAATGTATTTACTTAATATAAATTTGAAAAATTAGTCATTTATAGATTAAAATTAATAAATCTTACCTTCACTGCCTCACTCAACCAAAACGCAACGAGATCCTGCCACTGCGCAGGAATAATTCCTGGAGGGACTCACTGTAGAATGTCTGGCACACCCGCAAATGGTGTCCAGTGATCTCTCTTCACCATTGACTTGTAATCCTTCCATAATTTTTGTCATTTGGACATACATATAGCCCAAAACTCATCTGGACAGGATGTCAAATTATCCTATTAAAAAATTGTCAGTAGATGGGACAATAATAATAACAATATCATAAAAAATTAAACATTGAATTTACCTAAACCTCCCTCCATAATCATTCCATCGTATCCTGGGGGAAAGAACTCCATTCATGTGTTGTCATAGGGAATCTTTGTGAGTCTCGTATCATATGCACAAACTGAAGACTCAATACAGTAGAACCTTCTCCAACTCGATGAAATGTGTCATCAAATAACACATCCAATCGGGATCCAGAGTTCCAGGATCGAACCCCTCTACCAGGACCCCTTCGTCTGCTAGAAGACGCACTAGATCATGATAAACATAAATTCATAATTCAATTACAATATAAATTAATTATTAGAAATAGTTAGGGAAATATAAACAGAAAATTAAAATCAATTAATTTAGAAAAATGAAAACATGCATACCTACAACATCAGGTGAACCACTGTGACCAACCTGTGACATACCTACATTAAAAGAAATTATAGTTAAATCAAGAAATTTTTATACATATATAACTGATAAATATTTTTACAAAAAATAACTGGGGATATAATTAGAATTTTCACTAATCATTAAAATTTAAAAACCAAATTTGAAGGATAAAAAACATCACCTGCAGAGGACTCAACCGCGGGTAACGGGGTGTGACTCGATTACGGATCCATGATGGTGCAGTGACTTGAAGACAGGGGTTTGACGGCCCGACTCGATATGGGTGGAACCATTGGATTAAGCATGGGAGGGTTCTACATGACGGGGCACAACAGACCGGGGTCACGGGGTTGGGGAGGGGTCGTCGAGGGTCGGGGTCACGGGGTTGGGGAGGGGTGGGTCGCGGGGTCGGGGAGGGAAAAATGGGGTCGCGGGGTCGGGTAGGGAAAAATTAGGTTTTTTGCTGTATTAAAATTCTGTGGCCGCCATTTGGAGTCCGCTGTTGATAGTATTAGCAGCCTCCAAATGGTGGCCGCTATAAGTCCCCCGCCTCGAAAGCTCAAAATTCTAGTAGTGCATATTTAAAATCACACACTTTTTTTAGCGGTGGTTCAGTAAACCACTCCTAACCTCTTAGTTTAGTGTAGTGAGGCATATATTGTATCATGTGCGGTCTTCTAAAATTAAGAAATCATTATTTTAGTTGCATAAAAAATACCTCCATTAATTCTTCAATGTTTCATTTGTTGCACACTGCCTTTCAAGCCCACGATCACAAATAGAGAAGCTTTTCACTTCTTATTCATGCATTCACTTCACGTGCACACACATTTCCACATACTTCTTCAAATGATGTGTGAATGAGTTTACACACATCTATGAACACACTACTCAGTATGATTCATGTAAGTACACAACCATCTAAACTCAAACATTACTCCCTTCATGCAGAATTATCAAGCTTTTCATATGTCAATATTTGCACTACCTCTGTCTTCTTCACCCAACACATGTATACACGGTTCACATATGGTCCTTATTTCTACTTTTTGAAACAAATTGAATGTTTTCACCGGTTCATAGTTCCTCAAAACATTCGTACAAACCAGGGGATCATGCGTAAGAGTATCTCTCTTCACAAATGGTTTTGTGGAACCAAGTTCTTTGTGAAAAAAAAATGAGTGTTATATGTACAAGTCGTCTTCCCATAGAATCTCTTCTTCTTCATAAAAACAGAAACAACAAAAAACACTTCTCCTTTCACAAACCAAAGAAGTATGAAGATATTCTATCATGATCTCCACTTTCACAAAACTCACTCAGATATGCAATAAGTTCATACACAAACCGAGCGCTTGTTGGGGAATTGATAGGAAAATATTCCACCGAATTAATACATGTATACTGCCTCAAATTTGTGACACTAAGAATCAACATCATCAAAAAAATAAATTTTATACACATTGTATATCATCTGTTTGATCTTTGTTTACACATGAAAATGAAGTTTCATGTGATTTTGATCGTCTTCAAATTTTCAGAACTCTCAAATGAAGCTTAGAATCTTGGCTGACAAATTCGGATGGCATGGCATAGAGATATCCAAACGCACTAGATTCCCAGAGGTCTCGAAGTAGAAGATGAGTTCGGCTGGGTGATCGAACAACTCACAACTTTCATATTGGATGGTCTTTCATATATTAATAGAGTTTTTTTATACACTTTCTGATTTTTTAAACATCCTAGGTTTATTTTTCTAAAAATACCACTTCAAGGCAGCATCAGAGATGCCACCTTTGCGGTTATGTTCAAAGTTGGTATCTGCGTGCCGCCTTTTCCCTAAAAAACTATTTTTTTTCTATTTGAATTATGTTTTTTATATATTTAAAATTTTAATGTTTTATTATTATATCCTTATGGTTAAATAGATATATATATATATATATAACTTAATGTTTCAACATAATTTATCTTTTATTCAAGTATGTGACTTTTCTATCCTATATCATATAAACTATAAGATAGATATGAAAGAAATTTTAAACATTGATTAAACATATAAAAAATAATACAAAATAAAAATAAATTCTTAAAAAAATTTGGAGAAAATTTATTTATAATATTTCTAATCCACCTACTAGAAACTTAAAAATGTTTCAAGTACATGACTTTGATGGCCTATATAATATAAACTATAAGACAAATATGAATGGAATTTTAAAAATTGCATAAAAATATAACAAGTAGTCCAAAATAAAAATAATTTATGAAAAAATGTTGGTGAAAAATTATTTATAGGCTTTATAATCTAACTAATTGAAACTTAAAAATGTTTCAAGTACATGACTTTGCTGGCCTACATAATATAAACTATAAGACCGATATGAATGAAATTTTAAAAATATCTCAAACATATAACTAGTTGTCCAAAATAAAAAAAAATCTTAAAAAATCTTGGTGAAAATTTATTTATAATCATTCTAATCCACCTACTTGAAACTTAAAAATGTTTCAAGTACATGACCTTGCTGGACTGTATAGTATAAAATAAAAGACCAATATGAATAAAATTTTAAAAAATTGCTTAAAAATATAACTATTAGTCCAAAATAAAAATAATTTCATAAAAAATCTTGGTGAAAAATTATTTATAAGCTTTCTAATCCACCTACTTGAAACTTAAAAATGTTTCAAGTACGTGACATTGATGGCCTATATAATATAAACTATAAGACCGATATGAATGAAATTTTAAAAATTTCATAGACATATAACTAGTAGTTGAATTTTTAATTTTTATTTATATGGGTTCTATAGTTTATATTTTATAGGGTTTCAAAGTCAAGTAGGTGGCTTAGGATCCTCCTTGACATTTATTCTTTTTGTTCTCACTTATGAGTTACATTTATTACATTCCTTTCATTATAATTTTTTTTTATAAAAATATTTATTTTCATCAACTTTTTAGATTATTAGGATATCTTTTTAATTTTATTTACATTGTTTTTATAATGTAGATTTTTTAATTTTTTAAAGTTATTTACTTGTAATTTACTAATTATTTCTATGTTTCAAGTAGTCAAATTTGAAAGCTTCCAAATATAAATTGTGCCTAAAATATAAATGAAAACTGAAATACTGGATAAAAATATAAGAAGAGAGAATAGTAATAATAGTATTTTGATTTCAGTATACATAAAACATGTAAACAAAAATGTACAATATATGTCTATGTCTGTGGAGAGAAGATTCCATCCCACATGGTGGTCTATGAATATGATGTTCGCGTCGAGTGTGCTGTGGAGTTTGATGACTTGGAGAAGGCTGATCCTCAGGTGATGGAACGTTGACTGGCGCATCCTCCATTTGTGTGTCAATTGGAGGAGCTATCAACTGCATCTCATACTGCCATCTAGATCCTTCTCCCACTAGGGTGGTAGAAGGACCTACCTCCATCATAGTGGGGAACCAAGCCTGTGATGGAGCTATACCCCAAGATGGTGATGGATTTGGAATCCAAGGTTACGATGGATCCCAAGGCTGTAAAGGATCTAGAACCCAAGATGGAGAGAACTGCGGATATCCTTTCAGGAAAGATGGATCCCATGCCACTTGAGGCACATCCTGAATCGGCTGATCCTGGACTACAAGAGGTCCGACCTCTTCCTATGGAACAGGTGAGGCCTCATGTGCAGCACGATGTTGTCTACATTTCCATGGTCGTGGATCCTCAGCACCAGCATCTACTGCAAGATGTTCCTCTGGGTTAGGAACCTCCTCTCTCCGAGATGGAAGCGCAAAGATGATCCCAGAAAGCGCACGAAAAGATGACCTCGCCTCCAACGTTGTATCATGGACGACTGCCCAACTAAAGACCCCCTCCTCCTCTTTATCACTCATGCGAACAAGATGCTCTGTGTGAATTCCTAGTAAATCGATTCAAATTTAATTAGAAAATAGTTTAATAAACAAACTAATGGAAATTTATTTACTTAACATCCTCTTCATCTCTATACCGGGTTGGGTAAGATACAGTATTGACTTCAGTCTATACCATGGCGCATACTCTACCTACTCCAAAAGTGAGAATCGATTCGTAGGAACACCCTGAATATGAAACTCTACACGTCTGTACCTACAGTCAATAAAGCTAGCATGTACTCGAGACCAGTCATCATCCTGCCTCCCTGTCACCTTCATCCCATAAAGTTGATATGTCTGTCTCGATGGTAATGGAATTGGCTGAGTATGAAAAAACTGTCGCATGACTCTGTCAGGATGCTTCCACTCAATAATATAGAAGTGAATAAGGGGCACTATAGCCATATCATCCTCTAGCCCAATAGTGCAGTATGTTGGCAACTGGTCTGTAATACTTCAGTATGGAAGCCATGAAATCTGAATGACAAGTGATTTTTTCAAAAAATAACTTAACTAAAAACCAAAATTGATGATATTATTAAATATGTTAGATAGTAATAGATTGTATATACGTACCTGATTAGGTAAGAGATAGTCCAATTGTAGCCAATATATTCCCAAATACTATCTCAAAACCACGTCAAAATTGTGCCGCTGACACCACCTGTAAAATACTTCAACGATAGTGAAAAATAATGATAAATTATAGTAAATAACTCATAGTAGAATCAGAAACCAATAGAAATGACTGATAATACTAGAGTCCACACAGAGCGTCATGCAACACCTCCATCTCGACCGGAAGACCAGCAAGGTCGGGGAAGAATGCTGGGATGCACTCCCATGCCCACATCTGAATAGGGATGACACATCCAATGAGACCTATGCAGTCCCTGTGGGATAGCCTACATAATGCTATGTACGTGTATTCCAAGTATAATGATCCCCAGCTGTACATAGTATCCTGATCAAAGTCCTCTAGTAGGGGTAGATACATCATGTGCATGTGAATCCCTGAGTAATTAGTACACATGGTCCCACAAATGAGCTGTAATATATATGTACGGGCGTAACACATGACAGTCTCCTCATCATCATCATCATGTAAATGTGGAATCTGCAACTCCAACTAAGGCTTAGATATGGACACTCCATCTGTAGCCCTACGGTCGGACAAAATATCAATGCCTAACAAGCGCTGATCAAGGTCTGTCCATACTGCATGTGTGAGTCCAATAATAGGTTTCCCTTGGATAGGAAGACTGAGAAGCACTACCACATCCTTAAGGGATATGGTCATATCTCCCTCAGACAGGTGGAATGTGTGTGTCTCTGGCCTCCACCTCTCAATGAGGACATCAAGTAGGTAATGATCTACAAATGTGAAATCTGATACGGCAAGGCCATAGAATCCAGCACGGCGCAAGTATGGTCTAATGGAATGTAGAGGCTCCCTGTGATGAAAATGGTACACTCGACGCACCTTGATCAATCAATCTGGAAAAACCTATAACATGACCTATAAAATATAGGTAGGAAACTAATTGAGTAGTATGGTATCATCCATCTACATATAAACAAATGTAATGAGTCATAAATGTAAAATTTAAATAAAACGTTATGGTTAGAATAATGTTATGACATGTAGAATGGAAGACATGAAATGTTTATTCACATTGTTTTATGAAGTTAATTTTAAAAAAATAAATATAATTCTCCATTTCTTTTGGTTATGAATGGAATTAAGATAATAAGAGGAAAGAAGAGAAGAAAAAATAGATGGAAAAAATTATGTTGTGAAAGAATTTTATTAATGAAAATATCTTTGTAAGAATTTTATTAATTGATATGTGCTTTAAGGGAATATATCTAGGTTTTTGATATTTTTTAAGGTTTTAGGGATTTGGTTAATGATATTTGGGTTGGGGTTTAGGTTTGAGGGTTTAGGGATTCGAATTTTGAGATTAAGTGTTCTGCTTTTGGATTTATGAAAGAAATTATATTATCTAAGATTTTATTTAAGGAATAAGGAGAAAGTTATTTCTTGGAAGAAAGAATGTTTTTATGAAATAAGTTCTATTATCTAAAATATTGGGTCTTGAATTTGGATAGACATATTTTGTAGGACCTTTATGATTAACTAATTATGGATTGGATTAAGATAAACCATTTCAATTACTAATCATGTTTTAGGAATTTATCTAATTATCTGTATTGAATAACTTATGCTAATAATTATGATACTATTATTTCGTTATAGATTAGTTTATTAAAATATCACACATAATTTAACCAAAAACCATGTAAAAGGGAATATGTTTTTGGGTTAGGGTTTAGGTTTGAGGGTTTAGGGTTTTGAATTTTGATATTAATGTTAATGAAACATGTTTCTCGGTTAAGTGTTATGCTTTAGGGTTTTTGGGTTTAGAAAACTGAGAGAAAAAAAAGAAGAGATAATAACATTTAATTTACAATATGGGTTAAGTGTTCTGCTTAGGGATTAATTAATTAAATTATATTATCTACGATTTTTTTAAGGAATAAAGAGATAGTTATTTCTTGAAAGTAATAATATTTTAATGAAATAAGTTCTATTATATAAAATATTGGGTCATGAACTTGGATATAAATATTTAGGAGGATATTTATGATTAACTAATTATGGATTGGATTAATATAAACCATTTCAATTACTAATGACATTTTAAAATTTTATCTAATTATCTATATTGAATAAATTTTTCTAATCATTATGATAATATTATTTCATTATAGAATAGTTTATTAAAATATCACTCATAATTTAACCAAAAAAACATGGCGAAGGGAAGTTTTTTTTGGGTTGGGGATTAGTTTTGAGGGTTTAGGGTTTTGAATTTTTATATTAAGGTTTAGGAAACATGTTTATGGGTTATGTGTTATGATTTTGCGTTTTGGGTTTTAGAAAACCGAGAAAAAAAAAAGAAGAGATAACAACATTTGGTTTACAATATGAGAATGCCAGAATGAAGACAATACATCATTCTGGATGAGACAGTGAACTTGACCCAACAATGTTAGGTCATCATTTATGGTTATGAACTTCTTTATGACATATCATGAATCTCAAACTCTACCCTTTTTCTTTATGCCATTACATCTCATTACATATCCTACTGGCCTTCGGTCTCCCATAAGGACGTAATCGATTCATGTCAGGTATCACTATTGGCTGGCCTTCGGGTATTGAGAAATAACGATACTCCCCAATAGGTGTCCATGGTGTAGAATAAAAGTTAGCAATGGTATCCATCTGGTACACTGGATCAAAATATGTTTCCCATTATATGTTCAAAGAGGCAAATGCTGCAATGGTGTGTGTGTTTATGGAAATTGTAAGGCCTGAAATTTTCCACATTGACATTGCCTTGTTTCCAATAATACCGCTATTTGTTCACCGATGTGATTTGTGATGGGGTTTGAACGCTCTTGAACTTGAAATCAGGAGTCTTCTCATAGAAAAAGGAATATGTGATAACCAGAAACTTCTTCAATATTTTTTTTCAATATCTCATTGAAAGTTTCTTCCATATCTTATCCCCTGCTATATTTCGTCTTATGCTAGTTTTTGTCTATCAACAAAGTAATTCGCGCATCGATATAATGTCTCTTGAACTAGGGAAGTTATAGGTATCTTGAGAAGCCCTTTGAAGACACCATTGATGCACTCCACAATGTTTGTCATCATGTGTCCATACCTCTTCCCCACGTCATATGCCAATGTCCATTTCTCTTTTGGAATCTTTATTATATAATCATAAACTTCTTAATTAGCCTGGCGGATTTGTTCAAAACATTCTTCAAACTACTATTGGTTCAAATCATATGCTACACAGAATAGATGACATTTCACATAAATTGATTTTATCTTTATGTTGAAATAGTAAAAAATAACGAATACAATGTGTACCAAGCCTCGTGATTTCCTTCTTCATCAATTCATTATAGAGATTTTTATGCACATTGCTAGCAATGTGTGTAATCCAGAACCAATGATGTGCATTTGGGTAACTCCATGTATCAGGATCCGCATTGATTGCCTCATTAATTACCTGATGACAATAATATATCAATCAAACACCCTGAATGTTGGTGAAATGGTTGCTGATATGTGCCAAAAATCAACTCCATGATTCATATTTTTCTTTCTCTATAATGGAAAAGGCAAGTAGAAGAGGTGAACTATAAGGACCTAGCCTTATTACATACATAATCTTGAATTTATTCAAGAAAACACTTCCTTTTACATTGACTATATTATCAAGTTTAGAGATATATATAATTGGGACATAATACATTCATAGAATTACACATTATTACAGAGTGGATACCATAAAAATATTTTCCATTTCTTTCAAAGTTAAAAACATTAAAACTTAAAACATGACTCCTTAACAATTATTCAACATCTAACATTGCTTCCTTTTTTGTCTTACACATCCATTAACCTATGAAAATCATTTAAAAACTTGGGATGAGCACAAAATCTCAGTAAGGGATGAAAAAGAAGGAAAAAGCACATTAGTCCATGAATACTCGTAACATATGAAAGCATTTTCAAAAGACATACTTGCCACCCATATATACTTACTTTGTGTAACATGATATTTACACAAGATCAACACAAAACATGAGAACATAAATATAATCATAAAGGTATCTTGGAACATTACTTACATAATCTTGTAACCCTCTCAGCTACCTTATAATTTGTAACCCTCACGGCTACCTTACTATTTTTGTAACTATCGCAGTTACACTTGGAGTAACCATACGACCGACCTACAATTTACAAATACCCAATGAATTTGAGGGAGATATAGGTCCCACTAATCATCATAAACAATGCCCAATAACCATTATATAATCATACAACATGAGTAATTTCATAAAAACATTGCTTTTGAATTTTGTAAAATAGATTTGTAAAAGAGGATTTTAAAAGGAAATCCCCTTATAAATATCATAAAACTGAAGAGAGGCTTAATATAGTGGATTAAATATGTATATAAACTATAAATAGATCTAATTAAACATAATATAAGCAGAAATAATCACACAATAAACTTTAATACCACATAAATAACAGAGTAGAAGGTTAACCCAAAGAATGGAAATCGGGTTAAGAATTTCCTTACCTCAAGCTTATCTTACTTCAAACTTGTTTAAACATCTTGTATAATGGTTAAAAGAGTGTTATTATTATTTTAAAGAAACATTTTCATGTTTATAACATCTTATATGATCATTTCATAACATCATTTCACCCTTTAATTGTTAGTATTTTCCTCCTTGCACTGTTTTTGGGTGAGTTCTTTACAGGATTTCCAAGATTGGTTCATGATGGATGTTCTTATCGGTTCAAAGTGAAACTCTAGAATTGGAATGGAGTAGTATTTAAATATTTCCAGTACAATAATTTATACCATTTATCATTTTTTAATTCTTACATGAGGATGATTTATAAGTTAAAACATTAATGATGTTCGTTTAGATCATTTTAGTTGTTCTATGATAATAACCACCTCATTTTGTTTTATAAATTAAAACCATGTATAAAAAATAATTCCAGAACCATGGATGAGACATAATACATATATTATAACCTTTTTAAACCCTAAAAATTGTTTCATGATCATACTTGAAGGGTTTAAATAAAAATGAAATCACATCATCCACGATGTCGGTAATTCGACACATCATGGACAATGTTTTTAATTCCTTGAATAAGTGGGAGAGGAGAAGAATAATGATGATGAATTTTACATGAACAAGATAAAATACAGAATATAAAATATTCTGAAGCTTTCATGCCTCTTGGTTAAGGGGAGATGAGTAAAGAGGAATAAAATAAAGGAATCTTGAAATAAAAGAAAACTTGAGAATTTCCTCACGAAAATTTGGCACCCAAATAGCATCTCTTAAAATTTCATAAAAATAGTTTGATGAGAGAAATGGAATATCTCAACACTCTTAAATAATATGGACAGTAAGGGAAAATATGTAATGAAATATCTTAACATAATCCAAAGGGAAAGGAAGAGAATAACATAAAATGAAATAAAAGAAAGAAAATAAAAGAGGATGTTTACCTCTTGATCTCTTCTCCTTGAGATCCTTCTTAGGGGCTTTGGTTTTGGACTTATGGTGATAATAGAAACTCTAGGACGTGGGGTAGATCCTTGGGAGGATTTTTTGGCAGAAATTAGGCATGGATCAAGGCTTGACAGATGTGGGAAGAAGAGGGGAGTGAGGGTAGTATTTATAGAGGAGGAGAGGGTGTATTCTTCATCATTTTAATCATTATTATAATTTTTTTGCCAAAGATTATGAATATTCTTAGTTAATGTGACCTAAAATAGTAATAATGTCATTTGATTTCAAAACAAGGCCTTGAATCACTTATGATGTCATAAATAGTGTATTTTACTGAAAATTTTATTATACAGAATTTTATCGTATTTCAGTATTCGTCGAAAATTCAAGAATTTTAAAAAATCCCAAAAATTTACCCGAACCATTTTTTAACGTGTAGAATTCAAAAATGAAGTCCATTTTCTGAAAATAATTTTCTAAATATTTTAATTTAATTTTTAAATAAAATCATACTTAATTCAAAAATTAATAATTCTAATTCTATAACTAATTCTATATCACGATGAAAAATTAACCAAGATGTTATTATCTTAAAGCCTTACAAAAATAAAATAATAATAAAATTTACTATTCATTAGTGTCATATTACTATTCATATTACTATTTATAAGGGTATGCTACTATTCAAAAAAAAGTTGGTTTCATGAGACTCCAAATAACTTACTGAACACAATTGTAGATGATAGTTTCTTGAAATTAAAAACATAGAAGTGGAAAAATTATGTTTAAAGCCTAGTTATAAATATATACTTAAAACAAAGTTCCATGAATTTCTATTTATTTTTAGAAAAACTTGGGGTGTTAAATTATCCCCACCATATGGAAATTGCGTGCTCGCAATTTTATTTACTTATTAAACAACTGAGGGTAATTTTCCCTCATAACATTTTCAGACTCCCATGTTGCTTCTTCAACCATGTGGGTTTTCCACAAAACCTTCACCTGGTGGATTAGATTATTCCTCAATACTTGTTCCCTTCGATCAAGAATCTAAAATGGTTTCTCTTCATAAGAAAGGTTCTCTTTTAGCTGAACTACTTCTGGGATCAAGACATGTGATGAATCTGGCACATACTTTCTCAACATCTAAACATGAAAAACATTGTGTACCTGAGATAAACTTAGAGGCAAAGCTACATGGTATGCCATTGTTCCAAATTTCACCAAGATTTCAAAAGGACTTATGATCCGTGGACTTAGCATCCCTTTATTACCAAAACACATCACACTTTTCTAAGGAGATATTTTAAGGAAAACGTGGTCACCTACCTTGAAACAGAAGTCTTTCCTTCTATTATCTGAATAACTTTTCTACCTACTCTAAGTTGTCCTCATGTGCTGCTGGATCATCCTCACTTTCTCAGCCATATATTCTACTAATTATGGCCCCATCAACTTTCTTTCACTGACTTCATCCCAAAACGCTGGAGTCCGACATTTCTTCCCATACAAAGCCTCAAAAGGTGTCATCTGAATATTGGAATGAAAACTGTTATTATAAGAAAACTCAACTAAATAAATATGTTCATCTCAACTTCCCTGGTAGTCCATTTAACAAGCTCGAAGCATATCCTCCAAAGTTTGAATCATTCGTTCTAACTACCCATCTGATTGAGGATGAAAAGTTGTACTAAAATTTAATTATGTGCCCAATGACTTTTGAATTCCCTTCGAAAAGTTAGAAGTGAACCTAAGATCCTGATTAGATACAATGTAAATAGGAACTCCATGTAACCTGACAATATCCTTGAGGTACAATTGATAAAGTTGATCTAAAGACATTATATCTTGAATAGAATGAAAATGTGCAGATTTTTTCAGCCGATCAACAATAACCCAAATCTCATTGTTACCTCGATAATTCTTTGGTAGTCCCACCAGAAATTCCATGGATACATTCTCCTATTTCCACTCTGGCACTGGAAAAGGTTGAAGCATCCCCTTCGCTAACTGCCACTCTGCTTTAAGCTGTTGACATGTCAAACATTTCATGGTAAAATCAAAAAAATCTCTTTTCATTCCATCCCACCAATAATACTCTTGAAGGTCTCTATACATCTTAGTAATGCTAGGATGAACTGAAAATGGAGAACTATGAGCTTCACATAATAATTCTTTCTTCAACTGGGAATCACTAGGTATGCACAAAATTTTTCCAAATCTTAAAACACAATCTTTATCAAGGTTAAATTTTGAAAACTTATGCATTTTAACCAATTCTACCTTTTTCTTTAGCTCATGGTCTTACTTCTGAGCTCGCTTAATTATGTCTAAAAGCAATGTCTACACTGAAACATGAAACAAAACGTAGGTATTTCCTACACCAACAACTTCTAAAACAAAATTTATCAAATCATTAATCACGGGATCATGTTCAAAACATAGCATAGTTAATGATGCATGATGTTTCTGACTCAAGTAATCCACCACTTTGTTTGCTTTTCCAGGATGGTATTTGATCGTGAAATCATAATCCTTTATCAGTTCAAGCCATCTTATCTGCCTCATGTTTAATTCCTTCTGAGTGAATATATACTTCAGACATTTATGGTCTGTATATATTTGACATTTGGCTTTGTATAAATTATTCATCTAAATTTTCAAAGAAAAAACCACAACTGCCAATTCCAAATCATGTGTGGGATAATTTAGCTCATGAAGATTACGTTGTCACGAAGCATAGGCAATTGCCTGATCATTCTGCATCAAAACACAACCAAGTCCCTTCAAATAAGCATCATTGTAGATGAAAAACTCACCATTCTGGGAAGGTAAGGTTAAAACTGGATCATTCAACAATCTCTTCTTTAGTTACTGAAATCAAACATCACATTCTTCTGTCCAAACAAATTTAACCCATTTCTATGTCAACTTAGTTATTGCGCTAGATAACCGTGCAAAGTTCTTAACAAACCATCGATAATAACCTACTAACCCAAGAAAACTATGAATCTTTGTAACATTTGTGGGTTTTCTCCATTCATCAACTACTTTTTTTATGGAAGGATCAACTATTATTCCATCCTTATTTACAATGTACACAAGAAAATAAATCTGTTGCAACAAAAAAATCACACTTGCTGAATTTTCCATACAGTTTCTTTTCTTTTAAGGTTTGTAAAACAACCCTTATATGTTTTTCATGATCCTCTTTATTTTTAGAAAATATCAGAATATTATCAATAAATAAAACCACAAACTTATCCAAGAAATCATTAAATACTCTATTCATAATATTCATGAATACAACAGGTGCATTAGTTAACCCAAAGGGCATAACAACAAATTCATAATGTCCATATCTAGTACGAAAGGCTGTTTTTGGGATGTCATCCTCCTTCACCTTCAGCTGATGGTATCCGGATCTCAATTTAATCTTAGAAAATTACTAAGATCCCTAGAGATGATCAAACAAGGCATCTATATGAGACAAATGATACTTTTTTTTAACAGTGATGTTATTCAAATCTCTATAATCAATGCAAAGTCTCATGGAACCATCTTTCTTTTTAACAAACAAAACAGGGGCTCCCTCTGGTGAAGTGATAGGATGAATCATTCCTTTATCTAGAAAATCATGCAAATGATTTTTTAATTCAAGAAGTTCTATTTAAGTCATACAATATGGGTGTTTTGAAATTGGCCTAGAATTAGGAAATAAGTCAATTGTGAATTCGACTTCTTGATCAGGTATGACACCGAGTAACTCATGGGGAAAAACATCAAGGTATTCATTTACCACTGGCACATCATTAATCATAATAGTTCCCTTGTTTTCAACAATATGATAAAGATAACTTTAATTTCCATCTTTAAATAGTTTCTCAGCTTCCTAATATGTTATCAATTGCATGGGTTCTTTCTTGTATACAAACAGAAACACTTTCTGAAAAACAACTTCTTTAGCTCTGCAGTAAATCTTTTCATGATAAACAGAAATCCAATCCATTCCCAGAATATCATCAAATTCGACTAAGGGTAAAAAAACAAGGTTTGCAGGTAAATTCTTTCCACATACCACAATAGAAAGATTCTTATAATTCCCCTTTGCTATAATATTTCCCCCTGGTGTTTTAACAACAAGTTTGGGTCTCATTTGTTGAGGTGGTATTTCCAATTTACCAGAAAATTTCTCATAGATGAAGTAATGTGTAGACCCCATATCAAAAAAAAAACTTAGAAAATATGAGTAAATAAACAAAGTACCTGATACAACTTCATTGGATGGCCTGACATTTGCTGATGTAGTCTCAAAGGATCTCACTACACCTTTCTACTTGTATTCTGGCTTCTTTGAATCATTCAGATCTCTTTTTGTACAGGCATTTTCATAATGACCCCTCTCACCAAATTTAAAACACTTTACAATTTTCTTATCAGGATTATTCTTTGGATCATTTTCATTAAAATCTCGGTCCATATGTCCAAACTTACCACATTTAAAACACTTCTCAGTTTTTCTAAGACATTCCCTAGGGTGTTTCTTGCCACACATTTCACAAAACAGAAAATGGATTTTCTTACCATCAGATTTCTTTGGTTGATTCTTACCCATCACTTTCCATCTAGACCTCTTCTTCTCATTGTTACCAAATTTCATGTGATCATTAGAAAACTCAATCTCTACCCTCTTAGAACATCGAAAAAGTTTCTCATAACTTATGAATTCACGGGAGGCCAACACCCTTCGATACCTTGGGTTCAGTCCTGAGTAAAAGTGGTTGATTTTTCTATCAAGATCCAAAATAAGATTTGAAGCATACCTCGCCAGTCAGGTGAAGTTTTCTTCATACACAACCACTAAATCCTCATCCTTTTTCTTCAATTCAAGGAATTTCTTCTCCATCCTAAGTCTCACCACCTTGGGAAAATATTTTTCAAGGAAAATACTTCTAAATTAATCCCACTCTAAGGAATAAAAATCCTCTCTACCCCTAATATTCCTTACCATTAACCACTACTTATCAGCTTTACCTTCAAAACAATAAATGACAACACTTAACTTTTGATTGTCTGAGCATTCCATAACATCGAATATCTTTTCAAGGGATTTGATCCATCCTTCAGCTGCTACTAGGTCAGAAGATCCATTGAAAGATGGAGAGTGTTGTCTCATAAAATGTTCCACTATTGTCATGTTCCATTATGGTAACTCTATTTTTTCTCTTTCATGGATTCCACCACCATTTATTTCCTTCATTAGCTAATCCATTACTATCACAAACTACTCGGTTCCAATCCCTACCATTCCGGGCTGTAGATTCGGAAGGATATTATTCTGTCGGTGCCTCTCCTCTTCAACATCCTTGTTCCTTCTACGGAAAACCATTCTGAAAAAACATATATTAGATGAAGAAACATGGTAATATTTAGATGCTAAAACATTTTAAATTAATCATAGAGTAAAAATCATTTATTGTATTCTTTTAACATCATCCTAACCCCTAAAGTTTTCTAAACCATCCTCTGAGACCAACTATAAGGACCCAGCCTTATTACATACATAATCTTGAATTTATTCAAGAAAACACTTCCTTTTACATTGAGGATATTTTCAAGTTTATATCTTTATATAATTGGGACATAATACATTCATATCATTGCACATCATTATAAAGTGGATATCATAAAAACAGTTTCCATTTTTTTCAAGATTAAAAACATTAAAATTTAAAACATGACTCCTTGACAATTATTCAACATTTAACATGGATTCCTTATTTTTCTTACACTTCCATTAACCTGTGAAAATCATTTAAAAACATGGGATGAGCACAAAAGCTCATTAAGGTATGAAAAAGAAGGAAATAGGATTTTACTCCATGAATACTCGTAACGTATGAAATCATTTTTAAAATACATGCTTGTCTCCCATATATACTTACTTTGTGTAAAATTATATTTACACAAGATCCACACAAAACATGATAACATAAATATAATAAAAAGTGTATCTTGTAACATTACTTACATAATCTTGTAACCCTCCCGGCTACCTTATAATTTGTAACCCTCACGACTACCTTACTATTTGTGTAACCATCGCAGTTACACTTGGACTAAACATACGGCTGAACTATAACTTACAAATACCCAATGAATTGGAGGGAGATATAGGTCCCAACCTTCATCATAATAAATTCCCAATAACTAAAACATAATCATACAACATGAGTAATTTCATAAAAACATTTCTTTTGAATTTTGTAAAATAGATTTGTAAAAGAGGATTTTAAAAGGAAAGCCCCTTATAAATATCAAACAACTGAAGAGAGACTTAATAGAGTGGATGGAATATGTATATAAAATATAAATATAAATAATTAAAAATAATATAATCAAAACCCATCACAAAATCTACTTTAATACCACATAAATAACGGAGTAGAAGGTTAACCCAAAGAATGGAAATCGGGTTATGAATTCCCTCACCTCAAGTTTGTTTACTTAAAAGTTGTTTAAACTTTATGTATAGTGGATAAAAGCGTGTAATTAGTATTTTAAATAAACATGTTCGTGTTTATAACATCTTATATGATCATTTCATAACATAATTTCACCCTTTAATTGTTAGTATTTTGCTCCTTGCACTATTTTTGGGTGAGTTCTTTACATGATTTCCAAGATTGGTTCATGATGGATGATCTTGTCGATTGGAAGTGAAACTATAGAATTTAAATGGATTAGTATTTACATATTTCTAGTACCATAAATTATACCATTTATCATTTTTTTTAAAATTCTTACATGAGGATGATCCATAAGTTAAAACATTAATGATGTTCGTTTAGATCATTTTATTTGTTCTTTGATAATAATAACCTCATTTTGTTTTATAAATTAAAACCACGTGTACAAAATAATTCCAGAACCATGGATGAGACATAATACATATATTATAACCTATTTAAACCATAAAAATGTTTTCATGATCATACTTTAAATATTTAAAGAAAAATGAATTCACATCGTCCACGATGTCGGTAATTTGACACATCATGGACAATGTTTTTAATTCCTTGAATAAGTGGGAGAGGAGTAGAAGAATGATGATGAATTTTCCATGAACATGATAAAATCCAAAATATACAAGATTATTAAGCTTTTATGACTTTTGGTTAAGAGGAGGTGAGGAAAGAAGAATAAAAAAAAGGAATCTTGAAATAAAAGAAAACTTGAGAAATTTCTCATGAAAATTCGGAAGCCTAACGGCGTCTCTTAAAATTTCAAAAAAAATATTTTGATGAGATAAAGGGGATATCTAATCAATATTAAATAATATGGAAAATAAGGGGGTATATGGAATGAAATATTCCAACATTATCCAAAGGGAAGGGAAGATAATAACATAAAATGAAAGAAAAGAAAGAAAATAAAAGAGGATGTTTACCTCTTGATCTCTTCTCCTTGAGATCCTTCTTAAGGTCTTTGGTTTTGGTCTTTTGGTGAGACTAGAAGATCTAGGACGTGGGGAATAGCCTTGGGAGGATTATTGGGTAGAAATTAGGCATGAATCAAGGCTTGAGAGGTGTGGGAAGAAGAGGGGAGTGAGGGTAGTATTTATAGTGGAAGAGAGGGAGTATTTTTCATTATTTTAATCATTATTATAATATTTTTTCCCAAGATTATGAATAGTATTTGTTCATGTGACCTCAAATAGTAATAATGTCATGTGAGTTCTAACCAAGTGTCCTTTCATCACTTATGATGTAATAAATAGTGTATTTCGTTGATAATTTGATTATATAGTATTTTATCGTATTTCATTATTCATCAAAAATTCAAGAATTTAAAAAAAATCCCAAAACTTTACCGTAACCATTTTTCAACGTGTAGAATTAAAAAATGAAGTCCATTTTTAGAAAATTATTTTCTAAATATTATAAATTTAATTTTTAAATAAAATTTTACTTAATTCATAAATTAATAATTCTAATTCTATAACTACTTCTATATCACAATGAAAAATTAACCAAGATGTTATTATCTTAAAGCCTTAAGAAAATAAAATAATGATAAAATTTACTATTCATTAGGGTCATATTACTATTCATATTACTATTCATAAGGGTATGTTACTATTCACAAAAAAAACAAGTTGGTTTCATCAGAATCTATATAACTTACTGAACACAATTGCTGATGACAGTTTCTTGAAATTCAAAACATAAAAGTGGAAAATTTATGTTTAAAGTCTAGTTATAAATATCTACTTAAAACAATGTTCCATGCATTTCTATTTATTTTTAGAAAAAAAATGGGGTGTTAAATGAACAGTTTCCATCTTAGGTTGCCACAATCAACAATACGCCCTTGTATCTTTCGTATAGAAATGTTCCATCAATCTGAATAAACTGTTTGCTGAAATGAAATGCGGAGATATAGGGAAGGAATGCCTAGAACAGCTGATGAAATTGAACATGATATGGATCAAGTCAGTTATCATGAGACACATGTTCATTTGTTTCTATATGGAATACAACTTGGTTTTGATGCCTTAGTATGGCTAGAAATTACGGCAACACCTGATATGAGTCATCCCAATCACTATAGACCTTTATAATCGCCTTCTGGTTCACCATCCATGCCTTATTACAGGAAATCTTATAACCGAATGTCTATTGAATACTCTCTTTAACAAGGGTTATTGAAACATATTGACATGTCCTAATCATCTCAACAACAATATATGACACAAATTCTTCTTCCAATGAGGTATGATCTTGTGTGAGGCTTGGCTGAATGTAATTATGAGCCGCCTCAATCCTCGAGATTCTCCAACCTCCAAATGTACTGTCCAGAATAATCCTCAATAGAAATATACAATCATCCCCATACTTCTCACACCGTATGACATATTTACAATGGCATGATTTGTGAACTATATAGTTGCAGTGCCTCTCAATATAAAATCTCTTTAGCATGCTTTTTAATGAATCTTTACTTGGAAAATTCCTTCCAATATATAAGGTTTTGTCCAGCTCACTAAAAATATCTGGTACAACTCTGGGGAACTCAGTTTCCGGTGTGAGAAAATTATTTTCGAATTCAGGCACACATGTCATTGCTTCTGTCCAAGATGAAAGGAGTGGTGGATGATTTATTGTAGGTCGAGGTTGATGTACAACTAATGCATTTCTCGAAAAATCCTTCCTAACATCATCTGATCCCTCCTCATTAGCACTATTGTCACCATCTGATCTTTCATTACGAAACTCCTTATCGGAAGTCATATTGACATATATATCTAAGAGATCATCTTGGTTTTCCTCTTCTACTACATCATTTGGAATAGGCTCAATTTCAAGGGGTGGACTGTCTTCAACAACTTTTGTAATTCTACATCTTCATACAATTGGACGTTGTTATTGTATAGTAGAAACATCAACATATAACTCCATCATGGTACCATCTGACCATTGAGAAAATAAATTAAATTCTTGGACTCATTGTGCATCAGCAACCAATGGACAAGCTAGATGCCATAGTGTTGCTGAGAATTGAAAATGTCTATAACTCATAGACTTGATCTCTTGATTGGGTCCCAGATTTAAGGAACCAAAAATTCTCTCTTGAAGGTCACTTATGGTTACAAAATCAGTTGTACTAACCACCGTTATTGTTTGTGTACTATAAGAATCTCCTTGCTCAGTTTGAATAACCTCCCCATAGTAATTCACATAAGAAAACATGACTCACTACATCAAAATTGTTTCTTTCATCAGAATTATGATACTTTAAAAAATATTAATAATTAATTATAATTAACCAATCATATGTATTCATTTTTAATCCTAAGTTATCATTAAATAATCTATAATTAATCATTACTAATAGTAAGTATTATTTATAAACTATATATAACTAACTAAACTACTTAATACATAACGTCTTTAATTACTAATAATAACTTTTTTAATTAATCACTCATTCTTTAATCACTAGTTAATCAATATTAAGTTATTATTTAATTATTTATTCTTTAATCCTTAATCATATTATATTAATTATTTATTTATAATTAACTAATCATATTTATTCATTGTTAATCCTAATTTATCATTAATTAGTCATTACTAATAATAAGTATTATTTCTAAACTATATATAACTAATTAAACTACTTAGGTATATTTAATTACTAATAATAACTTTTAGTCATTAATTCTGTTTTCCTTATTTAATTCTATACCATCATAATTATCATTTTATCATTGATAAATATAATAATTTAATCTCTTTTTTCTTAGATATTTTAGTAGTTTATAAAGAAAATATGAATCATCTTAAGAATATCCCCTGGGAGTGTCAAACCAGGAGTGCAGCAAGGCCCATTATTGTGCACCAGTTCCTGTTCAAGTCAATCTCAATGCGATGTTTTCGGGTTTTAACCCTAGGTACATTTGTGCTAGAGCCACATCCACTTGTTTGTATCTAGAAAGGGATCTGATTGCTTAGATAACCACATAATCTTTAAGCTGCCAAAATTTCACAATACTTAATCCTAAGCTAATCCTAAGTTAATCTATACTTAATATATACTTAATCTATACTTAATCTATACTTAATCTATACTACTAACACTAATTATTTCAAACTATATATAAATAATTATAGAACTTAATAAAAAAATATTAAGAACTACCTAAACTACTTTAAAAATGAAATATTTAAAACTAAAAAGAATTAAATTAAATAAATAAGAAACATTAAATTAAATAAATAAAAATACCACTAAATGATTCTTCGCAAAAACCCACATAGAAAATGAGTATTTAGAGAGATAAGGAGAGAATTTAAGAGAGATGAAGGCAATAATTGAGTGAGGAGAAGGGGGCGCTGCCCATTTATAGAGAGTTGAGGCCAATGCGGCATCACCGATGCCGCCTTTCACCTTTGGGTAAGGCCAAAGGTGGCATCGATGGTGCCACCTTTGGCCTTACCTAGAGGCGAAAGGCAGAACCCCCTGCTGACTTTTCCATGTCATCGATTCAGGCCAAAGGCAGCATGGGGGAGAAATGGTATCATCGGTGATTCCTCCTTTGTAGCATATTTTAAAAAAAATAACCTATGAAGTTTTAATTTTTTTTTCAGAAAACGTATAAAAAACTCTATATTCATATCTTTAAAATGGATGAATAGTATATGTGTTTCCTGTATCCCAAATCAGATTGGTGAATGGATAATCTCTTCTTTATAATATAAGGATCATATATTCTACTCTACAGAATTGGTTAGTGAATGCTTATAATACACCATAGAACCCCAATGCATGTGCTCTCATCCACTGTCATGCTTCCCTGTACGGTGGTTCTATGCTACTCTCATGAACTTTTTTGGCATGCTATACATCCACTCATTCTCGGCTGCCCATGATAGCTAGCTAAGAAGTAGACTGCCCACCTAAGCAGTGGTGCGGTCCTCCTAGGATGGTTGGTTTGGGTAATCCCAATTTTTGATATACACTGCATTAAAAATGGGAAGTCATATTCCATATGATGAAAACCCAGCAAACTCAAAATAAAATTACCAACAACATCAAATCCTTCTCATGAAAAATAAATCATTTTTCATGAAATCTTCTTAAACGGTTGCAAAAAATGTGCATTATATGCACAAGTCATTGAACTTATGAATAAATCAACAATCATAGCATTTAAAAATCTCAAAAAATTGAAATATTCTTCCAAACACTTATTGACAAAAAATATAGTTCAATGGACACTTCAATATCCCCCTTTTTGTTTGATTTCAATACTAATATGTCAATATGTCTGATTTTATTCCCCTCCACCCTTATTAAAAATTAATACAATGATGTATTTAGGAGTTCTCACTATAACCAACTTCTCATTCAATTCAATTTCTTCTTAAATATTGAAACCATACTCAAAAAAAAGAAATGAGATTTCAGTTAATCGAATCTAAGTATATGTTTGTAAGACCGATGTAGAAAACAAGAGTGATGTCACCTAAGTATCGAAGCTATTCAAATTTGGTAACGTGATTCCATTCTCAAACTTGTTTCAACAACTTCATTACATGGGATATTTGAGCAACATTATTAAGAAATTTTATGCACACATCTCAATAAACACATCAAAAATATCAAGTGAAAAAAATATAAATCTCTCCTTTTTTATATGAATATAAACTCTCTTAAGATAATAGTTTTTAAAAAAATATTTAAAATCCAATTTTGAGAGTGATCATCATTTTCAAAAGATAGTGAATATTTGACATCTTTAAATTATCTATGATCCCCCTCAACGGATGTATCCATTTCCTTCAATTCCCTGTATGTTAGTACAAAAAACTTTTATATATTGGAATAAGGAGTAACTTAATTTTTCCTTAGAAATAACACTCAAGATGAGAGTTTCCGCTCAACCTTTCTTTTCCCGTATTCATTTTAAACTCATGTTTGGAAGAGTTATCCTTCACCTCTTGGGCTATTAGAAGTTTTATGCAATGTTATGTGTCAAGCACAATTTTTTCACACTTTTCGAACTTTAGGATTTTAAATTCCTCATTTATAGATAAATCTTAATCATGTTTAAATTCTCTAATTTTCACTATTTTCTTTTCCTTTTCTTGTAAAAACTTCTGATATTTTTTAAATTGCTTCATCTTCGCACACAATTCACTAGTGACTGTAACTTTCCTTACTATCTAACTTTTCTTCTCATTTTAACAATAATAAAACTCACTTGATAAAAAAACTATGTATTTCTCATATTTGTGACCTTCTTGAACACATCTACCACATACCTTGTTCTTTCATTCATATAAGTTCTGAATTAATAGTTTTGATGAAGTATTGATCACATGATTCTCTTCTTAATAATCTAATCTCATCTACTCAATATTCCACCTAATTCATGCCTTCTCCTTGGTAGTGACATGTTATACTAGCATGAACAAAATTTATGATCAAACACTCCACATCACCAAGATTATCCTCTAAACCTTGACCTTCTAGACTGATAGTAATTCAACTCTAAAGATTGTAGTTGTTTCTTTTTTCATAGATTGTGGATGTATCTGATTAGGAGGAAACCTTCTAGATGAATTATTATACTCTTATTATTTTGTGGAATATATTTACTCATTTTTTAATTTGTACTTACTGGAACCAGTCTTGTTTTTTAGAAATGCATTGTTAGAAATACCACATATACATTTATATTTACTTGGTTTAGAATCAACCTTTTTTGTGGACCCTTATTCTCACCAGCTTTAGATGATTCACCTGTAATCTCAATAGCTCTGGTGTAGTATTCTTTCATCTAATTCTATTCACTTTGAGATACCAGGAAAATATATTGTGTCTCGGATAATTCTTCCTCTTTCTCAAAAAGTATTTCTTCAAGGTCATTTATCATATTCTCAAATTCATCTAATTTAAAAGGGTTTTGTTTATTCACTTCAAAAAATGTTGATTCTTCTTTTTAAAGATCTTTATTTCCAATAGATTTCATATTTACATCTAACTCAACTATCCATATATTATCTTCTCTTATTCTGTTAAGATGAATCTCCACATTCTTAACAAGTTCTTTATTTTCAAAGGAGATATTGTCAAATTCTCTCTTCAGTTTTTTATTTTCCTTCTTGATTTTCATAATTTATATAAGAGTATCTTCCAGATTTTATTTTAACATCCATTCTAAATCAGTTATCTCATCATCTTCATTTCCATCAAATAAATCTCTATATTTCTTTGATTTAACCATAAAGAACATTTGATTCTTATAATATCTTTCATTCTCTGACTCACTGCTTGATGATGAAAATTCATCCATTTCTATACTCATAATATTTATCTCATTTGATGTAAACCTCTTCTTATGATTCTTCCTCTTTATTTTCTGGAACTTCTTATCCTCTTCATCTAAGTCACTGTCATCAGCCTTCTTGTTGGGATAGTTACCAGAAAATTGACCACCATTGTAAGAATTACACATATTTGGTGGTTGTTTGTTATTTCCTTTCCATATTCCCATTTTGAAAATTATTTTAAATAATTCAATCATTTTACTGAATTCCTATTCAGCTTCTTCATCCTCATAAATACTTGATTCTGGTTCTTCTTTTATTTTAGTTTTACCTTTAATCATGACATAAAAGGAAATCTAATCTCTTGCATTTTTCTTGAATACTAGAACTTTTCTCATTTCATACGATACAATAATATTATGAAGTTAACAAAATGATAGATATTCTCTCTCTTATAGTGATGAAATATTTAAGTCAAATCAATACGGGAAATTTCTTATATGATTTTTCATAATAGTATAATCATCTTTCTTTTCTACAAAACCTCTGATATTGCTGATAATTTCATTTACTATTGTAAGGTAGTCATAAATATTTTCATCCTCATCCATTTTAATATCTTTGAACTTTATTCTTCAGATTTTAAACTTGGAATCTCCATCTTTAAGATTTCCTTCATAACTGCTACTTAGTTTATCCCATATATCTTTGGGTGTTTGGAGACCCATAACTTTAGTGTATAATTTGTTTGATAAATCTATTAGTATTTCATTTTGAGCCTTTCCATCAACTTTTTTATTTCTATTATATGTTTGATTCATAGAAACATCCTCATTGATAGGTGGAAAACCCAATGTTTCTATATCTCATACTTTTAGGCCAAGAGATATAAGGTAAGGAAGAATCATATTCCTCCAGCTATGGTAGTTAATGTCATTAAAAGTAAGAATTCCTAGACTATTCACTGAATTCAAAATCTCCATTTCCCAGAATTTTTTATGGATATAAAGAGGGAACCTTTCCCTATGATACCAATTTTAATGTCCAAGGACTTGTTAAGTACAACTAAAGGGGGTGGGGGTAAATCAGTGGTAAATAGGTTTTATAAACTCTTTTACTTTCAATTCAACCTTTGTAACCGATTAAATTCTCAATACCTCATCTTTAATACTCATACTCAACCTTAAAGTAATAATATCAATGAAATCATGGTAAATTGGAATTTATAAGGTTCGGTAGAAATATCTACTCCTTACCATGTTGGTTAGACCCCCTCCCAAACACAAGTTACCCACTATATCAGAAGGTGATTAAAATAGTAATTCGTTGCACCCCTAATTAAAAACTGGATATACCTCCTAGTCCCAATCAACCTTCAATAGTTGCTTAGGCCCCAACTTCACCTTCTTTACAGTTATTGGTTTGAAATCCTAATCATAATCTTCAATAATTGGTTAGACCCTCCAGCTACAACCTTCAACTTCAGGTAGTTTTATTCAACATAGAAGTGTAATTAAAGAGCCTCCTCCACTTGCTTGTTGGATCACACTGGATTGTGTACAACAACAAGTACCTTTTTACTAATGTTGGACATGCTCAAATAATATCTGATCACTTTATATAATTTACTACCTCAGTGAAACACTACTCGGTCAATAATTATTTCTTCTGGTGAAGACCCAACCTCACTAATTACTAAAAAACTTGAATATAAATGTCTTCTGAAATAATGATTTTATGGATTCAGTATCAAATCATTTCATAGTAATTATGAAATGTATATAATGCATGTTTAATCACTTCTCTTCATGCATTTATGGGAAAAAATTATTCTTGCATATATTGTATCATGCATGGTCTTCTAAAATTATGAAACATTATTTCATGTGAATAAAAAATTACTCAATTAATTGTTCAATGTTGAATTTGTTTCACACTGCCTTTCAATCCCACTAACTCAAATACACACGATTTTCAATTCTTATGCATTCATTCACTTCATGTGCACACAAACTTCCACATGTTTCTTCAAATGATGTGTGAGTGAGTTTGCACGCACTATTCTGTATGCTTTGTGTAAGTACCTGACCATCTCAACTCATGCATTACTCCCTTCATGCATAATTATCAAGCTCTTCGCATATCAATATATGAGATACATTTGTTTTATTCATGCAACACATGTATACATGCTTCACAGCTGGTTCTTATATCTACTTTATGAAACATGGTGAATTTTTTCACTAGTTCGAAGTTCCTCAAAACATTCACACAAACCTAGTGATCATGTGTCAGAGTATCTTGCTTCTCGAATGGTTTAGCGGAAACAAGTTAGTCATGAAAAAATGAGTGTTCTATGTACAAGTAATCTACCCATAGAATCTCCTCTTCTACATGCTAATATAAATAGCATATAACTCTTCTCCATTCATGAACTAAAGAGGTATGTAGATATTTTTGGAAATGAAAACAAAAACCCACATGTCAAGTAGCCCACATTTATTTTCTCAGCGTTTTATTTTCCATGCAGCGTGTATTAACTACATGCATTTTCCCCCTGTATTTGTTTCTCCCCACGTATCTATTTAATGTGGGTGTTTTATTTCATTATTTTTTTTGTTTAATGTAGATATTTTATTTCATTTATGTGTCCATTTATTTTGGTTGTTTCATTCCTTTTTAAATGACTATAAATTGTTGTAAATTTTAGTCTAAAAAATAAACAAAGAACAGAGCTTGAAAGCTCCTTTGTGTTGTGTGCCAATTTTATTCCTCTCATATTTCTCGGCTTGTATATCCAAAAAACTGGTATCAGAGGCTGGTTACCAAGATCCTCCAAATTTTTTTTAATATGGCTGCAATCCAGTCGTATGTTCCAAAGCTATCTAATGACAACTATGAAAGGTGGTGCATCCAAATGAAGGCGTTATTCGGGTCACAAAAATTATGGGAGATCGTCACCGATGGTTATATTGTACACTCTATGGAGGAAGAAGCCTACTTCACAAATGAAGAAAAGGAGGGCCCCAAAAATCAAAGAAAGAAAGACGACAAGGCATTTTTCCTCCTTTATCAAGTGTTGGATGAATCAACGTTAGAAAATATTTCTGAAGAAACATCAATCAAGTGAGCTTGGGATACCCTTTCCACTATATTCAAAGGTGTTGATTGAGTGAAGTGGGTACATATTCAAACATTAATAGTGGAGTTTGAAGTGGCACACATAAAAAATGTGAGAGTATATCTAATTATTTCTCAAGATTAATTGTTGTTATTAAAAATTTGAAAAGTAATGGTGAAAAGTTGGAGAACATTAGAGTTATGGAAAAATCAATTTGATATCTCACAACCAATTTTGAGCATGTGGTTGGGGCAATTGAAGAATTAAAAGATTTTGAGAAACTATCCATTGAAGAACTGATGGGGTTGTTGCAAGTGCTTGAGATACAGATGCAAAAAAATATCGGTTCAACAATAGAGCATGCCTTAGAGTCCAAGTTTACTATATAAGAAAAAAAAGAATGGATACAGGAAACTAGGTGGCATCGTGGAAGAGAAAGATGGATATTATCCAAGCCATCAAAAAAAGCAACAAAATCCTACCAGCTTTTGTAGATGAGGGAATGGTGGAGGCTGATTCATTAATGGTCGTGGAAATGTAAAGAACATTAAATACCACAACTGTATGAAATTTGGCCATTATGCCAATGATTGGTAGAGAAAAGTGGATCATAATGAACGATCCAACAATGCTGAAACATCTCATCATGAAGAAGTAGGTACAACACTTCTCATTGCACAATAAAAGGCATGTGAATGCCCCGATGTGTGGTATCTTGACATGGGTGAAAGAAACCACATGATTGGTAACAAATAATTTTTCAAGGAACTCACTGAAGGAGTTCTTGGTGATGGGAGCTCTGGCGACTCATCAAAGGTACCTGTGATTGGAAAAGGTAAAATGAAAATTTATATGAAGACTGGTGAGAAAAAACACATCTCTAATGTGTATTATGTACCAAAAATGAAAAACAATATCATTAGTCTTAGACAACTCCTTGAAATGGGGTATGTTATACACAAGGAGAATTATTTTTTTTCTATAAGGTATACTCATAGAAGACTTGTTTCTCAAGTCCAAATGGCGAAGAATCACATGTTTCCACTACGTATCAATGAAAAGGCTGAGGAGTGCCTCTTGGGACTCATGAATAATGACTCATGGATATGGAATCTATGATTTGGACATCTACATTTTATCAGGATTAAAATTATATCCTCATCAAGCATGGTGTGTGGATTACTAACGATTGAAGTTCCAAAACATGTGTGTGAGGTGTGTACACTCGGGAAGCAATAAAGGAACTACTTCCCAAGTGGAGTGTCTAGAAGAGAAAATGAACCACTTCAGTTGGTTCACACTAATTTCTGCAGACCACTTGAAACACCCTCACTTGAAGGTAATAGGTATTTTATTACTCTAATTGATGATTTTAGCACAAAACTATGGGTGTATTTCAAAAAAGAAAAATCTTCTGCATTTGCGACCTTTAAAATTTTCAAATCTTGTCTTGAAGATTAAAGTGGTTATATAATCAAAGTTCTTAGATCTGACAGAGGTGGAGAATACACTTCAAATTCATTTCAAGAGTTTTACAGGGAACAATGAATCAAGAAAAAATATACTACTTCCTACATGCCAAAACTGAATGGAATTGCTGAAAAGAAGAACCGCACCACACTCGACATGACAAGGACCATGCTGAAAGAGAAAGGCCTACCAAAGAACTTCTGAGTAGAAACAGTGGAATTTACTACCTATCTGTTCAATCGGTACCCAACCAAGAGTGTCAGAAACTTGACACCACAAGAGGCATGGAGTGGATACAAAATGAGCATAGTGAACCTAAGATTCTTTGGGTTTTTTTCTTATGCTCAAGTTCTAGAAGCAAGAATAAGGAAGCTTAATTATCAAGCTGAAAACTGAATCTTCATCGGCTATAGTAAATATTCTAAAGCCTATAAGCTCTAGAATCTACTAACCAATAAATTAGTGGTGAGTAGAGATGTGGTCTTTAGTGAGGAAGAAGCTTGGAAATGTAATGATGAAGAACCAAACATAGAGATTCTAGTCAAAAAAAAAGATCCTAAAGAAAGGCATGATCATTAGGAGAAAATACTAGTAACACCTTCCTCAGGCGCATTGTCAGTACACAGGAGTCTAAGAGGACACTCCATCACTCCTGAAAGGACTCCATCAAGTCGAAATTTGGAGAGCTCATCCTCACCAATGGATCCCATAAAAACTAAAATCTTAAGTGATATTTATGAGCAAACCGAAGAGGTAAATCTTATTTTCCTGTATGCAGATCATGAGCCTCTTACTTTTCAAGAATCCATGAGGGAAGAATGTTGGAGAATGGATATGGGAGAATAAATTCATGCAATAGAGAAAAATAACACATGGGAGCTAACCAAACTTCCTAATATCCAGAAAAACATTGGTGGAAAATGGGTTTACAAGATCAAGAGATATTCTAATGGTGAAATCAATCGCTACAAGTCAGGGATCATAAAAAAGGGGTACAAACAGAAGTATGAGGTGGACTATGAATTATTCTTCTCCCTTGTTGCTTGCCTTGACACTTTTTGGATGATTATATCCCTTTTTTCATCATAGTTGGAAGATCTACCAACTGAATGTGAAGTATGCATTCTTGAATTTAATTCTAGAAGAATAGGTCTATGTTTACCAGCCTGAAGGCTTTGTTATGCAAGGGGTGTAAGAAAAAGTGTATCGACTGAAGAAATATCTTTATGGGTTGAAGTGGGCTCCTCGTGCTTAGAATGCACACATTGACAGCTATCTTCATGAGAACAGCTTCACCTAATGTCTATATGAGCATTCAGTTTACTTCAAGGAGAATGGTTGTGGTGGCATACTTATTGCATGCTTGTATGTTGATGATTTTTTGTTTAAAGTGACAACTGATAGATGTTCAATGAATTTAAGGAGTCCATGTTCAAGGAGTTCAAGATGACCGATGGAGTTGTCATGTATTTTTTTCTGGGCATAGAGGTAAAGCAAAAACAAGGCGGAATCAATATATCTCAGAAGAGGTATTCCAGGGAGTTGCTTGAAAATTTCAAGATGACCAATTGCAGTACTGTAAACGCACCTGTAGCAACAAGCGTAAAACTAACAAAAGATGGAGAAGGAAGAAACATTGACTCAAATTTATTCAATAGTATTATTGGAAGCCTAAAGTATCTCACAATCACAAGTCTTGATATTTTTTATAGTGTTGGGATTCTAAGAAGGTACATGGATGTGTAAAAAGAGTCATATTAGCTAGCAGAAAAATTTATCCTCAGATGCGATAAAGGAACAATGTATTTTGGTCTTTTTTATCCACATAATGAAGAAGCAAATCTGCATGGATACTCAGATAGTGACTGGGGAGGATACCAAGATGAAAGAAAAGCACCACTGGGTATGCATTTTTTTCTTGGATCTACTACTTTCAAATGGAATTCAAGGACGGAAAGTGTGGTCACCTTGTCCATATGTGAAGCAGAGTACGTGGAGGCATCATCCACTATTTTTGAGGGAATATGGTTGAGAAATCTACCGAAGGAGATGAAGCATACATAGGATGGATCCACAGTTATATATGTTGATAAAAAGTCAGCAATTGAACTTGCTAAAAAACCAATGCAGCATGGAAGAAGAAAATATATTGATACTCAATTCCATTTTCTGAGAGATCATGTGAAGAAAAAATGATATAATTGTAATATTTTCATACTACATAACATGTGGATAATATTATCACAAAGGCATTACCGACAGATTCATTCAAAAAACTCAGAAAGATGCTCGGGATGATGCCAGTTTTGGTTTGAAGGGGAGTGTTAGAAATGAAAACAAAAAACACATGCATTAAGAATCCCACATTTATTTTCCTAGTGTTTTATTTTCCATGAATCTTGTATTAACTATATGCATTCCCCCCCTACATTTTGTCTCCCCGTGTGTTTATTTAATGTGGGTTTTTTAATTCATTAATGTGTATATTTAATGTGGCTATTTTATTTCATTAATTTTTCCATATAATTTGGTTTTTTCATTCATTTTTAAATGCCTATAATTTTTTGGAAATTTTAGTCTGAGAAATAAATGAAAAAAAATCTTGAAATATCATTTCTTTTGTGTGCCAATTATATTCCTCTCATATTTATAGTCTTGTATATCGAATAGATATTCTGTCACAATATTTAATTTCATAAAACCCACTAAGATATGAAATAATATTGCACAAAAAAATATCACTCATCGGGGTATTTATATAAAAATATTCTACCAACTTAATACATGCGTACTGCCTCACCTTCATGACACCGAGAATCACCATCTTTAAAAAATAACATTTTATACGCACTATATATCATCTGTTTGATCATTGTTTTTACATGAAAATGAAGTTTCATGTTATTTAGATCATATTTGAATTTTTTGAACAGTCAAATGATGTTTAGAAGCTTGGATGATAAATTTAGATGAAATGGAATAGAGATATCCTGACTCACTGGACTCTTATAGATCTCAAGGTAGGAGACGAGCTTAGTTGGGTGATCGAATAACTCCCAACATTCAGATCGGATAGTCTCTGATATACCTGTATCTCTAAAATGGATGAATTGTATCTGTGTTTCTTGTATCCCACATCAAATCGATGAACAGATGATCTTTTCTTTATAATACATGGAACATCTACCACCCTGCACAATTGGTTAACAAACACTCATAATATACCCTAGCACCGCCCTAAGTCATCCCTATCATCTATTTTAATGACCACCTAAGTAGTAATGCAGTCCTATCCTAGGATGGTTGGTATGGGTAAGCCCAATTATTGATATAAACTCCATTAAAATTGGTAATTCATATTCCATATGATGAAAACCCAACCAACTCAAAATAAAATCACAAACAACATCAAATCCTCCTCATGAAAAATAAATCCTTTTGCATGACATATTCTTAAAATGTTGTAAACAATGTGCATTATTTTCACAAGTCTTCAAACATAAGAACATCTATGCAATAATCACATTTAAAAACCTCAAAAAATATTGGAATCTTCTTCCAAAAACTTATTGAGAACATCTGATATTCAATGGACACTTCATTAAAAATGGTAATTCATATTCCATATGATGAAAACCCAAACAACACATAATAAAATATCAAACAACATCAAATACTACTCATGAAAAATAAATAATTTTTCATGACATATTCTTAAAATGTTGAAAACAATGTGAGTTATTTTCACATGTCCTCAAACATAACAACATCTCTGCAATCATCACATTTAAAAACCTCAAATCATGTTGAAATATTATTCCAAAAACCTGTTTAAAACACATGGTATTTAATTGAAACTTAAATGAAAACACATGATATTTAAAAAACTCAAAACATATTGGAATAATCTTCCAAGAACTTATTGAAAACACATGATATTCAATGGAAACTTAATTAAAAATGTTCAGCTATATTCCATATAATGAAAACCCACCTAACTCTAAATAAAATCACAAACAACATCAAATAATCCTCATGAAAAATAAATCATTTTTCCAGACATATTCTTAAAATTTTGAAAACAATGTGCATCATTTTCACAATTCCTCAAACATAACAACATATCTGCAATCATCACATTTAAAAACCTCAAAACATATTGAAATCTTCTTCAAAAAACTTTTTTACAACACATGATATTCAAAGGACACTTCACTGACATTATTAAAATAGTATAACTTATAGGAGAGCATGAAAATAAATAACTCCTTGAAATGGTTATTTATAATAATTAATATAATAAAGATGAAGATAATTGAATGTATAAATTGTAAATGAAGCTATATTAAAATGTATCACTTAAAAGTGTTTCCTACATATATACATATTTCTCTGTTTTCTTTTTTTGAAAAAATATTTTACTTCTGATTTTTTTATACATTGAATATTTTTAATCCATTTGAATTACATAAATTTCAATAATAAAAAATTAAAGATCATATCCATTCAATATCATAGATCACACCATCACTACCCATATCTTCAATAGATCTGAGTGATTCCACTGTACCTGAGACTTCTAGTGAGATAGAAACTTCCAAAGATGATATTGGTATCCCACTCTAAAATTCTCCTCTAGTGATGTATTAGTTGGTCACTCCTCCATATAGGGGTTGTTGGTGAGTTACCATTACTAGAATGTATGTCATTGTACAAAAAACTATATATTTTATAAATTATTTAATGAATTTTTGAAACATATATATATATATATAATATGAGTTATAGATATGATCAAAGTAGAATTATAAGCCTTGAATGAATTTAAAACTATCATTCCATTTGATGAGTTTGGGGTGCCAACCTTTGATGGTGTAAGAATATTTGGAAAGATTCATGGGCAGATTACTTATGAGATAGTGAGATTTCCCATTAATTATAAAGATTAGAGACATATTCCCACACCTAGGAAAAATGAGGTGTTTGATTACTAAATAAATCTAATATTAATTTAGTATTAATTGACAACTAATTTAAAATTCATGAGTAAAATTATTAATATAATTATAAAGTGTTATATTTTTTCATGAATTATCTAAGAAAAACAAATTTAATCATGAAAAATAAGTTATTCATCAAATCACTGGATCATAGATTTTTTCTAGAAAAAGAAAAATCGTGGTTGTATTTTATCCAGTATTACTTATTTTATTTTATTTTAACAAATGTTTTTTTTATTTTATTTATTTTTTATAAAGGCTAATGAATTATGTCACCCATTTGGTGAGATAGGGAGGTGGCTTAAATTTTATAGGAAACTTGATAATAGTTTTGTAAATGAACCTACTAGATATGTTGGTCTAAGTACTTTTCATTACTATAAAACTTAATAATGAAAAATAAATTACAAAAAAAATACTTAAACCCAATTAAATGGGGTCATCTAGATGGATCAAATAGTTCCAATTATCTCAATTGGTGATGTTTGATCAATGCATTAGGATCCAATTAATTAGTTTTTAGACTTTTCTGTTGAAATAATTTGTTTTTATTTATTATGTTTTTATAGGAATGAATTTCATTAAATAGTAATGAAAAAAACTATTAATTAGATAATATTATGAAATTTAAATCATTTGCAATTTTTTTAATATTGTTGTATTAACATGATAAAATTAAAGTAGCTTGCGAGGTGAACCTTTCACAATCTTCATTAGTTTCCCATAATGACGTAGTTGTAATAATTTTAGGGAAGGGGTATCATACAATTATATGAGGGATGAGTTATGGAGTAATCCATCAACTATCTTTTGTAGGTTTTCTTCATCATTTACTGCTAATCTTAGTGGTGGTTCAAGCAGTTTCGTTCATCAAGAAGCATAGAGAGAAATTTTATAGTTGAAAGAAAAAAGTGAAAGAACATGAATCAGATAGGAAAAACAGGATTTGTGAGGGTTACAATGGAAAATTTCTTAGTTTACATATTTCAATGGATTATGGGAATGATCCTTGATGAAATTGGTAGTCTTATATCTTATCATGCTAGGGTAAATTCTAAACATAATCCATGACTCAACAAACAATTTTAAAAGATATCATTTTTTGAAAACAAATGTTAGGGGGATAAAACCAAAAAAAATAGTTTCAGATTCATGTTAAATCTTAGGATAATGAATGAAGATTTATTTTTGAAATGTTGGTATAGAAGACACATCAATCTGAATTACGGTTTTCCTAGGATGCCCATAAACACGTTTTTTTGTGTTTTAAAAGACTAAAACCTATGTATAATTGGAAAAACCATAGGAAAATACCTCATTTTGAAATAGAATCATAGAAAACCCACCATTTAATTATTTTTTATTTGTATGAGTAGATAACACATCCATTTTATATGTGGTGTGCTTATAATGACACAATAAGAAGTTTTAAAAGACATCAATGTTTTAAAAACATGCATTAAGGGGTCAAATACTTGAAAATAACATGGTATAGTTGTAAAATTATAGGACAATGACCTTAGATTTATTTTTGAAATATAGGAACTAAATCCATATCAATATGAGTTATGGTTTTCCCAAGATACCCATATATGTTTTTTAGTTTTTTAAACCACTTAAACATGCATATAACTATCAAAAAATTAATAAATAACCACAGATTGATGTGAAATCATGATAAAACCACCATTTAATTATATATAATGTGTATAAGAAGAAAATAAATTCATCCAACATGTGGTGTGCTCAGAATAAATCAATAGAAAATTTTAAAAGATATCAAAGTCTTTAATAACCCTTGTCAGAGGGTCAAAACCCAAAAAATTATAGGAGATATCCATAAAATTATCGGAAAAATATAATAGATTTTTTTATAAAATGTAAGAACCATCATCACATCAATCTGAGTTATGTTTTGCTTGTGATTCCCATAATCATTTTTTAATGTTTTAAAACATTAAAACATGCATCTAATAGTCAAAACCATAGAAAATAACCTCATATTGATGTGAAATCATTGGAAAACCATCATTAAAGTATTTTTGATATGTATGAGTAGACAATGCATCCATCTGATGTGGGGTCAACTCTAAATGAATCAGTAACTGGTTTTAAAAGATATCAATGTCTTTAAAAACATATATCAGGGGTCAAAACTAATAAAAATAAATTAAACGGATATGAAATCATAGGAAAATGATCATAGATTTATTTTTGAAATGTAAGTACTGGTGCTACATCAATATGAGTTGAATTTTTTCTGCGATTCTCCTAAACACATTTTTAATGTTTTAAAACATTAAAACATGAGTGTAAGAGTCA
Source organism: Viscum album (assembly GCA_963277665.1). Classification (NCBI taxonomy): domain Eukaryota; kingdom Viridiplantae; phylum Streptophyta; class Magnoliopsida; order Santalales; family Viscaceae; genus Viscum; species Viscum album. Next base: position 417,048,718 of record OY728129.1, read on the forward strand.
AAACAATAGAAAAAATACTTGGATTGATGTGAAATCATGGGACAAAAACTTTTGAATTATTTATGACATGTATGAGTAGCCAACATGTCCATATAACATTTAGTGTTATTAGAACTACTAAATAAGAACTTTTGGTAGATATTGAAGGCTTTAAAAACATGCTTCAGGGGATCAGAACCAAGAAAATATATTTGGATGGTTGTAAAATCAAAGTAAAATGACTTAATAATGATTTTTTTTTTGAAATTTATGAATTGAAACCACATCAATTCAAGTTATAGTTTTCTTATGATGATCATAAATAGGTTTTTAGTGTTCTAAAACATGAAAATGTATATGTAACAATCAAAAAATAGGAAAAAAATAAGATTTGAATGAAATCCATGGAAAACACTATTTACTTATTCTTGATATGCATGAGTAGTAAACATATCCATCTAATATATAGTGAGGTCATAATTTCTCAATAAGTAGTTTTAAAAGATATCATAGTCTTTAAATTCATGAATGAGGGGGTCAAAACCAATCAAAAGATGTTAGATGGATATGAAATAACAATATAATGACTCTATATTTATTTTTTGAAATATAATAACTAACACCACATCAATCTGAGTTAAGTTTTTTCCAGGATTCCTGTAAACTCATTTTTAATGTTTTAAAAAACTAAAATGTGTGTGTAATAGTCAAACCATAGTAAATGACCTCATATTAACCTCAAATCATAGTACAACTACTATTGAATTATTTTTCACGAATATTAGTAGATTACACATCCATATGACATGTTGTGTGCTCGTGGGGACTTAATAAGTAGTTTTAACAGATATAAAAGTCCTTAAAAACATGCGTTAGAGGGTAAAAATCAAGAAAATGATGTCAATTTTCCATCAAATCATTGAAAATGATCATAGATTTATTTTTTAAATATATGAATGTATTCCACATCAATCAGAGTTACGGTTTTCCGGTGATGCCCATAAACACATCTTTAATGTTTTAAAATATTAAAACATTCTTGTAATGGTAAAACCCACATAAAATGACAATAAATTCATATGAAACCATGGGAAACCCAACATTGAATAATTTTTGACATGTATGAGCAGAAAAACCATCCATATTATGTGTGGTGTTCTCAGAATGACTCAATTTGTAGTTTTAAAGGATATCAATGTCTTTAAAATGTGTGTTATGTTTTGAAAACAAAGAAAATGGCATCATATGGGTACGGAATGATAGGAAAATGGATGAATATTTACTTTTTAAATTTATAAACTAACACCACATCAATCTAAGTTATTATTTTCTTGTGATGCCCATAAACACGTTTTTAGTGTTTAAAAAACTAAAAGTGTGTAATAGTCAAGACCCTAGAAAATTTCCTCATATTGAAATGAAATCATGGTACACCAAATTTTGAATTATTTTTGTTTTTTATGGTGAGTAAGAACATCCATTGAACATGTTGTGTTTTCCAAAAGACTTAATAAGAATATTAAAAAGATATCAATGTTTTCAAAATGTGCGTTAGGGGGTTTAAAAATAAAATGGAATAATATGATTATGAAATCATAAGAAAATGACCATATATTTATTTGGGAAATATAAGAACTAAAACCACATCAATATGAGTTATGGTTTTCCCAGGATTCCCATAAACTTGTTTTTAGTATAATAAAACACAAAAATGTTCATGTAATGTTCAAAACAATAAAAAATGACCTTATATTGATGTGAAGTCATGACACATCCATTATAGATTTTTTTTGGAAATATTGTAAATTCTTCCATATAAAATTCTTTAAATTTTTTTTATTGATTAATTTTAATCACTCTGCATGTCAGTTTAAAAATAGATTATATTGTTATATAATTATGCATTTTGAGTTAAAAGTGTTTAATCATATCTTAAGTAGGTAAGTTTATGTTTTAAAATTATTGTACATGATATATAATTTTTTTTACTTTGATATTTATTCAATTTAATTAAAAACATAATAAATGGTATATAAAAAATTTCAAATATGTTTTGTGTCTATTATCTTTCATGTTTCTTTTCTTAAATTTTCTAGTTTGTATTATTGGTGATAGATATTGGCAGTAAGGTAGAGGTTAACCATTCTGGTCTATGTAATTCTTCATAATAAATTCATGATAGCTCATAGTTTTTCTCAAATGGTTAAATATTAACAGTTATTCTATTATAATTCAAATTTATTAGGTTTAATTCTGATTTCTATATTATTATTTTTCCAGTTGATGAAATGATGTGGTCAATTTTTCATATGATGATTATAGCTATAAAGGTAGTCTGATATAGTAGAGGTGGTAGAATGTATGTATTTTGAATGAGTTGATAGAGGTTTTTAGACATATTTTATATTTATAAATTGATTACTGGGCTTATGGGTTAATTGGTGCTTTTATGTATATATATATATATATATATATGACTTTGTATGTATGATTGTGGATGTATGAGGAATTTATAGTGAATTTATGGTTTATTTTGTTTTATTATTGAGTTTCTTATATAAAAATTATTATTTATTAAATAGTTTTAAAGAAATAAAATTTTATTTAATAACTTTAGTGGTAGTTTCTAATAACCACTTCAAAATAGATTTTATATAATTGTTTTAGTGATGGTTCCTGATAACTTCCACTAAATATAATCATCGCTAAATAATTTAGTTTTGGTTATGTTAATTTCCACCATTTTATTTTCCATTGTTTTTTATTCAAAAAAACCTAACAAAAACTGAATAAAAAAATTCCAATGAGTTTCCAAAAAAACAGCCTATATCAAAACTGCCACTAAACTATATAAAATACTACTAAATGATTGCTGACCGTGAAACACACCAGGTTTTAATTAACCATTGCTAAATAAAATAAAAGCGGTTTAAAGCTGTAATGACCCAAAATTTTATCAATGTAAATTCCCTTATTATAATTTTATCATATAGTATAAAACACATAAAATCACTTTTATAACACAATACAAACTTTATAAATGAAGAATAAATGAAATAAGTGGTACTTCTAGAAATTAAGAATCTACCCTGATGGAATAGTAACCTAGCCCTTGGAATAGTAACATAACCCTTAGGTATAGTAATTCAGCCAATAGAATTGCAACCTCAACTATGGAAGTATAAATAAAATTTATTCATCTTATAAATGATAATATAATATAATTATATCATGGTATAAGTAAATAAATTTTTTAAAAAGTATTAATTATGTTTTGATATTTTAATAAAACATAAAAGTTTATTTATAATTATTAATTAATATAATGATTTAAAAGAAAATTTATTTTAATAAAATAGATTCCTAAATTAACATTTTATTTTCTTATAATTATAATATAATTTTAGGATATCTTAATTAATTTTCCAAAGTGTTATAAAATCAATTATAATTTTAAAATCAATATTTTACAAGTAAATGATGATTTTAATTAAAAATTAATTTTCTCATATTTATAATATTATTTTCATAAAATGGAGTTAATTTTTGAAATCTATATATCTAAAAATGGTTTGGGTGATGTTTTGGATTTTTCTAAAATACTTGAATTTTTTTTGAATGGTAAAATATGATAATTTACCATAAAAGATAAATACATGAATTATTGAGTCATATAATATGTATGGATGATTTAAGCCAAAAATATCAATCTTTCCTTTATTATTTTAATATATTTAGTTATAAGGTTCAAACTATTAAAATTCTTGATCCAAAATAATAAACTAATGAATAAAATAACAAGAAAACACCCCTCTCCTCCCCTATAAATACCACCCCTCACTACTTCTATCCTCACACCTTTAAAGCCTTGAATTTTTTACAAGTTCTGCCCAATATTATTCCCAATCCCCCCTACTTCTAATATCATTTTCTCTCATAAAAAGATCAAACCCTTTTACCTATGGATATTCTCAAGGAAGAGAAAATCAAGAGGTATAGTCCTCTTTCTTTTTTTCCTTTAATTTATCTTCAATTTAATTTCTTTTCTTATCATATTCTCACCTACACTTATATAAGTAGCATGATAACTCCAATATCATTTATATACTATAATTTTATTATGTTAATGGAATAATTCATCTTTAAATCTCTCCCCTTTTTTCTTTTATTCTAAAAATGAAAATATCATCTGTTGTGTGTCGATTTACCACCACCGTGGACGATGCATTTTTATTTTTCACTAACACCTTCAAGGATGGTCATTAAACCATAATTATCGTTATATAAAACTTTACTATAAATGTTATAAGTTATATATTGTTCTGGAATCAATATATTAACATGATATTAAATAAAATGATATGAGTTCGTGATTGTCGTAAAATATACCAAATACATTAAATTATTTTCATTAACTATTTATAATGATTCATCCCTATAAAATAAAAAAATGATATATAAGATCATTTAATCTTATATAAGTTCATTAATAACATATAATTTCATTTTTGGATAACTATTCCAATTTTACATGAAGTTCCATACTCATATACCCATACTCATATACAGGAAAAACAATCATGAAAACTAAGAAAATGAACACTCCTGAATGATGAAATTGAACTATATAACTCATCCTAATTGTCAAAAATGAACTTAAAAAATTATAATAAATAAAATACATGTATATTATGGTTCTATATTTATTAATTAATGAATTTAATTTTTTTATCCAAGATATTAAAGTAAAGAAATCACTCATACATAAGGTAAGGGGATTCTTGAACCCAACTCTCTTTCTTTGGGTTTTCTCTCTTTAACTCCATTTTTAGTATGGATGTTCATTTAATGTTCCTTAAATTTCATTTATTTTCCCATACCTTTTCTTTCTAAAAAATAAATGTTTCCAATCTGGATTTAGGACAAATGTAAATATTTTTCCGAAAGAACTCATCTTTCAAAAAATACATCTTTTACTTCTCATGAGATTGTTTCTTCTTCACTCATGATTGCTTATTTTTATACCATGTATATTATTACCTATTTCATTTTGGAAACACCAAGTTTATTCATAAAATTATTCTTATGAAATGAAACCCATTATTTTCCATCGTTTATTTTATGTCTAAGATTTATATATGTTCTGTGTGGAAAGCATGATAATGTAAATGTTATGATGTGACAGATGCGCCTAGAATTATATAGAACTTGTAAATGTTATTATGTAATGGGAGTTCCTGAAATTATATCATGATCCAATGCATTGGGTAATGTGATGTATCTAATGATATAAATTGAAATATTCATTAATATGATGCTAGATTTTTTCACAACAATGGGTGATATTTGAGCACTAAGACATGATGTTTCATTTTTATACATTGCCACATTCCATGAATTTATATAATGTTTCCTATCATGATTATTATGGTGATTATTTTCTTATATTATAATAATGATGATTATGATCACATATGTTTCATGTCTCTTATTTGACCTCTTACTGGACTTTTAGCTCACCCCTTATTTTGATGTATATCCTTAGGTGAATACTTATACTAAGGAGAACATGAGGGACACTAAGAATCTAGAGAAGGAGTTAAATAATTATTTATGTTTTATTATTTAAAATTTATGCACGGTCCAAATTTTCTAAATATACTAAACCTTTTGATCCTATATTTTTTCACTATTATGTTGTTCATCTTTAAAATGATGTAATAGTCATGTAAGAAAAGTAGGGTCACTATAGTTGGTATCAGAGCATGGTTTAGTTAATTTTGGAATTAGGATTAGATAACATTAGTTAAAACTATTAGTATAAGGCTAAGTATATATAATAACCCAATAATCTCTGTTTAAAAAAATTCCAAACATAGGGATCCCATAAGATATGCCTTTAAAGTTAATTGCACAAATGAATAATTTATTTATTCATGAATTGTTTAATTATTATTTTTTTTAAATCTCTTTTAGAAAATGGTGGGAACTAGGAGAAACCATGCCAAAAACTTGTGTGAAGGAAAATGCAGAGATTTCCAGAATGACTCCCCCAATGCCTTGGGGGTAGAGTTCAAATTTTCATGGAGATGCTTATCCAGTTGTCTCAAGCAATGAACCATAACCTGAATAATGTGGAACACCCTCCCTCACCTGAGAGAGAGAAACTTGCTATTGAATATTTTATGCAGCAATGACCACTGACATTTAGTGGACCTTCTTATCCACTAGTTGCAGAATAGTGGGTCAACTCGATGGAGAAGATATTTTCTATGCTCCATTATTATAAGAAGGATAAGGTGAATATATCTATTTATCATCTAGATTGGGAGACAAAAAAATCTTAGGATTTTATTAAAAAAACCAAGATGAAGGATGAAATTTAATAGTCAGATTGGGAATACTTTATATTATGTTTCTTGACAAGTATTTCCCTCGTACTCTTCGTACCAATATGGAGAGAAAATTTATAGAGTTGAAGAAAATGAAGGTAAATCTGTCATGAACTTTAAAGAAAATTTCACAAGGATTTCAAGGTATGCTACATGTTTTGTTATAAAAAATTATAGAAAAATAGATAGATTCTTTAGTGGTTTAAAACCACACTATCAAAATGATCTAGTAATTCAAGACTTTGGGAGTTATGATGATGTTTTTCGGTGTGCTATTAAAGTGGAGATGGAATTTGGATAATGGTATCATGGATATGGAGATAATAAATAAAGGATTGAGTTTAAATATGGTGTATCTAATGAGAAATATAGAAATTAAGGTCAACCAAACACATGTCAAAAATGTGGGAAGAAGAATCATGAGAACTATCTTAAAGGGATGGGGAAATACTATAAGTGTGGGAGGAAAGGCCACCAAGATTAGGAATGTTTAAGAGACATAAATAAGTCAACTGATATAATGAGGGAAATAAAAGAACCACCCACGGTTCAATGCTTAAACTATAGGGATGAAGGGCACTAAACAATCCAATGCACTAAACTTCGAGTCCTTGAGGGTAATCAACATCATCAACCATTAAATCCAAAGGAGAAAGGGAAGGATTTTTCCATCAATAATGTTGAGGTTGATCCTGAAATTGATGTTGTGATAGGTATTTTGGTTATTCATTCAATAATAGTGAATGTACTACTTAATTATGGTTCTACACATTATTTCATATCTTTCAAGTTTGTTAGAACTGTTCAAACAACACCTAAAAATATTGAGGTTGAGTTAACTGTGAGAATTGAGAATGGGGAAATTATTACATAAAAATTATATAAATCATCCATAGTTAATGTTTGTGGACTGGACCTACTAGAAAATCTTGTCTTACATACTTTGGTAGAGTTTTATGCTATATTGGGCATGGATTGGCTGTCTTTATACATATCCAACATCAATTGTGAGGAAAGAGAGATCACTTTTCACATCCTGAGGAATCCTCCAATTATGTACAAGTGTAAGGAGGAGGATGAATATTCTTGAGATCCATCATCTCAAGTGTGAATACAATTTCATTATGAGTGAGTATGTATATCTCAAATTATTGATACAAAGGATAGAATAATGCTCGAATAGATGCCCATTGTGAGGGACTACACTATTGTGTTCACCAAAGAATTTCATGTTCTTCCTCGTGAATAAGTGGTTGAGTTCTCAGTTGAAATTATTGATTTATCTCTGCCTATATCAAAGACCCCTTAAATAATGGCCACCATTAAGTTGGATTAACTAAAGAAGATGTTACAAGAGAATTTAGAAAAGGGTTTTATACACCTGAGTACTTCACCATGGGGTAAACCAATCCACTTCTTCAAGAAGAAGGATGGATCAATGTGCCTCTAAATTTATTATTGTGAGATAAATAAAATCACAATAATGAATAACTATTTGCTTCAATGGATAAATTACTTGTTCAATCAACCAAGTGGAGACAAGTATTTCTCTAATGTGGACCTTCAGTTGGGATATCACCAATTAATGGTGAGGGAGGAAGATATTCCCAAGACTGACTTTAGAACAAAGTATTGAAACTATGAGTTCATAGTGACTCCTTTTAGACTCACTAACTCTTTAGAAATATTCAAGGACTTAATGAATAGATTCATTAGATATTACCTTTAAAATATTTTGGTAGTATTTATTGATGATATTCTGATATACTCCAAGAGAAAGGGGGAACATGGGGAGAATTTTAATAATGTTCTAAAGACTTTTTGAGTGTAGAAACATTATGAGAATTATAGTAAATGTGAGTTCTGGATGGAGGAAGTATCATTGTTGGGTAATTTTATAACTATAAAAGGAATATATGTGGACCCTTTCAAGTAAAAAGGAACCGAAGAGTGGCACAAACCAACATCCGTAACGAAGATCCATAGTTTCCTTGGTATAGCTATGTATTATCGATGATTTGGGAAGAACTTGTAATGATTTTAAAATCCACTAACCAAGATGAATTGAATGGTAGAAAGGTTTTTCTAGACCAGTGAATGTGAAGACTTCTTTATAGAGTAAAAAAGAGGCATATCACCACTCTCGTACTCGCACTTCAAAAAAGTGGGGAACTCTTTGTCATATAAAGTGATGCTTCATAGAAGGGATTAGTATTTAAACTGATGAAAAATGATAAATTTATATCCTAAACCTCAAGGTAATTGAAAATTCATGAGTAAAACTATCCCACACATGATCTGGAGTTAGAATATGTCATATTTGTGTTGAAATTTTTGTTTAATTATCTCTATAGGGAGAAGTGTTGGATATATATTGATCATAAGAGCATCAAATATATATTCTCTTAGAAGTATTTTAATATGAACTAGTGATTATGGATAGTTATCATTAATGATTATGACTGCTCAATCCACTACCATCCTGTAAAAGTGAATAAAGTGACAGATTATCTAAGTAGAAAGGATCCTACAACATTATCAATGATGAGAATTGAGAAGGATCCAATATTATTATATTTTAAAAAGAATGGGAGTCATTAAGTAAGAAAAATCACCAATTCTTTCTCAAATTATTTCTTAACCATCCATCATAGAGAAAATAAAGGATTCTTAATGAAATGATGTGGAAATTCAAAAGAGGGTTGAAGCTATGAGAAAGGGGAAATACTCAGAGTTTAAAATTGACGAGGAAGTAATTGTAAGATTTGTTTCATGACTATGTGTTCTATTAGATCTGGAGATAAAGAAGGGGCCTCTGAATGACACATAGATCTCAACCTTCTCCATTCATCGAGGGAGCAAAAATATGTATTGAGATATCTGAGAGCATTATTAGTGGGACAATACAAAGAATGAGATATCTGAATATACATCAACAAGCCTACTATTTCATCATGTGAATAATGAAATACAAGAGTATAAAGGGTTGATGAATCCATTATCCATAACCACATGGAAGTGGGGGAACATTACCATGGACTTTTTGACAAGACTTCCAAAGACATCTAGAGGGAATAATTATATATGGGTCATTGTGGATAATCTTACAAAGAAAACTCACTTTATTATAATTTGAGAGGACCTCACACTAGATTAACTTTCATGGATATAAATCAGAGAAGTGGTAAGGCTTCATGGAGCACAACTATCAATTTTATATGATAAAGATTCGAGATTTACCTCCAAGTTCTAGAAAAGTCTTCAAGATGCTCTAAATACTGAGTTGAACTTCAATACAAATTATTCTCCTCAAAATGATTTCTAATATGAATGGACTATTCATACACTGGAAGACATGTTGAGGGAATGTTCTATGAACTTAAAAGGAGTATGGGACCAAAATTGGCCTCTTGTTGAGTTCTCTTACAACAATATTTTTCACTCGAGCATCCAAATGGATCCATATAAATCCCTTTATGGGAAAATATGGTGAACATCAGTGTGATTTGATGAAATTGGTGAATGTAAGCTGCTAGGTCCTAAAATGGTCAAAGAAATGGTGAAAATGTGAAAACCATTTAGTTACACATCAAGGAAGCCCAAAGTCAAAATAAGAGCTATGAAGACAATATTTGATGGGACCTAGAGTTTGTGGTCAGATACATGGTATTCCTCCGAATATCTCCATTGAAGAGGATCAGGATATTTTGGAAGAAAGGAAAGCTAAGTCCTATGTACATTGGCCCCTTTGAGATTATTGATTATGTTAGAGTTGTGGCCTATTGACTAGAACTTCCACCTACCATGTCTCAAGTACATGATGTATTCCATGTATCCATCTTGAGAAAGTATATACTATACCCCTCACATTTACTGAATCCATAGGTGGTATAGTTGGAAAACATTCTCTCTTATGAGGAGAAACCAATAAAGATCTTAGACCATAGAGAAAAATTTATATGAAAAAGACTACTCACCTAGTCAATGTACTATGGAGAACTATAAGTATGAAGAGAAAACATGGGAACCAAAGGAAACTATAAATCAGAGGTACCCTCACCTGTTTTCAACATAGAATGTAAAACGAAAATTTGAGGGAGAAATTTAAAAGGGGTGAAGAATGTAACACCCCAAAATTATATCAATGGAAATTAAATTCCTATAATTATAGAATATAATATAAACCACATAAAATATCTTTTAGAAAACAATACAGAATCTATAAATGAAAAATGAATAAAATAAGAGGTATTTATAGAAATTAAAGAACCTATCTTGGTGGAATAGTAACCCAAACCTTGGAATAGTAACACGACCATTAGGAATAGTAATTCAGCCAATAGAACTATAACCTCATATATGGAAGTATAAATAAAATATATGTATCTTATAAATGATAATATGATATAATTATATCATAGTATAAGTAAATAAATATTTTAAAATTTATTAATTAAGTATTGTTATTTTTATAAAACATAAATGTTAATTTATAAGTTTATAATTAATATAATTTTTTAAAATAAAATATATTTTTATAAATTAAATTCATAAATTAATATTTTTGGTTTTTATTATTATAATATAATTTTATGAGGCCATAATTAATTTTTCAATGTGTAAAAAAATGAATTATAATTTTAAAATCAGTATTTTTAATGTAAGTGATTATTATAATTTAAGATTAAATTACGTGTAGTTATAAAATTATTTTCATAAAATGGAGATCATTTTTTAATTCTACACATAAAAAATGGATGGGGTTAATTTTTTGGATTTTTCTAAAATACTTGATTTTTTGTGAATAATAAAACATGATAATTTACGATAAAAGCTAAATACATGAATTATTGAAACATAGATGATGTATGGATTATGTAAGCCCAAAATATCTAATTATCCTTCATTATTTTAATATATTTAGTGATATAGTTCAAACTATTCATAGTCTTGATCTAAAATCATAATCTAATTAATAAAATAATGGGAAAACACCCCCTCTCTTCCCCTATAAATACCACCCATCACCACCTCTTCTACTCACACCTTTGAATCCATGAATCTTGTCCATGTTCAGTCCAATATTTTTACCAATACCCTCCCCCACTTATATGATCCCTTGTTCTCATCAAAATACCTAACCCTTTCCCTATGGCGGTTCTTAAGGAGAAGAAAATCAAGAGGCAAAATCCCATTTCTTTTTCTTTTAATTTATTTTCTATTTAATTTATTTTATTATCCTATACTAAACTCAACTTATCCAAGTGTCATGATAAATATATTATCTTTTATATATTGTAATTTTATTATGTTAATGGAATAATTTATCTTCAAATCTCTTCCATTTTTCATTTTATTCTAAAAATGAAAATATCGTCTATGGTGTGTCGATTTACTACCACTGTGGATGATGTGTTTTCATTTTTAACTACCACCTTCATGTATGGTTATAAAACAATCATTATGGTTAAATAATATTTTATTATACATATTATAAACTATATAATGTTCTGGAAGAAATATATAAACATGATGTTATATAAAATGATATGAGTACGTGATGGTCGTAAAATCTACCAAATAAATTAAATCATTTTCATTAAATATTTATCTAATGATTCATACTCATACCATATAACAAATAGATAAATTAGATCATTTAAAAAAATTTATGTTCATTAATAATATATAATTTCTATTATAAATAAACATTCTAATTTTATGTGAACTTCCATACTCATATACAAGAAAATGGATCATGAAAACTAAAAAATCGAACACTCTTGAATGATGAAATTGAACTCTATAACTCATCATAATGGTAAAAAATAAACTTAATAAAATTATAATAAATAAATTACTTGTATAATATGGTTCTATATTAATTAATTAATTAATTTAATCTGATTATCCATGATATTAAAAATAATAAATAACTCAGACTTAAGGTAAGGGGAATCTCGAACCCAACTATATTTATGTAGGTTTTCCCTATTTCACTCCATTTTCAGTATGGATATTCCTTTAATGTTAATTAATTTTAATTTATTTTCCCTTCATTTTTCTTCTATAGAACCGAAATTTTTCCAATCTTTTTTTTTTGAAAAATGCAAAGATTTTTCAAAAAAACCCTTCTTTCAAAAAATATATCTTTTACTTCTCATGAGATTGTCTGTTCTTCACTCATGATTGATTATTCTTATACCAAGTATATTTTTGCCTCTTTCATTTTGTAACACAATATTTTATTTATTAATTTATGGTTTTGAAATTAAACCCATTATTTTCTATGGTCTATTTTATTTCCAATATTGATATACATTCTATGTGGCATGCATGTTATGATGTGATGGGTGCACCTGGAATTATATAGTGCATGTAAATTTTATGATGTGATGGAAGAAAAAAAATTATATGGTGCTATAATTAATTTTTTAATGTGATGTATCTCATGAGATAAAGTTAAATATGAATGAACATGATGATATATTTTCACAACTATATGTGGTATTTGACCACTAAGACATGTTGTTTCATTTTTATGCATTTCCACATTCCATGAATTTATCTAATGTTTCCTATCGTGATTATGATGGTGATACCTTTATTATGTTATGAAAATGAATATTATTCTCACCCATGTTTTATGTCTATTATTCATCCTCTTACTGGGCTTTTATCTCACCCCTTCTTTTTATATATATCCTCTGTTTAATACTAGTACTAAGGAGAACATGAGGGACACTAAGAAGCTAGAGAAGAAGGAATTAAATAAATATTTATGTTTTCTTATATAAAAGTGATAAATGTTCCTAATTTTCCCATGATACAAAACCTTTGTACCTTGGATTTGTTGCATTGTTTTTTTGTTTTTATTTAAAATGATGTAATAGTCATGTAAATAAAACAGGTATGATATAAAAGTGCTACTATTAGTAAAAATATTCATTACTAAGAACAAATATTTCTTTAGTGGTTGAAGGTTCTGGATGCAGTGAAGGATTTGATCAAGCCCATGGCCAACTTATATTCAATTAGATACAACAAATAATTTTTAAGAACATGATTAGGAATCAGCATGTCTATCAAATATATCAAAAAAACTAGACAAAGTATATCGTGAAACCAAAACGAGGGGAACTTTCATATTTAATTTATAATTAATTGAATAATAAGAAATAACTTGATCATTAAATTATTTCTTTGGTGAAAATTTTAATCATTCGAACCATTTTTTTTGAGTTATGTTGTCATTTTTATTGGTGGATGAAAAAAAGAATCCCTATACATGTATTCTATGATCATCAAACAACACCAATGAAAATCCAAGTGATAGAACGAATGTTCCAAATGTCTTTCATTAATTATATTCATCACAAAAAAATCCTTCAATCTTGGAGGACTTTATCCCTTGTTCTCTTGATCATTAGAGGTGCATAAAGTAGTGGAATATTCTATTGGTTGTGAGAGAAAACATAGATATGTTCTTATTTATTCTCAAGATAAGTCTTTAGTGAGGAAAATCATTGTGCACAACCAAAATATAAAATGATATAAGATACAAATATAAAGAACTAGGTTTTAATATTCACAAATTTACAAAATCTCTTAATCCTAAACTGAATATATTTTCACACTCTAGTATACCACATTAGGTACGGAGTCTATTTTTTTAATTTTTATTTCAAGGTTGTTCGTAGGTTGGGATAGTGTTTTTAGATTGTTTGTTGCACTAAGAGACAACCAATTATTTTGTAAGGGACACTTTCTAGTTGTTGTGGGCTTTTAGAATGCCTAAAATCCTACTGGTGCCACTGTCTGGCCATTGGGTGAATGGAGGTACATACTCTCTGCCTATTCACACTGGTTATCTAGTGGTGGACTGGGAGGTTTAGTCTTTATACCTATACCCAATGGGTAGCTGGTGGACTGCAATACAACCAGTGAGGCCTAGTAGCTCAGTGGGGATGCCACTAGGTGAGTGGTTACTAAGGGATAAATTGTCATTTTATCCCAAAATAAGATTTTATCTCCTCAGATCTGACTCTTGTGACCCTAATTTAATTTATTTTGATTTATGGGATACTTTTTTATGGTTTCGGATCTCTCACACTTCCCATTGGTGGATCTTCATGTCAGTTGAAATCTTGGGTCTCTGTTGATTGTAATCCATTGTGTTATACCCAATATATTCTATTTCTTTCATTCTTCTCCATGAATGTTTTTTCTTATGTGGATATATATTTAATGGTAATGAGGAATATATGTTGTTTCCATCAAATTTAGGTTCTTATAAATCTAATATTTTACTCTCTCATCATCTGTCAAGAAGGAAATGAGTTTTTCATCATGTTTTATGTAGGTGTCTCTATCCTAGAGTATATATGATAACATTAATTTTGTTCTTTTTAATTAATTTGGATTATAATTGTGAAATTGATGATTTTATGTCCATGATAGGTGAATATGTTATCTAAGGGCTATGTAAATGTTTTCTAAAATTGGTTTTTTATGAAAACCATTTTGATATACATAATGTGAAGATGTTTTTCAAAAGGAAATGGTTTTAAAATAATTGAAGTGGTGTGGTATCACAATAGAAAATGTTTTATGAAAATATGGGCATAAAATGAAATGAATTTACTTGTAAAATGTTTTATGAAATATGTACTTGTTTTCTTGATAGTAATGATGATGTATTAGAACACCGAGAATACATTGGGGTATAGGGGAAAACTAGGAATTTAGGAGTCATAGTGGAGTTAGCTATCACTAGGGGAGGATCCTATGATGTCATGGTTTCTATTGGGTACCATTTTTGGGTAATCGAGGTTCCTGGACTTTATAATTCATGTATTTCAGCTAGTGGTCTTGTTCATCTAATTTGTGTACACTCTTGCGTTGTGATTGTCCCTTTGGTGCTTTGAAAATACATTACACGCTTATTTATTTGATATTCTGATTTTACCACTAAATATGGATTTAATGGTTGAAACTAATTTATTTTATCTTCTTATACCTCAAGGATAAATTCTATGTCATATTTCTTTGTCTATTTAAATATGTCATGTTTTTTTGTAAGGAATGCCAAAGGAATGATTTTATACAAAAAGTGATTTATCTTGAATTTTTATTGAAATATTTCTTGTGTAAGAACTAATTAATGAACATGGATAGAAATTATATAGATTATTTTTGTAATAATTCTGATATTTAGTTCTCACACCTTAATTTTTTTCTTTTTGGTGTTTGTAGCCTTGGTTTTGTAGGATACCAATAATAGGAAGAGAATCCTGAAGAGGATGAATATTAGAGATAGTGTTTCCTTCTAGTGGGTTGGGATGGTGGTGACATGTTTATGTGGATATGGAGACATGGATTACTTCGTGTTCCATGTTGATGATTTATTAGTTTGTTTATTCAGAATTTATTATCAAGTTGTTGGATGTTACCTTCTATGGTTTGGTTGTTTTTGAAAATTCAAGTATCTTGGATATCTTCTTTGATACCATGTTTTTTTCTATATTATTGTATTTTTGTTGAAGGTGAAATAATTAACATGATTCTTTTCATGATACCCCAGTTCTTTTTTTAGCCCGTAGTGGTAAAAACCTAGACCCGAGTAGTCCGGAGTTGTATCCTTACAGTATTATATTGGCATATATACAAGATTAAAATCCCAATGGACCGATCAGTTTAGTAGTCTTGAAGTACTAGATACTTACATGGTACAATTAATACATTGTTAATAAATTATAAAACATAATTATGGAAAGTAACTGCATTATTAAACTCATTTAATCATTTCATCCTCATATCTCGGGGAAAATAGATCAAATAAAAGGGTGAGCTCAGATGCTCAATAATGGATGAATAAAATGGAAGATTTCATGAATCAATAATAAATGAAACATAATAAATATTTAAATGTATATATATAACAGAAATATATACCATTTAATAAAAAACTTTTTAACCATGATAGGATAAGGAATAATCATTATAGCGATGTAAATGATTGGAAAGAAATGTCATTTAATCAATAAATTGAGCACAATCTGAATCCACAGATAATATCATAGTGAAAATCACATAGATAATAATGAATAAAATAGTAATGAAGGTAATGATTAATAATTTGTAAGCCATGATCTCAGTCATCGTGGTACATTTACTATCAAGTCCATTTATAAGATGGTTTAATTATTATGGGTAAAAATCCATTTAATTTGGAAAAAAAATTCATCTCATTAGACTATTGATGCATCGAGGGACCATATATAACCAGGATCCACCCATTTCTGCATGTACAAAGAATTATTCATATATAAAAAAAGATCAATTTATCTCATGAATCATGATGACTTATTAATAAATATCCATATTGAGTAAAAGATATGGATTTAACATTATTTCCTCGGTTAATCAAATAACTTTCAAAGTAATGCCATATGTAAAAATTGGTATATAGCTTAGGAAATAATCACATAAATAAAATTAGAAATATGTATATTTAATGAAATATTAAATGAATAATGATCATAAATAAAAGGGGAAGTATATAAAGGTAATTAGTGATGAATATAGAATATGTCCCAAAGAAATTAATCTGAGATGAAAAACTCTTACCACATATAATCAATCAAATCATGTACCCTATAAAATAAACAATAATTAAATAAAACATTGAATACCAGAAGATAAAGAGATTCATGATATTATATATCAAAGGATAATTACACCACACAAAATATATAAATGGTAAATAAAGAATATATATCACAGAAGTAAAAGCAAGATGAAAAAAACCCTTACCACATGTAATCAATCGAATAACATGAACCATAAAATTAATAATAATCAAATGAAACATTTAATACCATGAATATATAGAGATTAATGATATGATATATCAAATGGATGTATACATACACCACACAAAATAAATAAGTGTTGAATAAGGAATATCTCTCAAAAATAAAAGTGAGATGAGAAACCCCTTACCTTATCTCCCAAAGTGTTCTACACTTGTACTTAATATACTATATAATTAAATTAGATTCATTAATTACTTAATAAATAACCTATTAAACATATATTTTATTTAATATAATTTTATTAAGATTATTTATGGCTATTTCGATGTGTTATAATGTTTAATTTCATTATTCTGTGAGCATTCGTTTCATGGTTTCATGATCGGTTCTCTCATGTATAATTATGGAAGTTCTTTTAAAATTAGAATATTTTTCAAGAAGTGGATAGAAATTGTATAAATATAATTATATTAATTTAAATTTTCCAATATATAAATTTTTTACATGATGATGATTCATTACATAAAACGTTAATGAAAAATGATTAGTTTGTCTTAGCGGTCATTATGACCATCACGAACTAGTATCATTTTATTTAATATTATGTTTATATAAAAGTTACAGACAATTAGATAATTTTTAATACACATATTAAAAAAATAACCATAAAAATGTGTTTATGACCATCTTTTAAGGTGTTAATGAAAAACAAAACTTGTTATCCATGAAGGCGGTGAATCAACACCTCATAGACAATGCTTTCATTTTTCGAATTAAAAGGAGGGGAGAAGAGATTTGATGATGGATATTCCATTAACCCAATAAAATTATATTATATATAACATATTGGAGTTACCATTCCACTTTGGACAAGGAAGGTCAGGAGAGGATATGAAATGAGAAGAAAATAAAAGAGAAAGGAGGATTTTTCCTCTTAAATATCATCTCCTTGGGAACCTCCATAAGACACTTAGTTTTGGTTTTATTGTAAGACCAGAAGGTATTATATGTGGGGAAAATATTTTCTAAGGTATTTGGTCATAATTTAGACAATCATAAAGGCTTATAAGTTGTGAGGAGAAGGGGTGGTATTTATAGTGGGAGAGTGGGGTGTTTTGATTATTTTATTCATTTATTTAATATCTTGGATCTATACTATCAATAGTGTTGATTATTGTGACTAATCATAGTAACCAGTGCATGTGAGTTCAAACTAATGTGTTCTTACATCATCCATTACACAAAAATTCATGATTTTTTCTTAAAATATTAAATTCCATAAATTATCATATTTCACTATTCACGAAAAAAATTAAACTATTTCAAAAAAATCATAAAAATTCACTTTAAAAAATTTTCAATGTGAAGATTTAAGAAACGGAATCCATTTTCTAAAAATAATTTTTTAAATATGATAAATTTCATCTCTAACTAAAATAGTCCTTTATTGAAAAAATATCTATTTTAAAATTATAACTGATTTTATGACACTTTGAAAAATTAATTAAGGTATCATAAAATTATATTATAATTATAAGAAAATGAAATATAAATTTTTGAATAATTTTTTTTCAATAATTATATTAATTAAAAAATTGTAAATAAAAATTTATGATCCACAAAAATTCCAATATTTAATTTATCATTTTAAACATTTATTTATTATTCCATGATATAAATATATCATATTTTAATTTATGATAAACCTAAATTTTATTTATACTTTCATAGGTGATATTATTATTCTAATATCTAGTTAACTATTCCAAATATTCACATTACTAATCAACCCATCATGTTAATATTTAAAAGTACATCACGTTTCATTTATGCTTGGTGTTGCATGAAATTTAAGCTATTGAATTAAAAAGATACATACCATAAAATCTTTGAGTGTTATATTCTTCCCTTCTTCAAAAAATTTCATCCTCAAAATATTCATGAGTATACCTTCTAAAAAGATGAGAGTGTTTCTTCTTCATATCAATATCATGTTCCCATATTGCTTCTTTAATTTTATAGTTTCTCTAAAGAAATTTTACCAGAAGAGTCGTCTTATTTATCAATACATGATCTCTTGTGTCAAAAATACCAATAGGATCTTCATAGGAAGACATATCAGGTTCTAGTTCTATTTGTTCATAGGTGATTACATGCGTTGGATATTACATGTACTCTCTTAACAATGATATGTTAAACACATCATGAAATTTGGAGAGACATGGTGGAATTTTTAATCGGTAAGGTAAAAATCCAATTCTTTCCAAAATTTCAAATGGTTTGACATTATTGGGGTTTAGTTTCCCTTTCTTACCAAACCTTATGATACCCTTCCATGGAGATATATTCATAAATGCATGATCTCCCACTTCATATTCTACATCCTTTCTTCTATTTTTAGAATAACTCTTTTTTATATTATGAGATGATTTAATATGAGCTTAAATAGTATTTTCCTTTCTCATAGTCTCTTTAATAAGTTATGGGCTTGTAAGTTTCCTTTCACCAACTTCATCCAAACAAGTTGGAGTATAAAATATTTTTTTATATAATTATTCATATGGTTCCATCTAAATTCATGAATAGAATCTATTATTATAGAAAAATTATACCAAAGTTAATACTTATCACACATACATTGAAATTAAAGTGAGCATGATCTCAACATGTCTTACAATGTTTTAATAGTCATTTCAAACTATCTTTCATTTTGAGGGTGGTAGGCGGTACTCAAATGAAGCTCAATATCCAAATCATTTTGAAGTCCCTTCTATAATTTTGATGTAAAATAGAGATCTTAGTCAAATAAAATTGATATAGGCTCGCCATGAAGTCTTAAAACATCATTAATATATATTCTTGTTAGTCACTCAAGAGTTAAATCTTCTCTAAGAGAAAGAAAATGTGTTGATTTTTTAAGACGGTCAATAATAACACATATTGCATCATTTCTTTTAGGTGTCCTTGGTAGTCCTAGGAAAAAGACCATCTTAATGTCATCCCACTTCTACATACGAATAGTTAGAGGATTCATGACTTCTCTAAGATGTTTTCACTCATGCTTCACTTGTTGAAAAACAATGAATCTTGACACATAGTCAGCAATTTCCCACTTCATATTGTCCTACAAAACATGTTTCTTTAGATCTTTATACATCTTGGTACTTCCATGGTGTATAGAGAAATTTTAACTTTGATCATAATATAATAGTTTTCTTTTTAGAAGAGTATTTATGGAAAACAAACCAACTTTACAAATTTCAGAATTGAATCCTTATACATGAAGTCTTCCAATTTTCCATCCTTGACAGATTTAGTTTTCTTTTTCAAATTCTCATCATCAAATTGATAACTTGTTATTTTCTCCCATAAATATGGTTTAGAAATAATTTGAAAAAGGAGTGATGTTTCCCCTTCCTTGAAAATTTCAACATCCATATTTAATAAATCCATGAACATTAGATAACTATCAATCCTAATATTGGTCAGAACTCCATGATCTTTCCTACACAATGTATCAGTTACCTTATTTTCTTTTCATTGGCGGTAGTTTATTGAGAAATAATAGTCTTTTAGTAACTTGAGCCATCATATTTATTGTATGTTGATTTTATTCTATGTAAATATTCATTTCAAACTATTGTGATCCTTATAAATCTCACACCATTCACCATAGAGATAGTGTCTCCATATCTTTAAAGAAACGATTACAGTTTATAACTCAAGATCATGAGTTGGATAATTTTTTTCAAAAATATTCAACTGCCTTGATTCATATGCAATAAATTTATCTTTTTTCATAAGGATACAACCCATTTCATTTTTAGAAGCATCATTGTATATCACAGACCCATTATTTCCTGATGGTAGAGTCAAAATTATACCGTTGGATAATCTTCTTTTCAATTATTCAAAAAAAATCACATTCTTTTATCTATACTAACTTAACTTCTTTTTGTGTTAGCTTGGTTAATGGGTTATCCAATCAGAAATAATTCTAAATGAACAACTGATAGTATTATTCTAAAGAATAAATGTATATTCCTCAATTATGTTCATTTTTATAGGACATTCTTGGACTGCCTTTATCTTTGCAGGATCAACAGAGATTCTATCCTTAGAGTCAATATGGCCATGAAAATAAATTTTCTAAATCCATAATTCACACTTACTAAATACACTATATAACTCTTTCCTCCTGAGAGTCTCAATAATGATATACAATTGATTCTCATGATCTTTATTGGTTTTAGAATATACTATAATATCATCAATGAATACCAAAAAAAAAATCATCACGATATTCATTGAATATTCTGTTCATCCTATCCATAAAAAATGAGGGTGAATTAGTCAATCCAAATGGAATTAATGTAATCTCACAATTTTTATACTTCATCTAAAAAGATACTTTTATAATTTATTCCTTATTTAATATAAATTTATGATATTTAGAATAAATTTCAATCTTCAAAAAAAAATCAATCCATGAATTTGATCAAAAAATCATCAATGTGAGCCAGTGAATATTTTTTCTTTATTGTAATTTCATTGATTTCTATAAAATAAATGAACAGTCTCGTGGATCTGTCTCTCTTATTAACAAAGATAACATGGTGTCCCCATGGATAAACACTAGGGTGAATAAATCCCTTATTACTAAACTCAAGTTTTTTATTCTTCTCAACTAATTCCACAGTGGCCTTTCTATAGGGAGTATTTGATATTGGTTTTGTATCATGGATTAAATCAATAGAAAACTCAACTTCATTTTTTGGGGGGGTTTCGGGTAATTACTTAGGAAATACATCAATGTATTCTTGTACAAGATGTATATCTTCAATTTAAATAAAAAATTATTCATACAAAGATATTGTTTTCTATTCTTCCCCAATAATTTCATTTAGTAGTGTTACTTAGGGTGGATCTAGATAAGAGTTTTACGAGGAATTTTCTTCTCTAAAGATAAGGAATTCCAAATAATCTTCACAAATTGTAATATCCTTCTTCTTATAATAATTTCTCACATCATATTTTGAAATCCAGTCCATACCAAGGATTATATCAAAGTCAATCATAGGTATATTAATAAGTTTATAAAATAAATCGTGTTTATAATCTTTAATGGATACTTCCCAACACATATTTGTTGCAATGAGTCTTCCCTTAAAAGTTTTGACTAACAAATCCCTTATTAAATCAAAAGGGAAATATATAATTTTATTGGAAAACTAGGTCAATAGAAAAGAGTGTGACAATCCAAAATCAAATAAATCATTGGATAAATCTGAAGATAATATTTAATTACCCACTACCACATCATTGGGTACTTCTAACTTAAATGTAGTGATATCATAAGATTGGTCATCTCCCCTTAACCTCTTCTGTGGTAGATTACTAGGGCTCTTGGGATATTGGTATAAATAATTACCAATTTCCTTTCAATTTAAGCAATGGATATCATTTGTTTTTTCCATTTCACTCAAGAGAAAAATGAACCTTTTCTTCACATTTGTAACACACTTCTATTACCTTTATAAATTTTACCCTATGTTTTTTCCCACAATTTTTACAAGATTAAAAATACTATATTCCCTTGTTCTTCTTTGGTGATTTACTTTTCTCGTGGTTCTTATCCGACCTCTCTTTCTCTTAATTCCTTTTGAATATATAAGATCTATAAAATTTATTCTCTATTTTGATTCCACATAGTGATATTTCATCATATGATGAAAGTATTTGAAAATAAATCAACCTTTGGAGACATTATTAATACCTTTAAAGAAATAACCAGTCTTGTTTTCTGAATCACATATGTAATCTATAGAATACCTAGCTAGACTTGTGAAGGTATCCTCATACTCTGCAACAGTCTATTATTTCTTTTTTTCTATGGGGTTTTCTCTTCATTTCATTTTATTTCTCGTGAGGGGAATATTTTTCAAATAATGTATCTTTAAAATCTCTCCATTCGAATTCTCTTATTTCATCTTGGTCCTTAGTATTCTGGATCAACAACCAACATTGATCATCATTTTCCTTGAGTAAATATATCTCTAGTACTACCTTTTCCCTTTTATCACATCCCAATGCTAGAAATATCTTTTCAAGGGACATGATACATTTCTCATATATTAATTGATTAGTATTATCATGAGAATATGGAGGATTATTCTATAAGAAACAATCCAACATAGGTGTAATATTTTTATTCATCATAACCTGAGTATATTTCCTTAATACGATCACGATCTTCTCAGCTCCAACACTAACTGTATTGACTTTATTAGTGGGGAAATTCATACATTATCTGTGGTTATTGATTCCTTTAATTTTATTAGTATCCATCATTAATAATGGCACACAATAAATAATCCCATAACCATCATGAAAATTAATCCAAAAAATAAAAATTATTATAATGGTAAAAGTTTTTAAATACTATAAGGAATTATCACAATTATCATAATAGTTTATTTTATTTTATTATCTATTTCCCATATTTTCTATTAAAATTAATTTGATACCAACTATAATGACTCAAATTCTAGTAACCTAAAGCTAGAGCCTTACTTTATTATATTATCATAGATACAAGATTCCAATACCAAAGGAATGATCAATTTCGTAGTCTTGAATAACTAGATATATACATGATACACTTACTAAATTGGTAATAAAAAATAAAAAATAAAAAAGGAAAGTAATTACATTCATGAACTCATTCAATCATTTCATCATCATAACCTAGGGAAAATAGAACAAATAAAAGTGTGAGCTCAGTTTCTTAGTAAGGGTTAAATATAAAGGAAGATTTCATGAATCAATAATAATAAAACATAATAAATATGGAAGGGTATATATGTATCATAAATATATATCATTTAATTAATAACTTTTCAATCATGGTAGGATAATTAATAATAATTACATCAATGTAAATGATTGGAGAAAATTCCATTTAATTAATAACTTGAGAAAAATATGAATCCATGAATAATATCATAGTGAAAATCACAAGGATAATAATAACTAAAATATTAATAAATTAAATGATCAATAATTTGGATTCCATGTTTTAAATAATGATCATACCTTTACCATTAAGACCTTTCACAAGATAGTAAAATCATTATGGTAAAAACCCATTTAATTTGGCTAACTTTATTGTCTCATGAGATTACAGATTCATCGAAGGGATACCTTTAACCGAGAACCAACTATTTATGCATGTCCAAAGCATTCTTCACATATAAAAATTGTCGATTTAATTCATAAATCAAAATTACTAATCAACAAGTACCCTTATTGAGTAAAAATACAGATTTAACATTATTTCCCCACTTAATCAAATAACATTCAAATTAAACATTGTATGTAAAAATTCGTATATAGATTAGGAAATAATAATATCCATGAAAAAAGAGATATGGTTATTTAATTAAATATTCAATGAATAATGATCACAAATAAATGGGGTAGTACACAAAGGTAATAAGTAGTTAATATGGAAAATGTCTCATAGAAATTAAAGTGAGATGAAAACCCCTTATCACATGAAATCAATCAAATCGTACACCCCTTAAAATTAATAATCATAAAATAAAACATTAAATAACATGAATATTAATAGATTCATGGTATGAAATATCAAAGGGGAAGTACACCTCACAAAATAAGTAAGTGGTAAATAAATAATATATCTTATAGAAGTAAAAGTGAGATAAGAAAAACCCATACCACATGTAATCAACCAAATATTATGCCCCATAAAATTAATAATCATAAAATGAAACATTAAATTACATTAAGATAAATATACTAATTAAATGATATATCAGTGGGTAGTATATATACAACATGAAAAATAAATAAGTGGTTAATAAGGCATATATCACAGAAATAAAAGTGAGATGTCAAACCCCTTACCTTAGATTTGAAAGCATTCTGAACATGTACTTGATTTCTTAGATAATAAAATTTGATTCATTAATTAATTAATTCATACCCTCTTCAAAATATATTTTATTTCATATAATTTTTTAAGTTAATTTATGTATATTTCAATGATTTTTAATTTTTAATTTTATTTTTCTTGGAGCGTTCGTTTTATGGTTTCATGATCGGTTCACTTTTGTATAATTATAGAAGTCATTTTAAAATTGGGATAATTATAAAGAAGTGTAATTAAATGGAATTGATATAATTCCATAATTTTAAATATTACCATATGTCATTTTTTACCTTAGGATGATTCCTTATATAAAATGTTAATAAAAAATTATTAGTTTATTTTGACAGTTTTTATAATAATCACAAATTGGTATCGTTTTATTTAACAATATGTTTATATATTGGTTAAAAAATTAAATAAGTTATAATACATATATTATAAAATTTGTAACCATAAAAATGGTTTACGACCATCCTTCAAGGTGGTAATGAAAAATGAAAACTCACCGTCCATGAAGGTTGTGAATCGACACCTCAAGGATGATGTTTTAATTGTTAGAATTAAAAGGAGAGGAAAAGAGATTTGATGATGAATATTCAATTAAAACATTATAATTACAGTATATATATCATACTAGAGTTACCATGCCACTTTGGAAAGGGGAGTTTATGAGAGGATAAGAAAAGAAAAGAAAATAAAAGATAAAGAAGAAGGATTTTACCTCTCGAACATCATCTCCTTGGGAACCTCCTTAAGAAACTTAGAATTGGTGTTTTGGTAATACCAGAATGTATTGGACATGGAGAAGGGAATTTTTAAGGTATTTGGGTAGAATTTAGACAAGATTCATGGATTATAAGGTGTGATGAGAAGGTGTGTTGAGGGGTGTTTTTTTAGAAAAATGAGCTCACTAGCTCTTATTATAAAATAAGCAGGAAGTTACACCAGAAAAATGATGGAATTTTTCATTTTTATTTTTTCTAAATATATAAAAGATCAAGTGGTAGCAATGTATAATAGAAACATGCATTTTCGGCATCACATTTTTTAGTAAATGCATCAGCAAGTTTTTTGTCTTCTCAAAAGGCATGTGTGATTATGTAGTTCATTTTAGAAATATTGATCATGAATTTGGACCACCTCATAGTTAAATTCCATGAAAAATGGATGATTCTAGTCCTCACTTCTTTCAAAACTGTTGTTGAGTCACATTCGATGAAAATTTTCCTCTAATTCTTCGGTTTATCCTGGTGAACAACATTGATGAAAGCGATCATTCTAGCTTCCAGTACAGTGCATATTTCACAGGGTCCATAAGAGAATTCAATTATAACCGATTTTATGATTATTTGAAAAATTAATTAAGGTCTCATAAAATTATATTATAATTATAAGAAAATAAAATATTAATGTATAAATAACTTTTATTTTAAATCATTATATTAATTATAAATTTTAAAATTAACATTTATGTTTCACAAAAATACCAATACTTAATTTATCATTTTAAACCATTTATTTACTTATTCCATGATATAAATATATCACATTTTTATTTATGAGATACCTAAACATTATTTATAATTTCATAGTTGAGGTTATTATTCTAATGTCAAGTTTACTATTCCTAATAGTCTCATTACTACTCTAACATTCATGTTAATATTTAATAGTATATCATGGTTTGTTTAAGCTTAGTTTAGCATGCAATTTAAGCTAATGAATTAAATAAATACATATCATAAGATCTTGGGGTGTTATATTTGTGATCAATAATGTGCTTCGATCCTTGTGGTAGACCAATTCAGGTGATGTTATTAGTTTAATTGGGTTGGTCTGTTATATATATTTTCTATGCTAATGAATTGAATATTAATATTATATAATGGAATGTGTTGTCATCTGAAAATAAATATCATTTATATAATAAATTATTCCTTGTTTATTTAATTGACATTTAAGACCATAATTTCTATTACTGACCTATTAACTCACCATGTCCACCATCCCCGATATTAAATGAACACCAAATAATAAATATTATTCCCTCAATAAATTAATAAATATCTTATTCATAGTCTTATGAATAAATATTCTTTTTAATATCTGCACAACTAAATAATTCTTATATAATAATAAATATTTTAATAAAAAATATTGAAAATAAATATTTATTCATTTTAACTCAAATATTTATATAGTGATATAATATTTAAAATCAATAAATATTGAGTAAATATTATTCCTTGGTACATAGATTGACATTTATTCAAACCGTTAAATTCAAAAAGAATTTAACTAGGATCGGTGGATAAAATATATGTGTGACCTATTATGAATCTTCGATAGTGGCATTGAGTAAGAATTCCTAGATTCCAAGATCATATTTTAACTTTCACACCTCAAAATTGTACTTTAAAAGAATAATAAGTTCAATAGCTTTTTGAACATGCAAAATTTCACTTTTAGAAATCTATGATATACTATAACATAGCCATTGAATTAGTGGGAATGAATAAAACTAAACCCATTATGTTATATTTCTATAATGTTCCTACGCAATACTAATTTATTTATTAATTCTTTGGAAATAAGAACTATATTTTTTCTAAATTTATTTTATGCTTCAAAATATGTTTTCTTAAAAAATGTTTATTATTTCCCTTTGTAGAAAAATATTAAAATTAATTTCATCCACTTTTAGAAATTATATTTTCTGAAAACAATATAATTTTTTAAATGATAATAAAAAAATTAACATATGGTGAAATTTTTTTATTTTTCCAAAAGATTAATTTTTCAGTGAATAGTGAAAAAACACCGATATTATAGAAAGCTATCTTTTCCATTGAAGTATTTAAAGTGTCATATTTTTTTTAATTTAATTATTTATTTTTGATTAAAAATCTAATTAATTTCATTGGAATCAACATTATTCTTTTAGTATAATTTTTTTTACTTAAATTTCATTTTTCTGAAAAACCATTTTTCATTACTTTTTTCAGATTTATTTTAAAATTAATTTCTATTAATTATATTGATTGAATTTGATAAAATAGATTTAATATTTGGAATCATAATTTATAAATTTATAAAATAGTTCAACTTTATTTTCGGTCATAATTAACAGTCACCATGGTAAGTATTTGTCACCTCAGTAATAGTAGATCAAGTAATTAAGGTAATAAATAATGTAATAAATATTTTAAAATTTATCTAACACCTGAATTATTTATATTGGATTATTTTAGTTCAACCATTAAATGAACCAAAAATTCCATATAATTTTTTTAAAAAATTATTTTGGATTATTACGAGTCTGCAAAAATTGACGGTGCTTGATTCTAAGGCCCGGTGTGCCCGTAACAAAATTTTGAACTTTTGTTTAAGGTACATTCAGTAAACATGTGAGAAATAATTTATATCTTTTGAATCGGTGCTCTGAATTTAAATATGAGGGCATAGTTGAACTCGTAGCATTGGTATTCTCTTAAGGGATGCTTAACATCAACCATAATAGGTCTGGAGAAAAAAATAGTTTTAAAGACTTTTTGAAGAATAATAAAATAACATAAAAATGTTATATTATTTTTATACCACCTCTCGATGGATGGTGGTCGGGACTATAGATGTGGTCGGGCATTTAATGAGGGATATTAAATGACCGGTTAAACATAGGTTGTGTAACCACCCTTCGTATAATTAATAAGATTCATTAAATACACCAATTAATGAACCATTAATTTAAAGGAAAGTTAAACTCTTAACTTCTCATTTTAATTATTCAGACATTGGAAAATGGAGTATTAGTGAATCGTGGGAGAATCCTTGATAAAGAACTGATGAACGAACATCCTGCCAATAAAGAACTGAAGCTTGAACAACATCATTGGAGGAATCAATTAGGGATTGGCGAATGCTGACGACTTCAATTAACAAATATTCTCCTTCCAAAATCGTGACATCTTCTTTGAATCTGAGGTAGGGGTTGTTATTAAATTAAACTAAATTCTTGATTCAATTTCTCATTCATGAATAGCATGATGAACACGAATCAACCAAAATGAGTTGATCTATGATACTTAGTAAATTTAGGATGGTTGTTGTGGGAGTTTTGTATGGGTTTTAATTTATATTTGATAATTTATTTACAACCCACTTGATATGATGCTAAGGCAGAGGGCACAAGCCAAACGAACAAGGCCCATACCCTCCACCGCTTTAGTTTTTGTCGCATTCTTTGGGGCGGATTTTCAACTCAATAGAATCTTGAATCCAGGAGCCACGTAGTGACAGAAGCATCCTGGGAGGCCCATAGGCACAATCAGAAGGGAAAATGGACAACTAGATCTCACCCAGTGGCCCATGGAAGCCTCATTGGTGCCGCGTTGGCGGGCGACGGTGGTGGACAAAGGCAGTGCTGGGAGGTTCCACGATGGACAACGGGGGAGGCCGGTGTCGGCCAGCTGTGTTGGTAGCAGGACATCGCACCATCATTCACCACAGAGGGAGGACACAACTTTGAAGCCATAGAAGAGGGGGACCCACACCCTGTGGGTCCTGAAAATAGGGGGCGACGTAATGTGGTGCCACCGTTGTAAACCAAATGGAAATTCGTCCATTCGGGAAGGGGGGACAACCCCACGTGGCCTGGCGGGTCGCGCCTAGCCAAGGAGGGTCAGGCTGGTCTAAGGCCTAGTAGGTCGAGCCTGCCGTGTCCCTGCCCATTCGGGCCTTCCCAGCTAGTTCGGGCCAGGTCGGGTCGGGTTGGTTCGACTGGGTCAGACCGGACTTAGACCCTTTTTGACCCAGTTTCTCTTAAAAGGTCGTATCTCACAAACCAAATGTCCATTTGACTAACTGTTTACAATGATGGAATCCTTGGGACAACACAATCCTTTTGAGAGCCTCCACCTGAGTTTTGGAGAAATTTGGAGTATTACCAGGTTGGATCAAACTCGAATCCAACTGGTCCCTCGGTACAAAAACACTTATAACTCACAGATCGAGCGTCCGATTGATGTGTTGTCTGTCGTGTTAGAACCCTTATGACATTGAGGTCATATGGGTTACTCCGTTTTGGAAATTTTTGGTTATTTATTCATGACTGATATCTTAAGGAGTAGATTCTATTGAACTCAAGTGCACGGAGTGCGGGGAATCATGTGGCTGATAGTCAATTATAGAGCAACCCTGTGAGGATCAACATCATAGAGACCCTATGTGGATTATCATCATAGAGACACTATGTGGATCAGTATCATAGAGACCCTATGTATATCAGCATCATAGAGACCCTATGTGGATTATCATTCTAGCCACCTTGTGTGGATCAACATCATAGTGACCCTTTGTGGATCAGCATTCTAGCGACCCTGTGTGGATCAGTAGAGTGCAACCAGAAAAGGACAAGACTTAGAGTGGTCCGTCATGGATCAGCGATATACGATCCTATATGGATCAACAATGGAACAAATATTTCATGGTTCAGTTTTGGAAACTTCTTAACAGAATAAAATGATATATCTTAAGTCTAATCATATTTATTTATGAACTCTGAGTTGAATACTTGGTGTCAGGTGTCTCTACTTTGTGCTTTGTAATTGAGGTCATGCTTTGTGGTTTTTCCTTTGTGGAATTTTGGGATACCTTCATGGGGCTCGGGGTCCCTACTGGGTATTGTTATACTCACCCCTGCACAGGCTTCGCCCGCACCTTGTTTTGTCTTGTGCAGATGACGAGTATCTCGGATGAGACTTTAGGGAGCCAAGACCAAGTGGTACATAGAGGTAACTGGTTGACATGAAGAGCTGTGGATATGAGATATACCTACCCTTCAGGTAGGATCCTTGGTGGATGATCTTAGGATCTATTTTTTATTGTAGTTGTATCGTTTCAATTGGGGATATATTTTGGACCCTTTACTTTCAGTACACACTTTTACTACTGTAGTTTTACTACGTGGTTTTCTTCTTTTCGTGTTCTTGGTTTTGTGTGTTTACAGGTTTAAAGGTAATGATTTCCCAATTTAAAGGATATTCCTTTCCACTACTAGTCTCCAACCCCTAGCCTATGGAAGTTGGACTTGGGGTAGTCATGAAACTGGCCCCGGGGGATGGCTCGTGATAAAGTGGTATCAGAGGATTCAGTTATACTGGGGAACTAGGACTATGATATGTCCAATGTAGAAATAGTTTTATGTGTTTTGAGTGTGTTTTTCAGTTCGAGAAGTCCAGTGTTGGGGTGACGGCCGATGTATCCATACACCAGGACACTGAATTGATATTTCTAACTCGATGCATGAAAACAATGATTGTGTGTGTTTTGGAAATGTTTTACTCTTGATATCTTTTGTGTTGGCACAATAGATATAACTTATTGACTATGGAACACCTATTTCTTTTCGGATTCCTCTACATAGACAGCTAGTCAGGGTTCTATATAGAGTTCATGATGATGGCCCACAGAGCAATACGGCTTTGATGTAGGTCCCTCTTACAGTGATAGCACCTTCGGGTGGTGCACCAGCAGCACCACTACCCGTTAGACAACAGTTGCCACCAGTCCCACTAGAGGTCGGTGCACACTGACTGAGCGCATTTCACGAGTTATAGAGGTAGAGGCCTTCAAGATTTCAAGGTAAGATAGATCTATAGGTAGCTGAGGATTGACTAGAGGTTGTGGCTAGAGTTTTCCACCTAGCTGGGACACCAGCATTGTACATGGTGATCCTAACTACTAGTATTTTCTAGAGAATGATAGGGAGATGGTGGAGCCTAACGCTCTAGTTACATGATGAGGTGACCCTCACCTAGAGGGACATTGAGAGACTCTTCAGGGCGGATTTCATGCTAGCAACACTAGGCTCTATGCGTATTCAGGAGCTCTTTCACTTACAACAAGGCATCCTAACAGTATCCCAGTACTCTGTGAGATTCATTGTCCTCTCGTGCTACACCACCAACATGGTACATGACCCTTTATTCAGGGATCAAACCTTCGAGAAGGGTCTCTAGTGGGATATCATAGCATCAATGATATCGCTCAATATCTCAATGCAGGTTGAAGTACTCGAGCGATCATTATTGCTGAAGAGATTCTTAGTTGAGCATGCATCGATGGTGAGAGCCACCACCAGATGACTAATAGTCGAGTTATCTGCAGAAGGAATTAGGTAGATGACATAGATGTCCATACAGGATAGACCTTCTGAAGGATGACCCCAGGACGTTGGGTCGGAGGCGTAGATCTCACGAGGGAGAGCAAGCCAGTAGAGGATCATATTGTGCTTCACGTGTGGAAGGAAGGGCCACATGGATCGTGAATACCTGAACCTTAAAAATGATGATCAAAAGATGGTTGAGGGACCTCCGAGGTAGAGGCAGAGATTCGATCAAGGAGGTCCGTAGGGTGGTGTACATGGAAGAGGATCAAGCTGTACAACAAGCAGTGTGTAGTGATTTGAAGTTCTACCACCACCACCTCCAGGTGGTCCACCCCGACCTCAGGGAGCAGGAAGACAGGGATGAGCATAGCTTCAGGCAGCTAAGGCCTACAACCACGGTGCTCCAGAAATGATTTGAGGTACCATCTGTGTCTAATCCACCCTAGTTATAGTACTTATAGACATGGTTCCAGTCACTCTTTCATTTCCACAACTCTGGTTCGAAGCTCGAAGATTCTGGTAGAGCCATTGTCTTGATCCTTACGATTAGAGACTCCTATAAGAGAGGATTAGATGATCAAACACTAGTGTCGGCCGTGTGATCTTACTCTAGGAGGATATAGCTTTGGCTGGGATCTCTTAGTAGCAGCGTCGAGGCCTATGATGTCATCTTGGGTAGGAAATGTTTATCAACGGTCCATGCTCAGATTGACTATTTTAGGTGAAAAGTGTGGTGTGTCCGAGAGGATGGAATCAGGTTTTCCTTCACCAACAAGAAGGGAACCTTTGCAGCTGAGGATGGACTTTCCCATAGGAGGGTGTTTCCGATCACTAATCATTTGGCTAGCCTTACCCTTGGAGCAGTTGAAAATAGGATTCCAAGCTATCCTATAGTGGTGGACCAGTATGCTGATTTCTTTACTGATGATGTTCTGGAACTACCTCCTTGTAGAGTGGTATACTTATAAATCCACCTGTACCCTGGGATGACACCAATATCTACACCAGCATATCGGATGGCTCCCACAGAGATTTGTGAGTTATATGTACAGTTGGAGGACTTGCAAAGGAATGGGTTCATAAGGTCTAGTGTTTCTTCATGGGAATCCCTGATTTTGTTCGCCAAGAAGGCCGATGGGAGTCTGAGGCTTTGTATAGACTATCGGTACCTGAACCAGGTGACTGAGAAGAACAAGTATCCTCTACTGAGGATCTAGGATCTCTTTGACTAGCTGAAGGTAGCACAATGGTTTTTGAAGATAGACCTCAGATTAGGCTATCATCTGGTTAGGGTGCGAGATGAGGACGTATCAAAGATAGCCTTCAGATGTCGGTATGGCCATTATTAGTTCTTGGTAATTCCCTTCGGCATAAAAAACACTTCGACGGTGTTCATGGGGCTCATGAACATGATATTCCATCCTTACCTCAATCGCTTCGTGGTAGTCTTCATTGATGACATCTTGGTGTACTCAGTGTTAAAGGAGGAGCACACCACACACCTGCAGATAGTTCTAGACACATTCCAAGAGCACCAGATTTATGGAAATCTCTCAAAGTGATAGTTCTGGATACGGGAAGTCCACTTCCTAGGGAACATTATCTCATATGTTGGATTTTCAGTGGATCTGGTGAATATAGAGGTAGTGCTTTCTTGGGAGCCACCCAGGAGTGTGACTGAGGTGTGGAGTTTCTGGGGATTGGCTAGGTACTACCGGATATTCGTACCCAAATTTTCCAGAGTTGCGACACCCTTTTCAACTTTGATGAAGAAGGGGAATCCTTTCTTATGGATGGATAAGTGATAGCAGAATTTAGCTAAGGTGGAGACTGATGAGTGCCCCCATCTTGAGGCTACCAAAAGAGGGAATTGGGTATGTAGTATATTGAGACATATCAAGGACCAGAATAGGATGTGTCCTGATGAAGGAGTGTGAGGTGATCACCTACAGCTCATGTCAGCTAAGACAACATGAGAAGAACTATGCTACCCATGATCTAGAGTTAGATCAGTGGTCTTTGTGCTGAATATGTGGTGGCACTACTTGATGGGTGAACAATTTACTGTTTACACCAATCACAAGAGTCTTAGGTATTTCTTCTCACATAAGGACCTAAACCTAAGAGAGTGACAATGGCTAGAGTTTCTATAGGACCACAACTTTGATATAGTCTACACTCCTGTAAAGGGGAACTTAGTAGTACACACACTCATCCAAAGGACTAGTCTATAGTTGCTGAGTGTGGCGACAGAGTCGCTAGCCGCGTTGAAGTTATCCTTTGTGGATAGTGATGGAGCATCTTACCTCTAGTCTATTACAGTTAATCCCCCACTCCTTTAGTGAGTTTGGGAGGCATAACTTGGGGATGTAGACTGTGAGGCCTGACGTGATCATATATCCTCAGGATAGTCTCCTGATGGGTTTTATGAAGGTGGGAAGCATGTCATCCTCTTCAGAGGACTCACCCTGGTGCCAGTGATTCTATGAGAGGAGGTGTTGAGGGAGTTCCACACATACCCTTTGGCGGTACATCCTAGAGTGGTGAAGATGTACCAGGAACTCTTGCATAAGTACTGGCAGACAGGGATGAAGAAAGTAGTGGTAGAGTTCATATCATGTTGTCTCACTTGTCAGCAAGTGAAGGCTGAGCATTAGGTACCAGCAGGCTTAGCTCAGCCACTTGAGGTTCCGGAATGGAAGTGGGATGGTATATTCATGGACTTCATGACAAGGCTACCACATACGTCCAAGATCCAAGATTCCATATAGGTGATAATTGACCAACTCACTAAGTCATCCCACTTCATACTCATTCAATAGCAGAGATCAGTAGAGAGATTGGGACGTCTCTACGTACATGAGATTGTACGTCTTCACGACGTTACATCGATGATCGTCTCATACCGTGATGCTCGTTTTACCTCCCACTTGTGGAAGGGATTACAGGAGGCATTTGGGACTCAACTACATTTGAGAACTGCCTTCCATCCTAAGCCAGATGGTCAGATGGAGCGAACCATACAAACACTCGAGGATATGCTTCATGCTTGTGTCCTTGATTTTGGCCATAGTTGGGAGGACCACCTGCCACTGGTAGAGTTAACCTTCAACAACAGGTATCACTCCACCATCAGCATGGCTCCGTTTGAGTCCCTGTATAGATGACCATGCAGATCACCTCTATGTTGGATAGACCAAAGGGAGTCAGCACTTATGGGTCCAGAGTTGGTACATGCTACCAC
Organism: Viscum album; assembly: GCA_963277665.1. Classification (NCBI taxonomy): domain Eukaryota; kingdom Viridiplantae; phylum Streptophyta; class Magnoliopsida; order Santalales; family Viscaceae; genus Viscum; species Viscum album. The sequence continues at coordinate 417,084,269 of OY728129.1, forward strand.
AGAGAAGGTTCATATCATCCAGGAGAGGATGAAGACTGCACAGAGCTGGCATAAGTCTTATGCTGATAGGAGATAGAGACCCTTAGATTTTGAGGAGGGAGACCATGTATTCCTATGGGTCTCACCCTAACTGAGATTACGTAGGTTTGTCCGGGGTAGCAAGCTATCTCCAAGGTTCATCGGACTTTTCCAAATCCTCAGTAGAGTATGCAAGGTGGCGCACCCTATAGATCTTCCCCGACATATGAACCGGGTGAAAAATGTTCTCCATGTCTTGTAGCTGAGGAGGTACGTGCATGATCTATCACATGTTATCGACTAGGGAGATCTGGACAATGACGATGGGGCAACATTTTTGGAGTTCTCGGTGTAGATAGAGGATCAATAGAAGTGGGTCCTTTGTTGGCGGTTGATTACTTTGGTGCGAGTTCGTTGGCAGCATGGGATTCTCTAGGAAAGAACATTGGATCTAGAGGCTCATATACATGCTCAGTACCCCCATTTGTTCCCCTAGTTTTTTGTAGATTTCGTGGATGAAAATCTATAAGGTGGGGAGAATATAAAGGCCCAAAAATTCCATATAATTTTTTAAAAAAATTATTTGGGATTATTACGAATCTGTGAAAATTGACGGTGCTTAATTCTAAAGCCTAGTGTGCTCAAAATGGAATATTGAACTTTTTTTAAGGTACATTCACTAAACGTACGAGTGGGAATTTCTATATTTTGAACTTCTGCTCGAAATTGAAATCTGAGGGAACTGTTGAACTTGTAGTGCTGAGATTCTCTTAAGGGAAGCTTAACTTCGACCGCAGTAGGTTGGGATAAAAATATAGTTTTACGGACTTTTTTAAGCATAATAAATTAACATAAAAAATGTTATTTTATTTTTTACCACCTCTTGAGCGACGATGGAGGGGACCATAGAGGTGGTCGGGCATTTAATGAGGGATATTAAATGCCTGATAAAACATAGGTTGTGTAACCACCCTTCATATAATTAATAAGATTCATTAAATATACCAATTAATGAACCATTAATTTAATATAAATTTGAACTCTTAAGTTCTCCTTTTAATTATTTATACATTGGAAAAAATGAGGATTGGTAGATCGTGGGAAAATCCTTGGCGAAGAACCGAAGAAAGAACTTCCCTCCAATGAAGAACAGATGCTTGAACAATGTCATTCGAGGAAGAGATCCCAGATAGATGAACACCAATGAATTCAACAAACATAGATTCCCCTTCCACAACCGTGACATCTCTTCTGAATCCGAGGTAGGGGTTATTATTATATTCATGTAAATTATAGATTCAATTTCTCGTTCTTGAAAATAATGACGAACGTGGATCAACCAAAATGAGTTGATCCGTGATTCCTATTAATTTTTGGATGGTTATTTCGAGATTTTTTAATTCATTTTAATTTATCTTTAATGATTTATTTACTACCCACAAGATTTGATGCTAATGTGGAGGGCGTGGGCCAATCTAACATGGCTTGAACCCTCTGTCGCTTTGGTTTTTATCGCGTTCTTTTGGGGAGGATTTTGAACTCGATAAAATCTCAAATCTGGGAGCCACGTAGTGATGGAAGCATCCTGAGAGGCCCATAGGCGTAATCAGAAGGGAAAACGGACCACTAGAGCTCACCCGGTGGCCCACGGAAGCCTTGCCGGCAGGGTGATGCCGGCAACTAGCGTAGCGGCACCGGCGGCGGAGAGAGGCGGCACCTGAAGTAGTGGACAGTGGGGGGGCGTCATCCAGCCATGTTGGCAGTAGGGCGACGCACCATCGTGTGCTGTAGAGGGAGGTCACGGCTCTGAAGCCACAATAGATGGGGACCTGCACCCCGCGGGTCCCACTAAAAGGGGGTGGCGTCACGTGGTGCTGAGGTTGAAAACCGAACTGACATTCATTCATTTAGGAAGGGGGAGCCCACCCTATGCATCCTGGCGGGTCGCACCCAGCCAAGGCAGTCCACGCCTAGCCAAGGTGGGTCGGGCAGGTTCACGGCCCAGTGGGCCAACCCCATCGTGGCTCATCCCACTCGGGCCAGCCCAACCAGTGCGGGCCGGGCGGGGCTGAGCTGGGTCAGACCCGGACCGGGTCAGGTCGGCCAGTTCTGGTCAACCCGGGTCAGGTCAACCTAGGTTGGTGTGGTTCGGGTGGTCTGAGTCAGGGTGGGTCGGGTCGGTCTAACTGGGGCAGCCCAGACCCAAACACTTTTCGACCCAGTTTTGCTTAAAAGGTCATATCTCACAAACCAGATATTCGTTTGAAGAGCTGTCTGCTATGCTAGAATCCTTGGGACAAGAATTTACTTTTTAGATACTCCAATTGAGGTTTATATAAGGTTGTAGTATGGATGGGTTGGATTGAACCCAAATCCAACTGGGCCCTCGGTACTAAAACACTTATAACTCACAGACCGGGCGTCCGATTAACACACCGATTATCATGTTGGAACCCTTAATACATGGAGGTCCTTTGGGTTACTCCTTTATGGAACTTCGTGGTAGTTGATGCATGACTGATATCTTAAGGAGAACATTCTATGAAACTCAAGTGCACCGAGTGCAAGGAATCCTGTGGCTGGAAGTCAATTATAAAGCAACCCTATGTGAATCAGCATCATAGCGACCCTGTGTGGATTATCATCATAGAGACCTTGTTTGGATTAGCTTAATAGAGACCATGTGTGGATCAACATCATAGAGACCCTGTGTGGATCAACATTCTAGCGACCATGTGTGGATCAACATCATAGTGACCATGTGTGGATCAACATTCTAGCAACCCTGTGTGGGTCAGCAGTGCACGACCCGACGAGGACCGCCCTTAGAGCGACCCATCGTGGATCAGCGAAATAATAACCTGTGTTGATCGATAATGGAGCAACTTCTTTGTGGTTCAGTTTTGGAAACTACCTAATATAATACAATGATATAGCTTAAGACTATTCATATTTATTCCTGAACACTGAGTTGAATACCTGGTGTGAGTTGTATCTACTTTGTGCTTTGTGATTTAGGTCGTGCTTTATGGTTTTTCCATAGTGGAATTATGGGAGACCTTTGGGGGTCTCAAGGTCCCTAATGGGTATTGTTATACTCACCCCTACTTGGGTTTCGCCCGCACATTATTGTGTCTTGTGCAGACGATGAGCTGCTTGGATGAGACTTTAGGGAGCTAGGACCAGGCGGTACATGGAGGTGACTGGTTGATGTGGAGAGATGGGAAGACGATTTGTATCTATCATTTAGTTAGGATCCTTGGTGGATGACCTCTGGATATGTTTTCTATTGTAGTTGTATCTTTTTAGTTGGGAATGTATTCCGACCCCTTTATTTTCAGAACACGGTTTTACTACTACATTTTTACTATGTGGTTGGCATCTTGTCGCGTTCTCGGTCTCTGTGTTTGCAAGTTTAAAGGAAATGTCATCCCACATTCATGGATATGCCTTTCTGGTGCTAGTCACCAACCCCTAGCCTATGGAAGGTGGACTTGGGGTAGTCACGACATGGGCCCCGAGGGACAGGTCATGACAAACCAACGTTATCCAAAATTTGAAGATATGACAAATTGTTAAAAAAAATTCTTATTAATGACCACAATATTATTTTTGGTAAAGAATAAATACACAATTTCACTCTCTTTGTTTTAATACATATATATTTTTCATAGTGAAAAACGTGGTTATGAATTATTATTTTATTAGGTTAATATTTTTAGTAATGTAGTAACTACCTTAAATGTTTATGTAATATAGACATGATGTCTATGCAGGCAGTAGAATAATCAAGTTAATGAATTTAAAAAACATACAAAGTAATAATTTTGGGATGATTTATGGTGTTCCATAATTTTTTGGAAAATATATATTTTATTAGGGATTTATTTAAATTTTATATTTTAATTACATTACAATTTCTATTTTTTAAAAGTCAACTATGTGAATAGTTCTGAAAATGGCATCAATGGTATCTTATGTTAAATAATATTTTTTTAAATAAATTAAAATATATAAAAATATTATCTTTATACAAATGAATGAGATATAGTTTATTATATAAATAATTTTCCACTTATGGGTAACATTCCCTTTTATGGTCACATTTTTTACCCCTAAAGAGTAAAAAACATTGATATAACAGTAATCATCAAAAGGATTAATGAGTGGTAAAAACTAATAGATAAGGGTAAAAGCATCAACTAAAATTATCAAAATATTATTATATGAGATGATTTAGAATTATATTAATCCTATATTATATGTATATAAATTTAGATACACTTCATGATGAAAATTAATTGATATTAATTCAATACATTAAGTAATTCCAAAGGTTCTTATATCCTCACATATATAAGGACACCATTTATCCTCTCTTCATCACACTTATTAAGCCACTTATCTCCTTAAAAACCTTATAAAAATTATTATAAACATCCATAGATACATTATAGAGTCTTTTTTATTCTTAAATGGCTATCCCTCGAGTCCTTAAGGATAGTTCAGGTGGAGGTTCTTCAAATGGGAGGCAATCGTATTAACTAAGTGTTTTCCTTTTATCTTTTATTCTACCTTATTCAATTATGTACTAACCATTACAAAATATTAAAATCATTACATATCATATACATAATATGTTATTGCATTAATTTTATTACCCTATTCATATATTTTATTCCTTTAAATGGGAAATGAAAGCATCGCTCATGCATACCTATAAACTACAACTTCTATGAACTGTTATGATTATTTTTCAATCACTGCCACACAAGGAAGTTTATAATAATATATTTAAAAAATATATATGATATTTATTATATTATTATGGTTTGATAAAGGTGAATTTTTATTTACCTTTATTTCGTTCCATCCATTGAAAAATGGAAACATCACTTGTGTGTATGTATGGAATACTGTCTCCACAAAGTGATGTAATCAATTTTTCATCACCACTTTATAAGACTATTTGTATAAGTGTATATAATTATAACATATAATTCTTATGAAATTATTAACATTATAGATATAATAAAACCATTATCAATGTACAAATATCATAACTTCGTACCAAAACTTACATGAAAATACGAAACAGTTAACACCGAAAAATAAAAATTATAATAAAGAATTATTAATGAATGGGTGATGAAATGTTATAATTGGATCAAATGTGATATTATAATTTTTTTATTTATATATATATAATTATAATAAATTTATATTTATTATAAATGAGTATATATTTCTTATGAAGTATGTTAGACATGAGGTAATGGTTTCCCGTCTCACTTTTATTTCTATGAGATATATATCATATTCACCAAATATTTCCTTTGTCTGGAACATATACTAAACATGATTTTTTTTTATTACTTTCATGAAAATTATTGGAATTTAAAAATCCATATAAGGTTCTATCTTTCTTGAGGTTTTGACTAAGCGATTACCAAAGTCGTAAGGGTTATTCACCTCAATATTGTTTCATTAAGACATGTTTATTATTATGAATATATTTATGTTTATGAGGTGTATATAATATACCTTTGACATGTTATATCACTAATATACTCATTTACATGATATATAAAGTATAATTTTTTTTATTCTTTCATGGGATTTATGATTCAATTGTTAACAAATCCATAAGGTCTAATTCTTAGATCTCACTTTCAATTGGGATCATTTATGTTTAAATTTACATTTGGGAAATTTTATTATTTCAATCTTATAAAATACCATGTATTTTATTCTCACTTGTTTAACTATAAAGTTTTATTGTTTTTTTCATTTTACACTATTTATTAGGAAAACCAAACTTATTTCTCATTTTTATAGGGAATCTCTTTTATTCCGAGTAAACATTTTCTAAAATGTTTTAAAGAAAGTTATTTTTCATGATCCAAAGATTTTTTCAAGTAAGTTTTAACTTTTTTTTCTTATAAAAAATTGTTTTTAAAAGGAATATTATTTATTATTCCAAATGGCGTACTTTAGGAATTTTTATCAGTGTAAAAAGAATGTTTTTTTAACAAACACTTCATGGGTGGATTTTCCCACTATGATGAAATTTATTTTCTTCAAAGATTAATTTACAAGTTTCCTTTTTTATTTTCAAATAAAATCACATTCCCATTAATATAGTAATTTTTAGTTTTAATGGTATCAAATTAAAATTAAATCTTTCATATTTACAAAATAAATGTTTTAGAATATTTTAAAGTCATTTCTCATGAAAGTCAACATCCTTTGATGTTTGTTTTTATCAATTGGGTATATTTAATTTTGATAATAACTATATTCTTTATTTGAATGGTTTATGATGACGTGTTAATTGAAATGAAAATTATTTTATTTCTATGGGCCAATTATTCCATGATGAATTATTTTTTGATTATGATAATGAGATGTTTACAAAATATGTTTATTTTTAATTTTTCATTATCTGATGATATGTTGAATGTTTTTTGATCTTATGGAATAAAAATTAATGGAATATTATTATATGAAACATGAGACTGAAATTATATAGCCCTAAAATGTATTATATAATGGTGATGGAGTTAAAAAACTCTTAAAAGATTATGAGGTTAGTAAACTCTTAAGAGAAGATAGATTTAATAAAATCCTAATAGATAAAGGAGAAATATTGGTGGAAGTTATGACTAAGAGAATGTTGTAATGGAATGGGTACGCTTTTCCCTAATGAATTTAGGCACACTAAGAAATGATTGTATTTTCAGCGATCCTTGACATATGATTTCTATGATTATGATTTTGCAACACATTATTCAACTCTTTCATGAAATGATCTTATGTTCATGATATGTTTTTATGGATCATGAATTTTTATTCTCTAATAAATTATTTCATATGAACTAACATGTTTTATGCCAATATTCATGATTATGATCTATGAATTGTTGGGTATTATTGTTTTATGCTCATGTTCTCAAACACTTATGCTAATGTTTGATTAAAATGGTAAATGAATGATATTTTCCATGTATAACCTAACTAATAATCTGAGATTAACATTTATTTAATGATTTATATTCCCTAGTATATAATGAAAGATTTTATGTACTTTATTCATTATAAGGTTAATAAATGTGAAGAACTTAGTGATAGATGATGTAGATTTTTATGAACTTGTTGTTTATGTATCTAGGTTTTTGAAGACACTAATCCTTTATAATTATCAGGATTTTTATTATTATGAAATATATTAAATATTAAACTAAAATAATCTAATATTTATATATGTAATGTTTAGGTTAATATAGTTTCTATAAATAGAGTGTTTAGTTATTTTTCGAGATCAAGATTAAAAAACTTTGGTGAAGAACCTAAAGATAAGTCTAATTATCGGACAACATCGTAAAGTTGGGATAAAGTTGATATTGTGTGTTTTCCTAGAAAATAAATCCCTTTATAGATACTATAATGTGGATTCATCTATGGAACAGATGAACCTTGGGGTAATATCTCAGAAAGGGGCAGATTGGGTATTATCTCGATCTTTATTAGTGCATGATGAGTGAGACTAAGATTTCACACTAGTATAAACACTCATGATGGGTATTATTTGGATAATTAAAATTTTATTTATGAACCATTATTAAGGTTTTGAATAGATAATGATTATGGATGACTTATTATATACCTAAGGTTTCATAGATTGAAAATAAGGTGTTATTATTTAGACACATCCAGTGAATGATTTTTCATGATTATATGTTTTATCACTATTAATATTGTTGTGAACACTATGATTTTTTGTTTTAGTAAATTTCTTGAACCAGGATGAATTGTGATAATAATATATGTGATAGAGGATGAAGTGATTATCACCATGGGAAAGAAAATGAAATAGTAGATGGAATATGAAGTCATCTAATAATTTCGAACTATAAATCTAGATTTATGATCAACAATTTTTACCTTCATGAGTTTCCTAACACACCTAATAAGAGTAAATTCAAGTTTTATGAAATTTTATGTGATAAATACCACATAGGAAAGAAAATTCAATTTAGTTTTTTTGAAATGTGGAGAGAATAACTTAATGGAATGTCTCAAAGGGCAGAGAAGATATTTTATATGTGTAAAATAAGGTCATAAAGTAAGTAACTACTAGGCAAAAATGAAGAGTTTTATAGAGGAAAATAAAGTTAATTATAAGGTACCATTTATAGTTCTACGTCTAATGTGTGGGGACACATGGTAATTATATGGTTTAATGAATTAATCCAAGGGATAAATCTTATACCATGTAAGTGACTATTATATTCCTATCATTGAAGTTGAATGAATGTGGTTATGTTTTTTAATTCTAAAATTATGTTATAGAAGTGTTTTATCAATGATATTCTAGTTATAAGAATCATGAAACATATAAATATTATTTTAATTAAGTGTAACGACTCTATTTTTTCCATGTAAAAAATTATAATATTTTAAGGAAAAATTATTATACTAGGTGCTGAGTCAGAGTGGTATTTAAGGGCTCGAGTGTGATTAAATCTATAGATCAATCCATGGAATCAAAGTAAAAAATGTTTTATAAGGTTAGTTCATATTTTAATTTCTAGGAGGAGATAAAATTAGAATAATATCTCATAGATATTTTTTGAATTTTTATATAGTATCCTTATATCTAATTTGAATATTTTTTTAGAAGGATGTTGAAAACATGGATTTTATGGAATAATTCTTCTATAAAGGTAGAAGTAAGGTTGTACTGGTTTGGGTTAAAATACATGGGAAATAGTTTTTGTGTGTGTGAAACAAAATGAAGTTGGATACAGTGAACACTGAAACATTAGGTTGTGCATGGGATTATTATAGGTGTTATAATGATGCGGTGTGTTTGGATTTTGAACTCCAAGGAGTTATTTTTTTTTAGTATATGATTATCAGTGAAAAGGAAGAGGGGTATCAGGGTGTGTTTTTTCATATTGGTTTTTTTATAATCTAATTGTAATTCAAGTTTAGGAATTACTTGGATTTTTACTCCTTGGTTCATTATGGATATTTCAGAGTTTTCCCATGGGTTTTTAATCATCCACATTGGAGGTTTTCTCCAAGTTAATATCTCTATCTTAATTTATTCCCTGCTATTTATTTTTGTGATTCTATTTTCATTATAAATTCACACAATATTTTTTAACAACTGTGTTATTATTTTGGTACCGATCTATTTCCTCCACAATAACCGATATTAGAGGATGCAATCTGTGTTTGTTTATGTTTGGATATTGGTGATTCACAACACTATATTTCTACCCAAATCAAACTATTTAATAAGAAAAATGATTTTACTCTATGGTTAAAACAAGTAAAAATATTTTTGTCTTTGAGAAGATAGTGAAGGCTTTGAAGAAAAAATCTGAGAAGCTGGAAACCATGAGCATTGGTGATTACCAAGATATGAGAGAGTTAGGTATAATCATAATACAGAAGTATTTTCATGATAATCAACTATAGGAGGTGATGAATATAATAGATCTGAAGGATATATGGGCGAAGCTTGAAATCATAAATGAATATAAATCCCTCACAAATCATTTATATCTAAAAAATGAGTCCATCATTTTTGAATCCCTAAGAATGAATATTTATTGAGACATTTGGATGGTTTTACCAAACATATGATGGATCTATCTATTGTGGAGGTCAAGATCGATGATAAAGTTAACACGGTACCTATAGGAATGGAAGATGAAGACAAATATTCTTTTCTCTTGGGGTCCTTACCTGATTCATAAGATAATATTTTCACCCCATTATTGCTCTTAAAATAAAATTTGAAGTTGTATGATGTCATTACTGATGAAAATGACCCATCAAAATACCAATTATGGTGATTCTTCTAGTAATAATGACATTCTAATAGTGACAGATGGATGTGGTAATCATAAAGGTATGCTAAAGACAAGAAGAAATGTTAAGTGCTTATTTTTATATAAGGAGGATCATGAGTATAGAAACTTCTATGCTTTAAAAAATCCTAAGTTAGAAAAGAAGAAACATGACATAGATTCTAAGGAAAGTGACATAATTATTATATAGGGTGAGGGCGATTTATGTTTAGTTGGTGTTGTTTGTCACATGTCAAATATATAAAATGAATGGGTGGTTGATCCCATATATTCATAAAATATTTCATCAAATAGGTAGATATTATATTCATATGAATAAGGTGACTTTGGTTGATTGAAGATAAAGAATAGAGATTTTACTATTGTCACTGGTGTTGGTGATATTTGTATCACTACAAATATAGTTTGTATTCTCATCTTGATGGATGTGTGAAATGTTCCAGGAACATGCTATAATTTCTTACCTTATTTTACTCTTTATAATGATTGTATTATGAGTTAATTTGGAAATAGTATATGGGCATTTTCAAAAGGATCAATAGTATATGTGTGAGGTAAAATGGTTGAATTTGTTTACATAACTGGTATAAAGGTGTAAATTCATGTGAATAATGTAGTTGCGGAGACTAATTCATCAAATTTGTGTCATGGAGGATCATAATTCATGATTAAAATACCATTTAAATAGATAATGATGGTTTGGAAGCCAAAGAAGGTTAGGTCAGGTGCTTCAGTTTATGCACATAATTCATTTTCTTCGAAGAGTGTCACTGGTAAAGAAGGAATTAAAATTAAAGATATAGGTGATGTGATAAGAGGTATAGACTACTTATAGGATGTTTAGAATGTTGATAAATTAGTCTCCATAGGTACTCTTGATTATATGGTGATCTATGTTATGGGGGATCCAAGTGTTGGTTCTAGACTTCTTCAGCAGGGCAGCGCTAACACAATGTATGAAAAAGACTTTGATATTTGGATTAGTTTTATAGGGGGATTTTTTTAGGTTTCTATCATAGATAAAAAAATATATCATCAACATATTTCCTATATAGGTTGATGTTTGGTGTGAATATAATAGGTTTTTTTTTCAATTTAGTTCATTTGAATTCATATCCTTTTTTCAGCCTAAAGGGAGATATTGATAAAGTCATCCCAAATTTGAATTTCAAGGAGGAAATAAAATCAGAATAATATCCCATATTTTTTTTGTAATTTTAACATATTATACTTATATATTATTTGAACATTTATTGGAATGATTATGCCTGCATGTCTTTTAGGGAATCATTCACATATAAAGGGAAAACTAGGAATTCACTTTATTAGGTCTAAATACAAGGGTGATGGTTTTTGGTTTTGGGAAACAACATGCAGTAGGATATAGTGAGAAATATGAAATTAGGTTGTGAAATGTGTTATTAGAGATTCCATAATTATGCCACTTGTTTTGGTTTTGATCTCAAATTGGTGATATTTTTTCATGAGATAATTGTTAAAGAAAAGTCAGAGGTTTATCAGTTTTTGGTTTTTCACATAGGTTTTTATATGTTATAATTGTAATTCATTTTTGGTAATTACTTGGATATTTTAATCTCTAATACATAGAGTATATTTGGGAGTATCACCATATATTTTTTAATCCTCTTTATTGGATGGGTTTTCCACCTTAAAATCCACATCTAAACTTATTTCCTTATATTTATTTCTGTGATTCCATTTTCATTGGAGATTCTCATAATTTTTTTTTACAATCGAGTTATTATCATGAGACCAATTTTTTTACTTCCCAATTCTATGGAGGAGTATTGTTTAATAATAATCTCAAGTCTCAAAAATAAACATATGAATAACATGCCATGATAGTGGATCATGCATATAATTAGACCACTCATTACTAGGATATGTGAGATTAATTAGAGAGCTGATGAAGAATGAATTAATTGTTAACTCAAGGTATGTAGTATTAATTATAATTCCACATGAGTTTAAAATCTCAATTAAACAAACAGTGATCCCTAATTATTTTTCAAATCATAATATAAATATATGAAATAAAATCTTGATGAATATGTTCATAAATATATCTAAGAAGAATATTGTTTAATGAATATTCGGAAAAATTAATTGAGGTTAGAGATGAATTATGATACTATTTACTTTGTGTCAAAGCTTTAATCACTTGTTAGAGTGTTTTCAGTTACAAGAGTTTAGCTTGATCCCCTAAGGGGATGAATAAGAACAATGATAGTTTCTACATGTATGATTCATAAATTTAGTGGAAATGTGATGACTTTGAAAAAAATGGTGGATATTTTAAAATAATTTCTTAATTCAATCAAGAGTATGAATTCCTTCTAGAGAATGAATCTAAGGAAGAGAGAAAATATAAGTAGTGTGTAGAAGATCGATATTTCATATTGTTTGGACATGTTTGTATAATTAAATTATGGTAATGATTTCATTGAAATCTTTGTGGAATATTTTGAGTCTAATCCCAATTTAATTTAATTTATAGGTTTAATTCCAAGATTGTATCTCAATAAAAATTCTTATTGTGTTGTTCTTGAAAAATAATTTTAACTAATTCTACTAAATATTTTTATCCTTAATCTATTGAATTTTTTAAGTTTCCTTAAAAAACTGCATATGTTTTTATGTGATTCCTTATTCAATTTCAAATCTCACTTCACTTTTTAAATTTCATAATCATGATCAAGATTTAAGAGTACAATCAACCAAATTTTTTATAGTTTTTTAGTAATTGTTTAAAAATTAGGCCACTTCTTTTTAAAGAGAGTTAGATGAAAAACTATGGTCTTGATGTAGTCACTCAATATAGGATCATGTATTGATTCTATGGAAATAAATTCAGCATCGAATTATTTTAATCAAGATAAATATATCTTGAAAATTATGGAAGATGAAAACTTTTGGTTGAATCTAGTTCACAATCATTGTACAAAACTTGTTCACACGAAAATTTATCATTTTTTTTATTTTGATTCCATAATTCATATGTAGTTTTAAATAATATTCCCCCATTCTACTTCAAAAACATAAAAAATAATAAAAGTGACAATTGAACATCGATTGAAACATTTACAACAGAAAAATTGGGGTCTAAATTATTGAATTACATATGGGATAAAATTTGAATAGATATTCATAAAAAATATCCACCTTTTGGCCAACCAAATCTTCCTACTACACCATGTAAATCTGAACCTATCATGACCTGACCTACAAAGGTCTGACCCATGACTACCCCATGCCCACCTCTAATAGGGAAGGGGTTAGAGACCATCACCGAGTAGGCATATCCCACAAATGGTAGGCATTAGCCTAAAGTAACTGTACATAAGAACACATATCCAAGCCCACACAAAGTTGAAATGTAAAACAACTGAAACTAATGCATGCATACATCTAAGATCCCACAAAAGAGTATGATAGTAAAGTATTGAGAGTGGAAAGAGTGGAAAAGTATAAACCCAACTAAAATTGTAAAGAGTCCAACCTACACCATGGGAGAGGACTAAAGTCAAATGAAAGCTTCCAGTAAACACCTTAGTCTAATAATCTCCAGCTAAACTCCACACATTCCCTATCCTCCAAAGACACTATCAGATGAGTCTTCAAATATATAATCCATGACACATGTGGAAAAATCTCATTCAGGGGTGTGTATAACAATACCTAATAAGACACCCTGAAAACACTAAACATGAATCAATAAGTATAGTCATATTAATAAAATAAATAATAGTCAATGTATAAGTAAAATACCCAGATATACTTAGGAAATACACCATGCCATCAGGTGGTCATAACCAAATTCCATCCATAGGATTCGACTTGAATAAACTCTCATTCTAGGAGAACCCTCCCCAAGATCCATGCTACCATATAAGACACTAGATGAATATGTCTAGATTATTGTGCCCCACCCAAGAATTATCATTGGTCTAAGAAAACCTTGATACTCAGATAGAGTGTCATGCCCAGAACTGTTGGGAGAAATCATGGACCCAACCTGTATCAACCTGTTACATAGGGGATCATATGCTAATGATACCACAAGCCTCATCAATAAAACCTTATAGAGGAAGGATCAATACCCTACTCAGGGAGTTCATAATGATTCCACAAACCCCACCTAGGGATCAAATATGATAGAGGATCTCACTACAGTCTCATGGAGGAACACCAAAACTCTATCTGATACTCAACCTCTAGAGGGGATCAAAATCATCTGATATGGATGTAATTCCACACTGTACCATCGAGGGAATGGACCAAGGGAACACACTCAAACTATACCAGTCTAAAATTAGGAAATAAAGAGCTAAAAACACTATTGAAGGGGGTACACGGTGTGCACCATGGGTACACAACATGACCAACTATCACCAAGTCTTCCCATATGGTAAATCCTATCATTACATGTAAGTCAAAAAATACATGGTGTTTAGAAGATGTACATGGAGTGTAGAGACACATGACACCCTTCTAATTCCAATTGGCCATGTCTGTGTCCTTGGACTACATGTGTATTAACCCATGTATAGGAGTAAGTGGCTATGCCTGAGTACATAGTGTACCACTAGCCATGTACTCATACCCATGTCTGTGTACCCTATAATGTACCTAATGATCCTCAGAGAGGGGTCACATGGTGTGTAAAAGATAACTCCATCTAGAACCCTAGCGCTGCAACCAGGGGTCCAATTCAACGTGTATTCCTAAAATACACACCGTATTGCTTAAAATTTTCTAGATCCATCAGGATCTCTTACACACTATAATGTGCTTCTATTGATCCACTTCCCTTATTATAACCTATATATTAGGGGTCCTTAAATCCTTTCCATCATTGCTATCTATAATATAGGTTCAAAACTACACGGAAAATGATCCATTGAGAAAACACTACCACCGTGTGTCCAAACTGAGAATAATGGGAACTGCAAATCAGTTTGTTCCTATTATGGAAATCCACTGTTGTCATTGCACCCCGACCACACCATCAATAAAGAACCAAACATTTTTTATTGATCTTTTTCATTGAATAATTATCATCCAACAATTGAATATTGGGTATTTCATCAAACCATGGATGAACGTGCAAAGAACAGGGGAAGAAATACAAAATCTAAAAAATGTGGTGGAAAAACCACGACCATAATTTATTTGGACTTGATTTATTGTTATATAAGGATAAGAATGAAGTGGTAAAAATAGAAACATAAAAATAAACAATTCCATCAATTTAATTATACCAACGATGCACGTATCCATTTTTGTTTGAGGAATTGATCCATGCTCATTCGGGATTAATAAATGGGATCGAAATCACAAAAAAACATATTACCTAGAGTTTGTATTGATTTTTGACAAAGAACAGTTCTATGTTTCTGTCATTGATGATATCCATGAACTTATTTGGTGAAATGATCCATGATCTAATCCCAATTTTTCATCATTCTCTAAGAACGCTCTCCTTGGATGGATTCTAGATCTACAGAGTTTAGTTTCCAACCCTGATAAAAAAACATAGTTGTATATTTAAAGAGGGATCTGGTCGCACTGTTGAAAATAATAATAATAAAAATATTTATTTTATTTATTTATTCCTGTGATCACTTTTTCCCAAACATCCTATGTCGACAAAAATTATATCACAACTTGGTTAAAACCAATGTTTTGAACTCAATGTTTCCCTCAAATTTTAGATCCAGGACCCCATTCAATATTTATTCCAATTTTTTTAGGAAAATTGTGTATACGTTCTATTTAATATATTAATATATTTGAAACATTTATTGCGGGAACACCAAGCCTCATAATCATACACCATCTCAGTTCCTGGTCTCAAAAATAATCCATATAATATCTAAAAATAATATATGTAAAATATGAGTCATTACATTTTCCACACATTAGATATTTTCATCCTAAAAATAAAAAAACTACTTAAAAGGATGTAGGTTCTGTGATCGCATCTGGGTATCTTGCTATCAGGTTCTCTCTTGAATATTTCTATACTACCACCAAAAATACCCATGGGAAATTATTCTCCCATGAAGGATCCTATCCTACTGATCCTTGATCTCCCCTATGTACTCAGCAAATGTAGCTCCATCCTCGATGTCTAGATTTCCCCAGTTGATAATGTGTGATGATTTTTGCACATATATCCTTGGCTATAACACCAGGAAGAGGTCGTGTACCCAGTCCAACTATGGTCATAGAACTGATTTGTATGCCACCTCACCGACTCTACACAGTATCTAGAATGGACCAATGAATATCAGATATAACTTGTTTCTATAGACAAATCCCCTTAATCAATGTTGAGGTGGGACCATCAGGAACACATCATCTCCCTCCTCAAACTCTATAGGTCTCCTCCATTAGTCTTCATAATACTTGTGATGGATTAATGTAGTCCTCAACCACTCTTGGATAATCTATACCTTCTCTGTAGTATCTCACACCAAATATGGTCCAATGAGTGCTGAATCTTCTAGATCATACCAACAAAGTGGTGACCTGCTAGGTCTCCCATAAAAATCCACTAATGGTTCCATACCAATGGTGGAATGGTAGTTGTTTTTGTAGGGAAAATCCACCAAGGGTATATGATTCTCCCAACTATGACCAAAGTCCAACATGCAAGCCTGCAATATGTCCTCCAAGACCTGAATGGTCTGCTCTGTATGTACATCATTCTGGGGGTGAAATGCTATGATCAATTGTAACTGATTCCCAAAGGCCTCTTTTAATCCTCTCCATAACTAATATTTGAATCAAGAATCATGTACAGAGACAATAATTGAGTGAAATCCATGGATTCAGGCTATCTCCTGCATGCAGATTCCCAAGATCTCTCTTGGTCTCTGTTCTCAAATAACAAGGAAGTTGTCCGACTTGGTGATTCGGTCTATGATCACCTTGATGGAATCATGTCCCCAAGATGTAAATTGTAACCCCATAATGATGTCCATGTATATCCCACCCCACTTCCTCCCTAGAACCTCAAGGGGTTGAGGTAAACTTGATGGAACATGTTGCTCTTCCTTCACCTACTGAGAAGTGAGGCATAGAGAGACAAACTCTCTGACTCCCATGTTAAATCCCAGACACCAAAACTGACATCATAGGTTCTAGTACCTCCTTTTCACACCTAGATGTACCACTGATGGGAATGTATGAAACTCTTGTATCACCTCCTCCCATAAATTCAATGGTACCATCATCCATCCTCTAAAAAGGATAGTATGTTCCCCACATTCATAATATCCATCAGGATCATGTACATTGGATATATGAGTACATATGGTACCATAGTCGATATCTCTACACTAAAAATCATTGGAACACTGTAAAAGTAGTGGGGTAAAAACCATTGACTGAAGATATGAGGCAACATCCTTGTCGATTAAGGACAACTGAAATGGGGATAACTGCTCTAATGCCTCATTCAACAACTGAGAACAATATCTTTTACTGAGAGTTCCTACCACCACATTCCCCTTATCAAGAGTATAGAAAATCATGAAGTCAATGTCCTGAAGTAACTCTAATCATCACATCTATCTCAAGTTAATATCATTCTAAGAGAAGATATACTTGATACTTTTGTGGTCAGAGTAAATGATAAATCATTTTCCCATTAGGTAGTATCACCACATCTTTAAAGAAAATACTGCCACTATTAACTCAAGATCACGGGTCACATAGTTCTTCTCATGTGGTCTTAATTGATGTGAACCATTGTTAATAACCACCTTCCTCTTCATTAGAACACAACCAAGTCCTATCCTTAATGAATTGAAAAATACTTTGTACTCAAAACTATCATTAGGAAATATCAATATGGGAGAACTCATTAACCTTTTCCTCAGCTCCTAAAAGTACTGGTGGCACCTTTCCATCCACATGAAAGAATACCCTTTCTAGGTCAATGCTGTCATGGGTGCTTCCACTTTAGAGAAATCAGGTACAAACCTTCAATAGTAACCTACCAACCTAAGGAAACTACACACCTCAGTAACACTCTTGGGTGGATCCCAATAAAACACTACCTCAACATTTTTCAGTTCCATTTATACTCTAGCATCTTAGATTATGTTTCTCCAAAAGTGGACCTCTCGAATCCAAAACTAACACTTAGATAGATTCCTATAAAGTTGGTGCTCTTGGATTATTTCCAGGTCTATACTCAAGTGTCTCGTGTGATCTTACTAAAATAATGAATACACTAGGATTTCATTGATGAAGGCTACAAAGAACTAGTCTAAGAAAGGCTGAAAGATCAAATTTATGATTCCCATGAACACTTCTAGGGCATTGATCACACCAAAAAACATCACCAAGTACTCATAGTGAATTTAGTAACAATTGAATGTACTCCTTGGTATATCCTCTTCTTGTACTCACAACCGAGGATATCCTACTCCAATGTCAATATTTGAGAACCATCATTCCCCTATCAACTGATCAAAGAGTTATTTGATCCTTAGTAGTGGATACTTATTCCTCACAGTCACCTAATTCAAGTGTCGGTAACCCACACATAACCTGAAAATATCATCTGGATTCTTAGAAAACAACACTAGGGATACCCAGGGGAAAATAATAGGTCTCAAAAATCCCTTCTCCTACAAGTCCCCTAACTTCACCATCAACTCCCAAATCTCTTTTGGAGCCATATGATATGCATGTGTAGATATCGTCATCATCATGGGATGAAATTCGATGAAAAATTATAGCTCCCAGTGGGGAGGTAAACCTAGTAGATCCTCTGGAAAGGCATCCTGATATTCTTCTACCATCATAGGAAACTGATATCCCAAAGAATACACTACTACAAAGGTCATGTTATCCAACTGGTGAGTAATCGACTTCATATTCATTTTCCCAAAATCATCTTTCTCTTCCAAGGATTCCTTTTCACACATAAACAAAATACATCAATCCATCACCACAGGTAGACCACATCTTCCACCTAAAATAACCAATATGGGCATGAACTATGGATAGACAGTCCATACCTAATATGATGCAAAATGCCTTATCATTTCTATAAATATATATCATAAAAAAACTATCACCTCTAAGCGTCATATCGTACGAATAACACAAGTGTGAAATTGCTGAGTCACCACCTATCAAAGTCTCCAACTGAAAGGGTCGATCCAGTGGTTTAATTAGAATCTCTACGTTTCGAACTAGAGAAATGGAAAGGAAGGAATGAATCACAACTGTGTTTATAAATATTGTAGATAAAGTAGAAAAGACACATATCGTACCTAGTATAATATTAGTAGCCTCAGGATCATAGGCAGCCATATCTTGCATCTATCCACATCCCTACCCACTAGCTCCCTAAGCCTGGTGTAGACCACCTGGGTGTGGTAGTGGTAATAGGTCAAACATCTGACCACCTCCTACTGCCCTGTCGGCCCCTCAGCCCCATCCACCATTCTGCAGAAAACCCTTCTCCCGCCTCTGTCTCTATCTTGGTTGTCACTATACCATCCCATGATCAGTTGTATGATGGGTCAGACAATCCTAAGACAAATCTCACTGACTGTCATAGGATAAATACTACCTATCTGTTAGCTAATTAGATCCACCCTGAGATCCATCCACCGCTGGCCCTATGTCCTAGGATTGCCTCCTAAAGTGTCTGGAATTCTTGGATCTGTATGATAGCCATTATCTATGTGTGTTTGATGTATTAGCTACTGGGTTCCCACTACTAGCACCCACTGTTTTTGTTTTCTATATTAAAAATTTCACCACTGCCAAGGCTTGCTCAAAAACCCTGTGATATGTGGAAATGAAAAGGGATACCACTAAAGCCCTGATGTCCTAACATAAGTCTTTATCAAAGGTATGAGATCTAACAAACTAATATTTCTCCATATCCAAGTATTAAAGTGATATATTATTAAAACTCAATAAATAATTCTCCGTAGTAAAACTACCTTGTTGCATGTGCAGAAGCTCCGGTATCCATACAGATTATAATGTGGAAGGATAAAACTCCTCCCTAAAGAGATTATCAGAATCTGACTAGGAGATATTTGTCTCACCATGTGACTGAGTCACTAAGCTCCACCATATCTCAATAGAGTCCTAAATAAGTATCACCTTGAGGACTACCATTTGATATGAAATAATTCTCACAAGGTATAAAATAAGAGTGACTACCTCTAGTCGGTCCTCAGCAACTTGGGGGGTCTGGCTCACCCTGAAACCTAGGAGGTCGCTGCCTATGAATCTTGTGCCACACACTCAACATTTATGAATCCTCCTCTAGTAATGTCAGCACTAGATGTTTCTCAATAGGTGGTGTTATAGTTGGTAACCACTTGGAGGTGCTATCTTTAATACAAGCCTGTGTATCAATGCCTCGTCACTATCTGAATCATCATGATCATTTAGGGGAATCCTAGCTGGTTGTCTGTGTGGAGACTTCCTGATATAAAACAAGATGTACCATGGTCAAAAGAGTATATCCAAGTAGCTAACTCAAGAAGGACATGGAAAAAACAACCATTCCTAAATGATGCATGTACCAAAAAATTTTCCTACAACCAATGTTTACATGTACCAAGTCAAAAGGAATGTGATCATAGTATTAGTGTTTGGATACATCAGCTGTCGCACCAACACTGGATTCCCTGGCCTAAAAGATGAACAATAAACACTAAACACTCTTTCCTCAAACCAATCTCACTATCTCAGATCCTAATGTAGAACTAAATCCTCTGATACCACTCTATCATGACCCAACCTACCGATGTACAAGTCATGACTACCCCAAGCCCACTTCCAATAGGCTAGGGGTTGGTAACCAGCACTTAGTAGGCATATCCCACAAATGGGAGGAATTAGAATAAAGTAATTATATACATTCATATATATCCAATCCCAGATAATAAAAAAATGTAAAACAACTAAAACCAATGCATGTATTTATCTAAGATCTCACAATAGAGTATGATAGTAAAATATTGAAATTGGAAAAAGGGGCTAAATACAAGACCAACCAAAACTATAAAGAGTAAAAACTACTCTAAGGGTAAGGACTAAAGTCATATTTAATATCTTAGTAAACACATCAGTCTAAAAAGCTCCAACTATGCTCCACCCACTCCCTGTCCTCCCAGGACACCATCAAATGGGTCTTCATCTAAATAAGACATGACACCTGTGGGAAAATCCCACGTCAGGTTGAGTATAACAATACCCATTAGGACACCAAAAAAACACTAAACATGAACCAACAAGTATATTCATCTCAATATAATATATAAAAAACAATTTATAATAGAAAAACCTAGATATACTTAGGAAATACACCACACTACAAGGTGTTCATAACCAACTTCCAACTATAGGATTCTTCTCAAAACAACACTCGTTCTAGGAGAACCCACTTCATGAGCCATGATATCATCAGATACACTTGATGAAGAGTTCTAGATCAATGTTCCTTCCCCAATAAATCACACTAGTATAAGAATACCCTGATACTCAGATAGGGGTTCACATATAGATCCACTGGGGGATGCCAAAACCCCAATCTAGATAAACCTACTATGTAGGGGATCGTACACCAATGATTCCAAAAACCTTATCGATATATCCTTCTTAATGGAGGATCAACACATTTCTTATATAGGTCATGATAATTCCAAACACACCATCTATGGAACAAATATGATATAGGATCACACTCCAGTCTCATAGAGGGACACCACAATGCTATTTGATACTTGGCATCTAGAGGGGATCACAATCCTATGATGTGGATGTAAAGTCACATTGTACCCTCATGGTATTGGACATAGGGAACACACTAAACCTATACCGATCCAAACTAAGGAAATGAAGAGCTTTAAAAAATCTTGAAGTAGGGTACAAAACATGCACAAGGGGTACACGGTGTGTCCAGCTACCCCCAAGTCTGCTCATGCGATAAAGCCTCACACGACATGTAAGTTAGAAAATACATTGAGTGTAGAATTAAATGGTTTATAGAGAAACATGGAACCCTTATCATACTGCCTAGCTGTGTATGTGTCAGTGTCCTTCCCATGTACCATCCCGTATATAGGTGGCTATATTCGTGTCCAAGTACACTTCATGTCACTAGCCCTATACTCCTGCATGTTTCTGCTTACTCTCTAAGGTACATACCGAGCCTTGGGGAGGAATTACATGACATGTGACTGTGTCCCATGACGTGTGAAACTTACCTCCAGCTGGATCCCTAACTTCACTTCTAGGGGTCCCACATAGTGTGTAATCTATAAATACGCTCAATGTTGCTAATGATTTTCCAGATCTACTGAGATATCTTCTGTGCCATCTTGCACTTCACCAAAGCTACTTCCCTTGACAACACATAGATCGGGGGTCATTTGAGCCTTTCCATCATCACCGGCTAGAATATAGGTTTAGAACTACAAGGTAAAAAATAAATTGAGTAAAAATCATCACTTCACATCCAAAACAAGAATAATTGGAATTGAAAATCCATCTGTTCCACTCTCGATCATCCACTTCCATTGTAGCACCTCGTCCGCACCTTTGATCATGAGCCTCACCTACAAAATCGGTCCATTGTGCTAAAAAACAGTCATGTAATGATCAAATACCTTGTATTTTCTTGAACTAAGGTACAAAATAAATGCCTTTGATGATTTTTTGGAAAATGGGGGAAGAAATCCAAAATCCAAAAAATAAGAGGAATGAACCTAGACCTTTGTTCATTCAACCTAGATTTGTTTTCATATAAGGAGATGAATGAAGTGTGATAAATCAAAATGAGAAAATAAATAATTCCATCAATTTATTTCTATCGAGAAGGCGTGTAACAATTATATTTTTTGAATAGATCCTCGTTCATCTGAGATTAAGAAACATGATGAAAATCACAAAAAAAATATCCTACCAGGATATTGGATTGATCATTGATGAAAAATTATTTTGTGTTTCTGTCGTTAATGATATCCATGAATTCCATTAGCACAATGATCCATGATTTAGTCCTGATATTTTATCATTCTCCAAGAACTCTTTCCTCCAATGGATTCTAGGTCTCTAGGGTTTAGCATCCAACCTTGAGAAACAAATATTGCATGCACTACACAATGTCTGAAATTTACAATATTTATTAACCTAACAACTATTGTATAAGAAGATAGCAGGTTCGAACCGCAGATATAATGTGAGTAGACATTAAGAATATACTTTTGAAAGAATTTCCAGACAAAGATATTCTTTAATGTGATTAACAATTAAAAATTCTAAAAACTAAAAAATAATTAATATTTAATATTTAAATTAACTAAACCTATATAAGTGAACTAAATTAATCGATGGAAGAAACAGGATGAGATGGATCTTTCAGATTTGTAATGTCCATTTATATGAATGTAATTTGAATTATTCAATTTTTATATCTGGATATTTATTTATTTATTTATCACCAATTCTAAATTGAATCAAAATAATATCGAGTCTCAATCTTTGATATTAGATAGTATTCTATTTTTTACACAAATAATTTTTCATTCCATTATCTATCCTAACAACTAATTTTTGTGTCATTATAGCACTGAATCACTTGGTGAAATACAATGAATCAATTCTCACAAAATCTAAGTATCTAACGGTGTTGGGTTTTCTCACATGAGATCACTTATTAGGTATATGTAACACCCAGATATGTTTACGAAATGTTTCTATTTAACTAATTCTAATTCTTTAATAGATTATGTTGCACCTAACCATAAGTTTAAACAAACTATGAAATTATATTAGTATAAAATGACCATTATTACCTAGTCGTTAAATTGGTGGGAATAAATTATAATAATAAACTTTTTAAATAGAATGATCCAAATCAATATGAATTTATTTGTAGGTGATTAGAAAATAATCACACAATTTTTAGTACATTTACTTTATACATATTCACCAAAAATGAGTTTTTCTTGTTCTATAAAATGAATTTGAAAAAAATAATTTAATTTCTTAATTTATCATGTCAAAATTATTTTAAAATTTTTTACTTATGAAAAAATTTATTTTTTAAGGAATTGTGAAAATACATATGTTTATTAAAAACTATATTTTTTTAATAGGGTAAAATTATGTTTTGGATTAGTTTAAAATTTTAATTACTTTGTTTTGATTAAAATTAAACCAATTAAGTTGTTTTAAAATAATTTTAAACATGAACTTATTATAAAAACATTTTATGTTTTAAAAAGTCGTTTTTTGAAAAAATAGTTTTCATGGAAATTTATAGGCTATATATTAAATTAAATTTTGAAACTTATTTGTTTTTAATTTTGAAAAATGGATGTTAAATTTGGATTTAGAAGTTCCAAATTTAGTAATTAGGTACCTTTTATTTTTTAGAAAAAATGATTAGTAATCATGGTAAATTTTATTACCAAGGTAAAAGGTAAAGTAAGTAATTTAGGATAAGAAAATTAAAAAGACTATAAAACAACCCTACAAGATGCCAAAATTTTGTTGAATGAGTGAAATTAGACCCGCAACACTTAAGGATCAAAATTATGTCATTTAATGGACACTTGTTTATGAAAATGAGTTATATAATATTTAAATCAAATAAAGACACAAAATGTCATTTTCTTTGTCTTTAATATCTCTTATGTGTCCATGTGAGGAAAATGAATTTTATGGATGAATATCAATTACAATTTTTAACATAATAAATATATTTCATGATATAATTTTTTTTGATGTTTTGAGTCAATTGGATGAAATTATGATATTTATAATATTTTATTGAATAAAAATTTAAAGATGTCACATTTATGTTTTAAATAATACAACATTTCTAAAATAGGGATACATTGTAGAAATATTTGAATATAAATATAATTCAGAAATATAATGGATATATATTAATAATAATAATTTATATTAAATTTTTAGTGAATAAAAAAGTATATGAAATAATTACACCACACTAATGTTGCAATTATTTTATTAATAGAAATATCAAATAAATATTATTAAAAAGTATTAAAATAAATATAATTTGAGATTATTAATGTATAAAAAGAATTTTCTAGATTACCTTGAACTTTTATTGATATAATAAAATATTCATTTGTAATTTAACTTTTTATCTTGATATTTTTAAAAATCTAAGAAATAAATAGTGTCAAAATTGACACTATTGATATTTTATGAAAATAATTATTTATTAAATTATTAAAAATAATAATAAAACATACTTAAAAATACCGAATAATTATAATATCATCTAAAATGTTACAAATTGTTCATTTATGATCTCATTGGACCACATTTATAAAAAGTACAACATTTTAACATTGAAATTTTTTTTAGCATAGTTAAAATTAAAATTGGTTATGTAAGGGTTAATTAAAATGATAATGTTTAAAACAATACCAAAACATGTAAAATATATATTAGTTGATGATATTCAAGAATTATCTCATATTAGATTCAAATAAATTTTCTTTTGGAGGTATTTTAGTTGTGATTGAATTTATTATAAATTAATATTTTCTTAAATTTCAAAAGTGCCCCCTCACCTCAATTATAAAAGAGCACATCCTCCCTCAATGCTTCCCATCACTTAAAGCCTTAAAGATCTAACATACACACACAAAAATCCCTTTTAAACTTCCCTAGTGAAATTATAGAGGTTCTGGTACTATTAAAAGACCAACTCTAGTGTCCCTAAGCGGAGATCTAAAGTGAGCTCACTAAAGAAGAGGTAATCTCTTTTACTGAATCTTTCAAGATAATTTATTTTTATACTTTATATTCAAGGATTTTTTCTATTATAAAGTAATAAATAAAGTATCAAATATATTCTTATATTTTATTAGGATTATGGAAAACCCATATTCCACCTTTTATCAATCATACGAAAAACAAAAAGTACCACGTGTGCGTACGTGCGACTTACCGTCTTCATGTCGTGGTGTAATCTATTTTTCATCACCACATTATTTAGATGGGTATAATGATGGAAATAATATATATATATATATATATATATATAATTTTAAAATGATATTATTTTGGAAGTAAATATATACCACCCACTTCCTTAACTTTTTACTATTAATGGAATGATACCATCGCTCATACGTACGTACAGCCTAGCTACCATCTCCACGACGCAATACGATTTATTTTCTATATTAACCATTCAATAATTATTATAAAAATGTATAAAATGAATAAATATGATATATATACACCTTAATATCATTCTGGAAATTATGGAACTATATTATTTGAACAATAATTGGGATTTATACGACAAAACAACCAGAAGAAAATGAAGTAGTTAACACCCGAAAGAAGGGTAATAATGAAATATTAATAAAAAGTGGGTCATAATATGATCATATATGATATCATAAATATGAATATGGTTCTGGAATAAGTTAATAACATTATTCAATCAATTATACATTATTCTTAGATACATTCAAAGGAAAACAAACCTAAGATAAGGGTTAATTTCACAATCTCATTATTTTATGGGATATTTATACGTAAGTATTTACTAGGTAAAATTAATCCAAAATGTCCATGTTTATTAATTTTTTTTATATAATATTTTTACTATCATTCTATAACATTTAAAAGTCATTTTTATCTTTGTATAAATTTTTACTAAATGGTATGAAAGGAATCTTCTTTTCATATTCTTAACAAGGTACTTTGTGACTTTTCTGGAAAAATTACTAGGAGAATGTTTCATTTTAACTTATATGAAATGAATGGAATTTTACAATTACATGATTCCTTAATTCCTTTAATATTACTTTAAAATCTTATATGATTATGAAAATGGTTTCTTTTAAAATTTCATGACATTTTATGAAAAGAAAACATTTTCAAAATAAAAAGGATATTTTCCTCAAAGAATTATTTTCATGTGTTATATCAATATTATTTTCCATCTACAATAACATTTTTGGATGTTACTTATACTTTAATGGGGATATTATTTTTCAAGGATTTTATTCTTATTATTCTAATGGTTAGATTATGTTTATTATGGAATGATATTTATGAAACACATTTCTTTTCCTTTGGTTATGTTATGATTAAATGATGTTTATGAAACCCATTTCATCCCATGGGATATCATATGATGAATAATTTATATTCTTATGGAACACATATGTATGGTTTTTGTTATGTGATAGTTTGTACCTACATATCCCTCAAATGAATTAGGTAAATATTTATATCTCATGAGATAAACATGATTAGAATGAGAAATAATCTATGTTCAGTAATACAGGGCTGGAATGGAAAGAAAACCTAGTTCAGTAACATGGGGATGAAATTTGGATTGAACTTGGTTTAGTAAATTACTTTTTCCACTATTATAGTCTTGTAAATGAGCCTTGAAAAATATGGAAATTATTTTCTATAATTATGTGCATGCCCCAATTTTATGTCTTTTGTTATGATCTCATGAAATATATTCATTATGAACTTCTATGATTTTTTCCATGGCATGAAATCAAGATATTTGTTATGAAGGATATAATTTTCAAATTTTTTATTAAGTTCTTATGTCACATGATTATGATATGATTGATATCTCCCTTGTTTACCCTTACTAAGAATATTATCTCACCCTTTCTTATGTTTATTTTTCCCAGGATATGAAGAAGGGTATTAAGTAAGATGTGTCAAAAAGGGGTTTCAGTTATGAAAGAATAAGTGGGATATAAAGTAGATATTTTATTAACCAGTTGTCTATGTTTCACACTTTTTGAAGAAACTAAACTTATATGATCCTGACATGGTTTTTTATGTTATGTAATGAATATTATTCTATTTGGAAGTGATATGTATGAATGAAAAGTATGAGTTCTCATTGTTGGTATCATAGAAAGGTTTAGTTAACCTTCAGAAACTATGATGAGGAAACCTTACTAATGATCCTAATGATAATTCAAAGTACAAGTTATAATCTTAGAGTTTTAGTGACGGTCATAAATATCATAGTATAAAATCTAAGGTGTCCTGAATTGAAATTGTATAATTAATTTTCCTTAATTATGTGGTTATACCATTATTATTTGTGTTTCTCAGACTATTCTTCTTTGTTTTATTCATTGGCCAATACCCAAATTAACCACGTTAATACTGAATGAGATGGGAAATGAAAGGTTTTTCCTCTAGAGAAACCAAATGTTATAGGAGTAGGAATGTAAAATCGATTTGATATGATCGTACAACTTTCTCAAGGCACAGATCATACATAACATAAAAATGAGAAAAAATAGAAACAATATTCATTTGATTCCTTAATGAGTTAGTGTCCACCTTTATTTAGGGGGTCTTCTGATCCACTAGTGGCTAAACAATATATCAGTAGCACTGAAAAGATTTTTCAGTTCTCAAATGTTTAGAACATGAGAAAGTCCTCTTGGAAGTCTATCATTTGGAAGGTGAAGTAGATCAATGCTGGAATCTTATTAGTAATACAAGTTAACAAGATTAAATTCACTCTATGGAATGCAATGAGCTCAAGAACTTATTTCTCAATAAGTAAATTCCTCATATTATTCATATGAAAATGGAGAAGGAGTTTCATGAGCTTAATAAAAAATTTGATGAATATATTTTTACCTATGAAGAAAATTTTACAAAACTTGTAAGGTATGCTAATAGAATCATTATTTAACTTAAGAGTAAGATTGATCAATTTTTCAGTGGCTTAAAATCAAGACCTTAAATGGAATTATCCATAAGATAATTCATTAGTTATGAGGAAAGTGTTCGATGTGCTCTCAAGTTTAAGATGGAGATATGAGTCACCCATATTATGTTTTTGATAAGAATAAAAAAATTGAAATCAAGTGAAAATCCAGAATCCATAGTGAAAAGAATATGATCTTTCCTTTATACTCAAAGCATGGAAATAAACATGGAGAAAACTATCTTAAGGGTACTAGTAAATGTTTTAAGTGTGTGAAAGAAGATCATCAGGAAATTTATTGTCGAAGTGATAGAAAAAAAAGATAGAAAATAATACAAATTGAGAAAAGGCTACATAAAATGCACCTCCCACACTTCAATGCTAAAAGTGAAAAGAAAATAATAATTATGCTAACAAGTTCCATAATTTAAGTGTTATCGATGACGATCAATGTCAACAACCTTTTAAGGATAAAGGGAAAGGAAAATAGTACGCGATCACTATTAGAGATGTGAATAATGACAATGAAGTGGTGAAATGTACACTTACCATCCACTATAAAGTAGAAAATATTTTATTTGATTCTATATCCTCCCAATATTTTATTTCTAAATATTATTTTAAAAGTGTCATCATATTACCACAAAAATTAGATATTTATTTGGTTTTGAAAACTCCTAATGGAACAATGGACGCATCATAAGTTTATAATGCTTCTTCGATTGATGTTTGTGGTAAAGTGTGTCCTGAAAATCTTGTGATCCTTCCTTTAGTTAAATTTTATGTTTTCTTGGCATGGATTGGATTTATCTATATAGAGATCATATCAATTTCTAAGGAAAGGAAGTCACATTTCATATTCTGAAAAAATCTATGATCGTCTATCAATGCAAGGATAAATATGAACTTCCATTTGAAATTATATACATATTATGGGTCTTAATTACTATAATGTAAGGTTTTATATCTCATATGGTTGGAGAGAAACACACCATTAACGATACACCTATTGTATGGGATTTTTTTATGTTTTTATAGAATAATTGATAGGTCTTCCACCTAATCATGAAGTCTGGTTTTCAATAGAACTCATACCGAGTTCTATGCCTATTTCAAAGACTCATTATTGAATGACACAAATTGAGTTTCATGAATTGAAGAAGCAACTCCAATAGAATCTTGATAAGTTATTCATATTCCCTGGGGAGTCACCTTGGGGGGAACCTATTCTATTTATTAGGAATAAATATGTGTCAATGAGACTTTGCATTAATTATAAATATCTTATCAAGATAACTATCAAGAAAAAATATCATGTTCCCCATATTGATGACTTATTTAACCAAATACACAGATTTTAATACTTTTACTAGTTTTATCTTCATTTGAGATATCATTAATTATGGGTAAAGAAGGATGATATACCCAAGACAACATTCTATACAAGGTAAGGACACTATGAATTTATATTGATGCCTTTTTCTCTTACTAATTCCCCTGGTATCTCCATGGATTTAATTAATAAAGTCTTTAGAGAATATCATGATAAATATTTGGTATCATTTATAGATGATAATATTTTATATTATAGGAGGAAGGAATAACATGAAGATCACTATAGGATTGTACTAAAGACCCTTATAAAAGATAATATTAATGAAAAATAAAGCAATTATAAATTTCTGATTCATAAAGTTTCATTTTTGGGTTATATAATCTCAAGACAGGGGATATATGTGGATCCAACAAAGACAGAAATTATTGAACGTTGTCCTAGACCAACAACAATAACTGAAATTAAAATTTCTCTTTATTTGTATGGATAATATCTATGTTTTGTGAAATATTTAACATTATAATCTAATATAATCACCAATTTTACTCGAAAAGGAGTTAATTTCATATGGGTAGAATAATGTGAAGATAATTTCAAGTAGTAGAAAAGAGTGTTAGTCATTTCCCCCATGCTCATGCTACCCTATAGTGGAGAAAGTTTTGTGATCTATAGAGATGCATCAAAGAAGGAGTTTCAATGTATTCTCATGTAAAATGATATGGTGATAGATTATGCCTCACGAAAATTGAAAAACCATGAAAAAAATTACCTGACTCATGATTTTGAAATAGATGCAGTAATATTTTAATTAAAGATATAAATGTATTATCATTATGGAGAAATGTGTGATATATATACTGATCATAAAAGTTTAAAGTAAATTTTCACTCAAAAGAAGTTGAATATGCACCAAAGGAGATGGTTGGAGTTGATTAAATATTTTGACTGCTCAAAACATTACCACCATAAGAAAGTGAACAAAGTGGAAGATGATTTGAGTCAAAAGTACCATGCTAGCCTATCTATGATGAGGATCAAAAGAGAACCCATATTCATATATTTTCAAATGATGGATCTAGAAATCATAAATAAAGGGGATAAATATCATCTTTCTCAAATTAATGTTCAAACATCTATAAAAGTAACAATTAAGGAGTTACAAAAGGAAGATGTAGAGCTACAAAAGAGGGTGATAAATGTTTTGGAGTTCAACTTTGATTGTGATGGAATAATAAGGTTTGAGAACTATGTTTTTATTCCTCCCATACCAGAATTAAAGGAGTTGTTGGATGAGTCTCATAGTTCATCATTCTCTATTCATATTGTATTTACAAATTTTTATAGAGACCTGAAAGAGTATTTATGGTGTTATTTCATGAATAAATATTTTTCAGAATATGTTTCTTAGTTCTTTTTTTTCAAAAATTTAAGGCTGGTAGAATAAATTCTAAGGGGATATTACAAACATTACCCATACTAGAATGGAAATGGGAAAACATCACCATGGACTTTGTCATATGACTTCCCAAAACATCTAAAGGACATAATGATATATGGGTTATAGTTGATATCCTTATGAAGTTGGCACACTTCATTATTATTAGAGAATATTTATATCTTGATCATCATTCCAGGATTTATATAAAGTGGTAAGATTTCATAGAGTACCACATTCCATTATATATGATCAGGATCTGAGCTTCACCCTAAAGTTCTAGTGAAGTATTCAGTAATATCTAGATATAGAGTTAAGTTTTAACACTGATTATCATCCACAGATAGATATTTAGACTGAGAGAACAATTCAAACTCTAGAATACATGTTGAGATCTTGCTTTATAGATTTTAATGGTGGTTGGGATCAACACCTACCATTGGTAAAATTTTATTACAAAAATATCTTTCACTCCTATATTCATATTCCTCCTTATGAAGACCACTATGGAAATAAGTGAAGGACTCCAAAATTCTAGAATTAAGTTGGGTAAATAATGCTTTTGGGACCTGATCTTGTTGAGGAAATGATAGAGAAGGTAAGGATTATTCAACAACACATAAGAGCATCTTAGAGTGGACAAAAAAGTTATGATGATAATTGAAAAAAAAAATATCGAGTTTCAAGTGGGTGAAAAGGTATTTATATGAATATGTCCATAAAAGTGAGTGATGATATTTGTAAATAAGAGAAATCTAATCCCTAAGTATACCAGTTCTTTTGAAATTCTAGATCATATTAGGAATGTATCTTATTGATTGGTGCTTCCATTGAATATCTCTAAAGTTCATGATGTGTTCCATGTGTCTCTATTGAGAAATTACATACCTGATCCTTCACATGTACTAAATGTAGAATTCATACCATTGGATAAAGATTTTTCTTATAAAGAACAACTAATAGATATTCTGGATCGTAGAGAGAAAGTTCTACGAAACAAGACCTCTTGCTTCGTTAAAGTTTTATGGAAGAACAAAAAATTTGATGAAGCTATGTGGGAACCTGATGATGTTATGAGGCAAAGGCATCATCATCTTTTTTCATCCAAGTGATGAATTCCTAAGGATAAATTCATATTAAGGGGGGTAAAATGTAACACCTGGATATTTTTATGAAATATTTCTCTTTAAATAATTTTAATTATTCAATAGCAAGTGTTGCACGACACTATGAGTTTAAACAAACCACGAGACAATATTATTATAAAATAACCATTATAACTTAACTTTTAAATTGTTGGGAATAAATAAGAATAAATAACTTATGAAATATAATTCTCTAACTCAATATGAATTTATTTCTTATGTTCTTAGAAAATAATCACATATTTTTTAGTAAAATAACATTATACATTGTCTTTAAAAATGATTTTTTCTTATTATATAAAATATATTTTACAAATAGAATTTGTTTTATGAATTAATTATGTCAAAATTATCTTAAAATTATTTATTTATGAAAAAATTCATTTTTATAGAATAGTGAAAATACTAATTTTTATTGAAAATTGTATTTTTTTTTTAAATTACTTACAAGGTAAAATTATTATTTTTATTAGTTTTAAATATTAAATAGTTAATTTTGATTTAAAATAAACTAGTTATGGTTTTTAAAAGGATTTTATACATGAAAATATTATAAAAACATTTTATGTTTTTAAAAGGCATTTTTCTGAAAAATAGTTTTTCATGTAAATTTACCGGCTTTATATTAAATTAAATTATGGAACTTATATCATTATAATTTTAAAAAATGTATTTTAAATTTTAATTAATAAGGTCTAGATCTTGTAAGTTGTTCCCTTTTATCTTTTTTCCAGAATGAATAGTATACATGGTAAATTTTTTTGCCACAGTAAAGGGTAAATTTGGTAATTTATGTTTAAAATGAAATTATATAGACTACAAAATGACCCTAAAAAATGCCAAAATTTTATTGTATGAAGTTAATTTGAACCTAAAAACTTAAGGATATAAATTAAGTAATTTAATGTAAAATTTTCAAAGAAAAATACTTATATAATATTTAAATCAAAGAAAGACACAAAATGTCATTTTCTTTTTCTTTAATATCTCTTATGTGTCCACATGGGTAATAAAAAATGTTATAAATGAATATAATTGTCAAATTTTTAACATAATAAATATATTTTAATGATAAAAATTTATTTTTGATTCTTTGAGACACTTGGATGAAATTATTAAATTTATAATATTTTATTTAATAAAAAATTAAAGTTGACACATTCATGTTTTAAATAATATATCATTTTTAATATAGGGATAAACAATAGTTATTTTCAAATATAAATATTATTATGAAATATAAATTATATATCATCATTATCATAATTTATTTTAAATTTATTGTGAAAAAATATATTAAATAATTGCACAACACTAGTGCACTAATTATTTTATTAGTGGAAATATCAAATAAATATTATTAAAAATTCTAAAATAAATATAATTTGAAATAATTAATGTAGAAAAATAATTCTCAAGATTAACTTGAAATATTAGGGATATAATAAAATATTTTTTTCAAAGTTAACTTGTTATATTGCTATTTTTAAAAATCTATGATATAAATAATGTCAAAATTGACACTTGATATTTTATCAAAATAATGTTTTATTAAATTATTTAAAATTCATAAAACATATTTAAAAATGTAAAATAATTATAATATGATCATAAATGTTATAAATTTTTCATTTATGGTCTAATTGATATTATATAAGTAAAAATTACAACCTTTTAATATTGGAAAAGTTGTTACTTTATTTAAAATTAAAATTGGTTAAGTAAGGGTTAATCAAAATGATAAGGTTTAAAACATTACCAAAACTTGTAAAAAAATATATTTTATGATGATATTACAACATTATATCATCTTATCTTCGAATAAATTTCATTTTTTATGTATTTTTATTAATATTTAATTTATTATAAATTAATATTTTCAAAATTTTTAAAAGTTCCCCTCTACTCAATTATAAAAGGGAACCTCATCCCTCACATCTTCACATCACATTGAGCCTTAAAACTAGACCATAACCTTCCCATTTTCTCTATAAACTTACCTAGTAACATTATAGAGGGTTTTTTTATCAAAATACCAACTATAGTGTCCTTAATATGAGATCTAAAGGGAACTCACTGAAGAAGAGGCAATCCCCTTTACCGACTCTTTCAAGATTATTTATTCTTCTACATCATCTTTATTTGTTGTTTCTATTATAAAGTAATAAATTAAGTATCAAATATATTTTAATATGTTATTATCATTATGGAACAACCATATTATTTTATCCATCCTACGAAAAAGGAAAGTACCACACATGTGTATGTGTGACTTATCATCTCCACGCCGTTGTGTAATCTGTTTTTCATCAACAATTTATTTGGATGAGTATAATGATGGAAATAATAATATATATATATATATATAATAATTATAATATGATTTTTATTATATATATAAAATATACCATTCACTTCCTTACATTTTTACTATTAAGGGAATGATATCATCACTCGTTTGTGTGTACGACCTACCGTCACCATGACAAGATGTGATTCATTTTACATATTAACAATTAAATAATGATTATATAAATATATATAACAAAAAAATATGATATATATATATATATATATTACCTTAATATCATTCTGAAAATGGTGTAACTATATCATATGAACAAGAATTAGGATTTATACGACAAAACATGCATAAGAAAATGAAGCAGTTAACACTAGAAAAAAGAGTAATAATGAACAATTATTAACAAATGAGACATAATATGATCATATATTAGGTAATAAATATGAATATGGTTCTTGAATAAGTTAATAACATTATTTAACCCGTTATATAAGATTTTTTGGTATGTACGAATGAAATCAAACATAAGGTAAGGGTTAATTTTACAATCTCATTATTTTTTGGGATTGTTTATACATAAGTATTTACTAGGGAACATTTATCATCCAATTCCATGTTTCTAAAAAAATATATAATATATTTACTATTATTATATAATTTTTTAAATTCATTTTTACCCATGTATTAATTTTTTAATAAACATGTTGAAAGGAATGTTTTTTTCATACTTCAAAAAAGGCACTTTGCAACTTTTTTGAAAAATAAAAGTATGAGGAGAATTTTTTATATTAAAATATATTGAATGAATGGATTTTTATGATTTCATGGTAACTTATTGACTTGAATATTACTTTAAAATATTATTAGGTTATTTTCAAAGAAAATTATTTCTTTTAAAATTGTAGATAATTTTAAGGAAAGATAAAAATTTTAAAATAGAAAGGATATTTTATTCAAAAAATATTTTCATGTTTTCTATCAAAATTATTTTCCATCTACAATAAAATTATTTGATGTTAATTATACTTTAATGGGTATATTATTTTAAGTATGTTATCCATCTTATTCTAATTTTTGGTTTATGTTTATAATTGATTAATATTTATGAAACACATTTCTTTTCCAAGGGTTATGTTATGGTTGAATGATGTTTATGAAACCCGTTTCATTCCATAGGTTTTGATATGATGAATGATTTATGTTCTATTGGAACACATATGTATGGGTTTTATTATATTATGGTTGGGAACTATGTATCCCTCTAATTAATTGGGTGTAGATTTATATCTCATGAGATAGAAAGGATTACAATGGGAATTGATCTCAGTCCAGTAATACAATGCTAGAATGGGAAGAAAACCTAGTTCCATAACATAGGGATGGAAAAAGGAGTGAACTTTGTTCTGTAAAGGAATTATTCCACTATAATGGTCTTGGAAATGAGTATTGAGTAATATGGAAATGATTTTATATTCTTATTTTTTTACCACAATTTTATATCTTATGTTATGATCTCATGAAATATGTTCCTTATAAACTTCTATGATTTTTCCCATGACATGACATCATGATCTTTGATATACAAGATATAATTTTCAAATGTTTTACTTATATTACAATGTCTCATGATAATGATATGATTGATTTCTCATTTTTACCATTACTAAGCATCTAAGCTCACTCTTTCTTATGTTTCTTTTCCCTAGGATATAAACAAGGGTTTTAAGTAAGATGTGTCAAAAATGGGTTCTAGTTGTGAAGGAATAAGCTGAAGATGATGTAGATTTTTTATGAACTAGTTGTTTATGTTTCCCAATTTCTGAAGACACTAAACTTATACTATTCTGGAATGGTTTTTTATGTTATGTAATGAATATTCTTATATTGAGAATTAATATCTATTTATGAAAATTATGGGCCATTATAGTATCACTAATGCATGTTTGAAGAAGAGCGCACAGAAAATATTAATTTTTTAATTAATATATATATATATAGAGAGAGAGAGAGAGAGAGAGAATTTGATCACATGTAATTTATGATACTCTCATGCACGTGATCGATCTTCAGATAAATGAAATTTTTGATGATCTCTCACCCATGATTACTTATTAGGTATCACATGAACGGTCAACAAAGAAGGTGTGCAGGGTCCAAAGTAAAATTAATTCAAACATAGATATAATTAATTTAATAGAAATCCAATTAAAATTAATTCATTTAAAATAAAATAAAACATGGAAATAAATTATAGGTATGCATACACCATCAAAATTTTCACAACCCGAGAACAGTGGAATTAGCCCAACATTATAATGACACGGTACATAAAATAATAAGAGGATATCAATGTGTTCGTGTCATCACAGTTCTCACCGCAAAACACTATATGTGATCAAAAATAATAACCAGCATTCATCGACTAATATAATATCGAACCAAACCCTCACTTGCATTGATGTCAACCTGAAAAATGTTTTGATTCATCCCACCATGTCGTGTAAATATTTGGAAGCAGGGTGAATCCCTCGTGCATGTTGAAGTCACGCATAACACATAAATCACCAATTGTGCATGAACCAATACCAAACCAGGATGATATAGGAATCATGTTCACCACCAAATCCTATGAATTCCATGGGATATTGAAGATCAGAGGTGAGTCCTCATTTTCTGCAGCACAAGGATGGTGTCGGTGTCACACTACGCCAAAATTTTTATTTAGAGGCGGTTTAATCTACTGCTAAATAATTCTATGATGGTTTTGGAAAACCATCACAAATTGTGTGTCGGGTAATAATTAGCGGCGGTTTAAACCGTTGCTAAATCGTTTTTATTTTTTATTTTTTATTATTATTTTTTAATTTTTAATTTTTTAAAAAAATTTATTTTCATTATTTATTTATTTATATATTTATATATTTATATATTTATTATTTATTATTAATTTTTTCAATGCTCATGTCCATCTCCATGCACAAGTTAATGTTCATGCACATGCCCATTCCATATATAGAAATTCTCTATTGGGTGATATTTGAACCCATTAACTCTTGATTATTCTCCAGAGACTTTACCACTTCAGCATGCTCTTTATGTGGTGAATAAACCTAATTTAAAATACTTATATATATATATATATATATATTAATTGGAAAAACAAATAATACATAACAAATAGTTACACACTAGATAATTAGTAATCAACAATGATTAATTAATAATCAATAATTGATAAGTAATAAGTAATAAGTAATATTTTATAATTACTACAAATTAAAAATTAAAAAATAGATTATAAATGAATATTAAATAGTGAAATATATAATATGGAAGTAAATGGTAAATAAAAAATACTAAATAAAAAATAGTAAACCTATATTTAAAATTTATAAATTTATATATAAATAAACATTATTAAAATTATTTATATTTATATAAATAAACCTTATTAAATATTATATAATTACTGTAATTACATATTTATCAAAATTATGTAATAATTATAATCATATATTTATTATATTTACCCAAAAATTTCAGACCATAGGTGATCTCATTGCCCTAAAAAATTATTAAAAAAGTAAACAGGAGACCAAGAGAGTTAGGAGTACATGTGCAACACCATCAATAAAATACAAAGAACTGTATTTAGTATATTTATAATTATATATTTATAAATTTATAAATAATTATAAATAAATAAACCTTATATTTAAAATTTATAAATTTATATATAAATAAACATTATTATAATTATTATAATTATTATAATAATAATTTAATAAGGTTTATTTATATAAATATAAATAAACCATATTTATAAATTTATATATAAATAATTATTATAACAATATATTTATTATATTTATAATTATAAATTTATATTTATATAAATAAACATTATTAAATCTTATATAATTATTGTAATTACATATTTAATATAATTATATAGTATTTATAATAATATAATTATATAATTATATATTAAATATTAAATATTTATTATATTTATTATATTTATAATTATATATTTATTATATGTATAATTATATAATTATTATAATGATATAATTATTATAATGATATATTTATTATAAATACATATTTATTAAAGTTATATATTAAATAGATAATTATAATATATAATTATAATTATAATTATATTAAATATATATTTATAATATATTTATTATAATTATGTATTTATTAAATTTATTATTATGTATTTATTATAATTATAAATATATATATATATTATAATTATATATATATTATAATTATATATATTATAATTATATATATTATAATTATATATATTATAATTATATATTTATTTGATTTTTATATTTAATATATTTATATATTTATAATAATTAGATATTTATTATAATTATATATTAATTATAATTATGGATTTTTTATATTTTTAATTATATAAATTATTATAATTTTATATTTATTATATTTATATATTTAAATTATTATAATTTTATATTTATTATATTTATATATTTAAATTATTATACATTTATTATAATTATATAATTATTATATTTTTCTACTTATTATATTTCTAATTATATATTTATTATAATAATTATAATATTATATATTTATTATTTATATATAAATTTATAAATTTAAATATAAGGTTTATTTATATATAATTATTTATATTTATTATAATTATTATAATTATTATTATTTATTATTTATATATAAATTTATAGATTAAATATAAGGTTTATATATATATAATTATTTATAAATTTATAAATATAAATTTATAAGTATAATAATTATATATAATTATTTTTAAATTTATAAATATATAATTATAAATATAATAAATATATAGTATTATAATTATTATAATAAATATATAATTATAAATATAATAAATATATGATTATAATAATTACATAATTATAATAAATATTTGATTACGATAATTATATAAGATTTAATCAACTTTATTTATATAAATATAAATATTTTTAATAATGTTTATTTAAGGGTGCCCACCGACTCCACAACACAATGGCATCTATCTTGTCCATTGGTTGCTAATGTGCAGCGGGTCCAAGCAATAAATTTATTTTCTCAGCAGGAAGATGGTACCATGATGGAGTTATATGTTGATGTTTCTACTATACAACAACAATGTCCAGTTGTACAAAGACCTAGACTTACATGAGTGGTTGAAGATGGTTCACCCCATGAAATTGAGCCTATTCCAAATGATGCAAAAGAGGACAACCTAGATGATCTCCCTGGTAGACTTGTCAATCCGACTTCTGATGAGAAGTTTCATAATTATGGAATAAATGGTAACAACAATGTTGTTTAGAAGGGACCAGCGGAAGTTGAGGAGGAAGTTTCTTGACATGCATTAGTTGTACAACAACCTCGACCCACAATAAATCACCCACCATTATTTACATCTTGGTCAGAAGCAATGAAACATGTTCCTGAATTCAACAGTAATGTTCTAAAACCAACAACTAATTTTCCCAGAGTTTTACCAGATAGGTTTAGTGAGTTGGACAAAACCTTATATGTTTGATGGAATTTTCCAAGTAAAGATGCATTAAA
The DNA here is from genome assembly GCA_963277665.1 of Viscum album. Classification (NCBI taxonomy): domain Eukaryota; kingdom Viridiplantae; phylum Streptophyta; class Magnoliopsida; order Santalales; family Viscaceae; genus Viscum; species Viscum album. Next base: position 417,124,765 of record OY728129.1, read on the forward strand.
AAGCACGCTAAAGAAATTTCACATCGAGTGACACTGTAGATATATAGTTTAGGAATCAAGCCATAGTAAATATTTCATATGGTGTGAGAAGTTTGGGGATGATTGTAGATTCCTCTTGAGGAAGATTTTGGACATTGCATTTAGAGGTTGGAGAATCTCAAGGCTTGAGGCAGATCATACATGTGTTTAGCTGAGCCTAAAAAAAGATCATACCTCATTGTATGTATAATTTGTGTCATCTATTAATGTTGAGATGATTAGTACATGCCCAGATGTTCTGATATCCCTAGTGAAAGAGGGGATAGAACAAACATTCAGTTATAATATTTCCTATAATAAGGCATAGATGGAGAAATATAAGGCAATTGTGAAGGTCTATGGTGATTGGGATGACTCGTATCAGGTGTTTCCACAATTTATAGCCATACTGAGGCACTATAACCATGTTTTATTTCATCTTGATACAAATGAACATGTTTCTTAAGATAACTAACTTGATCCATCTCATGTTGAATTTCATCGGTTGTTTTGGGCATTCCTCCCTTGTATATCTAAATTTCATTTCAAGAAATAGTTCATTCATATTAATGGAACGTTTCTATAAGGAAAATACAAGGGTGTATTGTTTATTGAAACAACCCAAGATGAAAACTATTCACCTCTTCTGCTTACCTTTTCCATTGTGGAGAAGGACAACTATGAATCATGGAGTTGGTTTTTTGCATGTATCAACAACCATTTCACTAACATTCGGGGTTTCTGTTTGATATCTAATCAGCATTATGCAATTAGTAAGGCAATCAATGCAGACCATGATACATAGAGATCCCCAAATGCACATCATCAGTACTGCATAAGACACATTGCTAGCAATGTGGAAAAAACATTCCAAAACAAATTGACAAAGAAGGTAATCACAAGGCTTTGTACGCATTATATTTTTTATTTTTTACTATTTCAACATAAAGATAAAATAAATTTATGTGAAATATCATCTCTTCTATGTAGCATATGAGTTGGATCAATAGAATTTTGAAGAAGGTTTTGAACAAATACACAATGCTAATAATGAAATTTATGATTATATTATGTAGATTCCAAAAGAAAAATAGACATTGGCATATGATAAAGGGGAAGAGGTATGGACACATGACCAAAAACATTGTTGTAAGAACCCAGGTTTTGGGACTCTGAGACTTTGAAAAAATTCTTGATATCATTCTTGAGTAGGGAATTCAGGCGGCGTGCAATTCTGAGGTTCGGTGTGCCTGGAATTAATTATATAAAAATGTCAAGTGTTTTTATATTACGCACGCGTGGTTAACTAGAGAAAATGTGATATCTCTTAGACAGTTGATTGGATCGGAAATCAAAGACCATGGTTGGGTCCGGGACGCGGTGTTTACCCTAGGCGCAACATAAAATAAGTCGGCACGGGATGTTCAGACCCCTCGCTCGTTAGCGGTGTGTCAAATGGATAAATTAAATTAAATTATTCATTTAATAGCTCAAACCCGACTAACTCCTAAATGGTTGCTCGGATGGGAAAACCAAGGGCACCGTTGAGTCCAGAGTGTGCCGTTTACCCTATGATGGGTGTAAAAGTTGCGGGCGCGGGCCTGCTGTGAGAGATGTCACCCAGGGGAAAAATGGTCATTTCGAAATGTCCACTTAGTGATTTTCATCACTCGTGTTCCCTTTCAAATAACTTTTGAACGAAGTATTGGAATTTAAATCCGAGACTTCTGTTGAGTTTAAAATGGGACGTTTTTCCTAGGAGTGATATAAAATAGGTGGGTGCAGAGGTTGCGGAATCCGCGCCCATTGAGAGAGCTTCAGTGAATTTCTATAAATTCGCTTGAGAGGAGACAACCCATATCTCTCTCTCTCTCTCTCTCTCTCTCTCTCTCTCTCTCTCTCTCTCTCTCTCTCTCTCTCTCATGTTCTTCGGCATTCTTCGGCGTTCTTCATCGGATCGAGGAGCGATCTCCGCCGGAGCCTTGGCGGATCGGAGCGGGAGCATCGTGGACGCGTCGCCAATGATGAATGGATCCAACGAGGTAGGATTTCTTCTACTATTTAAGTTCCAATTTAAGTTTTTAAATTAAATGTCCTTCATTGTCCATTTGTTTCATCTTTTATTTTATTATCGTCATCGATGGCCGCACGAACACGGCCATCGATCTATGTTTGGAACCCCGTTCTTGGTTCCATTCTTCGTGAACACCCGCGATAATTTTCGAATGCATCAACCGACTGTCGAATCCTCGATCAGAGGTAGGCGATACGAAGGTCTCATCGCAGGGATCGCAAAAACGTCCTCGGTTTTGAAATCAGGCCAACAGAGCGGTGGCGGCGGCCGTCGGAAGTCCTGGCTCCGGCAAAGGCGGTGGCCGGAGCTCGGGGGGTGCAGCAGTGGAGCCGGCCGGAGGCGTCCATTGCGGCACAGTAGGTCGGGGCGGAGCTCGGAGGGCCAACGAGTGGCAGCCGAAGTACAAGAGGAGACCAGAGGTGCGTCGGGCAGCAGGCGGGGCTCGGAGGGGGTCCGAGCGGTTGGCAGCTGCGCGCGGCGGCCGCAGCGTGTCGAGCGGCCGGAGGCCGAGCCGGAGCGGAGGAGGCGTTGGGGCGCGGCTTCGGCATGGTGTAGCCGGAGAGAGACTGGGCTTCAATCAGGGCCGGCGGTGTGAGGCGGCATCGGCAGGAGGAACCTGCGGCGGGTCGAGCTGGAGCGGAGGAGGCGCTGGAGCGCGGCGGCCTCAGGGTAGCGCGGCGGTGCACCTTCCAGGATGGTGGAGCCGGCGGCGAGAAGGGTAGGCCGCAGCGGGGGCGGCTGGGGCGCTCGGCAGGAGGAACCCGAGGCAGTCAGCGCCTCAGGTGTGCAGCAGGAACAAGGACCCGCATACCGCGGGTCCTGTTGGCGCGACGTGGAGACCAACTTCGGCCGGTCTGCTGGGAAGAAAACTGAACCCGAGGCGGGTCCGGTGCGGCTGGAGTGGGCCACGGCCAGTAGGCCGTGGCAGTTCGGACTGGGTCGGCCAGGGTGAACCGTCCCGGTTGGCCCCCTTATATTCGGGGGTCCGTAATTTCTAAATGGCACGTCCGTTTGAGGCGCCGTCTATGGTTGTGGGCCTGCCTCTACGAAACGGACCTTTTAAGATGAGTTTCGGGGATTTTTGGGTTTTGTGATCAAAGACGGGAGACCCAGAACACTTCAATTTAATAATATTAAATTATTATTAAAGTTGCAACGGACGTGGCCCGCGAGCCGGACATCTGTTTGACGCGCCGTCGGAGGTGCGATGGCCCCAGAGCTGAGACGATCCTTCCAAGGTTGGTTCGGAATCTTTGCGGGTTGGTTTCATTGCTCGGAAGCACAAAACGCAATGTGGGTAATTAATTAATTACTTAATTAATTGATTAACTGTTGCGTCGGACCTAACTCCTGCTTGGGATGTCCGATTGACGCGTCGTCAGTGGAAACATGACCCCAGTCCTCGTGTGGACTTTTTGAGATTCTTTCTGAAGCATTCGGGTTGGAGACTGGGTGCGGGCCCCACAAGGCCTAGTTCGTGTGTTTTACAGTGAAACGCCACTTTTTCACTTGGCATCCGTTTGGGGTGTTTGAGTACTCATTTCTGAGTGTTTTTCCGAGGGGATTGCAACGACACAATCTGCCCGCCTAAATTCGGGCCTGCGGTGTGGGTCCCACGGGGCTCCATTTGCGTATAACGCGGGGAATTGCAGCTTCTACACCCAGAGTCCGTTTTAGGCACCGTCAGTGGCGTTGTGACCCTGGTATCGAGATGAGGTTGACCAGGGTGGTTTTAGGCGATGAAGTCAGAGTTGAGGCATTGGCCCCACGGGCCGTCTTTTGAGATGTGTGCAGCGTACTGCAACTTTCTCATCAGGCGTTCGCTTCGGGCGTATAAATAGTCAATTTGACATGGTTTTCCAAGAGCATTGTGATGGTGCAGTTCACCCGACCTTTTTCAGGATCGTGGTGTGGGCCCCACTCAGGCTGGCTACGGTGAATATTACATTTTCCACCGGGAGCCCGTTTTCAGCGAGTAAGTAGTCTATATCATGTGTTTTTCCATGAGGATTACAACGGTGTAACCTGTTCAGGAAAGTGGAGCCTCTTACATGATCATATTAAATGTGGATAATGGAAAGGCGATGGCCAGAGGTTACTTTAATGCACTCCAAACCTACGCACGGTAGGGTTGCTAGTGACACCGAGTGATGGCACGGGTGTTGAACCTATACTTTTTGATTTGTTCTCGAGTTGGGTGGTTGCGGGATACTCACTCCGTGTTCTGTTTCCCAGGGTTGTACCATCCAGTAGGGATGGCTAGAGCAGTTTTGGGTTTACCCTATAGTAGAGACTGGGTAGTGGGTTGCTCATCGACTTCTTCCGGGTCTACCCTCCAGCAGGGCTGGGCAGTGGGTCACCTGTCAATGTATTTTGGGTCTACCCGCCAGCATGGCTAGGCAGTGGGTCGCCTGTCGACATATTCCGGGTCTACCCTCCAGCAGGGCTGGGCAGTGGGTCGTCTGTCGACATATTCCAGGTCTACCATCCAGTAGGGTTGGGCAGTGGGTCGCCTGTCGACGTATTCCAGGTTTACCTTCTAGCAGGGATGGATAGTGGGTCACCTGTCGATGTATTTTGGGTCTACCCTCCAGCACGGTTGGGCAGTGGGTTGCCTGTCGACGTATTTTGGGTTTACCCTCCAGCAGGGATGGGCATTGGGTCGCCTGTCGATGTGTTCCGGGTTTACCCCCCAGGACGGATGGGCAGTGGGTCTCCTAATTATGTATTAGGGTTTACCCTCCATTAGGGCTGGGCAGTGGGTCACCCGTTGGCATTTCAGACTCGGTCCTTATCTATGAGGTTAGTTAGTGACTTTTCTCCGTGACTACCGGAGCAGGACCATTGGTTGTATGGGTCAGTGTTGTGATAGCTTTTGCATGACCTTAGGAAATATGAGGACGAGGGGTGATTTTCCCACTAATATGCGTCCTTTCTACGCGACCTAAAATCCATGCAGGTGAGTCAGTGTCGCCCAAAGCGGATAGTATAGAGGTGCGGTGATTGAGCCCCTTTGACTTGTACCTCCTAGGTTGATGTGTAGGACGTTTGGGTTCAGTGTTGGATGTCCTTTGAACTATTGGTGACTCTTCTTGGTCTGAGCTTGGAGATAGAGATCCCCTTACACACTCATTTGGGTTTCTCGTTGAGCATATATATACGCATCCTATTGTTGTTCCCACTTCCTGGGTTCGGTTACTCTCCTTCTAAGAGGGGAAAAGACGTGTGGGGTATGCCACGTGCTTTTCGTGTCTAGCTCCTCTTGGTTGGACGAGTCTACTCTCTTGCTATAGGCAGCGAAGACTTGATGAGAAGTTCGTCTTCTCACCGTCTCTAGCTCCTTGCGTCTAGATGAGTCTGGTTCCTTTCTCTTGTTGGGTTGAGTTGCACTCTCTCTCTTTTGCACCCTTACACTGTTCTTTACTCTGTATACGACTCACCATTTTAGTACCTCCCTTGTTGATCCCTCGAGCTTTCGGGGCATCCTACTGAGTATTTTTATACTCACCCCTGCTTGGGATTTTCCCGCACTTGGTGTGCCCTTGCAGACGACGGACAGGTCGGTCGAGACTATAGAGGAGTGTAGAGGACACAGGATCTTGGGCTGTATTCAGTGGCCATAGCAAGACTTTCTGGGTGTGAGACTCACCAGCAGTTTACCTTTGTTTTACCTATTTTCGGGTTGTGGCACCTTTCTGGTTGGGTGCGTGTTTTTCCCCTTTTACTGCTCAGTTTGCTTGTCAACACTTTACTTGTACTGGTTAGAGGTCGATGCATGTATGTTGATTCCCCTTTTGTAGCAGTATTGTATCTTTTTTCCCTTTATTTTCACTTTTTCATTGATTTGGTTGCATGTGTGTGTACAGTTTCTTAGGCAAAGGCCTCCCCTAGTTTGTTGTGCCTTCGGCGCTAGTCGCCAGCCCCTAGCTTATGGAGGCGGGCTTGGGGTAGTTGCAACTCGAGCCCTAGTACAGTTCAGGTCGTGACAATTGTGGAGTTCATAAATGGTGTCTTTAAGGAGATTCACAAGTTATCTAAAACTGTCCTAGTTCAATAGACATTATATCACTGCGTGAAGTACTTTGTTGATAGAAAAAAACTAGCCTCACATGGAATTCATCCGGTGCTAAGGTACTCAAGACACTTTCAATGAGAGATTGAAAATAATATTAAAGAATATTTTGGTTACAATGTCTACCTTTTTCAATGAGAAGACTCTTGATTTTAAGTTCAATAGTGTTCAGACCCCATCACAAATAACATTAGTAAAAAATGGTGGTATTACTGGAAATGAAGAAATGTTATGGTAGAAACTTCCAGGCCTTACGGTTTCCATGCGCACATGACATCACAGTATGTGCCTCTGGGGACATATCATGGGAAGAATATGTTGATCTAGTGTAGTAGATAGACACCATTGGTAATTTTTATGTTTCATTGTGGATACCTATTGGGGAGTTTCATTATTTCTCAATGCATTAAGGCTAGCTGATAGTGATACCTAACATTAACTGGTTGCATCCCTGTGGGAGTCCAAAGGCCAACATAATGCAAAATGAGATGTGCTAGCCTCAAGAATATAGGCAGAGGTTGAGATGCACCATATGTCATAAAAAAGTTCATAACTGGGAACAATTCCCAAACATTGTTGGGTTGAGTTCACACTCTCAGCCACAATGATGTATTGTCTTCATCGTGATATTATCATATTGTAAATTATATTTTGTTATCTCTTCTTTTTTACCTTGGTTTTCAAAACATTATTTGACTGATATTCTAATAAAATTTTATATAATGAAATAATAGTATCATATATTAGGATACAAGACGATGTTATAAAATTTCAGTATAATTAAGATTATATGATCAACCATATTTTTCAATATCAGTTACACTATCAGAATCATGATCAGAAAACATTTTCGACGTATAGAGTCATGTTTTACCTGTGTGTACTGCTATGGTGAGGTTATACACATTGATAAAGGATCTTGTTATAATACAAAACCAACAATAGAGGTTAGTACAACTGATTCTGTAACACTAACTGAACTTCAAAAAAGAATTTGTTGGAAATAAACCATAGTGTAGGAGGAATAGTGACAATGATGGAAGTGATGGAATTAGTTTACATCATCACCATTGTCATTTTCACTGTTCCTCCTGCATCGTAGTTCATTTCCCACAAATTCTTTCTTGAAGTTCAGCTAGTGTTACAGAATGACCTGCACATGTGAGAAAATAATCAAGAAACATACCATCATGTGGAAAGTCATACATAAATTTCAAATCACACCATTTTCTTATAAACATTTACATAACAATGACAAAAATTTTATATATATAAATATATAAAACCATATCATACAAAACACCCTTTTTTAGGTAAAATCATATCTTAACAACACGTTAGTAATATGATTTGAAAAACATGAAGACACACCCCTTTCTTTTGGTAAGAATAACTTCATAAAACAATGTGAATAAACATGGAATGTCCTGAATTCTACAAGACATAACATTCTACTGTCCATAATGTTATATTTACATTTTACACGTATGACTCATTTCATTTGTTTATATATAAATGGATGATAACATACGACTCACTCGGTAAGATAACCATGTTTCTCATATCCTATTAGATAGTGGTGAGGATCGATCAATGAGGGTGCGTCGAGCGCATCATTTTCATCACAGTGATCATCCACATGACATTATACTATACATATGTCGTGCTTGATTCTATGTCATTACCATATCAGATTTCACATTTATCAAACATCACCTGCTTTCTACCATCATGGAGAGGTGGAGACCAGAGACACACACATTCCACCTGTCTAGGGGAGAGACGACCACCACCCTCCAGGATGTGGCAGGGATTCTTTTCCTTCTGATCTAGGGGAATCCATTATTGGACCCACTCATTCATCTTGGCCAATCATTTCTCAATGATTGTGAGGATTCTACATTTTTTCTGACCGTAGGTCTAAAAATGGAGCGTCGATATCTATGCCTTGGTTGGAGGAAAAGATTCCATATTTACCCAATGATTCTGATAAGCAGACTCATGCGTTATGCCTATGCATATAGATTATGCCTTGTTGGAGGGACCATGTGTGTTGATCACTCAGGGATGCATGTGCACATGATGTATCTACCCCTACTAGAGAACTTTGATCAGGTAGGGATGTATAGCTGGGGATCAGCCTACTTGGAATACACGTACAGATAATTACGTAGTTTATCCCATCATGACTGCATAGATTTTGAGGGATGCACCAATCTTCTTCATATGTGGGAATGTGAGAGCATCCCCTTATTCCTCCCTCAACTTGCTGGTCTGCTAATTATTGTGGAGGTGCTACATAATGCTCTGTATAGACACTGGTATGATCACTCATCTCAATTATCTTATGATGCTACTAGGAGTTATTGAATTTAATTTCTCATTATTTTTTACTATTGATGTTTTATTTTATAGCTCGTATGAGAGACATAGTTTCTTCACGATTCTAAGACACCATTTGGGTGCATATTGGCTCAAGATGGACTGTCTCTTACCTAATCAGATATGTATATACAATCTATCACTGTATAACAAATTTAATAATAGTATCAATTTTTTTTGGTAAGGAGTTTTTTTGATAAACATCATATGTCCTTTCAGATTTCATGGCTTCCATACTGGATAATAATAGACCAGTTTCCACCATATTACACTGTTGGGATTGAGGATGGTATTGTTGTAGTTCCCCTCATTCACTTACATATTGTTGAGTGGAACAACCTAATAGAGTCAGATGCCAGTTTTTCTATGTTTATCCAATTACTTTTCCATCGAGATAGACAAATAAACTTCATGACGTGAAGCTGACAGGGAGGTAGGATAAGGACTGGTGTCGAGTACATGATGACTTTCTCAACTACTCGTGCAATTGTGTAGAGTTTGGTATCCAGGGTGTACCTACCAATCAATTCTTTCTTTTGGAGTAGGTCGAGTATGAGACATGGTATATGCTGAATCCTATACTATATCTTACCTAACACTGTAGAGAGATTAATAAGAATGTAAGTCAATAAATTTACATTAGTTTTTTTTATTGAACTATTTTATAAATCATTTAGAACCTCTTTAAAGCGAAATCACTCAGATCATCTTGTTTACATGAGTGATGAAGAGGAGGAAGGGGTCTCTAGCTGGATAGTCATCCATGCTAAAGAGCTAGAGCAGATGTCATATCATCATGTGCTTTCCAAGAGAATCTTCAAGAGTCCAGCCTAGATAGAGGAGGTTCCAACCCCAGAGGAACATCCTGCAGAAACTGCTAGTGGTGAGGAGCCACGACAATGATGATAAAGTAGAAAGCGTCGTGATGCACGTGAGGTCTCACCTGTTCCACAGGCAGAGGTCGACCCTCTACTAGTCCAACCTGAACTGGTTGAGGATGTGCCTCAGGTGGAATGGGATATGTATTTATTGACAGGATATCCACAGTTCTTTCCAGCTTGGGGTCCAGATCCATCGCAGCCATGGGTTCCAGATCCATAACAGCCTTGGTGCCCAGATCCATCACATCCTTGGGGTATATCTCCATTGTAGGCTTGGTTCCCCACTATAATGATGGTAGTTCCTTCTACCACCCTAGTGGATGAAGGATCAGGAGTACAATATGGAATGCATTTGACAGCTCCTCCCACTGACACATAGGTAGAGGATGCAACAATCGACATTCCAGTGCCTGAGGATCATCCCTTTCTCATTCATCAGAATCCACAACAAACACGAAGTTGATTCCCTATTCATAGACAACCATGTGGCAAAGAAGCTCCTCTCTATAGACCTAGACATTGATTATTTTTTTTATATGTTTTATGTCTATTGAAATGAAGATACTATTATTTATATTATCCCTTCTAATATGTTTATCTAGTGTTTCAGTTTTCATTAATATTTTAAGCACAATTTATATTTAACATCTTTCAAAGATGACTACATGAACCATAGGAATAATTAGTAAATTTCAAGTAGATAACATTAAAATATTATAAAATATACAATATAAAAATAATGTAAATAAAATTTAAAGGATAGGTTGAACATCTAAAAAGTTTTTGAAAATAAAAAGAGTTTCATAAATAAAATCAATAATAGAAAATGAAATTAATGTAAGAAAAGTTACTCAGAAGTGAGATTAAAAAGAAGGAATGTCGAGGAGGATCCAAAGCCACCTATTTGACATTGAAAGCCTATAAAACATAAACTATATGACCCATATAAATAAAAATTAAAAATTAGACTATTTCTTATATGTTTAATCCATGTTTTAATTTTTATTTATATTGGTCTTATAGTTTATATTTTATAGTCTAGCAAAGTCATGTACTTGAAACAATTTTAATTTTCCAGTTTGTGGATTAGAAAGATTATAAATTATTTTTCATTAAAAAAATTTAAGAAATTATTTTATTTTTGAATATTTATTATATGTTTAATCCATGTTTTAATTTTAATTTATATTAGTTGTATATTTTATATTTATAGGCTAGAAAATTCATATACTTGAAACATTTTTAAGTTTCAAGTTGGTGGATTATAAAGCTTTTAAATTTTTTTCATAAACATTTTTTAAGAAATTATTTTTATTTTTGAATTTATTATATTTTTAATCCATGTTTTAATTTTAACTTATTTTGGTCTTATAGTTTATATTTTATAGGATATCAAAGTCACATACTTGAAACATTTTTATGTTTCAAATTGGTGGATTAGAAATCTTATAAATTCTTTTTCATCAATATTTTTTAAGATTTTTTTTATTTTTGACTAATTCTTATATGATTAATCCATGTTTTAATTTTCATTTATATTGGTATTATAGTTTATATTTTATTGGCTATCAAGGCCATATACTTGAAACATTTTTATGTTTCAACTTGGTGGATAAGAAAGCTTATAAATTATTTTCATCAACAATTTTTAAGAAATTCTATTTATTTTCCACTATTTCTTATATGTTTCATCCATGTTTTAATTTTCATTTATATTGTTCTTATAGTTTATATTTTATAGGCTAGAAAAGTCACATACTTGATAAAATTTTATATTTTAAGTTGGTTAATTAGAAAGATTATAAATTAGTTTTCATCATTATTTTGTAAGAAATTCTTTTTATTTTCGACTATTTCTTATATGTTAAATCCATGTTTTAATTTTCATTTGTATTTGTCTTATATTTTATATTTTATTGGTGAAAAAAGTCATGTACTTGAAACATTTTAATGTTTCAACTTGTTGGATTATAAAGCTTATAAATTATTTTTTATCAATATTTTTTAAGAAATTGTTTTTATTTTCGACTACTTATTATATGTTTAATACATGTTTTAATTTTTTTATACTTGTCTTATATTTTATATTTTATATGCCAGCAAAGTCACGTAGTTGAATAAGAGGTAAATTATTCTGAAACATTTATATATATATATAAACATAAAAAAATAAAAAATAAAAAATAAAAAATTTACATATATAAAATGAATATTTTAAATATTTTTTTGTTTTAGGGGAAAGGCAGTAGCGGTGATGTAACCTTTAGGGTGCATTTATTTTAAAAAAACTAACTTACATATTTTAATTTTTTTAGAAGACATATTAAAAAAATCTTTTAAAAGCTAATAAATTTAAAGTACAAAAAGATACGAATAAGAAAAATAATGAAAATATAAAACTAATAAAAATATTAGATATAATTATAAATATATATATATATATATATATGTATATATGTACATATGATTAGATATACATAAAATATAATTATTAATTAGATAAAATTATAATATAAACTACATAAAATAATAATACTATTAAATATTAATTTAATAAAAAACTAATAAAATTAATACTACTATGATTATTATGAAAAATATTTATAAAAAATAACTAATATAGAAAATTTATATAACTGCTAAAAAATATTAATAAATAAAAAAATCTAATATTAATTAGACTAAAAATAATAAAAGGGCTAGATATTAAATTTTAATAAAGTATAAAATTAATAAAAACTTATAATAATAATAATAAATAACAAATATTAAAATATAATTAAATAAAAATTATAAAGATAATAAAAACACTACAAAACTAAGAAAATAAACTAAAAACACTAAAAAGGGTTAAAATATTTAATTAAATCTATGTTAGAAAATTATAAAAATACTAGTGAAATCCATGTACATAAAAAATTCATAGCATTATATTTAAAGATGGAGATATTCACTACAATGAAAATAATAAAACAAGATAATTATTTAATTTATTTATTTTTATTTAACCTATGATGTCTTTTTCAAAAACATCCAGCACTAACAAATATTATGTCACGCCTAGTGTAAAATCGACATTCTAAACTCAACGATGCAATTAGATTTATGATTTGGGACCCCCTGTTTAAATGTTATTCTACTTTTTTAGGAAAACTGTATGTGTGTTCTATTTAATATATTAATACATTTCAAACATTTATTCTGGGAACACTGGGCCTCAAAATTGCACGTCATCTCAGCACCTGGTCTCGAAAATAATCAATATAATATCCAAAAATAATATATGGAAAAAAAGATTCATCACAAAACCATACATGGTTAATGAAAACTATCCATCTCTATAAGCAAAGAATTAACACTCATATTCTTTGAAATATGGAATTAATTTAAGATCATTATTGAGATTAATTTTAACTTTCCTAGAATCACCCCAAATTCAATCACAAGAACAACCAAGCATGATACATGTATCGCTCTTAGGTATCTACCTTACAATCCACATCATATTTACTAGTATGCTCTTGAATCTCAAGGTCATTGCATCACATCCAAAGGTACCCTAATTTCTTATACATTATCACGTCTCCCTTACTATGTTATAAGTTATGTTTGATTATTACTATTTCTATACTATTCCATGCAATCCTCACTAGTGGTTCACCCCAAAATCCATCCTAGAACTCATATATGTTTTGGAAACCAATCTATCTTGACTGTAAGAACCCAGATCTTCTTCTTAGGTATGTTTTCCTTTTTCTAGTGTTTTTGGGGAAAAGAAAAATTTCTAGAAATTTATTAACTAAACGTCATGTACTTTATGAGTACATGCCGTGTACTCGGTTACCGCGGGTAGCCAGGTGTTAGTCATGTAACGGCCGAGCACGTGGTTGTGTGTGGTGACCTAGAGATTGCCTAATGCGGGGGGGGGTGAAGGCAGGTACACGTCATTTACTTATAAATTACACACCGTGTACTTTCTTTATTTTCATTAAATGTGTCGGGGTCGCGTCTGATGGATATAATCTTCTCTTTCTCAACCTTGTTTGTCCAAGAGAGACCGTACGACCGCGATTCTTCTCTAGGCCCCCGATTGAGCATCCATTATCTGATTCAACCACCGTCGATTGCATAGGGATCACCTCAGTAATCTCTTCCTTATTCTATAGCCTCATTTTCCGATTCCTCCTCTTTCTCAAGTTATATTCGGTTGAACGTTTTAGATGTTTTTGTAGATATAAGGTGTTCTTGGGTGATTCAAGGCTTGAGTTTCACGTATAACGATCTTAAAACACTGAGGTAGGTGGTTTGTGCCTTCTCATAGTTAGTCTTTGAGTTATATGTGTAAAAGTGCCCAATACCCTTGAACGAGGTATTGCGTGTTTATCTTTTTAGACCTAATGTTTTCATTATATGCCTGGGTTGTTTGGATAGAAGTTATATGTTGTGAATAGGGTTTACTTTGCCTTACTATTGAGGTTTTTCCCATGTTTTCTTGTTTTAACCATTTGTTCTAGTTTTTCCTGTTAGGTTGCTGCTTTGTTTTTCATACCTAGTATTGTTAGGATGGGGTGTTTTATCTGACTTGATGTTATGCTATAGTTTGTTTATCCAATTAGTTCTAGAGGTTTACATTGGCTTCCATGTATTTTTGTGCTCGTTTAACTTACACAGGGCCGTGAGAACCTGGTGTAGTAGACCATAGGGAGAATGGATGTGAGGGCTTCTCTAGAGGGTCTGTTTTTACTATTACGATGTGAGACCATAGATGGAATTGATGTAAGTGCTTCCTCAGAGTGTCTGTAGTTCCTCGACACGGGCCACAGGGGGAATGAGACATAAGTGCTTCCCAAGAGAGCCTTTTAGTTACTGATTTGAGACTATATGGGGAATTTATGGTGAGTGATTCCACAAAGAGTTTGTGAAAAAGCTGAACCAGAGGGGTTAGACTGTGTGTACTTCCTAGAGGGTTACTTGTGTTTTCTAGGTAGAACCAGAGGGGATTAGGCTATGAGAACATCCCATAGGGTTACCTATTTGTGATTATCTGCTTACTTGATGTTTGGATTTTGAATGATTTGAAACTGTAAGAATGTTTACTGTTGATTACTTCCTTGTTTACTGCTTCTTTTTCTTATTACCTGCCATATATATTAACTGACTATTAGGCATAGATCTCTTGGTGGTTTCCTACTTGTATTTAGTCTCACACCCTGTTTGGGGCATGATTTTGGGCTCAAACAGATTATATTTTTGCAGGTATTGATAAGTTCAAGTGCCCTCTACTTTATGTACTTGACTGCTTTGGAGATGGAGAGAAGGGGACTAAGCTGAGGCTTACGATGCTGAGAAGGTGTTTACTATTTTCTTTTGTACTTTGGTTTAGTACTGTATTTCATCATTGTTACATGTTTGGCTGCTTTCCTAGACATATGTATCATGCATAATTTATATATATGGGCTCTGGTTGTTTATTACTTCCATTGTTCACTTATTGCATGATTTACTAATTCTGCTATTGTTATCTATTTCTCTTTCACTATGTTACTCTTCCAACGAGGGAATAGTTTCCCCACTATCACACCCAATTCCCTCACTGCTAGTTGGAAGCCTCTGGCGTTAGGGGAAATGCACTTGAGGCCATGTGACCAACCGGGTATGGGGCGCCTCTGGGTAGCTTCCGAAACCGGGACGTTACAAAGTGGTATGAGAGGAATTCTTTTCTCTTGACTTACTATTTGGAGCATATAGAGAGGGATATAAAGGAATAGGTACTTGGTAATAAGTTTTACCTAGGAGTACCTAACCCGTGTATAGGGAATAGACAATCTACCTCGTTTATTGCAATTTTTCTGGTTTTCCTATTTTACAGTTGATTTGATTTTCACCATTGGGTGACCCACATGTATGTTGATGTTATTGTTATTGAGGTTCTATTTTTGTTTCAACCCAATGATATGAGGGTATGAATTCTCATGCATCATATAGTAACTTTCTAATAATCACATGTCATGCATTCTTGCCTTTCCATTTAGGGTGCATTAGCGATTTCATGTTGTTGAGATAGGTGTTGTGCTAGATATGCATGTTTTTGTGATAGATTCCTTGATAAAATACATGTTTTTTGATAGGGTAATGTTTTTGTAAGGTTTTTTTTTTGAATGAATTCCAAAATTTGGTTCTTGAGGTGTTATGGGCCCTCATGGATAAGAATTTGGTGGATCATTGCCTTGTTTTCCTTGTATATGACATGTATAAGATTTCAAGGTTTGATTTGTGGGGAGTATGGGCCCTCACAGATCAGAATTTGGCACTTAAAGGTTCTTTTCAGTGTTTTCTGGGTTCCAGAGTAGTTTCTGAGGCTTACTATCTGGAAAAACCCAGAATACACGGCGTGTAATGTTGAATACACACCATGTGTTCTTCTGTTCGGGAAGAAACTATTTTTCTTAAGTACATTCTATATACCATATATACATGTCATGCAGTATCTAACCGTGTCTCAGACTATTTGGGTAGAGAAACATGGTTTGGAAATCTCTAGTAGGACACACTGTGTACTAGATGTACACGTCGTGTTGTAGAACCGTGTAACCGGCTATGTCACTAACAACACGGTTCGGTTGAGTCTTTTCTAAAACACACCGTGCATTGTCAGCCATGTGTTCACCCATGTAACTAATAGCACATGTAGTTGAAACCTAAACAGTACACACTATATCCATCTATAACACACCGTGTAGGTTGAGTCGTGTGACTAACAACACGGGTCGGTGAAGTTTGTCTAGTACACGCCATGTCTGGAACTAACACACCATGTAGTCTTGTTTTAGGAGAACTGTGTGAATTATCCGTGTAGAAGAACTCAGGAAAGGGAAGGGGATTCAAGTACATGCCATGTATTATGACAACACGCCATGTGTATGGGGTGTTACACAACCTGAGTTGGCATAAGTACACACCCATGTGTAAGGCTTAAGGGAACACGCCGTGTAGGCATTATACACAACGTGTACCCATGTTTTGAAAAACTTGAATTCTTTATTTCTCTTATTCTCTCCTTACTCTTCTATTTTTCAAACCTTGATAATCTTGGTCTAAGGTGTGTGCTTGACCTTAAAGATTCATGCCACCAAGATGTACTCCAGTTGTATGCCAGTTGAAAGGCGATGATCAGACACCGGACATGGCTAGTCAGGGACTACCAGCAGATCCTCCAATAGTGTCGATCTTAGCACCAGCTGTCATTATGGACATTGGTGCTGATGCATAGTTCTAAGAGGGCTTCATGAGGATCATGTAGACCTTCTGAGGAGTACCGCATCCTACCCCTTATATGGTAGAGTTGATACAGGTTTTCCAGTAGTAGTATCCTCCCACCTTCACCGGGGAAGGAGGACCTCAGGCTACAGAGTCATGGTTAGAATCCATGCTTTCTATCTTCGAGCATCTAGAGACACCTCCAGAGAGGAGTATCAAGCTCACTACATACATGATTTGGTATTCCTCCAAGAGATGGTGGGATGTGATCTCACAGGCGGGACACTAGTAGGTTATGGATTGGGATGAATTCCAATGTGCTTTTTATAAATACTTCTATCCAGAGACCTTGAGGGTCGATTGAGCCTAAGAGTTCATGGGTATGGAGCGGGGTACTCTCTCATTCATGGAGTACTCTTCTCGTTTCACAAAGCTGCAGCGCTTCATGCCTATTCCAGGAGGTGATGAGTTATTTTTTGCAAGGAATTTTGAGGATGGTCTTAGGCACGACATCAGATCTTAGGTAAACATCTTTATGTTGACTTCCATTACTTCTATAGTCAACCAGGCGCTGATCTCAGAGTGAAATTTGAGGGATTATGGAGTTCTGAGCTAGGGTGGTTCAACATATGGGTTTAGTATCCCTCCTAATAATAGCAAGAATCATCGTGGGGGGTCTTCGTGCGATGATCTAAGGAGGTGAGACACTTCTTCTGATAGTCAGGTGGTGTGTTACCAATGCAGAAAGAGTGGGAATATAAGGCCACATTACTCGAGAGACCCAGTGGAGTACCAATCTTGAAACAAGATGGGGCATCTTCAACACTTTTTTCAGATCTTCTCACTAGTATCTAGTGATAGGGGGTCTTCTATGACTCCTTGTTTAGAAGCAGCACCACCAGTTTCTCATCAGTATGGGAACTAGAGTTCTTCCGGCCGTTCAGGCTGAGGTGGAGGTCGCAGCCATGGTAGTCAGTCACCAGGATTTCAGCGATAGTAGGGTGGATTATCTTAGAGTAGTTAGGCAAGGTCATAGGGCCACGATGTAGGTCAGACTTTTGCTGTGGAGCAGACCTAGTAGGAGCAAGATCCCATACCCTCTACAGTTCGAGGTACTATCAAAGTTTCCTCAGTTTTAGCTTTTTCTCTTTTTGATATAGGGACTTCCCATAGCTTTATATCTGTTGCTGTTGGGGAGATCCTTAGGCTCTGTGTATTTTCTTATGCTGATGTCTTAATGTTGGACACTCCGTTGGGGACAAGAACAATTAGTGTACATCAATGCAAGGAGTTCTCTCTTGATGTTGGTGGGTGTCACTTCTTATGGGACATTTATGTATTAGATATGGAAGGATATGATGTCATTATCAAAATGGACTAGTTATTTTCCTTCCAGGTTGTTGTCAATTTCTATCACTGTAGGGTGAGTTTCACATCACCAAAGGGTGGATCATTTCTTCATAAGGGAGAATGGGATGTCCATGTGAGCAGAGCAGGACCCGAGCATCATGGGTTGGGAGGAGTTACAGCCCATATTTCTATTCTTTATTTGGATGACTAGGGGACTTCTTAGATGGAATTTCCTCCAGTGGTGGATTGTTTCAGGGATTTCTTTCTAGATGAATTTTCAGGTTTTCCTCTAGAGCCAAAGGTAGACTTTTCTATTGATATCTTGCTAGGATTGGCACCAGTGTCCATTACTCCTTACATTTTGGCTACACTAGAGTTATAGGAGCTCAGGAAGCGGTTGGAGGAATTGTAGGCAAAGGGTTTTTTCCGAACCAGTACTTCTCCTTGGGGTTCGCCTGTCCTATTTGTAAAGAAGGAAGACGGTACTCTCCGACTTTATGCATATTATCGAAAGTTGAAACGATTGATGTTCAAGAACCGATATCCCTTACTAAGGATTGATGATCTCTTTGAACATCTTTGAGGATCCTGGGAGTTCTCAAAGATTGACTTGAGGTTCGATTATAATCATTTGGGAATTAGACTATCTGACATACCTCTTACAACCTTCTAGATCCGGTATGGTCTATACGAGTATGTGGTTATTCTTTTCGGTCTCACGAACGCGCCTTCAGTCTTCATGGCATTGATGAACCGAGTGTTCCATCCATACTTGGATTCTTTGGTGGTAGTTTTCGTGGACGATATCATGGTGTACTCTCACACTCGACATGACCATGATACCCATCTTGAGATCATTTTGAGTATACTGAGATAGCACCAGTTATATGATAAGATCTCAAAATACTACTTTTGAGTGGACCAGATTCACTTCATGGGTCATGTTATCTCAGAGACAGGAGTATCAGTAGACCTTGAGAAAGTGATAGCTTTAGTTTCTTGGGAGTATCCAAAGAACGTCTTTGTGGTGCAGAGTTTTATAGGGATGGCTAGATACTATAGACATTTCATACAAGACTTCTCATGCTTAGCAGCGCCATAGACGAGTCTGACTAAGAAGGGTTCAAAGTTCTTGTGGTCAGATTCTTGTGAGTCAGCCTTTTAAGAGCTGAAAGGGAGGTTGACTTCAGCACCGATACTAGTTTTTCTAGATCCAAGAAAGAGCTATACTGTGTACTATGATGCATTAGGTATTGATCTTGGAGCAGTGCTTATGCAGGTGGGAGGAGTCATTGCGTACGGATCTCGGCAGTTGAGGCCACATGAGAGAAATTACCCGATGCACGATCTTGATTTGGTTGTAGTTGTTCATGCCTTACATTTTTGGATACATTATCTTTTGGGAGATAATTTTGTGGTTTTCACGGACCACAAAAGTCTCAAGTATATCTTAACTCAGTGTGACTTTAATTTGAGACAACGAAGGTGGGTTTAGTACCTTCAGTCTTTTGACTTTGATCTTTCTTACACATCTGGGAAAGGCAACATAGTAGCTGATGTGTTGAGCAATAGGACTCAGATACAGGATGTTCAGGAGGCCAGTAGTGAGTGGAAGCTTTCTCTGAGATGCATTTGGAGGTGCACGACAGACAGGGGAAAACGTTTCTTTCTTCTGTAACTATTACCTCTACTCTTCTTGATCGAGTGCGAATGAGGAAGCTATTAGATTCTGAAGTCCTAGTCCTAAGGGAAAGTGTGTTAGGAGAGGACCCTATTTCTAGATGTACCATAGGCGAGAATGACATCTTGAATTTTCATGGGCACGTATGGGTGTCAGCAGACATACACGAGGAGATGATACGAGACTTTCATTCCTCAGTTTGGGCAGTTCATCATGTTGTCACCAAGATGTATCATGATCTACACCGTTAGTATTGGTGTCCAGGTATGAAAAGAGATGTTTCTAGTTTCTTGATGAGGTGTTCCACCTATCAGCAGGTGAAGGCAGAGCATCAGCGACCAGTAGGGATTTTACAGCAGTTACCCATTACTGAGTGTAAGTGGAATGATGTTGCGATGGATTTCATGAAAGGTCTTCTGAGGTACCCTCGATGGAATGATGTTGTTTGGGTTTTCATTGAAAGGATCACAAAGGTTTCTCACTTCTTCCCAATCAATGAGACTTTTAGTGTTGATGAGTTGGGATGGTTGTACATCTGTGAGATCGTATTTCTACATGGAGTTCCAAAATTCATTGTGTCAGATAGGGATGCACGTTTTACATCTCAGGTCTGGTAGATATTGCAGAAGGCCTTGGGTACATAGGTACTTCTGAGCACAGCTTACCACCCCCAGACAGATGGATAGCCCGAGCGTATGATTCAGGTGCATGAGGACATGCTTCTTACATGCATCCTGGATTTTGAAGGTTCATGGGATAATCACATTCCTCTAGTGGAGTTTGCCTACAATAATAGTTTTCAAGTAAATATTTAGATGGCACTTTATGAGGCTTTGTAAGGTAGCCCATGTCGTTTACCCTTATGCTAGCTGGAGGTAGGAGAGGTAACTATGTTGGGGCCTCGTATTGTCCAGGAGACCATAGAGTAGATAGAGTTGATTCAGAAGAGGATGGCTACTGCACAGTCTCGACAGAAGTATTATGTTGATCAGCGGAGACGACCTCTGGAGTTAGAGGTTGGGGATTAGGTTTTCCTATGTGTCACATAGAGTTTGGGGCATAGGAGGATTAAGAGACGGGGTAAGCTTTCACCAAGGTACGTCGGTCCATTTGAGGTTTTGGAGAGAGTTGGGTTAGTTGCCTATCAGTTGCAGTAACCTCAGAGGTACCAGGATATGCACGATGTCTTCCACGTTTCTCAGCTCTGACGTTACTTCTCAGACCCATCGCATGTTTTTCAACCCGAGGAGGTTGAGTTAGAGGTGGATGCCTCATTTGAGTAGTATCCTTTCCATATTGTTGATTGTAGTATGAAGGTTCTTCATGGCCAGTCTATTCCTCTGGTAAGAGTGTTATGGCATCACGGACGAGTGCAGGATGAGACTTGGGAGAGGGAAGCCGATGTACGGTCATAGTGACCGGAGCTGTTTGAGGATTCTTATTCTATGCTGCCTGTCTAGGGAAATTTAGGGATGAATTTCATTAAGGGTGGAAGTTTGTAAGAGCTCAGATCTTCTTCTCAGGTATGTTTTCCTTTTTCTAGTTTTTTTGGGGAAAAGAGGAATTTCTGGAAATTTTTTAATTACACACCTTGTACTTTATGAGTACACACCGTGTACTCAGTTACCGCAGGTAGCTGGGTGTTGGTTGCGTAACGGCCAAGCACACAGCCGTGTGTGGTGACCTGGAGACCGCCTAATGTGGGGGCCGGTGAAGGCAAGTACACACCGCGTACTTTTTTCCATTAAACGTATCGGGGTCACGTCTGACAGATAAAACCATCTCCTTCTCGACTTAGTTCATCCAAGAGAGATTGTACGACCATGATTCTTATTTAGGCCCCTGACCAAGGATCCATTCTCTGATTCGACCGCATCTATTGCGTTGGGATAACCTTAGAAGCTCTTCTTTATTTTAGAGCTTCGTTTCTTGATTCCTCCTCTTTCTCAAGTTATCTATGGTTGAACGTTTTAGATGTTTTTGTAGATATATGGTGTTCTTAGGTGATTCAAGGCTTGAGGTTCATGTACAACGATCCTACAACATTGAGGTAGGTGGTTTGTGCCTTCTCGTAGTTAGTCTTTGAGTTATATGTGAAAAGGTTCCCAATACCCTTGAATGAGGTATTGCATGTTTATGTTTTTAGCCCTAATGTTTTATTGCTATGCCTTGGTTGTTTGGATAGAGGTTATATGTTGAGAATAGGGTTTATTTTTCCTTTCTATGGAGGTTTTTTCCATGTTTTCTTGTTTTGATCGTTTGGTCTAGTTTTTTCTGTTAGGTTGCTGCTTTTTTTTCATACCTAGTATTTTTAGGATGGAGTGTTTTATCTAAGTTGATGTTATGTTATAGTTTGTTTATCCAAGTAGTTCTAGAGGTTTAATTTGGCTGCCATGTATTGATCTGCTCATTTAACATACACAGGTCCGTGAGAACCTCATGTAGTAGACCATAGGGAGAATAGATGAGAGGGATTCTCCAGAGGGTCTGTTTTTACTATTACGATGCGAGACCATAGGGGGAATTGACATAAGTGCTTCCTCAGAGTGTTTGTAGTTCCTCAACATGAACACATGGTGAATGAGATGTAAGTGCTTCCTGAGAGTACCTTTTAGTTACTAATTCAAGACTCTAGGGGGAATTAACGATGAGTGCTTCCTCAGAGAGTCTGTGAAAAAGTTGAACCAGAGGGGTTAGACTCTGTGTAATTCCTAGAGGGTTACTTGTGTTTTCTAGGAAGGAACAGAGGGGATTATTCTGTGAGAACATCCTAAAGGATTACCTATTTTTGATTATCTTCTTACTTGATGTGTGGTGTTTAAATGCTTTGAAACTGTATGAATGTTTACCGTTGAGTAGTTCCTTGTTTACTGCTTCTTTTGCTTATTGCCTGCCATCTATATTCACTGACTGTTATGCACATATCTCTTGGTGATGGGATTTATTCTCACACCCTATTTTGGTCATGCTTTTGGGGCCAAATAGATTATATTGTTGTAGGTATAGATTAGGTCAAGCGCCCTTCTACTTCAAGTACTTAACTGCTTTGGAGCTGGAGAGCAGGGGACCAAGCTAAGGCTTGCAATGCTAAGAAGTTGTTTACTGTTTCCATTTGTACTTTGGTTTAGTACTATATTTCAGAATTGTGACATGTTTGGATGCTTTCCTAGACATATGTATCATGCATCATTTATATATATGGGCTCCAGTTGTTTATTACTTCTACTGTTCACTTATTTTATGATTTACTACTTATGCTATTGTTATATGTTTCTATTCTATTGTGTCACTCTTCCAATGAGGGCATAGTTTCCCCACTATCACACCCAAGGTCCTTGCTTCTAGTCGGCAGCCTCTTGCGTTAGGGGAAATCTTCTTGAGGTCATGTGACCAACCGGGTACGGGGTGCCTCTGTGTGGCTTCCATAATCGGGATGTTACAATAACCCACCATCACTAGGAACCTATATTATATCTTTAGTGAAGATGAGTGAAATCCTTTATCCCCGCATCCAGTAGGCCATGGGTTGGTGACTATCACCAAGGTTATAAAACACTTAAAATGTATGAATTTCCATAAAAAATATTAGAAAAAAATATAAATCACCAATAAATTCTATATAATATAAATTCAAACCCATCCCACAATGCATGTAAATGTATACATAAACAATATATAAAAAGTAAATACCAATAACAAATCCAATGATAACAACTATGACAACATCTCTATGTCTTGAGAAATTAATGCCAATCTTGATCACATACTCCCTCATAAAAATATTTTAAACTAATTTATATATTTAGGGGTGTACATAAAAGTGAACATAGTAGGATACTCCCCAACTGACCTCATGAAAATTTGGAAGAAGAATACTAATGACTTAATGAATAAATAGAACCAGTTAAAATACACCTATCTTCATCCATCTATCATGCAACATCACTATGGGACACTCAACCAATATCACATCATAGTATAGGAATATATAATCAAAAGAATATATGTCATGAAGGCACCCTTCATCCACTTCCATACTGATCTAGTTTCTCTCTCACCCTAATGAAATATGTCTTGTGCTTTAATCCCTTCCATATCCATGCATCCACATAACCATATACCATATCATAGTCATAGACACATATAGACAGCCATGTATGATATCACCATGTCACAACCACACATCACATCATCATCATGGTACGGTATTGTGAACATGAAGGATATAAACCTTGTTCTCTCCTCCTACCATGCATGACCCCTACCATGCATCCAAATCTCTACCACATAACCATGTACCCTATTATATATATATATATATATATATATTATTTTACCACTATCCACTATAGCCCATTTGTATATACCAATCATGAGTCATCATATCCCACACTTCATTTGGAGGTAGATCGGGGAAGAGGGAGTAGTTATATCTCTATTCCCATTATGAATTGGATGTGAGGGGAAACCCCTGAAACCCATGTCATTATATGTTTTTTGGTTAGGTTACTGAACTTGGTTAGTTTTGGATAATAATTAACATGAAAATGTAAGAATATCATATATCCAACCATGTCCAACTGATGGGTTTATACTCCAATAAACACCACAAGGTCCTATAAGATCCACCTCACTATCACCAACTTTAACCAATGTCTGATTCCATCACTATCATAGATTAGGGAAAGGGCAGCGCCGACCTTTATCAGTGCTAAAAAAATGTGATGATAAAAGGGGGCCTTTATCTGTATTACAAAAGGCACCAATAAATCAACCCTTTATCAGTGATAAAAATGCACTGATAGAGGTGTACCCTTTATCAGTGCTTTTTTTAGCGTTGATAAAATTTATATTTATCAGCGCTGTTATTAGCACTGATAAAAGTTTCTAATAAAAAAATTATTAATTTATATAAATCTATTATATTTATATTCAAAAATAGTGTTTATTTATACACATTAAATAAAAAACGCATATTTATAATTAATATATATTTCTTAATAATACAAATATATATATATAATGTTTTTAAAAATGTATTTATAAGATTATAAATATATATTTAAATAATTACATGATTATAGCAAATTTTATTAACTAATAAATATATTTATTATATTTATAAATATATATTTATAATTTTATATTTATAATTATATATTTATAATTATATATTTATAATTATATTTATTATATATTTATTATTATATATTTATTATTATATATAAATACCTATAATATATATATAATTATAAATAAATAAATATATTTAAATAAATATATGTTTCCAATGAATTTTCTCAATAAATATATTGATGTGTAAGTATAATTGATGTGCATATGTTATGTATTCATCATGAATTAATGTTCATTTATACATTACACCATTATTATTATTTATTCATGTTATCCATATGTGGTGACTCATTTTTTATTATCTACATACTCTACTTGGTATATGATTCATTCATATTATACCCATGAATATATTCTCATAAATACTTATAAAATTATCATAAATATATTTTAAATAATAAATATATGTATTAAATTTATTATTATAAATTTTTAATTATATGTAAATACTTTTTAACTATATTTGTTTATAATTATAATTGTAACTAAATATATATATAATTATAAAATTACAATGGATACGTCTATTATAATTATATATATATATATATTTAAATATATTTATAATTATATAAAAATATTTATAAAAATATTTACTTATAGTTATAATTATAAATATATATGTGTAAATAATTATAAAATTATAATATAAATATTTATTATACTTATAATGTTATAAATATATATAATTAATTAAATATATTTATTAATATAAAAAAATATTTATAAATAAGTTCAAATATTTTTTAATTATAATTATAAATAAATATTGATATATTTAAATAATTATAAAATTATAATAAATATATTAATTATATATTTTAATAAAATTATAAATATAATAATTATATTTTTCATAATTTTATAATTAATTAAATATATATATATATTTATAATTCTTATAATGTTAAAAATATATATAAAAATAGATAATTATATATATATATATATATATATATTAGGTGTTTGGGGGTACAATTATATTCAAACACATACATACCTCACACACTGGACAGAAAGGTAGGTCATATCCCCCCAAGGGGATAACCCACCCATCAATCCTTATTTATTCATTTCATGGCCTGTAGGCCCAGTGGACAGGAATCTCATTACATGGCCCATACACCTAGTGGACATGAAACCCATAATTTCCATCCCAAAGGCCCATCAGTGAATAGTGTAGTTACAGTACCCGGACTGCAATAGTACCTGCTACAGTACCACCACCACTACAGTTCCAACAATTGTGCCCACCACTACTACAATGTCGTCAGTGCTACAGTTCCACCGATGCTACAGTTCTGCTATAATACCACTACAGTGCTGCTACAATAACTTGCACCCAATGGGTTTTGAACCCCCAACATCAATGTAGTATTATAGGGTGATTACCACTAATCCAAACCCCAACTACATTATATAAATATATATAATTATACTAAAAAGGTTTTGGAGAAAGGCATGATCTCTCTTAAAAAATTATTATAAAAGTGAAAGACATAGAGAAAGGATGGGGTCAAACTAGGAGACAAACCCTCATCCAAAATGAAGAGGATTAGAACCATCCTCTTAATCATGATCAGAGATATTAGCAGCATATTTCCACTCAGACTATGAATTCCCTTGATTGAAAATCATGGAGTACTTTTCTTTGATCTTTTGCTGCTCCATCCTGAGTTGTCTCACAGAACGGAAACACCCTTGCATTGTGGCCCAATCATCATGACCACATCCTCAAACATGAAATTTCAGATGAAAAACCCTATTCCAAGACTTGGGTTGTTTCCATGCCCCTTCTATTTCATCCCTCCCAAATTTAGTTGAGGAAATTTTCTCATCTGTGATGCATTCATCATCCATAGTTTGATCAATCTTCTGAATGTCTTGCAAACCTACATCCAGTTGACTGCTTTCAATGACCATTTTCCCTTTTTCAACCATTGAAATTTGATCATCAATTGTACCATCTACTTGCATGTTATTGATATCATGATCATATAGGGGATATTCCCCAAGTTAGTTCTCAAAATAGCTCTACCCAGCATCATTATAAGATGAAGTATCAATAACAACAATGTATGACCAAAGATTTTCACCAGAGATCTACATAGGCACATTTTTATGAATCTCAAAACCGCCTTGTGTTCCACCATGTATGAAAATTCCCTCATCAAGGTCATCCTTATTCTAAGTGTCAGGTTTCACAGTAGGTCTATCTTTGGGAGGCATGTCCAGTGGTTGAACTCCGCGAGTGACTGCCATCGTGGGATGCACTCTGCTCATGCCTTTCTCATCATTCCTATTCTCATCCAATGGCAAATTAAATATGAAATTCACCATAGGGTGTACATTATTATTGAATATGGTGAAAAGAATATTTTTCCTGCATTCAAAATCCAAATTCCCTATATTCCCACATATCCTGCAAAAGGAAGGGTTTTATCAAACTCTATTGAGAGTTACAACTATCGATTAGCAGCTAGCTGTATAACTAAGTCTGTAAGAGTTGAGAAAAGGTCAAATTCTACAAGCACCCTCACAAAATGTCCAAAATGAGAAATCTCTATTTCTATGTAAAATTTTATTGGAGCTCCTACAACATAGGAAATGTCCCACAACAACTGCAAATGCCAAAAATCCACAGTAGACCATGAATTTGTATCCACATCCGAGTGATGGAGTTCTTCATCATAGAAGGACTGAAGAAGGGATCCCAATCTTGGATCCTTAAAATTAAAAGTTTAATAGAAACAAAACCCAAGCCCCATGCTCAATATTTTAGATCACCATAAGGGAAAATGATATTAGAAAACCCCTTTACCGATCGAGGTGATCCTCCATCCACTAAAGCCCCAGATTTGACGAACCTACCTTTTCAGATATTCAGCCTTCTAGAGATTACCCTAAGAGGTCAATCTCCCAAGAATCGAGTGCTTGAAAATCCCAAGACTATTTGCAATCAGTTGATGATTAGCTTCAACAATTGCTATCAACCCATTTTTCATGACCCTAGAAGAGTTCGTGCACCTTGAATAAAAAAACATGATTTGACTTCACCATATCAGCAAAATAAGTGATATTATCCTTATGCTCTTATGATAATCAAACCACAGGGAAATTTTCCAAGCCAGTCGGAACTGAGGCCAAGTCCCCCTTCCGATCCATTGACTTCAACAGCCCAATGATCACCGATTACTGTTGTGCAGATCAAAAAACTGGTAGGACCACAACTCCCCCTGATCTATTGACTTTGATGGCCCTAACCACTTACCTCATAGATTCTTTCCTTTGAGACTTTGGTAGATCCATAGAAACCTTAGTAGAACTAGACTCTGATAGAACTTGTATAGCCACTTTAATAGATCGGGACTCCGGTAGAAATTTCGTAGCCGCCTTAGCTGATCATGACTTTGGTAGAACATCTACCTTAGCAGATTGGGACTCCAGTAGAACATTTGTAGCCACCTTAGCAGATCGAGACTCTGGTAAAAAATCCACCATAATAGATCGGGACTCTAAAAAAACATCAATAGCCACCTTAGAAGATCGAGACTCCAATAGAACATTCGTAGCTACCTGTGTAGATCGGGACTCCAATAAAACAGATCAAGACTCCGATAAAAATATGTAATAAATATGTAATAAATATTTATTTATATAAATATATAATAAATATATAATTTAATTTTTTTTAATAAATATATATTTATTTATAGTTATAATTATAAAAATATATATTTATTTAAATAATTATAAAATTATAAGAAATGTATTTATTATAATTATAATTTTAAAAATATATATAATTAATATATTTTTTATAATTTTATAATTATTTAAATATAATATATTTATTTTGAATTATAATTATAAATATTTGTATTTATTTATAAATATTTGTATATATTTATAAATATATTGTTTTAATTATATATTATTTTATCATTATAAATATAAGAAATAAAATTAGTATAATTTTATAATTCTTTAAATAAATAAATATAATTTTATAGTTTTAAAAATAAATAAATATATATTAATAATTATATATAATAAATATATTAATTATATATAATTATAAATATATTAAATATATTTATTATAATTTTATAACTATAAATATATATATATATATATAATATTTATAATTTCATAAATATATATAATAATATAAATATATTTATTATATATATAAATATAAATAATTAAAATTTATTTATATTTATAATTATAAATTAATAAATATATATTTATTATATATACAATTTTATAAATTTATATAGTAATATAAATAAATTATTAACATTATAGCTTTATTAGTGCTGATAAACACACCTTTTATCAGTGCCTTTTTAGCATTGATAAAGGCCTATCTTTATCAGCTCTAAAAAAGTACTGATACAAGAATGTTTTATCAACACTTTATATTTTAGCACGGATAGAACATACACTTATCAACGCTTTTTAACTAGCACTGATAAAAGATTTACCTATTTTCTAAATGAACATTAACAGTTGACTACTTCTATCACACGCCTCAAGCTCTCGTGTAAGCTGACCTCTACCATCGCCTACCCCTCCTTTGTCGTTATTGACCCCTCCAATGTCGCTGACCCCTCCTCTACCCTGACCCCTCATTTGACACCATGAATCCATCCTCTGCTACCATGAATCCCTCTTTCATCACGAACCCCACCCCCATCGCGAACCCCACCTCTGCAGCCCTCTGAACCCCACCTTCACCGCGAACCCACCTCTGCCGCAAACCCCACCTTCGCCACTGAACCCATCCTCTGGCACGAACCCCTCCTCCTCCACAAACCCCACCTCTACTGCAAACCCCTCCATGACCTCCACCGCCACTGCCGCCGCCGCTAGACCCTATTGCTGTCACCAAACCTCTAAATCTAATGTATGTTCTTATTTGGCATATGAGACTAGTTTTGGTATTACGTGACTCCTAGTATTGTGAATCTGGTTATATGATCTAGTGGTATGACTATTTACCCCATGATGTTGATTGATACTGAGGTAATTTTCATGGTTTAATGTCATTCCTATTGAGTTTTAAGTTGGTGGGATGTCGTGTGAGGCCCAATGACCAATGTTAAGTATGAATAAGAGTGGGTATAATTTCCTAAGGCTTGACTTATACTCTCAAGTGGAATTTAATGCGGTGGGATAAGAACTATGTTGGATATGTCTTTTTTGACATGAAAATTTTTTTTGGTGGTTATGAAAGTCTTTTAATGGAAAATTCATCGTATTTGTGCTTATTTTTTGGATGGTGGGTATGCATTAATTTTGACTTGGAACTATGAAACTAGAATAGGAATTGATGTTCACACATTTATGGAGGTGTTGTATATCGAAAACTACACTGAGCATGTCATTAGACATCTAAGAATGTGTTTTGACAGAAAATTATAATAGTTTAGGGTACCATATCTTAGAGTTGGATTCTTTTAGCTAGGACCTAAGGTGAGGATCATCACAGGATGAATGATTAGTTGGATGAAAACCCTTGTTTTTCTCAGGATATATTGGTGTGGGTGACTGTCGTGTTAAGGTTTTGATAATGGATTTTATATATGGATTGTGTTTTGGCAGTGTAAGAACCTTTAATTAATTTTTTTCTCTATAATCATCTCTAACATTCAAGGATGGAACGTAGCAATTTGTCTTATAATTAATAAAAATATAATGCCATTAGTTTTGTTTGGATGAACATAAAGGATTCTATAGGATGATTAGTGTTATTTTATGGAGGTTTTAAGAACCTGTGTCTGTACAAGTCTTAAATTTTATTGAAAATTTTAATTTTCATCTCTTGGGATGGTATACTTTTTAATTTTACATCAAAATTTGATTCTAAAGGTGTGTAACTCTTCAAAAATTGTTAATGGACATAGAAAAAGTCCATTGGATATTGGGAAGGATTGATAGGACACTAGATAAGACCTAGGGTGGTTGGGCTACTTGTAGCCGACAGCTAGTCACTGGCAATCCACCAAATAGTTGATGGGGTATTTAAAGGGTAAAATTACATTTTTACCCCCCTCAAATTTTTAGAGGGGGTCCCATATTATCCACCTTTTTCTATATTTCTTATCTATGAGTTTCTTTATACTTTTTCTCCTCATTAAGACAAGGGGTGTTTTAATAAAATTTTTGTTAGGTCCACAAGGTCGAATACCTTGAGGGGGGTGAATCAGGGTATGACGGATTAAAACTTCTACCCCTTTGGATCTTGTTTCGTTGAAAAAAAATTCAATTCTATTTACCTACCATAGTAGTATATGAACACATATTAAATCATGCACAGGACGTAGCTATTTTTACTTGCTTCACCCTAACTGTGCTACTTCCAAGGAGCATATAACTACAATTTTTCAATGTACCAAATTCTCTAAGTCTCACTAAAAATAATGAGTAAAATGTTTGGGCTAGATCTTCTATGCCCAGACACACTGCCTTTACAAGGTTTAGAGTCTTCTCACTGAATCCCCAAGGGTCACTCCCTATGCATCTTTCTCCGGATCACTGCCAGTGGAAAGGGTCACCATCTTCCTCTTACTACGATCACTACTCTAGGAAAGGAATCCACATATAGTTTATATACTTGTAGGTCAAACACAGTTTATGGATATGTAGGTCCCTTCATTTACATGAATTCATGCATCATCAACTTTAGGTAGATGCTCTATTGAAGTTCTTTTTTCACCCATAGATGAATTCCACCTTCCCAAGTATTGATAGGTACCAGAAAATACTTTCAAAAACTGATTTGAATCTTTCACAAGCTTCCTTGTGAAAATTGAGAACCACCTGCACCTCCCATGTACTATGTACCAGGTTTGGTATGTGGAACAACTCCTTTGAGTACTGCTGTCACTACTGTGAACCACCCTTAATCCACAGACTTCCACCACCTTCAATATTGTGCACTGCCTCCATGTATTGATCCTGCAAACCTCCTCTATGAAACCCCTTCTGTCTACAAACTATTCTTTGTTCGTAGACTGCCTTTGCGAATCACCCTATGTCTGTGAACTATTCATTGTTTGCAGAATGACTTTGTAAACTACCTACGTACTGCACCATTTTCCTCTACATACCATGTCCTTTTTGGGATACAATCTTCTTCATAAACCTTCAACAAAATTTCTTCTGCACGAACCACTTTAGCTTTCTCGGGATTCTCCCTCGTAGACTTCCTTCAGACATTTCCAAATTCTTGGATCAAAAATATGTTCTCTATTGATATTTGATCACCACTTTAATCGGTGTGATTAACAATTCTTAAATAGTAAAAGATATCCACAATATCTGCTAATCCAATATTTATCTAATCTTTAATTCATCCTTCACTACATATCAATAATTTTTCCGTCACGAACTATAGGCCACCCACAAACCTTTTTTAATATCTGGTCCACATACTGCCTCTATTCCTACGTGGTCGATCTTCTACGCTGATGTCAAGCCATCTGCGTGCCGCACTGCCATATGATGTGAACCATTTTTTGTTTTGCGAACCGCTCTGGCGTACCATTCCCACCGCTTTGCATACCATTCGTGGAACATGGTACGCGGTCCATGAATTATGGTACACAGTTCTCATCCTTTTCCAATTTTCTTCAAAATTCTTCATACTATTCACTATTATGAATAAATCCTTCTTTTTTCAACATCAAACTCCCAATTTTGATGCCCAACATTTTGGAAAACACTGGGAAACTATGCCACATTAAAAACCCGTCTTTGGAAAACACCAACCATACTCATTTGCAGTCATCTGGATTTGTCAACAAAAAAAACCACACCCAAAACATACTGAGAGGACACCTTGATGGATTTTTTCCAAACAATTGTATTATTAATCAATGATTCAAACTCAATTAGTCTATTTTGTTATCATCCTCCTTTCATTATAATTTTCCATCTTTTTAGTTTGGGTTTTTGAGATGATTCCATCCTAGCATAGTGGAATCATATGATTCTCATAATGATCTTACTTAGCCAAGCTAGAATAAATCTCAAGATGATGTCTACATGTCATCACATACCATTTCAGAGAGATATATCACTGCAGCAATATTTCAAAGTTTAAAAAAAATTATTCAATTTAAGATTTTTTAATGTCATTGGTTATGGAATTGGAATGGGATGATACCAGGAGTGTGTAATATACCACTTGTGTGTATTTGTTCATGGTTCGAGTGAAGTGGTGGGACCTAGAAAATAATTAGAAAATTATTTATAATGGGATAAAATTGTAATTTAATTTTGGTTTGTTTAAAATTATTTTTGGTTTTACTTTATATTTTGGATCATGTCTAAAACTTTTATAGCTTTATATTTTATAAAATGTTGGTTATTTTTTATTCATGTATATTTTATAAAGTACATATCTTAGTATTTATGTCTTTGTGAAAATTCCTATGTTGATCTTTTATAACGATTCAAGTTTTTTGAAATTTTTATTAAAAATATATATGTGTTAAAAATACCATTTTTGGTTTTAAATATCTTTAAAATGACTTAAACACTTGGTATAGAATTGGGTTTCATTCCAAGTGTTTGTCAACTGACCCAATTAGATTTCAAAAAAGGATGTGAATGTTTTGAAAATTTATTTAATGTGGGTTTTATTTTAACAAGGTGTGTGTGGGGTTTTAAATGAAAATTTTTAAAATATACAATGTTTTCAATAATTTTAAATGATTAATACTATTGGGTCATGAAGTTCCCTTGAATGATTAAAAAAATGAATTGTGGTTTTTTGAAACAGTCCTTGGAAGTTATTGGTTTATTTTAAAAATGGTGTGTTATTTTAATGAGGAATTTGTGTAAATGGTTGATATTTTTAATGGGAAATCATGTGTTATTTTATAAATAGTTTAAAAAGTAGATCTGAAACTTGGTTTTTCCATAATATTTTAAGTTTAAATTTTTATAGAATTTGTAAAACCGTTAAATTATATAGGTAATACAAGTAGATTAATAATAATACCATTAAAGTCCATGTCACTAACTCTATCCAACCCATAGGATATCCATCATGACCTCACTCTCGAAAAAGGTAATTTAGTGTTTAACCCCATTACAACTCTTAAGCCTACTTTTCATCCAACATCACCTACATAGTTTAAATTAGGTGACTCCTCTAAAAATAAATCTTCTTTCTAGTTTGGTGTTAGATTATAAGGGGATGAGTCTCAGGGAACAAAATGTAATAATAACTATCATTTAGATGTTGAGTTCCCCTTCTTTGAAAATACCCTTTTTTATTTATTACAAGTACACAGCCTTATTACATACATAATCTTGAATTTAGTCAAGAAAACACTACCCTTTACACTGAGGATCATTTCAAGTTTAGATCTTTAGAGAGTTGGGACAATATATTCATATCATTGCACATTATTACAAAGTGGATACCATAAAAACAATTTCCATTTTTTTCAAAATATAAAACATTAAAACTTAAACATGACTCATTGACAATTCTTCAACATTTAACATGGCATCCTTCCTTATCTTACACACCCATTAACCTGTGAAAATCATTTAAAAACTTGGGATGATCATAAAATCTCATTAAGGGATGGAAATAAAGGAAAGAGCACATTAGTTCATGAACACTCATAATGTATGAAAGCATTTTCAAAAGACATTCTTGTCACCCATATATACTTACTTAGTGTAACATTAGATTTACACAAGATCCACACAAAACATGATAACATAAATATAATCATAAAGGTATATTGGGGCATTACTTACATAATCTTGTAACCATCTTGGCTACCATATAATTTTTAACCCTCACGGCTACCTTACTTTGTATAACCATCGTAGTTACACTTGGAGTAACCATACGACCGACCTCCGACATACACATACCCAATGAATTGGAGGGAGATATAGGTCCCACCATTCATCATAAATAATGTGATGGCATGGACCCTCATGGACCACACCTTTGCCAAAATATGGATCCTAGGGGTGGCGTCTCGGTGGGTGCGACTGATCGGTATGCGACCGATCGGTGTGCGACCGATCGGCATGTGACCAATCAGTGTGTGCCCGATCGATGTGCGACTTATCGGTTCCCCAATGACCAGTGTGACGCGATCAGTGTGTCACCGATTGGTGCGACTGATTGGTCACACCGATCGGTGTGCGGCATGATCGGTGTGTCACTGATTGGTGCCTCATCGATCAGTGCGATCGATCGATGTGACCGATTGGTATGACCGATCGGTGTGTGGCATGATCAGTGCCACCCGGCCTTGTCGGATTTTTCTTCTAAAGTTTCTCCTATAACACAACTTTTAGGCCTTTTTAACCTTTTTTAAGTGCTTCAAGGCTGTTTTTAATCCCTTAATCAATTTTTAAATTACTAAGGGTGGGGAGACCCTCAACGGACTCAGCTGTGTGTCCACGTATCGTGCCCCTCTATTTATATAAAATCCGTTAAAATCACAAATTTTACCACCTTTTCTGATAGGAATCATTAAATAACAATTAATCCCATTGTGTGTAACCACCCAACCGCATGGGGAACCATGATCCAACTTTAAAGCTGTTCAAATCCCCATATCCCGTAACAATGGGATCTTATCTATATATCGCATGGGAATTTCTTCTTCTTCTTATTCATTTTGGCCAACCTCCTTTTCTTCCCAGTGTGTTTGGAGTCTCCCTTCCTGAGACAAGAGGTGCGCCTATGCTGGAGCCTTTCTACTCACCTATGGAGTCCCTGACGTTCTTGGCGTGTGGAAAACTTCGATCCTTGATTAACCAAGTAGGTTTTTTCCTTCGTCTCTCCTTACTGTGTATCATCTGGGGTTGGTATGCTATTGTTTCTGTGGGTATTGATGAAACCAAACTTAATGAAGATAATGAACAGACCTTTAAATAATGAAGGGGGTGTGATCGATGTTCTTCTGTACTCTTTTATGTTGATATGTGTTGTAAACTTTATGGGCTTGTGCTCACTGAAACTCATGGTT
Organism: Viscum album; assembly: GCA_963277665.1. Lineage (NCBI taxonomy): Eukaryota > Viridiplantae > Streptophyta > Magnoliopsida > Santalales > Viscaceae > Viscum > Viscum album. Next base: position 417,160,637 of record OY728129.1, read on the forward strand.
GTTGGCGGTATTTCTTTGCGTCCTAATGAACCCTTGTCTTTGGTGATGACTAAATAACTGTAACATGGAAATTAGTTAGTCACCTAAACTCAGTTGGTTTAAATGTATGTTCAGTAAAACAAGAATCCTTTTGTGACCACCCCAATTAACAAACCGAAAGAAGAACCTAATGAATGATGTGCTTGAACCTGGAAGTTTCCCACTCTGTTTTGGTAGTAGGTGTTTTGTTATGATAGGTGCCTATGGGAAGATGTGAATGGGGATGGGATCCTATGTTGTGGCACAGTTTTTGGTTGTGAATCTGAAATGGTGAGGGGCGGTATCTCGAGGCTTGGTTTGGTTCCAGTACTATGAGGGATCTCACTTATCCCTTTGTTGTTGTGACTTCACAGGAGAACTGGGTGTGAATGCTTAAATTTCTATTTGGTTGTTTATCTTTTCCTGGCTTGTGGTTATGCCTATTAGTTGCCCGGTAGTGTAGAATTCACCCAAATGGGATCACTTGAACATGAAAAAAATAATGGTTTAAATAGGGAATTGGTTTTGGGGATGAGTTGTGACTTGGTCGCAAGTGTTGTGCTTTTCTTTATGAATGAATAGTAACGAGGGTGTTTGTGCTTAGGTTTTGGAGCCCTAGGTTGGGATGAGTGTCTGTTACCTATACATATATTTTATTTCTTATGTTTCTTATTCATGCCCCACCCAAGTTGAGCACTTAGTGCCGAACACCCCCATTTCATAGGGGAGGATGTTTTTTTTTTCAACACTCCTATGAGTGGCTGGTTATTAGCTCCTTTTCTGCTCCCTTTACCAAATAGCCCAAGACTCTTTGGGAAGGCTGTGACGGCCTGAGGTCCATTATAGCCCAAGATTCTTCGGGTAGGGTAGTTGTGGTGGTTGGACCAGGTGTGTGCGGACAGGTTGTTCCCAAGAATCTTCGGGATGAGGCCCAGGTGTCTTCGGGTGTGGCAGTAGTTGTTCTGGCCCAGGTGTTTGCGGGCATGGTTACGCATGGTGGTTGTGGCCCAGGTGTTTGCGGGCGGGATGGTGTTTGTGGCCTAGGTGTTTGCGGGTGGGATGTGTGGTTGTGGCCCAGGTGTGTGTGGGCGGGGTGTGGCAGTGGGACTGCGATGAGAATGGCGGGATTGGTACGATGCGTAGGATGTCTTTAATAACCAGTGGGAAAGTGGCGTTGGGTTCCCAAATATCGACGTTCTATTACTATACATTACTTGACTTGCATTATTTTGTGAGTGTGCCTTGGTGAGGCTTGGGTGGATAGTTTACCTTGCTAGATGTTTTGGTTATCTCTTTTTCTTACAGGGCATTAGAATGCCTCTCCACTTGTGCACGAGGGCCCTTGGTTTTCTCTACTGAGTATACTTATATGCTCACCCTACGTATATAAAACTGCTTTCAAGTTTCCAGGAGGACTTCAGGAATCATGTGGGACCATACTAGCTCAGACCTTGGGGCAGTTGCTGTTGTCATTTTCCTTTTTCTTGGTACTTTACCTTTGGAGTTCTTATGGCTTGTATCTTTTACTTTTGAACATGCATATGGGAATGGTTTACTTTAGGATTTACTTTTAATTTAAACTTTGGTGTTTTTGAGATTTCTATCTTATCTCCTGATCATATAAAAATAAAAAGGGTAATGCCTTCCATCTTGTGTGTGATTCTATACCCTTGGTGCTGGTCGCCACTCCATGACCTATCGAAGGCGGGTCTCCGGGGTCATTATCTCTCCTTCAACTTAAAGAAGGAAGGGTATGGCAATCTGATGTCCCTTCTCTCCTTTTGGTGAAGGCAGGTCATGACAAATAATTCCCAAGAACCAAAACAAAATCATAAAACATTAATAATTCCATAAAAACATTGATTTGGAATTTTGAAAAACCGAATTTTAAAAGAGGTTTTTTAAAAAGAAAGCCACTTATAAATTACATAAAATTTAAGAGAGGATTAATAGAGTGGATGGATTATGTATATATACTATAAATACACATAATAAAACATAATATAAACAAAACCCATCACACAAAAAATTTAAATAGCACATAAATAATGAAGTAGAAGGTTAACCCAAAAAAAGGAAAATGGGTTAAGAATTCCCTTACCTCAGGTTTGTCTTACTTCAAACTTGTTTAAACTTCCTGTATAATGGTTAAAAGAGTGTTATTAGTATTTTAAAAAAACATTTTCAGGTTTATAAAATTTCATATTATCATATCATAACATCATTTCACCCTTTAATTGTTAGTATTTTTCTCCTTTCATTTTTTTTGGGTGAGTTCTTAACATGATTTCTATAATTGGTTCATGGTGGACGTTCTTGTTGATTGGAAGTGAAACTACAGAATTGGAATGGAGTAGTATTTAAATATATCTAGTAACATAAATTATACCATTTATCATTTTGAATTCTTACATGAGGATGATTCACAAGTTAAAACATTAATGATGTTCATTTAGATCATTTTAGTGGTTCTTTGATAATAACGACTTCATTTCATTTTATAAATTAAAAACATGTGTTAAAAATAATTAAAGAACCATGTATGAGATATAATACATATATTATAACTTTTTTCAAACATAAAAATGGTTTCATAACCATACTTGAAAGAGTTAATGAAAATTGAAATCACATCATCCACGATGTCTGTAATTCGACACATCACGAGCAATGTTTTTATTCCTTGAATAAGTGGAAGAGGAGAAAAATAATGATGAATAATTTTCCATGAACATGATAAAATCCATAATATACATTATTTATGGATATTTAATGCCTCTTAGGTAATAAGATATGAATAAATAATGAGAAATGAACTCAAAATAAAAGAGAAATTGAGAAATCCCTTACAAAAATTCGGCAGCCTAACGGCTACGCAACATGGTTTTAGAAAATTTTAAAAAGAGAGGGGACAAGGGTCACCCATACATAAATGAATAATAATATAGATTAGATAATGAATAAGAAGTAAATAAGAACATGGTATGGAAACATGAAAGTTATACCACATAAAAGAGAACTTGAATGGAAAAAGAAAGAAATTGAGAATTTTCTTACCTTGTAGAGTAACCCTTAGAACATGAAGGTTGGGACCTCGGGGGCTTGAGTAAACCTTGGTAGTACTAATAATATGGTAAGGATAATAGAGCTTCGTTGAGTAGGAATTGGGAATGGAGTTAATGGAATAATGGGTTGGTATTTATAGGTAAAGTAAGGGAATGTTTTAATAATTTCCAAGGGACACCTCATGGGTGGTATTTCCAAAATCATGGGCTTTCCCATGGTATTTGTCCATGGTATAAGACACTTGGGACACCTCACATCTTATTTAACTATAAAAAAGTATACCAGATTTATGAAATCATTATTACATCATTAATTATGTCATTAACACACTGAAACTAAAAACTGTATTTTTTACTAGTCACCGAAAAATCAACTATTTCAGAAAAATTACCAAAATTCACCCTAAAAATTTATCGACGTGTATATTTCAAAAATGAAGTCCATTTTTTGAAAATAATTTTCTAAATATTTTTAATTTAATTTTTAAATAAAATCATACTTAAATAAAAAATTAATTATTTAAAAACTATAACTACTTTTATATCACATTGAAAAATTAATTAAGATGTCAATATCTTAAAGCCTTAAAAAAATAAAATAATAATACAATTTACTATTCATTAGGGTCATATTACAATTCATATTACTATTCATAAGGGTATGTTACTATTCACCAAAAAAACAAGTTGGTTCCAATAGACTCCAAATAACATACTGAGCACAATTGTAGATGACAGTTTCTTGAAATTCAAAACATAGAAGTGGAAAAGTTATGTTTTAAAGGCTAGTTATAAATATCTACATTAAAAAAAAGTTCCATGAATTTGTATTTATTTTTAGAAAAACTAGGTGTGTTACATTTATATTATTAAATATTAATATTACTAGATAAAATAGGATGGATATTAATAAAGAATGGATGTATGCCAAATGTTTAACAAAAGAGTATGAAAATAGAGCGAAAGAGTTCATCAAGTTTGCAAAGAATCATGCATATAACCCCTCTTAAATCCCTTGTCCATGTTTATACTATTTTTTATTGAAGTCTAATTAGTCCATAGGATTTTAAAGAACACTTGATCTGTCATGGAATAGATTAAAATTATAAATGTTGGACTAAATAGGGGAAAAAGAAAATATAGCTAGTGGATGGGATAAATCCGCGTTTTATGGATTATCTGATATGATTACAAGTGTGGAAAATGAATAAGACCATATTGAGGATGTGATTATAGATGTGAATGTTGATGAAGATCATATTGAAAAAATGAAATGGTCATTTGAAGATGAACTTTATGATTTAGAAAAATTGTTTGAGAAGTTAAAGAGTTGTGAAAAGAAGACATTGTAAATTGGTTGCACTTAATATATAGAATATTCAACCATACTGAAGCTGTATAATTTGAAAGTAGAAAATGGATAGAGTGATTCTAGTTTTACGATACTACTTGTTCTCTTGAATGATATTATCCCAGAAGATAATGGGTTCTCGAGCCGAACATATGACACCAAAATAATACTACTCTTGATGGGTATTATCTCTGAAAGAATACATGACTACCCAAATAATTGTATACTATTTCTAAAGGTCCAAAAATCACTTACATAATTCCCAAAGTTTTTTTCTTCTTCATAAATTAAATATGAATCCGATCCTACGAAATTTGTATAGTACTTTCTAATCATTCCATGGTTTAGGTGCCTATATAGAAGTGAGGTGAGTGCATCCCAATTGATATGGAATATAGATACAAGAAATAAATATGGGAAACTACATCACTCAAAAAACTCTCCTCAGTGAAAGATAATTGATCATGAGTATCATCAATTTGGAAATGAGTCAAGAAATATTCATCTCGCACTATATATACATGGGGTGAATCCTTTTGGTTTTCAAAGAACATTACATGGACAGTTATGCTGGTAAATTATAACTTTCCACCAAGGTTATGCATGAAATGAAAATATATCATGTTATCTATTATTATATTAGGAACAAATAAACTAAGTAATGATATTGATGTTTATTTGGATCCATTGAGAAAATATTTGAAATTATTGTGGGATTCAGGTGTTACCTTGTATAAGGATTATGTAAATGAAGATTTCATGTTGAGAGCCATGTTGTATGAGATGATAAGTGAATTTTCTACTTATGGAAAATTTTCAAGATATATAATTAATGGAACTCAAGTTTTTTCTATTCGTGAACAAGGTACACAATCATTTAGGTTGAAACATTCATCATAAATTGTGTTTCAAGGACAACACATATTTCTAACCCAATGAAATAAGTACCGATATTGGAAGACATAATTCATTGTAAGTTAAAAATAACATACAAAACCATCTCTACTAATAGGTGATCAACTTTTTGAGAAATTAAAATATGTGGAAACTGCTTTTGTAAACCATTTTCAAAAAATATTATGAAAACCCATTGGAAAATGATATCAGTTTTTTTTGAATTACCATACTGAAATTGTTTGTATGTCATAAATATTCTTGATGTTCTGCATTTTGAAAAAAATGCATGTGATAGATTCATCAACATGTTGCTAAATGAACCTGAAAAAAATGATGGAATCAAGGCTAGGTTGTACATGGTCGACATGAGAATACGAGAAGAGTTGGAACCAGTTAAGGAAAAAAGTGAACTTTTTTATTCCAGCTGCTTACACTCTTTCTAGGTAGGAGAGATATCAGTTTTTCAACTTCTTGAATGATGTAAATGTTCCATATGGGTATTCATAGAATATCAATAACATCGTGTCAATGATCGATTTAAAGTTAAAGGGTCTGAAATCACATGAAAGACATGTTTTCAAAAATTCAAAGTTTATGTCAAAAATTGAAGTCATCTAAAGGGTTGTATTGTGAAGAGATATATTTTTGAGGAATACATTGAATTATATAAATAATACCTATCTGATGTGGAAGAATTTGTCTACCAAAATCTCATCACACTGGGTGACTTGTGGGAGAAGAAGTTTTTGGAAGAGATGGTTTCACAGTAATTATTACAGATCAGGAGTAGGCCCACATTTATATTTTTCATAACAGTTTGGAGTTTTCCCCATATGTTGAATCCTAAAAATAAATTATTAGTCATTAGAATCCATAAATGGATGAAATATGGAAATCAAATACACATAATCAATAGTTTATAGAATGGTTTTGGGACCATATTTTTAAGGATTCAGATGAAAATACAGATTCAATTTCAGAACAAATTTGATGGCTAGGTGGAGTACCATGTGTTTATGTATTATCTTAAAATGGTTATGTAATTAATGGATATATTTTCTATAAAAATGAACATGATTAAGATAGTACCATGAAAAATAGTGGAGTTACACTTATGGTTGAAGTGAATCATGTTTCCTTTACTAAGGATAGAAATTCAATTTACACGAATATGTCAAACATT